>CM052701.1:30698419-30814534 GCA_028551405.1 Uromys caudimaculatus | reverse complement strand
ATATATATATATATATATATATATATATATATATATATATATATATATATATATATATATATATATATATAGTTGCCTGGCATCAGCTTGGTGAGTCTGTTGAACAATGGAGTTAATGAGAGTGTGACATAGGTCGATTGCCTTGTGACCCTCTCTCCCTTCATTCCAAGCCCACCAATGGGCTTCCTTCTGGACAGCTGTCAATCACTCTCCCACCTCCCCCCCCACAAGGTGGGAGAAGGAAGAACAAGTCAGTGTTTTAACAAGAACAGGGCACACTTTACCCAAAGCTCTGAGGTCAGTTCTTAACTGACAGAGGGAGTTAGACTCATAACTGGTACCCCATGTTATGAAGGACCACCGTGGATGAGTGTGAGCATGCGTGTACCCCAAGTCATCCTTTGCTGGTATTCTTGCTTTGGTCTCTGACAACCAATGAGAGAGGGAATCCATATTTTCTTGTTTTTAAAAAATTCTCTATTTGCCAGACTTGTAGCAATATTGGGGTTTTAATTTTAGTAGAGAAGTTTTTCCCTCTTGACTTGATATCAGCCTCAGGGACTCTTCCTGTCTTTTTAAGTTTCATTTCAAGAAAAGCAAAGCCGGGCAGTGGTGGCACACGTCTTTAATCCCAGCACTTGGGAGGCAGAGACAGGCGGATTTCTGAGTTCGAGGCCAGCCTGGTCTACAGAGTGAGTTCCAGGACAGCCAGGGCTACACAGAGAAACCCTGTTTCGAAAAACCAAAAAAAAAAAAAAAAAAAAAAAAAAAGAAAGAAAAGCAAAATTTGTCTAACTCTGAAAATATTAGTAGCCCTCAGAGTTTCTATTTCATAGAAAATGTTCACCACAGATGACTAATTCTGGCAAAACATCCAACTCTCCACATTCCTAACAATTAGTAGTGAAAAACAAGACAATATCATGTTTTCTTTAATTGCTATAAACCAAAACATGCTTTTTTTCAAAGAGTACTGTAATTCTTTGAAGAAGCATCCTTACATTCAATTCCCACATTTGTCAAAGTGCACATCGATTTGTGTATTCAAGGGTGGTTTTGTTTTTGTTTTTTATCTTTGTTGTTTGTTGGTTTCCCTGGAGAAACGGTACTGAAATGTGGTTGAACACCGCAGAATGAAGAACTCATAAAAAAAGAACATTGAAAGCCTGGTGCAATGGTGCATGCTTACAGCTTCAGCACGTCAGGAGGTTGAAGCAGGAGGATTACTTTAGCCCAGGGGTCAGATGCTCATCTGGTCAACCTAGTGAGAAACCCCACATCTAAAAGGGGAGGTCACATGTCATTTGTCCGAGTTAAGCAACCACTGCTGCTTTAGTTCAGATTCTGGTAAAGGTTTTTGGTTTGGGTTTGTATCGTTTGGGGTTGTTGTTTTGAGTGAAACCATTGTGTTTTGTTTTTAATGTGTTTGTTTTGTTTTATATAGGGGTTCTATTTTTGTTTTGGCTTTTTTGGGGGGAGTCTCCATTGACTTGGAATTTGCTACGTAGACCAGACTGGAACTCACTATGTACAGTCTGGAGCTCACTAGGTAGACCAGGCTGGCTTCAAACTTGTGGCTTTCACCTCGGCCTCTGCTTCTGCCTCTCAAGTCCTGCAGATTCAGTGCTATTTTTAATGAGCGTTCAAGTCAGGTGCAAGTTCCAATGTCTAATTATCGTAAATTCACAATGTGATTTAAGACCTTGAATTATTTGCTTTTTAAAAAGCCATTCTGAGTCATGTGGCCAGAGAGATGCTAGTGCCAAACTGAGATTAAAACCTTGTATCTTCTGACTGTTAATCTAGTACTTGTGACTCTGTCACCTGAAAGGATCAAGTGTCTTAGAGTTAAGAATTAGTACAGTAATGGGAGAAAGAGTGGCCACTTCTAGAATTTGAAAGGAATGCCTATATTATTATTGAAAATTAATTTAAATGCTAAATAATTTTTATACCCTGCTTCAGTACTGAGGATTTCATTTAGAGCCTGACACATAGTAGGCAAGCATAAGCCCTCATTTTTCCTTTTATTTTGAGACAGGGTCTTAATAAGTTGCCCAGGCTGGCATTGAATTTACTCTGCAGCCCAGAATGACCCTGACCCGTGATCCTCATGTCTCAGCCTCCCAAGTAGCTGGGATTACAGGCATGCACCACCAAGTCCAGCTTCATTCTTTGGAATATCAAAAGTCAGTCTGTTGTGTTAGAGCAGCCACAAGAAGGCTCACCACCCCGTAGCTGAGAAGAACTTCTGAGCATGAGTCACCCACTCCATGATATTCCACCCAAGGAGCCTCCAATTCTGCCATTCCCAAAGACCCCGCTCAGAGGTTCAAAGTGCGGATCGCATTACAGAGCAAGGCATGTCTGTGCTAGACTGTTTGCTGGGCTAGGCAGTTCTGTCTCTTGGGCAAGAAACCCCAGGGAAAAGAGGAGTTTGTGCCAGAACTGAAGAGCGTGAGTCAGGGGCCCTAAGTTGCCACACTGATTGACTAGAAGAATTACAGTTTGCTTTCCCACTACACCACTCACAGAAAGAATAATGTCAATTGGCCGTGTCAGCAAAGTGGGTAGTGCACAGGCTGAGGCTTTAGTGGTCTGCAGGTCCGACCTCCAGCCCAGCTTCACAAGCTCAGCGTCTGAGCAGAGGACAGGCTCACTTCCCCTTCTTCCAAGCCTTGGTTTTTACTGATCTTTTACTGGAAGACACTGAAGTCAGCCTTAGAGATTCCTTATGTGAGTTGCTACTTGGATCAAGCCCATATGTTTTCCTGGTAACCTTTACTGAAACTTATTAAATGGGCAAAACTTAAAGTGAGAGGCTTGGGGAAGTGACTAATTGCATGCACTACTCTTTCAGTGAACTCAAGTTCAGTTCCCAGAACTCATCTTGGGTGGTTTACCACCTCCTATAAGGGATCTGATGCCCTCTGTTGGCCTCCTGGGGTAACTGCACTTATGTGCACATACCCATACACAGACACACATGCGTACACGTAATTAAAAATAAAAAATGACTGGGCAGTGGTGGCGCATGCCTTTAATCCCAGCACTTGGGAGGCAGAGGCAGGTGGATTTCTGCGTTCAAGGCCAGCCCGGTCTACAGAGTGAGTTCCAGGACAGCCAGGTTTACACAGAGAAACCCTGTCTCGAAAAAACCAAAAATAAATGAATAAGTAAAAAATAAAAATAAAAAATGTAAGTGAATCACAATGCCAGAATTTGCCATCTGTATATTGATACCTTCTTTGCTGGACTGGTATAAAGCGTTATTGTTGATGAGCCAAAGTGAGTGTGGATGACATGCCTATGGCAACCATATGTTCCAAGACACCCCAGCAGAGCTGCAAGGGAGACTGTCCCACACCTGGCAATGATGTCACCACCAGTAGGTATTGGTGATCTTCAGGAGTAAAGAAACACATCATCTTCATGTTGGTACCCAAAGGAAGGATTTTCTGCCTAAGGCTTGGGGTATAGGTTACCTGGAGAATCTGTGCTGAGTCAGTTCCAGTGATGTCCCCCCAGGTGAGATCTTCAGAGGAGTTCCTGTCAAGGAGAAAAATCTAACGTTCCCAATGTCTTGGCAGCAGCCACAAAGAACACTGAGGGGTGAGGCTACTGCAGAGGAGGCAATGAGAGAGGTGGGCAAACGGGAAGCGTCATTGGAATCCATGCTGTGAAAAACTAGAGCAGACCCAGGAGGAGCTTGTGAGAAGGTACAGAAGCACAGAGAGAGGTCCTGTCAGGTCCTAGAGTAGACAGAATGGAGTTAGACCCAGTGATGTAATCTGGGCTTCTCCAGTCACCCAAACCAAACCTGCACTAATGATGGGTTGACCCTGCCCTTTGACCCATACCCAGTGGAAGGCTTGGGTATCCTCCTAGCCCCTGCCCTGTGCCATGTTTCCTCATCCAAAATAGGGCTGGGATTCTTTTCCTCTTACTACTTCCCCTGCTGGAATGGACATGATCACCCAAGATATCTAAACTCTCTGTGCTTTCTAAGCTGTTAGACGGGAGCAGAATGAGGCTGTGATGAAAACCAGACGAACCAAAGCACAGAAAAGCTGGAAAGCCTCAGATGCTCCGGTTTTTAGCTGAGGGGAGGAGCTAACAGGTGTGAGTACCTGAGCAAGGGACGGTGGTGACCAGGAAAGCAGAGGGCTCTTAATCTAACCACAATTAATACTAAAATGCAAAACAAAGACCCTGACCTGAATCCATAGACCTGGAGTCTCTTCAGAGGCGTCACCTGTTTCAAGGGAAGCAGTAAGTGTAGCATCCTTAGTAGGTATCCAATGCACAGTGAGTACTCATGGCATGAGACCTCACCAAGTCCTCTCAGCAGTTCCATTGTGAAGCTGGGGAAGCCCGATAACAGATGAGAGAAGTGAGCCAGGGGAAAGCCATCCTCCCTCAAGGTCACGCATTTAAAACGTGGACATGTATACTTTGTCTAAGTCAGGCAACCTCAGTAAACAGCCTTCTGCTTCCCTTGGCTACACACTGCTGAGAGAAACTTCTCTGCTGAAAGGCAGGAGTGCGGGCTGTGTCACTGGAAAAGCTGAGGCCAGATCCCTGGGTTGGAAGTCTCTGCTTGGCTGTTGATCTCCTGCATGTGCATGCTCTGGTCACAGCACCTGCTTGCTGTCCTTTCTTTCCATATAACAAGGTGTGGTGTATGTTGCTGTGCTCTGCCTCTTGACAGTTGCTGCCAGTGTGATGTCCAGTGGCCAGCACCCAAGACGTCTGGCTTCGGACTTTCTCATCTCACTACAGTGTTTTTCCAGGTTCGTGGGGAAGACTGAGAAGTGAGCGCCCACTCTGCTCTCTAGGCACAGCTGCTAGGAACACTTCCAAGGCATGCTCAGCACAGTATCTTTGAATCCCCAGCTAAGCCAAACTCTAGCTGCCCTCAGTTGTTACAGAGCCTCTTATTGGCTGTTCTCCTTCCCTTTCTGGGACCATCTCCTATGCTGGCCAACCATACTCTCAGGCTTGGGGAGACCCCAAGCTAAGCCAGCCAGGGATTCTGTGCTCATTTTAGTCAGGACTGTTGAAAGCCACATGAATGCTCAAACATTAGCCTTCACTCAGGCTCCAGTCCTCTCTATAACAGTCTCACCAAAGCAATGTGTATTAGTGCATGAGAAAAAGGCATGTCAACTCACTGCCAACTTTTTGCACAGTGGAAGACCCATGATGCATCTGTCCAGATCCTGGGAAAGGAGTAGTGTACTTTTTGCCTCATCCCCCCTTCCTCGGACAGTCATCTAGCTTCTAATCTTCAGATTGAGAATGATCTAGTTTCTGCTTGATAAGGTTAACACTGAGGGTTCACAGGTAATCTTAAAACAGAACTACACAAACAAGGGCCAGTTGTATGTTAGAACTGTAAATGTGTAAATTCAACAACTCAACTTTCCTACAAAAGCACCTCGTATTGCTATCAAGTGTTAGTTCCTAGTTCTGACACTTTCATAATTGTTAAATAACCAGAATGCTAGGGTGAGAGTCAACCAAGAAGCTGTATAAGCTAATCTTCTATCTTTGTCAAGTAGCTTTCTTGGTATTTCTTTTACCAAGAAAAGGCCTTTAAGGGTTATAGCCTAACCTGCTCCCATTCTCTCTGCTTCCTGGTCTGCCCAGATAATAAGTGAGTAGACACTGAGCTCCCACTGACAAGAGACAGAACCATCTCATTCACAATGATGGACTGTGTACCCTCAAACTGGGAACCAAAGTAAACCCTTCCTCCCTGAAGATTTTTTTTTTTTTTCTGTCAGGTATTCTGTTACTGTGGCCAGAAAGGTAACTAAGACAAGGACTCCCCACCCATGGTATTTGTTTTGACTCTGGTTACTGTTAGAATCCCTTGAAGGCTATCAATTGCCATTTTGTATCATTTAAATAGTCACCGACTAAGTCAGGCTCAGATTAATGATTCATGCATGACATTGTATGAACCATTCTGAACATTCTGAAGAGAGTCTGGATAGTAACTGTAAAAAAGTAAAGTCATGGCCACTTAAGAAGGTGGAACTGGACTGGCTGCTGGGTGTCATGGCCTCCAGTGCTTCTTCTAAGACAGGCTTCATTGGATTTCACCCTTTCCTCTGAGGTTCTCATGGTTGCCTGCACAGCAGTGGGTAAGCAGAAAGCTCACAAGCAAAGCCAGTGTGTTATAGGGGCAGATGGTGTTTCTTCTGCTGTCTCCACCCTCTGAATATATCCTGTAGCTCAGACAGAAGGAAAGGGGAAGACTCTTTCTCCCTTCTTATTGTTTGTTTTGAAACAGTTTCATAGAACCCAGATTGGCCATTAGATTGCTACATAGCCTAGGCTGACCTTGAACTTCTGATCCTCCTGATGCCTTCTCCCAAGTGCTCTATCTCCGTTTCTTCATAGAAGAGTGAATCAATTATTGCCTACAGGCCAACACATTGAATATTTCTTATCAATTACTACATTAAGTAGTGATGAGGCAAGGAGAACCAACATAATCTTTGCCCCTTGCCACTTAGGGACAGTCTATGGAACTAGTTGATAAGACCCCTGTTTTCACAAACTTTGTTTCCAGTTTGAGTCATTCAGAGAGTACAGATAATATATGGTTTCTAAGATCCAAAATATTACAGTTCAAACAGTTCTCTAGTTCATTCTTTCTTTTCAACAGGATTTCTCTAGCCTTGGCTGTCCTGGAACTCTCTATGTAGACCAAAATGGCCTCAAAGTCACAGAGAATAACCAGGTTTTGCTTCCCAAGTGCTGGGATTGTAAAGACATGTACCACCAAGCCCAGCTGTTCTAGTGTTTTCTTATTACCAGAAAAGTAGGAAAACTGAGCATCAAAGAGTAGTTGGCTATTCCCTTTTCATTAATGGGTATTGTACTCTTCTGTTACACATGCTTTCTGTTGACAGTGCAGCTGCAGCCAACTCACCATAGAGAACCCTTGAAACAGGTGTCCCAGGTTGCAATCCGGGCTCTCCTTCTTGTGTGCTGATAACATGACTTCTTCCTCTGTGAAGTGATTATGTCCTCGTACAGAGTTTGAGGGTTTGAGGAGTCTGTGAACAAAAAGTGTCTAGAATAATGTTGCTGTTCTTTAGTAGGAAAGATTTGGGATTCTCATGTTGGAAGTAAAGCACCCAGAGAGGATGGAAGATGGCAGAAAGGAACAAGTTGGTAATCTACAAGAGTTGGTTTGGTTTTTGTCTGGGCTAGGCCTCATTCTGATCGGTCCTGTTTCTTATGTTCCTCAAATGATTTTGCTCTCTTGCTTAAGAGCAGAAACTTTGGTTTCTTGCTGGAGAGAAGCAGCAGGGTCACTCAGTGGGGTTGCTGGTTCTTCCTTTTATTTCAAACTGTCCCCACACTCTTATCAAAGGTTTGGTAAGGGTGGGCAGTAAGAGCACAGCCCTGAAAAGAAAGTGAAGAGATCAAGTCTTAGTTTTAAAGTGTGGTCTTTAAAAAGAACGATGAGCAAACAAACAAACAAAAGCAACTTTAGAGGAATGCCTAAGACTGTCACTGACCATCACATATCTGAAGCCACTGTGTTTGGCAAAAGAGTTTGTTTACAGGGTTACCGAATATGAGGAGATGGAAAGTCCCAAGTCTCAAATCTGCCTTCATGAGGATAGAAAGGGTGTGGGTGCTCATGGGTAAGGTGCTCTAAGGTGTGGAGAGAGGCGTTTACAGACAAGGAAAATGAGGCAGTTGGCCACCTGCACAGAACACAGCAACTATTCTGGGAGTGAAGTGTTTGACCCTTTGTAGCAAATGGTCACCCATCAAACACCTGGCATGCCCAGGCAGTGAGTCACTGGTTTCAACTGGTTTGAGCTAGACACATTTCGGAGAAATTCCTAGACAAATTCAGATTCCTGAAAACAAGGTAAATAGTTGCACCACAGTGACCGCACTTTGGTCATGTTATCCATGGTCAAGCTAGTAGAGGCTTATTTCTTTACTGCATAGCTGAGTGACTTTTAAAATATATTATTATTATTAATTCTTTAAGAATTTCCTTCAAGTCAAGATCTACTCTTTCTTCCCTACCCACCTCTACTCTGTGTTGTCGTCTCCTTCTTCTTTTCTTCTTCTTCTCCTTCTCCTCCTTCTCCTCCTCCTCCTCTTCCTCCACCCCTCTTCCACCTCCTCCTCCTTCTTCTCTTCTTTCTTTTCTTTTTTTTTTAAAGAAGACACTATCTCGAGGCAGATGTCCTGGTCCTCTAGCTCTTATAAGATTTTCCTCCTTGAATGACATCTAAAATCAGTGAAGAGTCAGCCAACCATAGAAGCTAAGGAAGATTGCTGTGAGGTTGAAGCTAGCTTGATCTGCACAGTAACAGCTCCCAGGTCAGCCTGGGCTACTAGCTAGAATCAAGTGAAATCAGAGGGTGGATTCAGGTTTCCCATCCATTTCAACACCAGGAGTTACCTTTTTACTTTTGGGTTTTAAGGAAATGGGCTACTCCTAACAAATTCCCACAGCCTCACTACACCTAGGCCAGCACTGGTCCCTGGCCGCTTGGATAAATGGAAGAGGGAACCCATCAGTTTTCTGGGAAGGAAGCCTCCATTGTCCTCACCTCAGAGCCATTTGGAGATAGTTTGTATAACACTCAGGCACAGAGATGGCCAGGCTCATGCTGAAGTTTCACATTGCTCTGAGAGTCTCAGGTAAAAACTCCATGCTGGTCTTCAGTTGTCTTCTGTCCACATGCGTATTTGCATACATAAAGTGCACTAGTCTTAAGCACTGAGTCTCATATATGGGCACTCAAATAGGCACCACCTAAATCTAGAAGCAAAGCTTCTCCATTCTCACACATACCAAAGTGACCCCATGACCCCTCTAGAAGCAAAGCTTCTCCATTCTCACACATACCAAAGTGGCCCCATAGCCCCTCAGTTGGTTCCTACCAAGGGCAACTGCCAACCTGACTTCTGAACCACAGGCAAGCTATGTATTACTATGTATCAGATGAGAGACTGTGGGACTTTCCTCTTTCAAACCTAGTGTGGTATCTTGGAGTTTCACCCATGCTGTGTGTGGAGCTGTATGCTTCCCCACTGCCTCAGTGTTTCCCATTGTCTGAGTCCCATTGTAATATACCACAGTGTTAATACATCCTGTGCAGCCATTCTGTTGGACCAGGCTTTAAGGTTCTTTCCAATTTGGAGCAATAATGAATAGCCCTGCTATGGACATTTATGTGCGTTCCTAATTCATGATTGGCATGACCCACCCACTTCCTTGGTGACCCGTCTGCCAAGGTGCAGGTGATGGGTAGTTATGAATGCCACTTTCAGAGCTCTTGAATGAGGTAGACAAACTGGTCAGTGCTTACGAAGTGATTTGACATTTAAAATAGGAGATAACTAACTTGGGGGTTGGAGGAGGGTACGGCTCCAGTGGAAGAACACATGCTTATTATAATCAATGCCTTGATCCCTAGCACACCAAAAAAGGAGAGAGGGAAAAAGAGATGATTTACCTTGAAAAGCTGCCTAAATGCTCGTTCCAAGTAGTCACATCACCTCAAGCAAGCCATCAGATGTTTATGGACTTCCTCATCTGTAAAATATGCAGAGCATAGTATTAATGTTGTGCAAAAGTAAGGAGCTGTTGAAAGGATTGGGTTATAATTAGGTAAAGTATTTGGATAGGTCTTAGCTCATCTAAGCACTTAATTGCTGTTATTGATTTTTTTTGGATATTAATCATACAGAGTAAGGTCAAAGAAGCTGACATCACAGAAGTTCATTGACAGCCCCAATGCAAATGAACTGACCTTTTTAAGGTCTCACATGAAGCGAGTGTGTTGCTTTGCTTTTGTGCTTCTATTTTGGTCTTTAATTATGTGGCTGCTCTGTCTTCAAACAAAGACAGAGTGTGGACGTGGAGGAACAAAGGAAAACCTAGGCTGGGGAAGTCTGATCGCTGTGGGATCAGCATTAACCTCTAGACTCAGTACTGACTTCAGAGGTACAGTCAAGCTGTTCTGTGATTTGCACACCTGGTTTAGATTATTCCCCACCCCACCCCCAGACTTATAATAATAGATAGGAATTTGAATTCAGTATGATCTGACCCAATATCAAGAATTTCAGAGGCCAGAGAAATAACCTAACTCTTCCCAATCTTAGAAGTGAGTAGATCTGCACTTGCAGAATGGAACCACATTGGTGTTCTATATTAGTTACCACAGTAGCAGTCGGGGGGCGGGGGGGGGATGGTGAAATTGTAGCATGTGAGATGAAAACGTAGGCTCTGAAGAAGCAGAGAATTTATCACCGTGCAAACTATCTTCAGCCTAGAGACACAGATTTGTGTTACCGTTCATCTGCGTATCAAAAATGGAAGCTATTCCCTTGGGTGACCATGCAAAGGAGGGAAAATTAACTCCACCCACACCTAAAGGCTTTCCTAACTCCATAGAAATTTAAACGTTTATGCTTTTCATTTTGAAATAGTATCAGACTTATAGGAAAATTGCACAAATAATACAAAGAAGTGTCCTGCCTCCACCCAAAGTCCTCAGTGCTAGCCTTTGCCACAGTCGCTTTGTTCTTCTTTCTGTTTATACGCACACTGCCCATGCGCACATATGTACCTTCTTTGTTTCTGAACCATTAGAGACTTCATCACAGGCATTATGCCCCCTTTACCACAATATTTTGTTGTTTCCTAAAAACAAAGCTATTGCAAACTTCAGTATGGCTATCAAACTTGGGGAAGAAAGAACAATATTAAAGCTGTGTTTACACAGTTCCTGAAGGGCTTGGCGGATCTGAGCATAGCAAGCACAGTGCTAGCAGGTCGTGCCCTTCCCACTTCCCTCTCCCTTGTAAACCATAGATTACATCCTTAAGTCAGCCACCAAGGTCCATTCCCTATCTGGACACTTTCTTATGCTAGACTCCTAAGGCTGATCACCAAGCTCCAGCTATCAAAATCTTCAAGTCCAGCAATCAAAAGCTCCCTTTGGCTCACCTAATTAACATGCCAATTAAAGCATGCCACGACATCCTAGCCCATCCTAACACAAACTGCCCCTTTTTGCCTCTTTAAAAAAAAAAAAAATTACACCTGCAAGGTCATTTGCTGCTGCCTTCTGCCAGAAAACATCCACTTTGATTTTCTTGCCAGCTTAATAAAGAATCCCTCTGTGAAAATAGGTGTTTGGGACAGGCAGTGGTGGCGCACGCCTTTAATCCCAGCACTTGGGAGGCAGAGGCAGGCAGATTTCTGAGTTCGAGGCCAGTCTGGTCTACAGAGTGAGTTCCAGGACAGCCAGGGCTACACAGAGAAACCCTGTCTCGAAAAACCAAAAAACAAAACAAAAACAAAAATAGGCGTTTGGATGTAGTTTGTGCCTAATAGGGGGTTCTGGGAGGGAGCACCCCACTGTGTGTGGGTCCCTTCAGTTACCAAAGCTGCAGGCTGTATTCAGATCTCACCTGATGCCTCACTGACATCCTCTATTGCAAATGAAAGGACGTTTTTGGTTCAGAACCCAATCCAAAATCTCACTCCACTATTAGAAAACCCTTTAGCTTGCAGGCCAGCTAGCCTGGCATGCGTAGCAGTGGACAAAAAAGAAGAGACCTTGCCTCAAACAAGGTAGGAGATGAGAGTGGACACATGAACTTGTCCTCTGGTCTCCCTGTTCCTGCCAGCGTATGCCGGATCCCACTCACGCATGCAGGCACACACAGGTGTGTTTTTGTAAAAAGGAAGAAAATCGTACCAGATACCATATCAACAGGGAACGGCTGTGGAACACCGAGATCAGAAGGTCTCTGAAATACTTGCTCGAATGTAGGAGATTAACACACGCCTGCTTATTTTATCGAGTAAGTGCAAGGACAGTGCTATCAGGGCAAGCTTGCCTTACCTGCCCTGTGAGTCATGGTGGGTCTGTCTGTAGTCTGTCGGGTGTTAAATGTCCTGATCGCAGTGTTTGTCCTCTCCTCTGAAGGCTGCATAGAGACACAGATCTGTATCCCAAGAAAGCAGCAGTTGCAATCACCCTCTCTTCAGACTGCAGTCACAGTAGCTTCTTTTTTCTTTGGCAGACGTGGTGTTGGAGAAGGCCATGCACAAATGCATCTTGAAACCCCTCAAGGGCCATGTGGAGGCCATGCTGAAGGACTTCCACACGGCTGATGGCTCATGGAAACAACTCAAGGAAAACCTACAACTGGTGCGGCAGAGGAACCCACAGGAGCTGGGGGTCTTTGCCCCAACCCCTGACTTGATGGAGCTGGAGAAAATCAAGCTTAAATTCATGACCATGCAGAAGATGTATTCGCCAGAAAAGAAAGTCATGCTTTTGCTACGGGTCTGTAAGCTCATCTACACTGTCATGGAGAACAACTCAGGTGAGGCAGCCTGTCACTTGGTGCCGATTTCTGATTGAGCCCCAGTATCCCCTCCCTTCAGTCTCTCGATTTCACCCAGCAGCCTATAGAAAAACAAATGCAGCCGACAGAATTTGTCAAATGAGTCTCACGCAGCAGAGTAACATTAATAGCTCAGTCAGTGAATGTGGATAAGGACAAAGTAAGAGTTGTCTATAATGCTGACTCAGTGCAGCACAGTGCTTATGAATGTTACCCTCCCTGTGCAAATGAGTTTCTTTACTGAGGGACTTTGGCCACCTTAATCTTCAACACTGTAGTTCCCACATCTGTTGTTACATATGACTCTCTTCCATAATGTGAGAACTAGGTAAGGCACCTCATTCTGAACTCCAAGTGCAATGGGAATCTTAGTGAGAACCTTTGCCACACTCTGGCCCGCATGTGTTTATGCTGATAATCTACAGCATGTGTATGAGAAATCTGAAGTGCTTCGTAAGAATGAGGCCGAAACGATGCGATCAGAAGTCGTCAAAGAATTACAAAGTAGGAAATAAGTCCTCAGGATCCCCCTGGCTCTTCCCTAAAGATGCAGAAGTACCCATGATTCATGGGTAGTGTACTTAGCCCACCCTGTGCCAGGCCTTCACAGAGTGGGCAATGACCAACCTTTTTCCTGACAGAAATTGCCATAGTAGAAAAGCCAGAGAGAGAAACACGGACTCTGTTACCCATTGCTGGAGTGGGCAGGAATGATGTGTATGTGTATTGCAGACTACTGAGTGAGGATTTTAACCTCTGAGCTCGTGGGGCTCGGAAGGTGGTTGAGCCAGCAAGCACTTGTCAGGCAAGCATAAAGACCAGAGTTCAGACCTCCGGCATCCACATAGATGCTGGGTGGGAGGCCTGTGGCAGCTTACCCACAATCCCACATTGGTGAGGCGGAGAAAAGGGGATCCTCAGGGTAATCTGACTAGCTAGAATAGCCAAACAGGTGAGCTCCAAGTGAGAAACTCTTGTCTCAGTAAACACAGAAGAAAGCAATTGAGGATGGCACCTAATGTCAACTGCTGTGGTCTATGTGCACACACACACACACACACACACAGCTCTTGAGCTATTGTGAAATTTGAAGCACATATCTCTGTAGCTCATGAGATCATTTATAGAAATTTCCAAAATAAATCCCTGCTCAGGGTTACCTTGTCTGAAGCATTGTCTCTCCATCGATACACTGGTGATGTCTCAGACATGGCCATCTTCATCGTGGGGGCTGTCCCGCTTCCTAGGGGGAAGCTCAGCAACATCCTGGATACCATCTGCACCCTCACCCTCCAGCTGTGATCAGGAAAACTGTTTCCAGATAGTGTCAAGTGTGCTCTCTGTTAGCAAAGTCACCCCATTGAAGAACCACCATGGCAAGCAAACAACCCAAAGATAAGGTCGTCTTCTTCTTCTTCTTCTTCTTCTTCTTCTTCTTCTTCTTCTTCTTCTTCTTCTTCTTCTTCTTCTTCTTCTTCTTCTTTTCTTCTTCTCCTCCTCCTCCCCCTCCTCCTCCTCCTCTTCCTCCTCCTCCTCCTCCTCCTCTTCCTCCTCCTCCTCCTCCTCCTCCTCCTCTTCATCCTCTTCTTCCTCCTCTTCCTCCTCCTCCTCCTCCTTCTCCCTATATATTGCTATTAATCAGGTGCTATCATCAATGGACTGAATTGCTATCGTCAACACAGATTTAAATAAATCAAACAAATATAATGAACACTGAACAGAGAGCAAAATTTTTTCCTGGTGTAAGTTTGGTTGTGACAAATGTGCATACAAGACAATGAGCCAGAAAGAATTAACTTAAGGAAATATTTTATTCAGGGCTTATGTTATGCCTTGCTAACGGCTTAAAACACTTAAAAGCACCCTGTTCTAGTGCACAAATCTTAAAAATGGGAAGAAAATCTCAGAGACTTCATTATGAAATTGTGAGCAAGGGCCAGTCACGGAAAGCAGTGGGTAGAGTCAAGGGCCGCGTAGGTAGGATTCCAGGGACTCCCACGCCTGTGTATGAGTAGCACATTTCCCCAGCATGACTCCTTGGTGGCTAATTAAAGCAGCAAATCGGATGTGAAAGAAAGAGACAGTGATTAAAATATCCCACCTTGCCCTCTCTTCCTGATCCTAGGGAGGATGTACGGTGCAGACGACTTCTTGCCAGTCCTGACCTATGTCATAGCTCAGTGTGACATGCTTGAATTGGACACTGAAATCGAGTACATGATGGAGCTCCTAGACCCATCACTGCTGCATGGAGAAGGTAATATACTCTTGAGAGTGTCAGAGGAACTAGACAGCGAGGTTTTGGAGAGAGGCAGGGCAAAGAGTAACAGTTGGAGGGGTTACACATTTTAAATTTGAGATGAAACTCACGGAATGTAAATTGGCCATTTGGAACTGAGCACGGTGCTCTACAACTGTCCCTTGGCATTTGGGAGGTTGAAGCAGTACCCTAGGAGTCCAGACAGGCCTAAGCTACACAGCAAAGACCTGGCTTAAAAAGCACAGTGAGGGAAACAGCTCAGCCAGTGCTATGCTCTCGGATCTGCATTCAAGCCCCAGCATCACAAAGCCCAGTGTGATGACATAAACTGCAATCCCAGCCCTGGGGAGGTGGAGACACACTGGCCAGCCAGCCAGCCAGCCGGGCCAGCTCAGGGAGCTCCACGCCAACGAGAGATCCAGTCTCAAATAACAAGCGTATGGTATCTGAGGAATACTACCAAAGATTGTCCTCTGGTGTCTACCGTTATGCTAGCATGCGTGTACACGTGTACACACACACACACACACACACACACACACACACACACACACACACACACAATGTGACTGGGAGTACATAGAGTGCTGTCCACTACCACCTCTGTCTAGCTCCAAAGCATCGTTATCACCCCAAATACAATCCTGTGGCTAGGAAAGCAGTTTCTGAGGTGCTTGACATCTCACTGGTTAACTGCAGGACTAATTGGTTTTTTAACTTAAAACTGTGGTAGCCTGGGTGTTTTGGTACGTGCCTGTAATCCTAGCACTTTGGAGAATCAGAAATTCAAGGTTATCCTTGACTAAACAGTGAGTTTGAGGCCAGCCTGGATAACATGAGACCCTGTTCCCCCAAACTTGACTTTTTTAAAAAAAATATTACAGTAGTAATAGTAATTCATTGTAGAAAAATTAAAATTAAAAAAGGAGGCCTGGCAGTGGTGGTGCACGCCTTTAATCCCAGCACTTGGGAGGCAGAGGCAGGTGGATATCTGAGTTTGAGGCCAGCCTGGTCTACTGAGGGAGTTCCAGGACAGCCAGGGCTACACAGAGAAAACCTGTCTCAAAAAAAAAAAAAAAAAAAAAAAAAAAAAAATTAAAAAAGGAGAAAATGCAACCAAGCCTGACAATAAAATTTTAACTTAGTAGAATTAAACATTCAATAGAATATATTTTTCCTTTGTGGGTTTTTTTTTTTTTTTTTTGGTATGTGTTTGTTTGTTTGTTTCAGTACTAGGGATTGAACCTAGGGCCTCATATGTACAAAGCAAGAAGCCAATCACTGAACCACAGCCCTTAACCTTAAAATATCATTTTTTTAAAAAGATACAGATTCTTTTATTTAGAAAGTTGCCAACTTTTTATTAAAGAATACAAATAACTGATAGAAAAATAACCTGCTATTGTTATCACTAAAATCAATGAAAAGCTGGCCTTAAAAAAAAAAAAAAAGAATTGTTTTAAACATAGGAACACTTGTTTGCTTTCCGTTTACTTTGGTGTTGAGGTTCAGTCCTGCCCTGTGTTCAGCCTTAACGGAGGACATTCTTTCTCCTCCTGCATCAGTAAGAGGCTGAATCATGAAGACCCTTCAGATGCTTCACTATGTCACTCACAACCTTGAAAGGCAGCAAGAGCTGGGCCTCTCCTGTGAGCTGGCCATTCTGGAAGGAGACAAATGCAGGCCCGGGCACCCAGACAGACTGAGGGGGCAGCTGCAGTCCTGTTTTCTCTGTTCCTGTTTCAGTCTGGGCTTGAGCACAAAGGTCTGCCTGCCCTTGGGATGCCCTGGGTCTGCATCACGTAGGAATCTCCCACAGAGGGCCTTAAAGCCATTGTCGTCTTCAGGATGTCCACTGAAGTCCTCAGACCTGTCCTGAATCTGCAAGGTGGCTTTTCCTATCCATGACCTGCTTTCTCTGGTCAAGACATGCCCGCCGCATTCCTTTTTGGCCACTGCCAACTTGGGATAAGTATCCTCCATCCTGCCCCTAAGCAGAGGCAGTTCAGAAGGGGCTCTTCCAGCCTCTGTGTCTCGCCCCGCCATATCCTCTCCATGAAATTTCAGGCAGAGACCCAGATACTCAATTATGGACCTGTGAGTTCTGTGGTGTCTTTTCCCCTTCCTGGGACTGGGCAGGAGAGAAAGTGCGCGTGGTTTTGCCCAGGCACCGAGGTAGACATTTGTAAGCTCCAGACATTTGTAAAGCCAACCCCTTTCCCACCGTGTGATTATTGCGGTTTGGGGTTTACTTTGGTGGTTTCTAGCAGCAAGAAGACCCCTTGAGGCTTTGGAGAAAAGAGTGTCTCAGTCTCCCTCAGAAAATCACCCTTCTGTTATTGACAGTGTGTACTTAGATGCTTACGTCTCGTGGTCTGAGGACAGAGACAACCATTTCCTGTCCCCTTTCCTGATGGCTTTCATCAAGCTTGTCTTCTTAAAGGAGAGGGAAATAAGCATTGCTTTGTGACAGAAGGGCAGGATTGTCTTCACCCGAAGGAATACCTGTGAAGAAAAAAAAAGAATTAAAAAAAAAAAAAGGATACACTGACATCTGGACAGCCTGTGGGCTCCTCTGTATGAATTGTGTCAGCACTCTGCTTGCCTTCGTTCCTTGGGAGAGCATGGCCCAGGCCGGCGCCTGTAGCTCCAGGCTAAGCTGTGGGGTATTGAACTGCAGCTCCTCCATTCTGGATCTAGAGGAGCTGCGGTCATGTGTCACAGACCCATGCTTTCTGTGGCCTGTCCAAAGCACTCTAGGGTTGGCGTTACAATAGTCACGTGTCTTTTCTGCTGTGTAAGCAGGTATTCTCATTTACAGGCCCGGCACCAGGAGATTCCCTTGCAAGCTCAGAGCTCTTGCTTATGGTGGGGTATAGTTTTGCTGAAATTTAAAACCCTCCTCTAATTGTATCCACATGTTTCAAAATGCGGTCAATTCTGTGTTTCTAGCATTTGAGGTTTTCTCCTTAGTGGGCTGAGCACATCAGGGCAGTGGAGTCAAATTCAAAGCCCAAGAAACCCCTCACCACCCCACAGGGATTGTAGCTCCTGGAGCCACAGTTAAATGCTGACACCAGGATACAGTCTGTTTGATTCTAGTAGTCCGTGTAGATTGCACTGAACTCTCCTGTGTGGCATTCACACACTTGATCTAGCATTTTACACTGAATCATGTGTGACTCCTGGGGCAAATACTAAAGATTAATAATTCATAGCAGAGGTTGCTGTAGTGATCTTAAATTGTGGATGGTGGGGTCAGAAAAACTCTAAACAAAAAGCCTGATGTGGGCTGACTTGGCTCGTGGGTGTGGCTAAATGATAGAGCCCTCGGCTAGCATGCATGAGGCCCTGCACTCCAAAGCACTGCAAAGAAAGAGGAAAACAAAATCTCCATCGATGGCTGCAAACAAGGCTGCTTTGCCAAGTTCAACCCCAATGTGGGTTCACAGGCCTGCTACCCATGCTCCTGAGAGGTGAAACCATTTCAATCCTGAACATGTGTCAGAGAGAGTTCTAGAACCAAGGCTCCCCTGTGAGCAATTAAAGGCTTTGGCCATGAAAGTGACACTTCTTTCTCACTTAACTGCAATGAACTTCCGGTCTATGAATGAATCAATTGTCACGTCTGTCCACTTCTGGGGAGCGGGGATTCTAGTTCTTATGATGCCCTGCTCCCCAACGCTGTCTTGAACACATAGTAGAACTCTAATGGATAGTTTGTCCTTTTTCCCCTACTCTTTATGTAGTGTTTCTATTCTACAGGGTATTATAAGTCATCTAGCGATGATATAAGATTTATGGGAGGATTACGTCTTTAAATACAAAATATGTATTTAAATTCTTACTACACCCTCAACGCCCCCTAGTGGCACTCAAGCACATTTAAATTCTTCAGCAAGCAACTGATTTATTTTTAAGACAAACCTATTAAAATACAAGGATGTCTTAAAATGTCTCTTGTTTCCTCACAGACAGGAGAGATTCATTTTAATGGCACTCTCAGAGGGACAACCACTGTATTTAATATGTAAATCTCTTTTCTTAAGTATGGGAACAGAAATGCTGCAGCTCTCGGGCGTGCCCTGCCCCGGCACAGGCTTTAGTCACTCCATAAATGTGTGTGAGACGAATGCTTGTGTAGAAAGATGAGTGACATGCTGTTGGAGGCGTGCTTCTGTGGGAGCCATGGAGCAATCACCATCTCTTTCCATGTGCGTAAGCCTCTGCACCTGAGAAGTCAACCAACCACGAGCTGTAACTATTTAGAGAAAAAATGAAATGAACACATACAAACTTTTTTATTGTCCCCCCCCAACAATTTATGTAATGTTTCTATTCTGCAGGGTATTATAAGTCATCTATCGATGATGTAAGATCTATGGGAGGATTATGTAGATTATATGCAAATGCTGTGACTTTTTTTAAATGAAGAGTTAAGCATCTATAGATTTTAGTATAGAGGGCTCAGACCCTAGACTCTGTCCCTGAGGATACCCAAAACAACTGCATACAATATGGTATTAACGCTCGTGCATCTCCGCTGCCAGTGCCAGTGTGAGACTCTTCCTTAAGAGACCCATTCTCTCTGCCCTTTCAGGAGGCTATTACTTGACAAGTGCCTATGGGGCACTATCTCTGATAAAGAATTTCCAAGAAGAACAAGCTGCGAGACTGCTCAGCTCAGAAGCCAGGGACACCCTGAGGCAGTGGCACAAGCGGAGAACCACCAACCGGACTATCCCCTCCGTGGACGACTTTCAGGTACACACCCAAGTCCCAACTCTGCTTCCCTGTCTTCCAGGAAGGTAGAGCTGTCTCCTACAGCACATGGCCTCAGGGCCTGAGGTCCAGGCACAGGTGGAATCACCTTGTGGAAAAGGAATAATTAAGCTACCCTCTGGCCTGGCTGTGTCACTCCTGTGTCTTTAGACGTGTACACAGATGCAACTCAACTTTCAATGACCCGTGTCCTCATTGGCTACATTAGGAGAGAAAAATGCATTGATTGTATCTAACCCATTGAATATCATAATGTAGAAAAACAGTGGCCTACAGTGGGGAAGATTTGTTGTGTCTCATTGTAATCTTGTACCTGATTGACAGGGCCAGTTCATCACCACTGTCCATCATCAGGAAGATGGTATCCAATATAGCCAGCCTTGAGGGATGGGGGGTGGGGGTAGGTGCTACAGATTCAAAACCTGGCTGTTAGGACAGTTCAGTGGTAGACTGCATATGCAATGTCCTGGGTTCTGTCCCTAGCACTTACAGAAAAAAAGAAAAGTCAAGATATAATTTCTACTCAGTGTGACTCACTTTAGCATCAACATAAATATAATTATCACCACATAAAATACACACACAGGTCTGGCTCACAGTTGGCTGCATTAGAACTGCAAAATCAAATTAAGGCCCAAAACATTCTGCCTGCTGTTAAACACCTAACCCAGGGGCTGGAGAGATGGCTCAGAGGTTAAGAGCGCTGACTGCTCTTCCGAAGGTCATGAGTTCAAATCCCAGCAACCACATGATGGCTCACAACCATCCATAATGAGATCTGATGCCCTCTTCTGGGGTGTCTGAAGACAGCTACAGTGTACTTACATGTAATAAATAAATAAATAATTTTTTAAAAAATAGAAAAAAACAAACAAACACCTAACCCAACAAAATGTCCAAAGGAGAAAGCCCGGGCAAAGGGACCGGATATCCAGTTTCCTCAGGAAACCGCAGTGTTTACCCTGCAGCACCCCACCCCCACCCCCCCACCCCGTTGCTCTTTGGGAAGTGGGGGAGATGCAACAAGGTATCTTTCCACCACTCCTCCTCCCTTTTCTCTTTCAAGTTCTACACGGAATCCCCTGAAATCTCAGCCCAGCTCTTAGGGCAGCAGGTCAGTTTGAGAGTGGACACTGCAGCCAGGCCCCTCTCAGGTTTCCAGGCTGAGCTGCTGTTTGGTTCCCAATGAGTTAATTCCCTAGAGGCAAGCGAGGGCAGCAGAGCCTTTCCCTGGCCCAGCAACCCGCATTTACTTCTGTCCCTGCAACGATGATCCAATCTGCAGCTCCCTTTGGATAATCATCTGAAGGCTTCTGTGAAAACCTGGAACGTGGCTGTGCTTTATTTCCAACTGCTGCACAGCAAGGTCCCTAGCAGGAACCTGCCACGGCAAGATGTATTCGCTTCCGTGTCCAGATTCACCTCCCTTGCCTTTTCTCTCCCACTTCTCCGTGTTCTGAAAACAACCCTTGGTTCAAAGTCAAGCCCGTGCTTGAAAAGCAAGGTCAGCATGTTCTTCTCCAAGATTGCAATTTTCTCAGAAATTCCTTTCAGATACACAAACTATAAAGGAAGAACACATACTGTACACCGCCCCCTGAACACGCGCACGCGCGCACACACACCTGCTTAGGTTATTCATGGGCATCACATGGTAAGTTGTTTAGCTCATGCAGACATTGGGCTACTGCCATATAGGGTACGAAAGGAGATGGGGTCCTGAGAGGCTACACCCTCTGAAATCAGAGGAAATGAGAAAAGTGCATTCTTCCATCAATAGGCCTCCTGGTCTCACCGCTGCCTACCAGAAGCTTCCAATCTAGGGACCCATGGCTCCCTAGCGCCAGACACCACAGACCCTTACCCACTGACTTTACTCACTCTAGAGATGCGTGCTATCTCACAGTGCCACGCAAGAGGGAGACTTTGAGCACTCAGATCGTGAATGAAAACTAAATTACAGAAATGGAACTCCAGTTCCAAAGGTCATAGACGCAAACACCCCAACACTCCCCGCTACTGCAAGAAGAGCACTCCTTAGCAGCTAACATGGCAAAGTGCTGACCATGTCTCACTTTCCTCACTGGGGCTATGTAGGCTACTCCCATAGTTCTCTTCGGGAGTCCTGGAATAAATGCAAAAGGTGATGGCAGGAATGGGAGGGGCGTGGTGATGGCGCATGCGCACACTCTGAAGACAGATGCTCAAGTCTGGGAGTCTGGCACTCCACCTGAGGGCCACTTGGCCCAGCCTCCCCTCTGCAGAGTCATCAGGCTGGCCAATGTTCTCCCCACATATGACATGAAACATCTTGCATGTCCAGAGTACACAGTCCTTTCTAAGAGCCGTATGGCAGCCATGGGAGAAGTAAGGCTAAGCCTTTCCGAGCCCTCTCAACCAGGATCGCCAGATCTAAGAGGCAAAAATGTATACGTTCTCTAGATGACACTAGAATTTGACTAGGACTTCTCTGCTTTATGTGGAAACCACTGTCAAGGACATGGAAATAAAGGAGCTACCCAGAATAAAATCCAGGGGAGCCTAGTGTGTGTTAACAATCCTTGGCATCTGCCTGGGCTTGTGTCATAGAGAATACTGCCTCTCAGGGCACCTACATGATTCTTAATGCCAAGCCTGCAACTGTCTCCTTTACTTCCTGCAGCATCACGTTATGCTTAGTCAGCTCCATCCCCAAAGCCTTCTTGCAGAATCAACATCCCTTCCCTGATTCTTCCCACATTTCATCCCAAGCCACTGGGAGCCTTATGTAAGCTTGCGCCGCATGAGATCACCATTTGGGGAGGATGGTCAGACCTCAGCAGTTTGACCAAGCATTATTGTCTTTGAGTAGACTTCCTAGAATGGCACAAAACGAGTATCATGGGTGCTGGTATGTCTAGATGTTTTAAATCCCTTCCTGCTAACTGTGGCCCCAGACTCCTGCTGTTTGGATTATTTTTCAAGCTGGGAAAATCCCAACTTTGGATGTGGCTCCCACTCTTAGGATCTCTTCAGCAGCTGACTTTATAATGGATATAGAAAGATGAAAACCAGGGCTGGCGGGACTTCCTGTTGTTTCCCTTTGCAGTGAGTTAACATGTGGCAGCTCAGTCCACACCACAGTCTCCGCCACTGTCCAAGTACAGATCAGAGTCTTTCCTGGCAAGAGCTGTGTGGTCTGACTAAACATCAGGACAAGCTCAATGGAGCCTTGAGCGAGGCTCGACAGTTCGGCCTTGCACTTACCTCTGAACGGTGTCTGCTTTCTTTTCTGTGCTTGCTCCTGACAACTCTGTTTCCACTTGCAGAATTATCTCCGAGTTGCCTTCCAAGAGGTCAACAGCGGATGCACTGGGAAGACCCTCCTGGTGAGACCGTACATCACCACAGAGGATGTATGTCAGCTCTGTGCTGAGAAGTTTAAGGTGGAGGACCCTGAAGAGTACAGCCTGTTTCTCTTTGTTGATGAGACATGGCAGCAGTTGGCAGAGGACACTTATCCTCAGAAGATCAAGGCAGAGCTGCACAGCCGGCCTCAGCCCCACATCTTCCACTTTGTCTACAAGCGAATCAAGAGTGATCCTTACGGTGTGATTTTCCAGAATGGAGAAGACCTCACTCCCTCATAGGGGACACATGGGACTTCCCATTGATACATCCAAAAGGGAGCTGAGTCTTACCTTTCTGGCTGCCACGTGTTTGAGCTTAGAAGTCAGCCACCTCAAGGATCCCTCAGTTCAGTGACTAAGCCATCCATAGGCTGACTTGGCCAAGAGCACCCTTTAGATGCCCAGATGAGGTAGCTGAGATTTGTGAAATAGTAAGACTCTCCTCCAGAAATGAATTGCATTTAATGGTTCAGGTGTCCTGAGATCACTGGCTAGTTAACTAGTTAACCTTAGCCAGCTTCAGGGTTGGCTTACACGTGTGTGTGTGTATGTGCTAAGGGAACACAAGGCACAAATTCTCTTGGATTCAATAGCAGGTGTTGACAAGACTGTCCGATGCAGTGCGTCAGGTACCTCTCAGCTCTGTGGATGGCTCCACCCTTCCCTCTTTCCCTTCTCTCGTCCATCCTTCATCCTATCCTTTTTTTTTTTTATATAAAGAGCCTTTGTGTTTTTATATATTTCATAGAAAAATTTATAGCAGTTGCAGGTAAACTGTCAGGATTGGTTTTTAAAATATTTTTGTAACTTTTAAAATATTCTATAAATATGCATGTGATTTAACATTTAATATTTGAAGATAAATCTCTTGCTGGATTTGAGAGTACTGCATTTTAGACGCCTCTTAGATGTCTCTCTTCTGGAACTGGATGTTTCGGCAAATTTGTGGGGAGAGACTTCTGGTTGTCTTAGAGCAATCCCTGACGCTGGCCACAGGCTGCCTTTGAAAAAGATCCGTGTACTGTCACCTTGTTCACTTTTAGCGGCGTACTGTTTGTTACATTGTTCACTTTTAGTGGTGTACTGTTTGTTACATTGTTCACTTTTAGCGGTGTACTGTTACATTGTTCACTTTTAATGCTGGTGTACCTTTTGTTGTCTATGTTTTTAAGCAATCGATGCTGAGAATTAGGAGAGATATGAATGTAGAGAGAGGTAGAGAGAGAAATACAGACTCTAAAGAGGGGCTGAGGAATGAAGTCTGCAGGTTCAGGCTCTTTGGAAGACATTGGAAAGGGAGTCAGTCAGTACTGTAAAATATGTGCTGCAGTGAGCTTTGACAAAGATTTGTTCCATATGCTATCTGCTTTGGGAAGCAATTTTAGGAATCCCTACAAGGAAAAGTAAATCAAGGATAACGATCCCTATGACCCATTTTGTAAGCCAACACTAAGGACATCCGTTTATTTGGAGGCAGAAACCAGGTAATGTCTAACATGGGTTTGGTTGAGTTCACTGAGATGTTGATGGGAAGAGAATGCACCAAAAACAAAATCAAACCAAAAGAAAAAAGAAAAAAGAAAAAAAAAAAAAAAAGACAACCCTCTTTATTGTAAGAATGGACAATGGTTGGGGTGTGGCTCCGTGGTAGAGCTGTCATCCACAAACTAGCATGCTGGGTTTCATCCTCAGCATGACAAATATGAGCAAAGCAAGCAGAAAACATGGGTGTATGGTGAAGTTAGATTTATGTTGTATAAAATGAATTTATGGACACACATATTCAAGAAGGGTCAGATATCCATGTAATACAGGTCATTGAAAAACAAAAACAAGAACCCAAACCCATCTGTCTTGTGTAAGGATGCACAGGCATCCAATTTGGGGGGCCTTGTACCTTGTACCCCTGGCTTTTGTTGTACCAGAACCCTCGGCACATGCTGTGTTGTACTTCCTTTTGTAAATGATTTTCAATGGAATTTTGCACATAATACATTGTAATACTGTACAATAATCCTGTGTAAAATAATTTTTGCATTATTCTTCAGTTGTCTTTTTTGTTAGTGGTGGCAGTGATGGCAGTGGTGTGGCAAGGGCAATTTGTTTTAGAGTCAGAATACAATCAGGTACCCAAAGATGCTATGTAAATGTACATGACAGTGGCTGGGTTTGATGGCCTGTGCCTTTTACCATAGCACCTGGGAGGCAGAGGCACATGGTCCAGCTGTGCTCCATGGTGAGACCTTGTTTCAAACATCTGGGGGTACAAATGCACATATGCACACGCATATGCACACAGTACACAACCATAAACTTCACATTGACTTGGTAGTTGTGAAGAGCAAATAGGACATTGCTCAGAAGCTTATGGACCAATAGAACAGAAATTAAAAAGCAAAGAGAACAGATGGCCCGTGGCCTGCAAGTGTTTGCAGGGTTATCCAGCACAGTGCTTGGCTTAGATGGCTCCAGAGCAAATCACAACTAATCTGAACTCAGAGCCAGGCAGGATCCTGCAGACAGCTCCTCCCTGTCCTTAGGCAACCTCTGTTGTGTCCTGGCAGAGAGGTCGGATGATTGCAAAATCAGCAGCGCAGGCCCGATCCTCTGCTGAGTGTGTTCTGGGGATTGCAGACATGCGACTGCTAAGTGCCCATTGCATCCCTGTTGATAGAAGGGAAGAAGTTCAGACGGTTTCCGAGACATCCATAAGATACTTAGAGACCAGAGGAAGGCGGAATGAGCTTGCTTTCGATGTTTGGGGTGAAGAGGCACTGCTCTCTACATCTGTTCAGCTACCCTCTCAACTCTGCAAATTTAGATGACACTGCTGTCCTTAGGATGAAGTACTCCTCTTAGATTAAAAGTGGGTCAGGACATATGAATTAGGCAGTTTGAGCAGGCCCCGTGAGAGCAGAGTAAGAAAAGCTGGACTGAGCAGAAGAAAACATCACAAGACTTGCCCTGGTTTGTCATTGGGCAATGCTTCCCTGGCAGAGTTTCAACACATGTCTTCAGTTTTCCCCCCACGCAGGCATTTCTCACTTCTCAGTTTGTCAGGAAACAGACCCCGGTGGCGTTTGGATCGAGTAAGAGCAGAGTAAAAATACACATGCTAGGCGGAGGGAGAGGAGGGTGCGCTTCCAAACCTAAAAATATCTTGAATGGCAGCCAGAGGAAGGAATTTTGTTTTTGATGTTGGATAGACTGCCAACTATGACCCCCTTAGGGACACAGAAAAAGAAAGAAATGGAAATTGTTAAAGTTGTTTGTAGCATGTGGAAGTTACTTTAAATCTACAAGCAAAAGCAAAAGAAAGGAAGTGGGGCCTAACTGCTTCCATTCACAAATGTGGCCTCACCTCCCTCGCAGCACAGACGTTCCTTTTCTGGAAGAAATATGAAATAAAAGGGGCTTATGGTGGTTAAGAGCCTGGCTCTACCCTCAGATGTCTGGGAAAACTGACACAGGTGGAGCTCTGTCTACATGGGACACATGTTGTAATTACCAAGCAGTGTCTGAGAACAAAATGGCAACTCTGTTTTCAGACCATTGAAGTACGGGTAAATTTGAGACCCAAATGTTTGCCATTTGGTGATCCTTAGTCGAGTCGGGAAAATGACCTTCTCCCCAAATCATATTACAGTGCCGAATCACAAGCAGATGCCGGGGAAAGGAGAGGAAAGAACCGCCATTTGTTTCAGGAAACACGGTCGGTTCTGAAAAGGGTCTGTGTCTTAGCATCAAAGAGTGGGTAGCAGCTCGCCCAAACTTCCACATGAATATGGACTTTGCTGGGAAAGGAACCGTGGGGAGTTTAAAAGAAAGAAAGAAAGAAAACAGAAAGGAAGGAAGGAAGGAAGGAAGGAAGGAAGGAAGGAAGGAAGGAAGGAAGGGAGGGAGGGAGGGGAAGAGAGAGAGAGAGGGAGGGAGGGAGGGAAAGGAAGGAAGGAAGGAAGGAAGGAAGGAAGGAAGGAAAGAAAGAAAGAAAGAAAGAAAGAAAGAAAGAAAGAAAGAAAGAAAGAAAGAGAGAGAAAGAGAGAAAGAAAGAAAGAAAGAAAGAAAGAAAGAAAGAAAGAAAGAAAGAAAGAAAGAAAGAAAGAAAGAAAGAAAGAAAGAAAAGCATATTCGGAGTTAAGCGTGTACCTCAGTAATACACTACTTGTGTAGCACACTTTTGGTCCTCTGTCTGATACCCAGCATGCACTGCACATGCACGCCTACTCTCCACTCCTCACTCCGACCTGTACCTCCCTGCCCCCCAACATGCACTCACTCACAGAGATCTGAAGGGTATCAGTACTCTTCGTTTTACACGTTGTTGATGTTTGATGTTTAAGACAAGTTTCACCATACAGCCTAAAACTGACCATAAACTTGCTATGGTCCTCCTATCTCTGACTCCTGAATCAGAGATTTTGTTTGCTTGTTTACTTGCTTGTTTGTTTGTTTTCTTTCAGATTAGGAGATAGAACCCAGACTAGACCAGAGTTTTACTATTGAGCCACACGCCCAGTCCTGGGCCAATACTCTGTGGTTGTTTTGAGATAGGGTCTCACATAGTCCAGAGTGGTCTCAACCTCCCTGTAAAGCCAAGTATGACCTTGAACTCCTGAACCTGAGTGCTGGGATTACATGCATGTGACACAGAGCCCAGCTAGTGAGCCAGTACTCTTACCAGAGGGATAACTAAGGTTTGTCCTAAGGATTCTGGATGGAAAAATCTCCCAAGGAGTGACACCGTTAGGGGTGGCATGGTTAGGGGGCTGGTTCTTTTCTAGATTCTAATAAGATCTTGCATCCAAAAGTAGAATTTTCCAAAATTCTTATTATCTATATTGAAAGCACTTAGAATAGCATTATATGACTGTCTTTGTGTATTTCCTTTGACAGAATTTATTCGAATCAACGTAGCAGAATCTTTCACAGCCTGCATGTGGGATGAGGCCACAGAAGCCCAGGAAAGACATTCAGAAGACCCCTTGCTTGCCCCTCCGGACACAGCACTTAGGTTTCTAGGACACATGTCATTCACACAATAGAAGGGGTAGTCACTAACTCTTCCTCTTTCCTTCCTGGTGACCATCTCTCTATTTCTTCTCATGCCCCAGCCCCAGCCCCAGCCCCACCCCCACCTGGGAGCTGTAGGGCGTTTCTCTCTCACAGCGAGTCTTAAAATGCTTACATTCCACTCCAAGGCCTCCTGCCAAAGCACAGGCTCTGACTTGCCTTCTTGCTTGCTTTTCCAGCTCCAGCTTGAGAATTCATTGTGAATGAACCATCATCCACCTGCCTTGTCTGTCACAATTGACTCCGTGTCCACTGCTGCAGTTTTAAGTAATTTTGATTTTGCTTTTCAGTAGTGTTGGGATGAGATCCAGATCTTTGAGTTCTCTAGGCAAGCACTCTGAGTTCTGGTTCCTAGCGCTAGGCTACACCTTGAAATCACCTGGAGCTGCCTAGACCATCAGTGGTCTTCAAGTGGGACCCAAATGTCCAGGTGATTAACACCTCAGGATGTTCCCACCAAGAGCCACCAGGCACAATTCTTAAAGTGATAGCACCGTGGGAATGTAGCCTCTTGCTTGGCTGCTAACATCTGAATAGTACACATTCCTAATTTCGTTCAAGTACTTTAACTTCTTGTGCCACTTTGTCCAACATAAACATAAAGCCAATTACAAATTTTCTAGAAGCCACATTGTAAAAAAGACAAAAAGACTAGCAGTTCAAATTAATTTTAGTTATAGATGTTATTTAACCCATGAGATTCCAAATATTATATTTCAACAATCTAAAACATTAAATAGGTATTTTACATTCTTTTTAAAATATTAAGTCTTCAAAAATCATGTTTATTTCACACTCAACAGCACATCTCAAATGATCTCAAGCCCCTGTGCCTACTGCCCACCAAACTGGATAATAAAGTTATAAGATATTAGCAGAAATGTGTGTGTGTGTGTGTGTGTGAGAGAGAGTGTAGGCACACTTGGCACATGTTGGTGTTTGAATTTAGATGGGTGTGGTGGATCATATCTACAATCTCAGTACTTGGGAGGCTGAGACCCCAAGATTGCTAAAAGTTCAAGGCAGCCCAATCTACGTAGAGAAGTCAGCCAAGTCTATAGCAAGTCTCAAACAAGTGTAGATAAAGCCGGACACGTTGGTACACACCTTTAATCCCAACACTCTGGAGGCTGGCAGCTCTGCGAGTTCAAGGTCAGCCTCATCTACAAAGTGAGTTCCAGGATAGCAAGGGCTCTATTATACAGAGAAACCCTGTTTCCAAAAAAAGTGTAGATAAATAAAAAGCTTTGCATAATCAAATAGAATTATACACACAGATTGAGTCTACAAAGAAAACCATGTATGTGTATGTGTTAAACAGCTGAGAATAAGACCACCATCTTGCTTCAAGCTACAGCTTAGATCTTAAGTGTCTCTGCAAAGGCTTGATCTGCAGGTGGTGAGATCTTTAACAGGTGGAATCAAATAGCCTCAAGATCTCTAGGTTCTTGTTGTTGGTGGTGGTGGTGGTAGTTTTTTTATAGCACTTTTTAAAAAAAGATCTATTTATTTAATGTATATGAGTACACTGTAGCTGTCTTCAGACAAACCAGAAGAGGGCATCAGATCCCATTACAGATGGTTGTGAGCCACCATGTGGTTGTTGGGAATTGAACTCAGGACCTCTGGAAGAGCAATTGGTGATCTATAACCCCTGAGCCATCTCTCTCCAGCCCAATGGTGGTAGTTTTTAAGAAAATTGTGGAACATGGCTCTCTCCCCTTTCTCCTTGCTTCCCAATTTGATCTTGCTAGGCTATGTGCTCTCCACCATTGCCACCTAGCACTCCCAGCAGAGACCTAAAAACAATGGAACCCTTAAAACTGTGAGACAAAACAGCCCTTTTGATTTTGGTATTTGCTGTAGTGACTAACACTGATTAACCCACCTCACCAGAATGTGGAAGGCCAACACGACCCCATACCACATGCTTAGAACAGTGTCCAACATTTTATTTTGCCTGCTATATATTAGTTATTCTTATTCTTAGGATATCTGCTGCTTTGGTATTTTCCCACTGTGGTTTGTTTCTGTTTATCCATACACATTATCATCAGCTAAGTGAACTTCACATTAAATAGTAGAAAGGCAATTACAAGCATCAAATGTCAAAGAGAACGCAGTGGCGTGGATGTGTTTGGTGGTGGTGGTGTCCTGTGTGTGGTGTGTGACAGAGAGAGAGAGAGAGAGAGAGAGAGAGAGAGAGATTGAGTATTCAAGTATATTTCCTACTATTAAGTGTACCAGTAGGAGCTATAGTTAGAACTTCTCCCCGGAGAGGGAGAACAAATGGAGGAAAGAGGATGCAAGACGACAAGTCTTGTTGATCGTCCATTCATGATCAAAATGCGATCCTGAGATGAACCATCTCCACCCCCACAGCAGCCTGAAATAGTATTCCCAAAACGGAATTAATAATGAGCTAAAAATACTACCGTAACCAGGGTTATCCTAACAATCCCCTTCTTTGAATTTCATTTATTTATTATATTCACTTATTTACTTAGATATTAACATAGACATTTAAAGACATCCATCGCTGGGCAGTGGTGGCGCCCGCCTTTAATCCCAGCACTTGGGAGGCAGAGGCAGGTGGATTTCTGAGTTCGAGGCCAGCCTGGTCTACAGAGTGAGTTCCAGGACAGCTAGGGCTACACAAAGAAACCCTGTCTCAAAAAAACCCGAAAAACCAAAAAAATAAAGACATCCATCAGCGCTACTCTTAACTTACTTTGAAAAAAACAAAAACCACAGGGGGGGGTGTGCTCATGGAGGCTATCCCAGCCTGGGGGCCTCCAGTCCTCCCCTGCACTCTGCGGCTTGTGCTGGGAGCTGTGGGACATGGTGGGGCTGCTGCCTCTGTCGGGGGCCAGGAGACACCCAAGTGTGAGGACCTCAGAGTGCGACACTATATTTGTAAAGAACCAAAAATAAATGCTACTCAGGAACCAGTTAATTGTACAAACTATACAGGTCGTGTTCAATGTTTTCCAGCACCCAACAAAACTTGTAAGGATTTGAGTGGAAATGAAACACATTTTACTGGAAGTCAAGTTGGTTTTCTCAAGTCCATATGTTGCCGAAATGTAAATGGCTATTTGTACAGAGTGGTAGTTACATTATTTCTTTTTCTGGGATGGCTGGGAGCAGATCGATTTTACCTTGGATATTCTGCCTGAGGCTTGTTACAGTTTTGTACCATAGGACTTTGTGGAATTGGGAACCTCATTGATTTGTTCTTATTTCAGTGCAGATTACTGGCTCTTCAGGAAGTAGTTACATTATAGACTATTATGGAACCAGATTTACAAGACTCAGCAGCATTACTAATGAAACATTTAGAAAAACACAGTTGTATCCATAAGTGTTTAAAAGGACAAAGGTGTGAGCCTCCCTGATTTCAATCAAGAACTCTGAATGTGAAATCCCAGATTTTCCTTTAGTATCACTTTATGGGTTCTAGATGTTTTAACACGAGCTCAACTTTGATTTGTTGATTTAGTTAAAATATATTATTCCTAGATTTATTTAATAGTCTTTCTTAGAAATCAGTATGATTTTTTTTTTGTTGGCTTCTGTCTCTATGAGACAGCTAGTCTATTACTCTGTTACTATCGTATTACTGTCATGTCCTTTACATGACATTTGTCATTTTTATCTATGAAAAATAAAAATACAACTTATTCACAGAAAATGAAAGAAAGAAAAAGCCCGTACAGTATGTGATGTGGTTCATTTGTGCTATATCTTTTATCCAGACTTCATATTTGCTGTAGCTGTCAGAGAATAGGCTTATTGGATAGATTGCTATTTTAGTTCATTTCTTTTTCCTCTTCCTCTCCTGGCCATTCACTGTTGAGCAGATGGACGCAGTTCACTATGAACTGAAAGAAAGAAAGAAAGAAACAAAGAAAGAAAGAAAGGAAGGAAGGAAGGAAGGAAGGAAGGAAGGAAGGAAGGAAGGAAGGAAGAAATGTAACAACAACGTTAAGCTGCTAATAGCTCTTTAACCAACTAGAAGTAAATATGTAAGTCAACCAGCATCAAGGCAGGAGGCTGTTCTGTCCTAATGGCCCACCGGTCAAACCTCCTGCCTGCTAGAAGTCGATTAGGATTTCAAGCCGCTCTTGGACTTGAATTAGAATCTACTTTTGGAAACAGTGGTATAGCATTTACCTCTCATGTACAAGGTCCTGGAGCCAATTCCCAGTACTGCATAAAATGGAGGGGGAAAAAATGGGAACAAAGAAATTGAGAATTTGTATTTCTGCACTTTAACAAAACTCACATGGCTTTATGTTCAAAACAATATGGCTTGATTGCAAAACACTGTAAAGCATATTTGGGACCTAGGACTTGGTCAGCTGATTCAAATAAACAAACATGGTGGTGTGCTGCCCTACCCCTCAGTGAGAGGGCAGATTGTGATGCCTTCTAGAAATATGGCATACAATCTTGTTTAAAATCACCGGTACTTCCTACAAAATGATAAAAATGTGCATGTCAAAAGCAAGTGTTTCTCAAAAAACAAAACAAAACAAAAAAGCAAGTGTTTACCTCATGGTTAGCCATGATATTGTCGATTTTTAGGCAAAGGGTCCTCTGGACCTGGGGTGATGATTCTAAAATGAGAAGGTGACAGTGAAAATAATGACTTTGCTGGAGGCTGTGTCAGGAGGGCCTGTGTCTGGGCTTGCTGCCTGTAGATGTGTGTGTGTGTGTGTGTGTGTGGTATGATCATGTAGTCCATCTAGTTAACTAGTCACAGTATCTACAAGTGATGTGAGAAGTTTATGAGCCTTTTGGTTTTCTTAGGAGACTTTTTTTTTAAAGATTTATTATTTATTTATTGTATATGAGTACACTGTAGCTGTCTTCAGACACACCAGAAGAGGGCATCAGATCTCATTACAGATGGTTGTGAGCCACCATGTGGTTGCTGGGATTTGAACTCAGGACCTCTGGAAGAGCATTCAGTGCTCTTAACCACTGAGCCATCTCTCCAGCCCAGGAGACTTCTTTTTAAAGACAGTTTGCTCAACCAAAGATCTATCAATGATGGGACTGCCTTACTTATTGGTTTTGAAGAATGACGAAGATATCTTAAAATCAAATGTACTTGCTAGCCAAAGAATGAATTACGGAAACATCTTTAGAAAAGCAAGCTGTGAAAGGTGCTGCCTCCACTTCTCTAGAGACAGGGTTTCTCTGTGTAGCCCTGTCCAGGAACTTGCTCTGTAGACCAGGCCGGCCTCTAACTCATAGAGATCCACCTGCCTGACCAAGCCAGCTTAGTCAGTCAGCAGGGTCTCAAGGGAGGGAGCAAGGGCTGAAAAGAAAAAGACAATTAGACAACATTATAACATGACCCCAGCCAGTTCTAAAGCTGAAGTGGGTTTATTTTTTTCCAGTCTGCTTTTATATCATTCTAGGTGCATACAAAAATATGGTCAGTTCTAGGTCAAGGAACAAACAAGGCAATAAACAAAAACAGTCAAGGAACAGACAAGGCAGTAAACAATGTCCTGTGGTGATCAGGAACTTATCAAGATGATCAAGATCTTGAGCCTACCTCCTTGTCCTAGCCAAATGTCAAATTCCTGCCTGAGCCTACTTCCCTCTCCTGGCCCAATGCCAAATTCTTGCCAAATTTCTAGAAGCAGCCCCAGGAGCTCTCCACACCTGCCTCTGCCTCCCAAGTGCTGGGATTAAAGGTGTGCACCACCACTACTCAGCTGCCAATGATATTTTCCATTCACTAGGTTTACCTCCTATTTTGAGGGAGGGATTAAAAAATTAAAACAGTGCATTATTTATTAACTCAAACATTAGAAGGTTTTAATAGAAAGTCACAGTTCCCTGCTCTCCACCCAAACTCATTCACAATGCCTCCTCCTCCAAATCCTCCTTCAGCTCCTTCTCCATAATTAGCTTCAATTTCTATAAAAAACCATGATTACATTGCAATTTAGACTTCCTTTCAATGTAATTTTGGGGAGGAAGATCCTGAGGATAAAACTCAGGACTTACGCATGCTAGTTAAGCCTCTACCATGAGTTAGGCTTTAGCTGGACATTAGTTTTTCTGTTCCATTATGGATGATAGAGATGTGACCACCTCTTTAATGGTGTCCTCTCCATGTATTGTACATGTCATTTTATTGAGGACAATAGGGTATGACTACTTGTGAGACTTTCCTCATGGGTCAGGCTATTCCACTACCATGCTCAACAAAATGTGCCTATATCCTGCTGGGAGGGGGGGGGAATCGGTGTAGCTGTCAGCATCCTGGGATTCAGAGGGTTTCCATCTTTCAGATGCCCCACTTCCAGTGGAGGGCCAGGGTGCTTCTTTGTCCATCCTAGAATTCACACTGAGTGTCACAGCCGCCAGACTGGGTCAGGACACCTGCAGCAGCCTAAGAAGTTATTTTCAGAAACCCTACTCAGGCACCACAGAAACGAATCTGAGGACAAGCCATCGTGAAGGAGGCTTGGGGTTTATTAAGAGGTGTAAATACAATTCTTTGGGGGGGATTTTCTTCACCTTCTCTGTTCCCAAATAACTGCAGGGCATTTCTACACCTGCTCTAGCCCATTTTCGCTCCTGAATAAAGACACAGAGACCTGGTGTTTTTATTAACAAGTAGCTGGGCAGATTCTGATCTAGTCTATCTAACCTTACTAGGCTGCTATTACCAAACCACATGGTCCTTTACCTGCATCTGAGCCCTGCCCTGGCTTGCTCTGGTTCATGTGTGTCCTCGTGGCTGCTCTCTCATTGAGATATCATGGTGAATCCTCTTGGTCTCTCCAAGTGTTTTTTCTAAGCCTTCATCTCCTGATCCTTCTCTACTGTCTCCTTTGGGACTCCCTGACTGGAATCGGAAGTCCCACCCTTTCTCTTCTGCCCAAGCAACTGGCTGATGAGCTCTCTTATTAACCAATGCAAGGTGATGGAAAACAATTTTTACATAAATTGAGGCTGGAGATGCTTGACCTAGCCATCCTCCGGGGTGCAACCAGATGACTCAGGATCGAAAATCACTATCTGAATACACAATGCACAAAACCATCCCCCAACCAACTGGTTTTAGAGGCTAAAGAGCTGGCTTGGCCGGGCAGTGGTGGCGCACGCCTTTAATCCCAGCACTTGGGGGGCAGACAGGCGGATTTCTGAGTTCGAGGCCAGCCTGGTCTACAGAGTGAGTTCCAGGACAGCCAGGGCTACACAGAGAAATCCTGTCTTGAAAAACCAAAAAAAAAAAAAAAAGAGCTACCTTAGCAGTTAGGAGCACTTAATGCTCTTACAGTGGACCCAGATTCTAGTCCCAGCCCCAACATGGTGGCTTACTGTCTCCTGTTGCTCCAGTACTAGGGAGTGCAATGCCCTCTTCTGCCCTATTCAGGCACCTGCATGCATGTGGCGCATACACTTATGCAGGCTCACATACATACACATAAATAAATTTTTAAAAAGTTTCTTTGAAGGAGGGAAGGGAGCAGCAGGATGTGTCAGTAGTTAAAAGCTCTGGCTGCTCTTCTAGAGAACCCAGGTTCAGTTCTTAGCGCCAACACAGTGGCTCACAGCTATCTATAAATTCAGTCCCAGAGGATCTGACACCCTTTATGGCCTCTGAGGACATGGCATGCATGTGGGTCACAGATACACATGCAGGCAAAACACCTGTTTATGTAAAATAAAAAAATGGGCGGGGGGGGAGGTTTTGACACAGATTTAAGCACTTTAATAGAGACAGGTGCTCAGGGAAAGAGTAGTACACATCCAAGCGTAGGTGTAGGTGTGGGTCTTCAAGGGAGTCAGTTCTAAGTGTCATGGCAGTAGCTACATTTACTATTTTGGCAGCCTCTTAGATTACACATCAAAGCATTTTTTAAGGGACATCATTCTCCCTTCCCCCTTCTTTTATGAAATGATAGGTGTTCCTCATTGCCTTGGATTGGACTGCAATCTGATATGATAAGACCATGAGTCATAAAGGTTGCACAAGGGGATTAGGACATCTTTTACCGTAAATGAAGTTTATGATCTTGCTTGTGAGATTGCTGGAGAAGTCTATGTTTACAGTAGGGGAGAGAAAGGCCAGACTTGCTCATCTATGCTTAGGTCTTAAGAATGCTTTGTGCCTGTTGTGGTGGGGTTTGCTGAAGGAGGTAGAGGCGGGAGGATTGAGAAGTCTGCTTGGGAACTTTGCGATATTCCACCAGGGTCCCCTCCCCCCTCCGAGCACACGGGCACCCCTCCCCTCCTGGAAGAAACAGCTTAGAAAGCTCATAGGCTGGAAGGGAGGGGCTGATTAAGCCCCTGCTACCTTATTCCCTAAAGACCAATCAGTTTAAAAGTCACACTGTTCTGCCAATCACATTGTACCTAATGGCAGCTACTCTAAAATCCTATATAAGTTCCCTGAACTGGCTCCGCGAGGTCGCCCTCCCATCTTGGTATGTAGAGCGACCTCAGCATGCTGATGAATCAATAAATTTCTCTTGCATTTTGCATCAATCCCCTACTCCATGTGTTCACTCGGAGGGTCTTTGGTAAGTTAAAACTTGCCCACAGTCTTAGAGGATCATGAGTTTGAAGTCAGAAAGGGCTACACATTTTTCCAAGCACTCAGGAGGCAGGGGCAGGCAGATCTCTGAGCTCAAGGACAGCCTGTCTACAAATCAAGTTCCTGGACATCCAGAGCTACACAGAGAAACTGTCTCAAAAAACAAAAACAAAACAAACAAAAAAGTTCACTGTTATTTTAACATTCTTAGCTAAGTGTCTCTGTACTATCTCTACCTAGGCAACCTTTACAGAATAACCTGTTAATCATGCTGGAATTTCTAAAAAACTTTTTAAAAGAATATAGAATATATATATATATATGTATAGAATATATATATATGTTGTTGCTGGGTATTGAACAGGACCTCTGGAAGAGCAATCAGTGCTCTTAACCACTGAGCCATCTCTCCAACCCCATGCTGGAATTTTTTTTTGGGGGGGGGTTGGTTTTTCGAGACAGGGTTTCTCTGTGTAGCCCTGGCTGTCCTGGAACTGGAACTCACTCTGTAGACCAGGCTGGCCTCGAACTCAGAAATCCGCCTGCCTCTGCCTCCCAAGTGCTGGAATTAAAGGCGTGCGCCACAACCGCCCCTTCACACTGGAATTTTTAACTTCCAGCTAGTAAGAGACTTAAAACAGATTCCAAGACAAGGAGGCACCTTTCCATTCCAATCTCCTTTTACCTTTTTTTTGTCTTTCCATTATTCTTGCTGACTTGGGCACATCCTCTCTGTCTCTCTAGGGAGTAAGGATCTCACTTTCTCCCTGCACTTAGGCCTGCTGTGCCTATTTCCAGGGCCTCCATACTCCACACAAGAAATGCACAGCTTTTTTTTCTTGTTGGCTTTTTCTCCGGCTCTGAGCAATTGCTTTCTCCCGTCTGATAAGTTTTTTTGAAATCCAGAATTTTGTTGCCAGTTCTCATTGGCTCTTGGCTTCTCTTCCAACCTCTTTGTCCAAAGGGGCTAGGACCTTTTAAATTCCATTCTGATGAGCTATTTCTCAGACAGCAAAATGGACCAATTCAATCCGGATTATATTATAGTAAATGCAGGTTTATGGGGAAGCTGTTCAAGTTCACTTGCCCCAAGGACCAAAGCCAGGGAAGTCACCTTAGGGAGAAAGAAGTGGGGGAAGGGGAAGGGGAAGAGAAAGAGAAAGGGAGGAAGGGGAAGGAGAAGAGAGAAAGGGGGTTGGAGCAGAGAGAAGGAGGGAGGAGGGAGAGGGAGAGAGGGAAAGAAAGGGAGAGAGAGAGAAGGAGGAGAGGGAGGGAGGGAGGGAGGGAGGGAGGGAGAGAGAGAGAGAGAGAGAGCGAGCAAAATATGTCTGGATTATATAGGGAGGAGCCTCTGGAGAAAGGGCACCCAGACTCTGGGCAGGAAAGTGGAAAGTCCAGGGTACACCAGGTAGGGACTGAGTAATGCAGAGAGAACCTGAGGCCAGGTCTGCTTTGATATGTAAAATATGTATATCAGTCCCTAGTCCCAAGCCAGCAAGGTGATTTATGCCTTGAGCCCAGTACTCTGCAGGCTGGAGCAGGTGGATCTTTCTGAGGGAGAGGCCTGCTTGGTCCACATAGGAAGTTCCAAGACAGCCAGAGCTACACAATAGAAAGACCTCATCTCTAACACACAGAAAGTGTGTGGATTTCAGAGGGCTACTTTTAGAAACTGGTTCTCTGTACTATGTTTGGTCCCAGGGATCAAACTTGGGCAGTCAGGCTTGGAGGTATCAGCTTTACTAGACAAGCCACTTAGGATTTCTTTATTTTTGCTCTTTTCAGGGATTTTGCTACTTTCAGGGATGTTGCTACTTTCTAGGACTTTATGGATGCAGGCTCTTTACCACTAAGTTACATCTCCCAGCGGTTTTAGGCCCTTAAAAAAAATCTGTTTTATTTTTATTTTAGTATGAAATAGTAGGGAACAGATATACCCAGCTTTCCTTGTTTAATTGAAAGCTGTAGTCAGGTTTAATTTCAGTGGCAAATGCCTTTATACATTCTAGTTAACAAAACTGAAAAGAAATAGTTATATTGACAGCCAGGGTCAATGCTTCTGTCCTCTCCAGTTACTATTTGATAAACGTAAATTTTTAAGCAAAGATACCCACCCATGCAGGTCGTTTGATTATCAAGCTTGTTGCTTAATGATACACATACTTACTATGTACTTTGTGCTTCCACAGAACCTGGAGAAACAGGAAACAGAAGCAGGGCTGTAACAGATGGAGCATCAAGACATTGGCTTGTTTTAGATGTGGACTATTGCAAGACGGATGTGAATCTGGGTCATCACTGCTCACAGAGACCACATGGTGTTTTGTTTCAAGGAGGAGGAAAATGTTTTGTAATTAAATGTGGTTAAAAAGCTTGGAGCTTTTTCCAACTAAGCAGCAAAAGGAATTACTCACTGTATAGTGATCAATCTAAAGTTCACTGAGCATTGCTAAGGCAAGGAAAATGTGTAGCTGGGATAGAAATTGTTTTCCTAGCTGTTAAAAATAAAATCTAGCCAGGCAGTGGTGGCACACGCCTTTAATCCCAGCACTTGGGAGGCAGAGGCAGGTGGATTTCTGAGTTCGAGGCCAGCCTGGTCTACAGAGTGAGTTCCAGGACAGCCAGGGCTACACAGAGAAACCCTGTCTGGAAAAACCAAAAAAAAAATGTAATGCACTGAAATGGAAATCAATAGAGCATGTCCTAGAACTGCAAACGACTGTGGGGCGCTCAGGGAGTTTAATTTACTTTATGTGTTTAAGTAAATTAATTTAATTTAAATGGTGGCAAACATCTTAAACTTCAGAGGCAATTTTTAGGGGCCCAGCTTTCTGTGAGTTTGAGAATCTCTTCAGTTTTACCTCATTTTAAGTTTATTTTTGTTTGTTTGAGACAAGATCTTACTATGTAGTCTTAGCTGGCCTGGAACTCACTGAGATCCAACCTCCTCTACCTCCTGAAAGCTGGGATTAAAGGTGTGGACTACCACGCCTGTTGAATTTTTTTGAGATATGGTCTTGCATAACCCAGGATGGCCTCAAATTCCTTAGGTAGCAGAGGGACCTGGAAGGGCTTGTCCTGCCCCCACCTCCCAAGTGCTGGGACTGCAGGTGTTTACTACCACCCTCAACTTTCCTTCAGTTTTAATTGTTTTTTTTTTTTTTTTTTTTTTTTTATGTTAAATCTAAGGACTGTTAAAGTAATACATTTTGCTTAATATTAGCATATATAATCGAAAGTAATAATCTCAATTACCTTTTAAATAAGTCTTTCTCTATTCTCCTAAAATAGGCAGAGAAGTATCTAGTCATCCAGATGTGACTTATTTCTGGGTGGCAGAATTTTGAGTCATTGTTACTTTCTTGTTTTTACATTTCCACAAGTCTATAATATGTTAATGTGTGCATAATCCCTTTTATTAAAATGAGACTGTCTTTAAAATTTAAATAGAAAATAGACCTCAGATGTATTTTTGAACCCCATAAGACAAGCATGTAGCTTTTCTGTGGGGTAGAGTAAGACAGAAGGGAGGTGGCTTGAAGGCTGCCTTCTGCTGTTCACGAGGGAAGAGTAAGATATGTCAATGCCCCTGCAGTAACTCTGCTGTTTGTTGTTGAGGTTTTTTCTCTCTCACATTCTTCGTTCAGTTTCAATTCTTAAATATGCAAAATATTTCAATTTCATTTTGTTGGTTTGCCTTAACAAGCACTTCTATGGCATTGGAAAGGCAGGCAGCAGGTACTGTTCTGCAGGCTAGACATGAGTCCTCTGAACAACCCCAGGAGGGGATACTATGATGGAGTACCTTCCAGGGTTGCAGAGATGAAGGTGTAGAGATAAATAACTTATTCTGTAATGTAAGTACCCTGTTGCATAAGATGACAGTAGGTTCCCTGTAATCTGTAGATGACTTTTCAACTGGCACTGGCTAGCCTTGTTAAGACTCCTTCCGACTTTGTCCATTTTTCCATTTGTATAAGCATCATAACCTCAACTTTCCTCAAAAATATATTTTATTATTCATTTCATTGCATATTTTGCCAAAGTAAGTGAATGGAGAGTAGAAGCTGAACTCATGGTGTCAAACTCCACCTTTCTACCATAGTGACAGAAATACACTTCAAACTGCTTGGGCCCATCACGCCCACATTTACACTTACTTATTGTCTAATTTACGTCATTAGGTTTAGAAACAGAGCTTGGAGCAGAGCCATTGGGACTATCTACTCTTTCAACCTTCTGCTTTCTTCCCGGTCACACCTGCCCCCCAGGCTTGGCCAGGGAATTCCTAAGACTCCTGTGGAGCAATTGGGCTCCAAAGGAGTTACATATGGGAGTCCCCTGGAATTTAGGTATCTTGAGTTGGATTGGTTTGAACTCCAAGACCACCCCAACAGCTGTTAAGGAGAAGAGGGGAATGCAGCTTCTCACTGACAGCACACAATCTTCTCAGTCACTGGGTCTATGCTGTCTGTTGTGGTAGCCACTACCCATGGAGACCTTCGGTGTTTAAAATGCAGCAGGCCAGATCAAAGAATGTAAATTCCCAACGTTTAATTTTAAACGTAGACATAAAAATAATGTTTCATTTGGTTATTTGGAAACATCTCTGGATTACTTTGATGACTGGATCATCTTTTTATTATTTATTTGTTCATTTGAGACAGAGTCACCTATGTGCCCTTGGATAGCCTGGAACTTACTATATAGACCAGGGTTTTCGAGGCTCACTAGGAATCTACTTGTCTCTGTCTCTCTACTGCTGGATTACAGGTGTAAGGCATCACTCCTAGCTTGGTCTGCTTTTTAAACATACATTTTAATAAAATCAGTATCGAAAACAAATAGTTCTGATCATTTTTCTCTCAGATTAAAATATATTGCACCAGATTTCAAAGTATTATTACCAAAATAAGATAAGCTATTCAATTTTTTGTACATATAATAAGATAAAATGTTGGAATGATATTTTAGGTAGACTGGGTATATACCATTTTCTTTTCTTTTCTTCCTCCCCCTCCTCTTAAATTTTAATGTTCTAGAAAATTTAAGATCATGTCCCTGGTTCATGCCAGTGGTTGAGAGAAGAGGCCCTGAGCCATCTTTTTAGGGATCACTTCCTGACTCACCCTTTGAAGCATCTTTGTAGTTTTGAAGCTTGCTTTTATGATTTAGCTTCTCTGACCCCAGCTTCTTCCTAGTTAGTTACTATGCCTACTTTCTGGAAAGGGTCTTCATGCACTGAGCATTAAGGCAATTGCTGATTTCCGCCGCCAGAGAGAGCTGAGACGCTACTCTTGTTGCTCAGCAACCTCTGGTCCGGAAGTAGTTCTTTGTCCCACCCATGGCGGCCGCGGGCGCGAGTACTTCCGGTAGTCTGGGCGCGGGGTCGCGCTGAGCGGGTTGGAGGCTGGCGGCGGCGCAATGACCACGCTCCGGGCCTTCACCTGCGACGACCTGTTCCGCTTCAACAACATGTGAGTGAGGCGCGGCCAGCCTCTGTCTTCGCGGCGCGGGACGGGGTCAGCCTCGCGGGGTCGTGGGCCGGGTGGACGCTGCGCGGGCGCGCTGGCCGGTGACCTTGGCCGAGGCGCAGTGCTCCGGGTGCGCCGGGGTAATGAGGAGCTGGAGTGGGCTGGGCTGGACACCGTGCGCCCACTCCGAGGCGGGCTCACTGCGGAGGGTGGGCCGGGAAGGAGCGCGGTCCTGGTTAAATTGTATCCCAGTGAAGTAACCTTGCGATACTCCGGGCCCTCTCAGCAAGTTGTGTTTTGTGCTTGGTAGTTACAGTAGCGGAGCGCCCAAAGTAGACTGCCTTTTTTTTTTTCCTTAAGAAAAAAAAGACAGGGTCTCACTTTGTATCCCTGGGCTCCCAGAGCTCACTATGTAGACCAGGCCTGCCTAAAACTCATAGATACGTCTTCCTAGTGCTGGAATTAAAGGCATGTCCACCACACCCATCTACTTTCTTTCTTTCTTTTTTTTTTTTTTTTTTTGGTTGGGGATCCACCGTACTCAGGAACCCCCGGTGCCGTGTCCAAGTATAAAAGACCCGTGATTTGCCGATCTCCCCTTCTCGCTTTTTTAAACGAAAAAAAAATTAGTTTGGAAACTTATGACCATTTAAAAAGCTAAGCATTTCACCGTGAGCTCCTGTAGACACATTACCTCAATTATTTGCTTGACATAACTTAGAAGTACGGACCGGATGGTTCAGGTAGCAGAAGGGAAGAAACTCTGGGATGAGATAACTATGGACATTTCAAAGACGAGATGAACACTGATGAAGGAAATTTGGCGAGGAGAAAATTCGGGGGAAGGCTGCAGGTGAGAAAATGAGAGTGTGAAGCGAGGGTAGGCATTTGCTTCAGGTGAAGCCAGGTTTTTAATTACCTTGTTAATTGGTTCAGATCCGATCCTGTGAGATTTCTGTTAGGTCCAGTTTGTGTTGAATCCACATTTAATACTTGTGGCAGGCGCTCATGTAATAATAAGCCAGCCGTTTGATCTTCACAAATTCTGATATGTGCTGATGTCCTCAGTTTCTGGGTGAAGGAAGGGATTGCACATACACACAGAACCCTAACATGGAGTAGGTGGAGACTGGCTCTGGTGGTTGTTAAAAAAAAATTGGTTCAGTTAAAAAAGCACTGGCTGCTCTTCCAGAGGACAGGGGTTCACTACACATGGAGGCTCACACTTGACTGAAATGCCAGTTCCAGAGAAGCTGATGTCCTTTTCTGGCTTCAGTAAGCACCAGGTATACAGACATATAAAAAACCCATACCCATTAAATAAATGAAAAAAGTTGACCCTGGCACTCAAGCTGAGGTTTGAGGATCACAAGTCTGAGGTCCTTTGGTATCCGCAGGAGATTACTTCTAGGATACACCAAATTCAGTGATGTGAAACTCCCTTATTACAATGGTGTGGTATACAAATAGCCCAAGCACTTCCATGTACTGTAAATCAACAGATTACTTATCTAGTACAATGTACATGTCTTATAAGTACTTCCAATACTGTTGAATTAGGGAATAATAATGGGGGGGGGTGTCCTGTAAAGGTACAGGCATATGGTGTTTAAAAATTCTTCAATCTGAATTCTGACCTAATGAGTACAAGGTGATAAAGTAGGCAGGTAAGCCATTGAGGAGGCCTTGGAAATGGCCTAGAATGATAATGGGAGATGCTGTGTAGATGATACAGTGCCTGAACTTAAGAAATAGGTAAAACATTCACATATGAAGCTCTAGGAAGAGACAGTGGTTTAATATGGAAAAGGATAAAATAGAAGGAAGATACACACGAATATTATTAAACATTAGGTGTCAGCTCACCTGGCTTGGTTATGCCTCCTCTTGTGAATGTCTGTAAAGGAGCCCACTTTCTCATTCTGTTAGCAGGCCATGTTAGGAAACGGTGAGTCACCAGGTTAGGTGCTAGAGTAAATGAAACTGAAAGGCCAAACCAAAGTGGGAGGAAGACTGGGGTGGGACCCAGAAGCTAACAAATGAGGACTCCAAGCAGGAGGAGGGCACTGTCATGACCTGGTGATGGCTAAGTGTGTGCCGTATTTGTACACACTTCAGGAGAGGCAGAAGTGGAAGGTACGAATACAGGAGAGAAAGAATTGTAAGAGAAGTGTCCTCAGTGATGAGAAGAGGGAAAGGTCTGCTAGCCTTACAATGGCAGAAGAGCAAGCAGCGTCTGCATGCAGGGGCTTTTGGGTGGGAAAGTCAGCTAGAGGCCTTGGGCTGTTTTCCTCTTCCCCCCCCCCCCCCCATTTTCATGTGTGTAAGGAGATTGAGGAAGGGCAGAGAGAGTTTGACAGTTGAGGTGAGCCAAACATGTAGAAGTTGGGGTCTCTACAGGGCAGGGCCACAGCACTCAGATGTCCTCAGGATTGGTTCATGATGTCTCTAAGCTTTTCTCACAGTGCTAAGACCAGTTGTTTTGTTGTTTTGCCTACCATGTTTTGCAGGTGTGCAGTCTCTGAATAGTGAGTATCTTGAACACTAGAGAAGTCAATGGTTTTCATTTAAATTTGACACTGAAAAACTACAATGCCACTGTCACTAGGTTTTTGGTTTTTTACATTACTATTTCTTGGTAAAATTATTCATGTTAACATGTAACTATTTTTAAATGAGTAACTTAAAATTGAAATTTTTTTTATAGCCTGTAGATCTTAAGGTTTCTATTGCTATGATAAAACACTGGTCAGAATACCCTGGGTCAGAGTCTGCTGAGGGAAGCCAAGGCAGGAAGTGAAGCAGAACACATGGAGGAGAACACATGGCTTCTTCCCCTGGGTTGCTCAGTCTGCTTTCTTATATACCTAAGGGCTACCTGCCCAGGGGTGGCACCACTCACAGTGGCCCACATCAGCCATCCATTGATAAGAAAATGCCTCCTATTACCTATAGGCCAGTCTTATGGAGGCTCTTCCTCAATCAAGATTGCCTCTTCCCAGATGTCTAGGTTTATGTTGACCAAAACCAACCAATACACAGTAAGTAAATACAATAGGTTTGTTTAAGTGTAAAGTGGGTTTTTGCATGAATTAAACATAAAACTCCCAGTTATTAATAATGCACTGGTGTCACATTAAGGAAAGAAAGAAAAGCACTTCCCCATGCTGTCTTTTTAGCAAAAGCAAGTCCACGACTCAATTCTCTACTTCATGCTCCCTCTGTCCTCTGACTGGTGCATGAGTCTTCATTTCTGCCTGCTCAAATTCTGCCTGGCTTGTGAATTTCTCCCTGTGTTTGTGTTCAGTTTCTGTCCCCCACAAAGGGTTGGACGCTGTGTTTATTGAGCAACACAGAAAGCATCACATGGGGGAAAGAAGGGGTCCTTTACAGAGATCTGTAACAGTTTTACAAGGGATTCAGTCTCTGGCTCCAACTGATCCCAACTGATCAAGACAACAAATAGTATCAACCGATATCCAAACACTGTATTCAGTGTTTATGAAGGATATTCATCTTAGAAGATTGCTTTCAACCTCTGTATTGGCTGCTGTCTGTAAGGGATACACATGCATTGCTTTGGGTCAGGAGAATGGAAGAATATATAACAAGGTTACAGCTATGTATTAGGTTCTAAAAGTTGATTACATGGAAATCCAAGGCAAGTAAGGTGATTGTTACAATGTTCTCATAAAGGCACGTTAAGCACACAGGCTGAGAACACAGCAGGCCACTAGTCTTAAGTGATTTCAGGGTGCATTAACAACTCTGGTTGTGAGGTCCAACAAAAGTTCCAGTCTTTTAGGATATAAGAAGTATTTCCACAGTACTGCATCACCACAGGTTTCGAGACCCGAAGGGTTGAGAACTACTGAACTAAGAGGAATGTAGTATGACTACCTGACATCCTTCAGTCACAGATGGACAAGAAAGGGAAACAGTTGAAAATAGCTGGTTTTGAACCTGGGAAAAGACTGACTAGGAAAGTGACGGGGAAAGATGGTTGGAGATGGTTTTCAAGAATGCTGAATTTGGGCTTGTGTGATGGGACATGTTGGGTAGTTCCCCACAGCACCAGGGCTTAGTTGACAGGAGGGAGCAGTGTAGAAGTAAGTGAACTTCAGTTGAAAGTACATGGGCTCTGTGAGGATTTGTAGAAGGAGAAAAAGTGGAGGCGGGGGAGTTCTCCCATCCACTTTGAGAAGGGGAAATTGTAGGCAGGGATGATGGACTGGGGAGTGGGTTAGTTGGACTAGCTGTATCTATGGGACGCACGCCTAACTGGTCTTCATGTCGGCAAGAGTCTGATGGAGTAAGCTATAATTCTGCTTAGAAAGAGGCAGTTCAGTGAAAAAGTACAGATCTCTTTATTGGTGCACATGTGGCCCTGGGTCATTTAAACCATTTTCTTTGGTGTTCAGGTTGGTTTCAGAGTTGTAGAAGAAATATGTTTTGTTTTTTTGTCTGGTCAGTTTTTTTTTGATACAGTGTTTATCTTATCTGTGTAGTCCTGGCTGTCCTGGAACTTGCTATTGTAGACAGGGCTGGCTTTCCTCTGCCTCCTGAGTGCTGGGATTAAAGGTGTAAACCACCATGCCCAGCTCATATTTTGTTTTAAGTTGGGCTCAAGAATTCTTACTCTTGCCATTTCTTGTTTCTTTCAGTAACTTGGATCCACTTACAGAAACTGTATCCTTTTTGAGGAAAAAAAGTAAAACTAAGGATTATTTATGAAGAAGAAAATTGGAGAAACAAGAAAAAGATGAGTTCTGAAAAATGTTTTAAGAAATAGGTTTTGAATACAACAAGTGACATTGAAAGCAATGACAGAATCAAGTGGGAGTGGCCTTAGGCTTGCTCACAAACTGTTAAGGTAATGACTGTATGACTCAGTTACACTGCAGCTCTACTGTTCACCTTCCCACAGGAATCCTGGCTGTACATAGACAGCAGCAACAGCACAGGTAGTCGGGGCCTGTCTCCCTCTGCCATGAACCAAATCTAGAGAGGGGAAGTGGCTCCATGATGTCTCCAGCAGCCCTGCTCAGAGAGCCTGGGTCTTTCTGGCATAGATGGCTTCCAGAACACATATCTTCATATGTGTTTCTGGGCATGCTGTCAAGAGAGGGGAGGTGATTGCTTTGGGAAGCACTAAACAGCCCTTCTCTTTCACTGTCCAGGAGCTGCCTCCTGACTTGTTACTGAAGGGAATAAAGGATTTTAGTAATAACAGTTTCTATCATCTCAGTAGAAAATGAGCAAAAATGTGTCAAGTTAGGGTATTCCTGATTGTACTGCAATAGCAGATCAGTGGCTTACAACACAAATAAGATTTCTAAACCATGTTCCACTGACTATTGCTGGGAATAACTGGTAGCTTACTAGAGGGCAGAAGCTAATGAAGAGTTAGTTCAGTCTCACCAGTCAAAAGACATGCAAACTAAAATATGAGAACCCAGTTTAATATATCAGATTTTCCAGAATTTTGAAAAGATACAGCCTAGTGCTGCTGCTGGTAAAGTAAGGTGCCTTCTTAGAAGCTGCTGGTGCCATAGTTATCTGGCACAGTCTTTCTGAAAAGCATTTTAGAAGTAATGCCATTTCCTGAAGGTTGAAAATAAAAACCAACAGGTAGTTTACTCCAGGGATTGGCAAATGTAAGAAGCATGGACCAAAAATCTGGCTTACTACTCATTTAAGATTTTTTTTTTAAAAAAACCAGGATACAGCCGGGCAGTGGTGGCGCACGCCTTTAATCCCAGTGCTCGGGAGGCAGAGGCAGGCGGATTTCTGAGTTTGAGGCCAGCCTGGTCTACAGCGTGAGTTCCAGGACAGCCAGGGCTACAGAGAGAAACCCTGTCTCGAAAAAACAAAAAAAACCCCAAAAAACCCCAGGATACAGCCATGTTGGTTAATTTATATACTGTGTTTCTGAGTTTGGGTAGATAGGACAGACTATTGGCCCCCAATACCACATCTTATTGTCCCTTTACAGAAAAAGTGACATCATAAAAGTTATTTTCAGAGGATTATATTTAAAAATTGGAATGTCATTCACATTTACCAATAAGGAAATGATAAATAAATTAAGCTGTCTTCATTAAGAACATAAAGGATCAGGGCTGGAGAGAGAGCTCAGTGGTTAAGAGCACTGATTGCTCTTCCAGAGGTCCTGAGTTCAATTCCCAGCAACCACATGGTGGCTCACAACCATCCGTAATAGGATTGGATGCCCTCTTCTGGTGTGTCTGAAGACAGCTACAATGTACTACTCATATACATAAAATAAATGAATCTTTAAAAAAAAAAAAAAAACATAAAGGATCTAGACAGTTTTTAGAAGTTAGAAATGACCTAGATGTCCCCTGGCAGAAGGATGAGGTATTTTAAGTTGTATCCTGATGGAAAGGAACACAGCTAACAAGTGCAAGCATCAAGAGGCCACATCACAAACAGTGGAATAGAAAAGACAAAAAGCCCTCAAAGCACTGACATGAATATGTAGGATTTTGAAGAATTTCATATCACAGAAATTTTCTCTTTGGGAAAATAGATTACAAATTAACCCACACTTATATATAAGACCTAGTGTTTATGTAGAGAGTAGGGATATCGAGGGGAGCTCATGGTAGTAGTGTCAGTTGCTGGATGGCAGGAAGACCAGTAGGCCTGCCCTGCTGAGTTCTGGAAGAAGTGGCTGCCCTTCGGAAGAGTTTCAAGGCTAACAGTGAGGAGAGGATTTCCTGGGAACTTTTTAGTAGGAAGTGTATTAATAGTGTCTTTTTATGTGATTGCACCAGAAAGCTGACATAAGGTGAAACAAACCTGGTAGTGAATCATAGCAGTAAGGACACCCCAGTGTTGAAGAGTAACCATTCATTTATTTCCTTCCAAGTAAGAGGGCCTCGCCTTGTGTCCCAGTCTGACTTGAACTACAAGATGCTTCAGCTGGAATGCTGGGTTACAGGCACACGCCAGGCCAGGCAGGCATTCCTCTGAACAGAATTGATTCCTTCACAGATTTACTAGTTGTATAGCTGTAGTCCCAAAGTAGAAACTAGCATTGAATTTTCCAGTGTAATTCAGGAAGTACAAATGTTCTATGTACCAAGCAGTTGATAGAATTTGAGAGAGAATCTGAATTTCCAGTGGCAAGGTAGACCATGAACAGGAAGTAATCTCAGATGATAAATGGCACACACAACCATAGGTACAATCTGATCAGTATGGAGGCAGACTCTATGAGATTCTGCTTTCTACTAGATGGCACTATATGCATTCTACATCTAGAGAGATGACCAGGCAATTTTATTAAAGATCAGTGCTGATGTAAAATATTGCATTCCATGGTATTAGAGAAATTAGTGTACTAAGTGGAGGATAAAGTGACTGTTTTTCTCCATGTGGGTGTGAAGGGTGGATGTAGAGGCTGACTCAGCTGTCTTTCCTAATCACTGTCCACTTCATTTACACAGCTTCCCCCAAGTGCTGGGATTACAAGCAGGCAGCGTAGCCCATCCAGCATTTATGTGGAGAATAGGTAGCTGAGCTCCAGTCCTCAGCTGACAGCACTTTATCCACCATACCACCTCTCTAACCTGATGGTAGTTTTTGTTTTGTCTGTCTACATGGCCCTGGATATTTTAGGACTCACTATGTAGACCAGGCTGGCCTCAAACTCAGTGAGATCCTGGTGCCTCCCTCTGCCTCCTAAATGCTGGGATTAAAGGCATGTACCATCATACCTGCTGTCTGATGGTATATTTTAAAATGACCACCCCTCCCCCAACCCACAGGAAAATACCCTGTAACAAGGAACTTTTTGCTCTCATATTCCTTAACAGCTCTAGTATGGGATTCCTTTTTACTTACAGTACCTTGCACACTGGCCAGAGTATTTCATCGTTGCTGAGGCACCTGGTGGAGAACTAATGGGTTATAGTAAGTACAGTACCACTAGTACTTTTATGGGTGAGTAAAGATTTTAATACAGGTTTCAGTCTGCTTTACTCTTGAATTTGATGTAAATCATGAAAGACGGAATTTTATTTTTAGATCAATTACTAACAGTTTACCACATCTCTTCTATGTCCAGCCTTGCACTAGGCCAAGAGATACAGCAGTGAATCTAGCAGAAATGATTGTAGTCTTTGTGGATCATTCCGTGTTAGATTTCTGTGTGGTTTACTTTGTATATAAGGCAGTGATTACGGTATATCCACTTAACCAATTGCTAACAAAATCTTGAGCTATGAATTCCTGCAATCATACACACATTGTAAATGTAATTTTTTTTTTTTTTTTTGGTTTTTCGAGACAGGGTTTCTCTGTGTAGCCCTGGCTGTCCTGGAACTCACTCTGTAGACCAGGCTGACCTCGAACTCAGAAATCTGCTTGCCTCTGCCTCCTGAGTGCTGGGATTAAAGGTGTGCGCCACCACTGTCCAGCGTAAATGTAATTTTAATGTAGCTATTTGAAAAAAAAAAAAAAACCCTAAATCTATTTCAAATGTATCTTATTTGAACAAAAAGTATCCTAGTCTTTATTCTTGGTTTTTTAGTTTATCATTTAAAAATGTTTTAAGTCTGACTTTAGAAGTAGGTATAGAATATCATTTGCAAGTGGAGTTTCAAATCAAAGTGTTAATCATTAGCTTGATGATAGTACTTTAAAACTTTGGTACATTTTTATTTTAAAAGAAACGAATGGCAGACTATGAATTTTTGTGCAAATTGTGTTTTAATTTCTGATATGATCTTCTGTTGGCAGTTATGGGCAAAGCAGAAGGCTCAGTAGCTAGAGAAGAGTGGCATGGACATGTCACAGCTCTGTCTGTCGCCCCTGAATTCCGCCGTCTTGGCTTGGCTGCTAAACTTATGGAGTTACTAGAGGAAATTTCGGAAAGGTGAGAACCGTTTTTCAAATACACATGATTTATGAACTCTGATTTATGTTTCTTCTTTGGCTGTTGACTATCTGAAGGGCTTTTTTAAGAACTGCCATGGCTTTAGACTTACAGGAATTTCATTTTCAGCTTTCAGTAGTTCCTACAATTCTGTCAAATTCATAGTAGTACCATTGCTGCTCCGTTGCTATTGAGGAAAATTCATGTAGTGTTTGTGAGACACAAACTAGTTGGACTCAAAGATCAACCTTTCAAAGAAGATCTTTGGTGTTCTTAGCACTATGGCAGATGTTAGTAGGCCCAAAGTAGTTCAGTTTCTATAGTAGTCATCTATAGAAAAATAGAAATAAAATGTGCTGTCTACTACCGAGGGATAAGTACACTGTGAGCACTGAACAGCTTTTTAAACCCTGAAACAAATGGAACATAATCTATTTCCATTGGTTTGCATGTAAGTACTAGTTAATCATAGCAAGTGTAAGAAGCCCATTTCATAAAAATTATGTCATCAAAAGAGTTTTAATGTTTTTTCCTGAACATATAGAATAGCCTGTGGCCAGGGCTAAGCATGGTGGTGTATGCCTTTTATCCCATCCCTACAGAGGTAAGAGGCAGACAGATCTCTTGAGTTCGAAGCCAGACTGGTCTACATAGTGAATGCCAGGTCAACTATGGATACAAAGGATATCTGTCTTTAAAACAAAATTAAACATCCCATGGCCCTTTTGAGGCACTTAGGTAATTGCCAATAATATGGATTTTAAAGAGACCTGTTACACCTCACTCACAGTGAAAGATTTTAGAAAAGAAAGAAAAAAGTAACACAGTTCTGTAAGAGAAGGCTTTCCCCATTTCCTAGGAAGGACACAAAATGCCTGTGTATGGCATTTGTCAGGTTGCTGCCTAATGAAAGGAGATAGTTTCAAACCTAGAGGCTTTGTTTCCACAGGATTATTGGATTTTAATAAACACAATTTTTAAAGAAGTAACCAGTCACAAATGCTCTGAGCCAAGTCACACACACCAGCTCATTCAAAAAACAAAACAAAAACCAAACCCTGTTTCCTTTTTAATGGTTTTTAGGGACAGGGTTTTCTATGTTAACAGCTTTGGCTGTCCTGAAACATTCTCTGTAGACTAGGCTGGCCTCAAACTTGATCTGGCTGCCTCTGCATCCTGAGTGCTGAGATCAAAGGTGTATATACCACCACCATACCCCACAAGGAAGTCGTTTTAACAAAAAAGTCCTTGAGAGGTTTTTAAAGTTCTCCTTGGAACCTGGCTGTGTGGTGCACTCAGGAGGCAGAGGCAGGCAGATTTTTTAGTTTGAGGGCAGCCTGTTTTATAGAGCCATTTCTAGGACAGCCAGGACTGCACAGAGAAACCCTGTCTCAAAATCATAAACAAAAAACCCCACACACCCAAACCTATTTGTTCTCCCTGACTGAATATAAGGGAGGAAGGAACGTTTAGGAAGGTAGGGTGTACACACATTTATTAATAACATTGTGTGACAAACAGGCAAATGGGAAATGGGTTCTAACATAATTAGTATTCTGTCTATTTAGGTAATTGCTAACCTCTCTTCCCCACCAGGTTCTGAGGTTTCATTGTTTTGTGTGCGTATGTACACAGATATACATTATATTCATGTCTTGTTTAGATGCACACTAAAGCAAGAATATAATTTTGATACTGGAGTAAAAAATAAAGAGAAAATTAAGTAGCTATAAATGAATAATGACTATAGTGAAAAGACAGACATAGGCTAAGGATGTAGCTCCGTAGTCAAGTACAAGACCCTGGGTTCCAGCCCCAGCAGTCCCATAAAGAAAAATAGATGCATATTCTGTTTATAGGAACTATGTAAGGTTATAAAGAATGAAAATAAAGAAAATATTAAATTATCTTGCAAATTATACCCAAAAGGAAGTTGATTTCTCATATTGATAATAATACATTATAGTTGGATACTTACTATCATTGTAAGGGGCCACCACATACTGACTTGGCTGGGAAGAGGGTTTGATCCAAGCATGAGGGCCCCAGTTCAGATCCTTAGAACTCATGTGAAAAGTTGGACTTGGCAACACACCTCTTGGCTCAGTTGCCAAGGCAAAATGGAGGATAGAGACAATCCTTAGAAGCCCAAGAGCCAGATAGCTAGAACTTCATAGTGAAGAACAAGCAAGGCAGGAAGACAAAGTCCCACAGTTGTCCTTTGACCTCCGTGCGTGCTCCACAGCAATGCCACACAGACATGCTGGTTCACAAAGATAATTTAAAAATTGAATCCATTCAAGATGTAACAATGTTATATACCCTGGAAACTAGACAAATTGTTAATCAGAGCTGAACATGCTTAGAACTGTCAGGTAGAAATCAACTAGGGTACAGAACAGAAGTCAGCAAAGCTTTTCCAGGGCAGAGAGTAAATACTTTACAACCACATAGAATCCGTTGCATAGGTTTTCTTAACACACCAACACAGTTTAAAAGCCATTCTTAGTGTGAGGGTGATGCAAAAAGAAAGTTTGTAAGTCTACCCTACCTTAGTAGTGGCTGGACTTTTTTTTTTTTTTTTGTATGTAGTAAATGTAGCAACCAGGGAAACATTTTGCCCATTGACTTGTCCCACCATCTTTACTGAAAAATCTCCTGACATAAGAGTTATGTCAGACTTCCAGTCTAAGTGTGGCGGCTCACATCTGTAATCCTAGCATGCAAGAGGACTGTTGAGATCTGAGGCCAGTTGGACTTTCCATGGTAATAATAAGTAAGGTCAGTTTTACATAGTCTTTAGGCTGAGGAATCCTTGATAATGTAAGGAAGGAAGATCTGAGGTCATAAGTTGCAGAAAAACTGTTGGTAAAAAGCTTTGGTGAGTCAAAGAATTATGATACACCAGGAGCCAGAGTGTTTGACTGAAGAACAACTGTTATTCATTAGATGCAGTGTATTTTGTAGCAGTCTAGAGAACAGAAGTGAGGGAAGCAGCATAGCCCTGTAGAGTGTCTCAAGACAATCAAAGATCCTCATTCAGCCTCTCCTCATAACGTACTGGAAATTTACACAGCAAAGACATGTAAGAAACAAGGGCAGAGGATTGGGAGGCAGCAAACTGCTGTCCCAGATAGAAAACAAGACTGCACAAGTCCCTAGAACTAAATGAAAACAAATCAGAGAAAGTATTGAAGTTGGCATCAAAAGCATTATATGCTTGAGAAAAGTCTAAGCAAAACCTTCCGAGAGTACTCTTTTTATAAAACTTTATGGAGAGACATTAAAGTGACAGATGGAAAAGGAAAATACTGTAAATTTTGTGACTGACCTTAGAGCAAATGTAATCATACCCAAAATCCTACTCAGGTTTTTTGAGGGTGTTGTTAATATAAAATACAAGGGAAAAAGAACCAACAACAAAAATGACAAAATATTCTTCAACAATGGGCAGCTCTGCCCTATCAGGTCCAATGTGCAGCATAGACTATTGGTGCTAACTGAGAGCAGAAGATTGGAACATGAGGAATGTGTCTAAGGCGTACTTGAGGCTGCACTGGATATCAAGAGTGAGAAGGTGGAGGTTTCAGTAAAGGTGGTGGGACAAGTGGATGGGCAAAATGTTTCCCTGGTTGCTACTTTACTACATACAAACTCCAGATTTATTTAAAACATGGACATGGGAAAGCAACAGAGTATAATATGGAAAGTCCCCCATGACCTCATGTAGAGACTTTTTTAAGCAGGCTGTAAACAGTGCTAGCCATACAGGGAAGGCTCATTGCTCCACTTAGTAAAAGTGGAGTAGCTTTGCTCACCCAGAGATAACTAACCTAAAGTAACAGGGTAGATGCTTACAGAAAACTCAGACATTGCAGAATATCCAGCACACACATGGTAGCCACTGGGGAAAGCTGAAAGGTCATTAAGAGCCGTTCAGAAGGAGACATCTAAATTGGTCAGTAGACCCAAACCTCTTATTAGTAATTAGAAACGTATATTAATGTCACATCTTATACACTAGGAGTGGACTTGGAATAAACAGGTTAGAATTTAATCAAGCTGACAGTGTGCATATACCCATGACACAGCAGTGAGATCCCTAATTAGATACTGTATCATGAGATGCTCAACAAAAGTATCCATAGTAACATCCTTTACAATAGAACTGGAAATGTCTCCAGAGGACCATGATGGGCAAGTTGTATATTCATACAGTGAACAGCTAAACAAAGTGAAGAGAATAGCTCCAGCAACTCCAGAGGCTCAGTACTGACTGAGTTTGCTCACAAAGCAATCCCCCAAACTAATTATGCTTATAGAAAGCTTACAACCAAAAATGAAGTCTTAATAGGCAGTAAACAAGGGGATAATAGCCTAGACACAAAATCAGGATGTGAAGAGCTCTGAAAGGAGGAGGGAGGTATGTATGTAGTCACCAGCATTCTACAGCAGCTCTACTTGGGTCCTTTTTCTGTATTATGAAATAGTTACCCTAAATAGTAAAATGGTAATAGTAAAAGATGTCTACTGCAAGGTTGTTATTACCATCCCCAAACAGTCAAAAACCAAGGGTTCTTTTTATGCCATTTTGTAGCCAAGGCTGGCCTTGAGCCCATTATATTTGTAGCCCAGGCCAGCCTTGCATACATAGTTCTCCCCCTTCAGTCCCAAGTCCTAGGATTACAGGTGTGTAATTCATAGTAGTGCCATACTATGCATGGCATTAGTATTTTAAAGATGCGTACCAGATTACCTAGAGTTCTTACAGTTTTAACATTTCCTTTTTTTCCTTTTTTCTTTTCTTTTTTTTTTAAAGAAAAGGTGGATTTTTTGTTGATCTCTTCGTAAGAGTATCCAATCAAGTAGCTGTCAACATGTACAAGCAGTTGGGTTACAGTGTCTACAGGACAGTCATAGAGTACTACTCGGCCAGCAACGGGGAGCCCGATGAGGATGCCTATGGTAAGCTTCCTGCTGGGGCGGTAACTCAAGAGAAAGTCAAAATAGCCATTTTAAAATATTCAAAAGAATTAACATTATGAATTTAGGAATAGTTAACGTAGACTAACCAGCCAGTGGTTAATTTCTGTAAATTACCATTTCATGGTATAGATGTGTTCTTTTAGTTGGCTTCTAGGTGGGATTTGGTTAGCAACTGGCATAATCACAGTGAGAGTCTTGTAAGTACATACATTACCACTTAGGATTGCAGGGAGGGCACAAAACCTGATGGGAACTTAACCCATACTCTGAATTTGATTTAAAAAAGTTTAGTATTGGTTGCTTACATTACTCTTTGCTTCCTAACAGATATGAGGAAAGCACTTTCCAGGGACACTGAGAAGAAGTCCATCATACCATTACCTCATCCTGTGAGGCCCGAGGACATTGAATAACCATAGGCAGTGGTTCTTAGGCAGGTGTTCCAGACAGTTTGTGGACATACTATTTTCATAGGATGATCTTGGAGCTCTAGTAGGAGGAAAGTAAGCATTTAAGTCTTAAAGACTTCAAAAAATGCAGACTATAAACTCACTTCAGATCTCATCCTTCCAATGAGCAATAGCATACATGTTCGAACTGTTTGCCATAGAAAATTCAATCAAGGCAGCTAAGTCAGAAGGACATGTTCCACTATCATGGTTGACAGTACAAGCCAAGGAAAGACTCCCTCCATCCTCCTCTTAAATCCTGTGCCTGAGAACCACTGCTGCACATATATAAATATATATATATTTTATTTTGTATTGATCTGTTAATTGAAGCTTTAAAAGCATATATGAAATGTATAAATCTGAGATGTATAGTAAAACACATTGTTGACTATGAATGTTTTCTGGGAGTTTGTTTTTTAATTAGAATTATGGAGGGATCATTGTTTAGGATATGGTGCCTCTCTTGTTTTGACTTTTTTTATATACATATAACAATTTTAAATGCACATCTGAAATCATCCCTGTCTGACATACATAAGCTCCCGTCTTTCTTTGTGAAGTCTTCCCAAGTAACAGGGTTCCTACTGCTGGTCCCAGATTTTCTCTGTTAACACTGCTCAAACCTTTGAATGTGAGACTTTAAGGGGAAACAAAATTAACTCCAAAAGATCATGTAAAGATAATCAGGCAGCAAAGAAGTAATCAAAAAAGACCCATATGAAATGACCATTAAAATATATGTTTGTTGGCATTCATTTTTTTTTTTTTCTTTGAGATAAGATCTTGCTACATTCCTAGGCTGGCCTTGAACTCAGCTCCCAGTAATCCTCTATTTGGCCCTCAAGTGGTAGCTGGGGCTACAAACATGTACCATAGCACTTAATTTAGAAGCTTTTACTTTAGAAAGGTCTTATTTTGAGATATTAAGGTTGGAGAGAATGAATTCTTTGTTCTCTCAAGAAGAAACAATGTTTCCTTCACCTTTGACACCTGCCCATACTTGTTATGAGTGGACCTTTAAGAGCAAAGTCACAGCCGGGCAGTGGTGGTGCATGCCTTTAATCCCAGCACTTGGGAAGCAGAGACAGGTAGATTTCTGAGTTCGAGGCTAGCCTGGTCTACCGAGTGAGTTCCAGGACAGCCAGGGCTACACAGAGAAACCCTGTCTCGAAAAACCAAAAAAAACAACAAACAAACAAAAGAGCAAAGTCACTAACTTTTGTCTTCATGTGCATGAGCAACATATAGAGAACCGCTCTAGGAAGATGGCTTAGTTATGGAACTGGCATTCTGAACTGCTTTCGCCTCCATCTTGAATCTGCACTAACTCAAAGGACATTCAATGGCAGATTCTTCTTGACTAGCACCCTTAGTATTCAATGCAGACTAAGGCTAACACCTGAGCCTAGTGCTGGTCTGGTGGCTGAAAAGATTTATCGCTTACCTAGTAGTACTGTTTTTACTTTTTCTTTTTGGTTTTTTGGTTTTTCGAGACAGAGTTTCTCTGTGTAGCCCTGGCTGTCCTGGAACTCACTCTGTAGACCAGGGTGGTCTCAAACTCAGAAATCCACCTGTCTCTGCCTCCCAAGTGCTGGGATTAAAGGCGTGCGCCACCACTGCCCGGCATACTGTTTTCTTGTAACTTACAACATTATCTTATTTTCAAGACCCAATTTAGTAATATTATTAAACAGCTTTTATTCCCTTAGATGGATATACTTATATCTAAGAATCAGTTGTTTATTAATGGCTCTTATAGGTAGAAACCAGTCTTGAAAGAACAGTTCTAGGCATTGGGTGGTGAACAAAAGAAAAAACTGCTGTGAATTACAGGATAAGTAAAACTGCCTCCAAAGAGTAGGCAAGTGCTCTTTTACGATGTGAGCAGAGCACCAAAAGTACTGTGCTACTTCCAGTGCCATCACTGAGCACAGTCACTGTGGGTCTTTTGGACTCCTGCTGTTTAATGACAACTGTTAAACATCAGTTGTTATGAGTTCACACATTCTAAGGCATGCTGGGAGATGCAGTCTCTAGGCAGCTATAACTGCAGAATTTACAAAGCGTGGGACTGGCAATAGTGCTATATGGTGAATCATACTTAACAAAGATATTAACATAATAAACCCAAGATTTCCTAAACATAGGACACTGTGCCTCAGCATCCGTGTATGCAGGGGACACTGTGCCTCAGCATCGTGTATGCAGGGGACACTGTGCCTCAGCATCGTGTATGCAGGCCATTGTTTTCTAAATAAGCTACTACAAAATTTAACTAGTTTGAGAGAAAAACTGAAGCCAAACTAAAATGTTCCTGGCAAATACAGACGGGGTCAAAAAATACAGTCACTACAAACCAATTCAGATATTTAGAGATTATACTAGCCAAGTCTATTTAATTCTATGATTAGTAGACACATGATGCTAAAAAAGCCGTGGAGCAGGGGAAGGTGTGCTGTTGGAACAAGATTGACATCAGCATATTACTTTTCTAATGGAATCATCAAAATAGGTGCCACCATACTACTGCTTGTTTGAGAAAACTAAAAACCGACTAAAATGTACAGCCACCATATGGAAGTGTTAGAACTGGACTGAACTCAAGTTTTGTGGTTTTAAAGAGACAAATGAAAGCTAAAAGATTCAGATGCATGATAAACCTGTGCCTATTCTCGGAGAATGGACCTTGAATACTGAGTTAAGTCTGCAGTTCCACCTAAAGTGTGTGCTAAGCACATGAATTCCATCTAATTAAGACAACAGGAGCAAATGCTAGAGACGCTTGGACTCAACAAAATTGTTACAGAAAAAATCCTTTACTTGCAATTTCTCACCCATAGTTAACCCAAGAGCATTTTAAAAAATAATTCAAAGATGTCAAACAACTCCTTACTGGGTAAATATATAAAAACATCCAGAAGTCAAAGTTCTAAACTTAATTTATAAAAAGCAATTACAACAGTTAAAAAGATGAGGATTCACTCTCATCAATGTCCTTATCTGGATCCTGTTCGGCAGCTTCTCTTTCTTGTTGCTGTTTCTTCCAAAGCTTGGCCATCGCCAGAAGCTTGAGGTTAGGCTGGTTGGCAGCATCCTCTGGAAAGATGTAGTCATAGTATTCTTCCCATCCGGCATCAGACTGCAGAAATAAATACATTAATTAAGAGGGGAGCAGACACAGAGGTGGAGCATGCTTCATTCAGAATGCAGACTGAAGACTCTGGGAAACCTGGAGTCTAAATTCAACTAGTTACTGTTCAAAGCACCATCAGATCCTGCTGTAGAAGGAACAAAGGGCTGAGCCTAGGAGTGACTAAGCCCCGGCACAGATCGTGTTACTGCAGCACTACACTAGCACACTGAGAATGAAGGACCAAATGGAAGAAAGTTCAACATCTAAGCACAGCGGCTCCACAGGCCTGAATCAGACATTGAGCACCTCGATTCACCTTGCAGTCGTATATTTACAATAAAAAAAATTGTGTTTTAGGGGCTTAAGAGGTGGCTCAGCTGTTGAGAGCACTTGTTGCTCTTACGAGGACCCAGGTTAGGTTTCTGGCACCTGCATGGCGGCTCACAACCATCCAGTAGCTTCAGTTCTAGAGGATCCAATATCACTTTCTGATCTCTGAGGGCACCAGGTATGCATGTGGTATACATACACCCATGCATGCAAAGCACTCAATATTGTCCTAAAATGGAGGCTCTCCTCATCTACTTCCCACCCCTCAGTTGCCAGGCTTTCGAAAACATCCACTAGACCATCCTCAACCTAAGTCTCAAGCCCACCTGTATGAGATGCCAGCTTGCTAGTCATGTGTAAAAACCTTCAGTGAGTCCCATCAAACTTTCTCTACCCTACAAAGCTTTAGGATTGGTTCCTCTCTAAAAGGTGAAGCTCCCACTCCCAGCCCACCTCCATTTAACAAATAGCATGCTTCATATAGCTCTAAGACTCCACTTTCACTCAGAAGTCTTTGCGCCCTACTCTGTCCCTCCCATTTTCCAACTCTGGCTGTTATCCTAGCAGCCAGACTAAAGGGGCTCCTTATCCAGGTTGTCTACGTCTGCTTTTAAGAATGTTCAAATACTACTTCAAAGCACAGATTTCAAAGTCAGATGCGTTTCTATTCCTTTGACAAGAGAGGAACAAACCCCATTACTGAGCCCTTACCCCATCGTCGGCCTGGACCTTTCTTCTCTTCTTGACCTTTTCTGGCATGAGTTTGTCTACTCTCTCCTTGTCTGATACTGTTCCAAATTCATCTTCAAAACTTCGCCAGGATTCCAGCAACATAAGCCTCTCTTCTTTTTCTTCACAGTTTCTCATGGTTTTGTTAGCTTCTTCATAAATCTGTCTGCATTTAGCCACACTTCCTTCTTTCCCAGAAGACAACTCAAACTGAGCAAAACTGATCCATACCTTAAAAAAAAAAAAAAAAAAAAAAATCAACAGAACAAAATTAACCATGTCACCCAGAAGACAAACATAGTGATCATAAAGTTAGTTTTTCCAGTTCATGGTGTACCCACTGATAATGTACCACAGATTGATGCATTGAACATATGCTTCAGTGTCCGTATGGAAGCAGTCTCTGCTTTTAGGTGTCTGACATAAGCTTAAAATTCTGGAAAAAATTTAACTTCTTTAAACCTGTGATGCCCAAGATCATCATAAACAGTGATCTGGTAGTTATAAGCTTACTATTCTTAAGTCCTCTGAGAACAACAGATTCTAAGAACAAGAAAGTCATTTAAAACAGTTTGTCTAGGCCGGGCAGTGGTGGCGCACGCCTTTAATCCCAGCACTCGGGAGGCAGAGGCAGGTGGATTTCTGAGTTCGAGGCCAGCCTGGTCTACAGAGTGAGTTCCAGGACAGCCAGGGCTACACAGAGAAACCCTGTCTCGAAAAACTAAAAAACCAAAAACCAAAAAACCAAAAAAACCCAGTTTGTCTAAAAACATCAAAACTGCTGTACAAATAAAACGAGATTATTGAAAAAGTACAGGATACCTTGACATGCTGTGTTCGCTGAAGCAACTGTCGGTAAAGGTTTCGTGTTCTCTCAGTTTCTTCCTGCTCAATCTCAAAATCAATATATGATTTCCAAAGTACCTAAGAAAAATAATGGGGTCAATCTTAGCACTAAGAAAGCCACAAGCCCCTATAGTTCAGCCATCCTGACCTATATCCAGGAACAATTAGACTGCATGTGGATGGTAATACTAGCATTTAGAAGCTTGCCAAAATGTAGCTAGAATTTTAGATAGGAAAAAAGGCTTTGGATTCAGGTTTACATTTTCTTTCTAAATGTTTAATACAACCAAAACTTGTCAAGAATCCCAGGTACTTTCATGGTGCTGCTGATGCTGTTAACTTTTAGGGAGAAGATAGGCCAGATTAGCCACTGTGTGTTCTTAACCCAATACTGATTTCTTGTTACTTGAGTTAAAAACATTAAAGATTTATTTATTTTATGCATACAAGTGCTCTATCTGCATGTACAACTGCATGCCAGAAGAGGGCATCATATCACATTATAGATGTTTGCCAGCCATCATGTGGTTGTCCGGAATTGAACTCAGGACTTCTGGAAGAGCAGCTAAACCATCTCTCCAGCCCTGAGTTCAAAAACATTAACTGCCCACCAGAGTCACAAGAATAAAAAGGGGCAAGGATGAGGGAGCTGGCAGTCTAGTAGAGGAAATGAGCCACAGGTGAAAAAATCAGTGTAGGAAGCTCTGCCCTGATGCAGGGTCACGTTAGTACAAGACTGAGGGGGAAGGTAGGGCAGTCCTGTGGCTTCAGTGAGACTTCAGTCAGTCTTGCAGTAGTTCAGTGCTTCCTGTGGCTTAACTACGGAAGGCAGGCCAGGGCTGCAGCACTAGGATCTAGGAAGATCATGTTTCAGGCAAAACTACCCTAAAGGCAGAGATATGTAGTCTCCACCCCCATTTCTTCTTTCCAGATGTGGGGCCTACAGCTGGTTCCTTACCCGGGCTTGTCCTCTTCATCCCTTTACCCCTTCCTTCCCTGTTAGCTGTGTGGAGATTGTTGCTGACACTCCCCTGTTCACTTTCTTATTCAACAAACAGCAGAATCCTAATCAGAGTGGAAAAGACTATAATATTATAATAGTTGGATCACTTTATACTTTGTTTAGATGGTTAGCTAAGTAGGAATACTTGAGAAGTATCTAAAATATATTCAACTTGGGAGCTCACCTCTGGCATATCCAGGCGTGGCTGGCTGATGGCTAATTCATAGATTGCCCGAGCTCTCTCGATATCACCAAGGATTGTCTCTAATTCGGCAAACTTAATCCATGAGGTACAATTTTCAGGTCCAAATTCCAAAAACTTTTCATAAAGCTTCCTGCATCTGTCAAATTCTCGAAGCTGCAGTTCTAGTTCTATGTAACCTTTGAATAACTTGTTCTTTGGACATTTGCCTATGGAAGTTCCCTGGAGAAAAAAAAGGGCCAAGAGCACAGTTATACTCATGGTTCAACCTCAGTGAATCTGTCCTAGAAGCTGGAGTCGAGTCTGGCAGGCTTTTTGTTGCTGTGCTGTAATACAGTCTACTCGATCATCAGTCACTCAGCTGACACTGGGGGCCTGTGCTCACTTGGGCCTTGTCAGCTACAGACAATACTTCAGAATTACAAAACACTGGAGTTTATACCTCCCCAGAATCCCCTAAAAACATGGCTGTCAAACATACAAACCTTTAAATAAAAGGTAATCAACCTCGACTTAACTATTACCCACAGGAAGCAAATTTTTATCTGAAGGAAAATTGTATGTATACACAGTAATTTATCCTACTGAGACATTTTATGACAAATTATGAGGAAGGTGCATTCAGACTACTAATTCCAGATTCCTAATCTGGTGATAGATCTAGTAACTGGTAGCTATAGACATTTCCTGGATTTTTTTGTTTTTTTTTTGTTTTTTTCAAGACAGGGTTACCCGGTGTAGCTCTGGTTGTCTAGGAACTCATTCTGCAGACCAGTCTGGCCTTGAACTCAAGAGACTCACCTGTGTGTGCCTCTCAAGCACAGGGATTGAAGGCCTGCGCCACCACCAGCACTAGGCTTAAGTGCTGTCTTTGTATCTCTTGACAAGTTCATACACATATACAGTGTATCTTTGATCATATTCACCCCCAATTCCCCTCTCTAGCTCTCCTGTAACACACTGCACACCTCCATGTCACACAGAGTACAGGTAGTTTTGCCTGCATGAGCATGGGCAGCCCATCAGCAGCTACACCCCTGAAGAAAATGGCTGCTTCCCCATCAGGTGTGATAGCCCCCCGCTGGAGGTGGAGTCTCAGAAGCCCTGTCCGATTCTTGCAGCATGGTTTGATCTGGAAGTCTCCTGCAGGCCACTGATACTGCTGTGAATTTGAGTTACAGTCATGCCATGTCCAGAAGACACTTCCAAACACTCCTCCCTACCATCCTGTTCTTACTTTCTTCTACCTCTTTGTACTGGCTGGTTTTGTGTCAACTTGACACAAGCTGGAGTTCTCACAGAGAAAGGAGTTTCAGTTGAGAAAATGCCTCCATGTGATCCAGCGGTAAGGCATTTTCTCAACTAGTGATCAAGGGGGGAGGGCCCTTGTGAGTGGTGCCATCTGTGGGCTGGTAGTCTTGGGTTCTATAAGAAAGCAGGCTGAGCAAGCCAGGAGAAGCAAGCCAGTAAGAAACATCCCTCCATGGCCTCTGCATCAGCTCCTGCTTCCTGACCTGCTTGAGTTCCAGTCCCGACTTCCTTTCCTGATGAACAGCAGCACAGAGTGTAAGCTCAATAAACCCTTTCCTCCCCAACTTGCTTCTTGGTCATGATGTTTGTGCAGGAATAGAAACCCTAAGACACTCTTCTTCTTCAGTGGCCCCCGGGCCTTGCAGTGGTGTAGAAGGGAGCTATATTTATGTCCCACTTAGAATGAGCACTCAACAGCCACTTATTCTCAAAGCATAGCATGGTCTCTGAGTTTTCTAATGTGTCCCAGTCTATATATAAAGATACATTTCTGCTGCCCCCCTCCCGTCTGTATTGTTTTTCTTTCCATGTTTTGAGACAAGGCCTTGCTGTGTGGCCCGCGCGAGGCCAGCCTCGATGGTGTACGCCACTGCGCCCTGCTTTGTTGCTTCTTTTCAGTAGGGACCATAAAACTGTAAGCGTGAAGACCCCAACTGCCTCATAACACTTAATGAGACGTGTCAGCCCTTTCCTCACTTACCAAAGCTCTTCTGGCAAATGGCAGATTTTTCTGTCTTATTTCAAACTGTGCATAATATAACCACATTTTGGCAAACGTGAACTATAAAATACAAGCACAAAAAGATCTGGTTTAAGAGGTGCATTTAAAATTAATTTAAATTAACCAAAGGCTACTGGTAAAATTTTAGGGTGAGGAGGGGTGCATTTTGTTTGTTTTAAGCAAAGATGGCATTTATCAACAGTTAAAAATATACCAAGAGGCTGGTGAAATGGCTTAGGGAACGATGGTACAAGCTGTCAAGCATGACCTTGTGTTTAATCTCCAGGACCCACATGGTGGACAGAACCAACTCCCCAAGCTGTCTTCTATGGTATATGCACAGCCCTCCTCCCATAAGTAAAAATATAGTAAAAATCTATGTATACACACATACGATGACCGAGACAGATCCTGTACTACATACGTCATGGCATGGCAGCCTCTGCTTTGAATGTTTTATGGGCTGCTTATAAGTTGGTAAACATCTATTTCTAAGAACTCAACTCAGCACTTCCAAAGTAGGACTTTTTGTTTTTCATTTTGGGAAATGCAATAGAGGTAGCATTTTAACATCTGCAAAGAAGCCATGTGTTCAACCACACAAGCATGCGCTCAGTTATCAAAAGACCCTCTTGGAATCTCCACGTACATGTTCTGTCTTCTTTCTTCCAATCTGTCTCTCTGAATTACCCATACCCCCTGGATTTCTACACTGGTAACTGCATACTGACTTGTCATAACACAGACTGTTCTAGGAACTAGGGTGTTTCCTCAGGCAAAAACTATATCTCTTGTTTAATATTTTCATGGTGCCACTCACTTGAAAATTCAATTGATACATATAACTTTATCATTAATAAAACAGGATTTTGATCCAGCAAGTGTACCTTTTTGTGAGGAATTAGTTCCAAAGATGCTTGATATACCTGTCTTGTCCTCTCAGGATCCTATATTAAGATGATAAATAAATAAATAATGTTAATACTTATTTTATCAATTTCATGCCTGTAGTCAAGATGTTATTTTTAAATATTGATTTCATTTATGATCAAAAATACAAATACTTTTGATCATCATACTTTTTTCTAAGAGTAACAATGTGGCCATCAAAGTTTGAATGCATCAATGTAGAAAAGGGCTTAGCCTGACAGCAGAAAGATGTTATAGTCCCAGGACAGTCTTTACCTATAACCTATTTCTGGAATTTTTACCAAAAGCAAAAAATATACAATCTGGCCATGATCTTTATTTGTGATAAAACCTATTAAACCTATTATTAGGGAGCTATATATAATTAAACTGTTTCACTGGTCATTGTTTCAAGTTTTAAATGCTACCTATGGTGCCTCAAAGTTTACACCACCATGTCTTAATGGGCATAGTTTGAATGATGTAAATTGGTGGATAGGGCTCTAAAAACATTTAAAACTGTTTGTCTCAACGACTGTAGCTATCAGTTCCTACACAGAGCAGGCAAGGCCATGGGGAAGGAAGGTATTCATGGCTGCCTCACATTCGCCTTCTCACCTTGGCCTCCAGCTCTTCATAGAGTGCGTAGTTCACCCAGAGGTAGATGTAGCGCTTCCAGTGCCTCTTCTCCTGGATGGGTGGCACATTGGCAATGGCTCTCTCATAGACTTCCCGCACAGTGTCAGCCTCCGCATCACTCTCCACCAAGCGTAAGTAATCAAACCATGCATCATAATTGTGTGGATTAGCCTAGAAAAACCCCAGTTTAATCAATAAAAACAGAACCAAGAGCTAGACTTCACAGGCTGTGAGAGCTGTAAGGAGACACCACACTTGCTGTATTTTAGCAATTTTTCCCTTTAGATTTTTACCTGCTATCTCATTTTAAAAACATCATCCCTGAGATTGTACAAAAGGAACATAAAAGGTCACTGGCTAGGGACCTCGAAGCAGAGATTCTTTCCTCTGTTGTCATCATGTAACAGAACGGTTTGATAGTGACATTCCAGGGACAGAGTCTCACTCCATATCCTAGTCTAGCCTTGAACTCATGCAATTTATCTTGCCTTGGCCTTGACAGTCCTGGGACTTTATAGGCTTGAGCGTACATACATACATAGCTTTCAACTTGTATACATGTATTTTTTATACATATGGCTGTATACCATTTTGTTGATAATGAAATTACGATGGGTATATATCAGACTCTCAATCAGGAAACCCACCTTTCAAATAACAGTAATTTTTTTCTGAACACATTTTACTGACCTACCACTTTAACACCAGACTTAGTCCTTTGCTAGGAGCTATTTCAATCTGACTAAGCAAAAGATACACAGAACAATGAGAGAAAATCCTGCTATCTTTGACTGAAATCAAAATGATCCATTACAGAGGTAAGAACAGAACTGTCTATTGTAGATCTCTTGCTCATGCAAAGCAGGTGTTTGGAACTATCTCTGACTCTCCCATCCTTTTCCAAAAATGAGATCAAATACATGCTGTATTTCTTTTCAGGCATGGACTTGATATGAAACCTAGGCTGGCCTCGAACTAACAATTTTTTTGCCTCTATCTCCCAAGTGCTAGGACCCACATTTCTTCAGCTTGCTATCAGTTAAAGGTCTTTGTACCTGGGCATGGCATAGTAAATGCAAGTATGGCTTGCTCTCCTTTCTACCAGCCACATTTACTCTAATTTGCCTGAAATTGTTGTCAAGTCAGTTAGAGGCATCATCAAGAGAATAATCAGTAGCCCCACTTGCTATTATGTGTGCCAGCCCAGAGAACCAACAACACGAACCATCTGCAGCCGCGCCCACCTTCACTTCTTCTTCATACTGGAATCTCCGTTTGCTCACGATGATATCTTCTATACCCCTCCGGTCACCAAACTTCTTCTCAAAGATGGTATAGTTTTTAAAGAGTTCTTGGGCCTCTTGTTTTGAAATCCTATCCAGGGCATATTTGTAGATAACTCGTACCCTTTCAAACTAAAAGCAGGTAGGAAGATTATCATCTAAACCATAGTCTCATTTTAGTCACACCTTGAGAATAACTGCAACTTATTACTTATAAATTAAATTTTGAGGCCTCAATCAGAAAGGATTCATATTTAATATAATAGTTCTATATTTATAGTTCTACATTAACGTTTCCATATTTAATACTGTCATAATACTTCTCCATCCTGGGGCCTTTCCCAGGCTGGTAGGCAACACCTCCACGGCATGGCTGCTCACACCCAAACCCCAGGAGTCTGCTTTGGTTCCTCTCCTGTTCTCCTCTCCTTCATTGACTCCTTGAACAAGTGTTGCTATTTTTATCTCTTCACTACTGTCCTTCTCTCCTCTACTCTGCTGCTGACCCACCTCCTTTTCTAACTGAGAACACTTTAAAAATCTCATTGGAGTCCCTGGTTTTATCAGCTGCCTCCTTGGTAGTTAGTGCTGATGAGCAAACTCAGAACTTGACCCAGCTTGCAAATGCTCTCCCACCGAGCTTCGTCCTCAGCCCTCCCCTGGCTCCACTCTTGCTATGCCCCTACCCTGCTCCAAAATACTTTCATGAATTAGCCAGAAGCTCACTAAAATACTGTCCAGTCACTGTCCCACTTAAAACCCTCTAATCTGTGCCTCCTAGAGAGAATCTGACCCCTCCAATTCTTTTCTGTGTACACCATGGAAGAAAGGAACCGGCTTATTCACGGGGCAATCTATGTTTCCATTCTATGTTGTTTCCTCTGGTTGAGGGCATTGGTTCTTCGCCTCCCCAGCTCATTTTCTGGAATCAGGATACCAAAACTCTCATCAGGTTATTCATGTACTTTTGTGTTTCCGAGATAAGGTCTATGTCCTGTGCTGCCTTCAAAGTTATGCTTCTATTGCCTCAGCCTGAGTCAATCCTCAGTTTTCTGAGAGTTGGGACTGGAGACATGTGCCAAGACACCTAACTCCATGTATTCATACTCAGAGGTGTAACCTTCACACAAAGCAGAATGAAATTAAGACAGTAATTGTACATGACCACTCAACTCCAATGTAGAGCTCAGCAACACAGGCATGCTGTTCCGTATCAAATTATGTTTTTGTATCTAGAAAACATTTTCTCTGTGGATAAGCAAATAAAATAAAACAGAGATGAACTCATCGTGACTTACTTCTTTCTGATTTTCCTCAAATTTAGCAAAGGCCACATAGAGGTGTTCGTCCATATGCTCATCCCCAAAAAACTCAACTGCTCTCTCGTAGACTTTCCGTGCATGAGCAAAATAAGCATGCTTCTCTTCAAATCGAGCGTACTTGATCCAGTTCTTCACAGCAGGGTGCACAAGCACAAGTGGGCAGGGGAGTGAAGGAAAGAGCAGGCACAACACAGCTAAGCCAGTATCGGAGGCTGAGGCTGGCTCAGTGGCAGTGCACGCACAGCATATACCAAAGGTTCAATGCCCCAGCAACGGACCCCAAGCCTTACTAACCTCCCAAACTCCAACAATTCAGAATACAACTGGGGATGAACACACACAAAGGAGGCTAGCAACTAACCCGCAGCCTGTGAGGTCAGGCTCACCTTGCTCATTTGCTCTCCCTTCAGCGCTGACTCAGTATCGTAGCAGTGGGACAAACAGAGTCTGAAGCCAAAGAAAACCTCAACCCAGTTATAAACCATGTGATCTTCAACAAGTTGTTTGTCTCAGTTTTTTCATGTGTGGAAAGGGAAAAACCGTATCAACTTTACCCATCATTGCTTTACTAAATGAGGTAGTGTTTATAAAACTTAGCACTTTTTGGCCAAAAGAACATGGCCAATAAAAAGCACCTATTCCATTAAATGCTCATTACAGCGGTCTTCCCACAATGAAAGAGCAAACTGCCACAAAAAGAAAGCTGCTATCTAAAGCTGCAGAGAAAGTCTTCACTTGCCATTTTATTAACAGAGCACATCAACCTTCCTTGAAGAAACCAATCATTTCCACAGTGAAAATACACTCAAGGGTAGCAAAGATGTTAAGACCATCAGACTGATTTCCTGGGCCAAATACCCCATGTCACCACGTGAGAGCCTGGTCAAGTTGCTTAATCAGTTTCACAAGTACTGACAATATTAAGTGCTTAGGGTCTTACTGGCTACAAACCATGTGTTCCTCCAGCCTTTGCTAAGCCACTATTGAATGAGTAAAGGCAACTGAAGATCTCAATGTTACACAAAAAGGTTCTTACTGTTTACAGCATTTCTGGAAAGCCAGTAAGATCCTATTTTCTTGTGTGTGTACATGTTTCTCGTGTGTGTCTGTATGTGTGTGTGTGTGTGTGTGTGTGTGTGTGTGCGCGCGCGCGCGTGCACGTGCACAAGAGGTGCATGGGTGCAAGAGGCCAGAGGCTGACATCAGGTATCTTATTCAATTGCTCTCCACCTTATTTTTGATATGGGGCCTCTCACTGAGCCTGGAGCTTACTTATTCAACTAGACTGGCTAGCCTAATAGCCCTAGTGATCCTCCTGTCTCCATCTCCCCAGTACTGGGATTAAGATATATACTGGGTGCAGCTTTTTCTATGTGTGCTACAAATCCAAACACAGGCCTTTGTGATTGTGCATGAAGCACTTTGTCAACTATGTCATCTACTCATGTGTTTGTGGTTTAGAGCATCAAGCAGCTAGCTTCAGGCTGTCCCTCTATAGGTGTCAGAACCCTGATCCACTGGCTTCAGAGAGGGAGAGAGCTCCTCGTGGACACAGTATGGGTTGCTCCTGCCTTCACACCCAGGCATCACTATATACAGCTGAAATGGACTTCAGCAAGGAATTATACTCTGAGCAACACAAAATGTTCACTGTTCTATAAATGTCTACAAATGGCTGCTAAAGCATAGCAATTATTAATTTGAGAACTCCAAGTACATTTCAACAAGTGTGGCAATTTGCAAATAAGGCTCCTCTGGGTGATGAGCATCACAGGTCCGTTTCTAACAGTGCTTCCACATACGCTGTCTTCTACTTGTTAACACTGGCCTGTTTTCTATAGTGCTGAAGCCTAAACTCAGGGCCTCAAAATATGCTAGGCACGTGCTCTGTCCACGGGTATATACTTAGACTTCACCATGTTTAGTCTTAATTTTCTCATATAGAAAAGACACAAAGCCTCAAGGAACTAGATGACTCTGGAGTCATTTACTAGCTGAAGTAAGAGCTAGTAAGCAGTGAACTCTGGATGACCTCCATTAGCAGTGCTAAAGATCAACACAGACCTCTGGTTCTAGCAGCCAGGACTTTGTGCAAAAACCAAAAACGAACCCACAATATCACTGAAAAGACTCAAATGACCCAGTCCACACATTTTTATTTGACCAGTTTCTAACCTTATAGAAAATTGTGAAAGTGATGAAACTTGCCTTGCTGGCCTCCAACGTCACAGTAACAGTTATGTCTTTCCTGTGACATCTTTTTGGGAGGTAGACACCCATGTCAGCCATGTACCACTAATACCTGATTCAAAGGATATAGCGTTCATAGATGGTTCGGGCCCGCTCCACCTCTTTGTATCTCAGCTCGAAGTTGATGTAGGAGTGCCAGGCCTGTTCCTCAGGCTGCCATTCCATCCAGCGCTCAAACACCTGACGAGCACCAGCGACATTGCCCAACATCTCCTCCATGTATGTGTACTTGTACCTGAATCAGAACCATCCAAAGACACTTGCTATGGTCAAAAAGACTCGGGGGGTGGGGGGGTAAAGCTTTGACACTTCTAATGCTTTCTTAAATGCAAAGATTTTAAGGTTTTTTTGTTTTGTTTTGTTTTTTTCAAGACAGGGTTTCTCTGTGTAGCCTTGGCTATCCTGGAACTCTGTAGACCAGGTGGGCCTCGAACGCAAATATCCATCTGCCTCCCAAGTCCTGGGACTAAAGGTTTGTGCCACCACTGCCTGGCTGATTTTATCTTTCCAAGATATTTAAGCAAATGTTTTCTTATTAAAATATAAACCTAAAAAGAATTAACCATGGGGTGAGGGAGGCTTCATTAAGAAGTTTCTTATGAATAAAAAATTGTACTAAACATTTAAGTTTGATTACATAGCTATGGAACATTAGAATTATGACTCATAGATTATGTGACATTAAAAGACAGTATATTCTTAAAAGAGTAGAATGTAATATTCAACATGTACAATTATTATGACTGCAAATAAAACCAATATACAAGCAGGTGGTACTTTGCTAGTTCACAAAGACTGCTCTGTGCAATTAGCAGCTTACCAGAACTGGTTGACTCGTGGCAGAGTTGTTATGGCACGGTCCCAGATATTTCGGGCATGGTTGACCTGGCGGTTCTTCATTTCCATTTCTGCATATTTCAGCCAGAGTGTAATATTTCGGTAGTCGACATCTAAAGCACGCTCGTATATGGATCGAGCCCTTAACAAATAAGATATGGAGAGCATCAAAGGCAGCACCTGTAGGATATGCAGCAGTCACCTCACACTAGCTGCAATGCCTTCCTATGTTGTTAGGCATCTATCATGGGCCACCTTCTGGTCATAAAAAGTTACCGTACAGTCTTAAAGAGAGACAGCATGCAATTATTTTATAATGTCATGAGCAGTATAGTCAAGGTCTGGACAGGAAGCAGAGAGAAAAACGACAATGTTCGGGGAAACAGGCTAAGTTGCAGGAACTCTAGAACCGAGACTGGAAGAGATAGTTGTAATTTGTTCAGAAGTCAAGTTGGTGGAGAAGGATGCCTTTAAGGGGTCAAGGCAGAGAGCAAACAAATGTCACAGTAAAGAGCAATGGTGTGCTCAGGGGTTGGCAAGGACATGGTCACAGTGGAGCATGGGTATGAGGGAGAGTGCAGAAAGACTGGTCAACAGGAAGTGAAGGCCACCCACCATTTTTTTATCTTGACAACAGATTTCAGGAGAACACTTCTATTTTTGAAACAATTATTTTGAAATAACATCCAATTAACACAGAAAACAGATAAGACACTGTTCTTTAGCGGCAGGAGTTCTAGCAGCAAGGCCCACATGTAGAGCCTCCTGAGGCACTCCACGACTGTCTTCCCAGTGCCCAGAGCCTCAGAGGGCTCCACGGAAGAGAAGCTGGATATTACTAACACAGCACAGCCCTATGCTTGCTCCTCTAGGTTTTCACATGCTTGCTTGCTTACACACTCTTTGTACACAGATACTACAGCGTGGCAATTTTACCTTTGAATTTCCTTTAGACTTTCCTCCCATTGTGCGTATTTTATCCAGTTGCTAATCACAGTCCTATTTTTTCTTATGTTATCTTCAAAAGTCTGAAAGGCAAAGGGGGAGCGGGGGAGAGTTTATGAAAGAGAAAACGGCTTTGCTTTCCCTTGTAATACACTCGTTCTATTCTTTCTAAGAGAAATTATATCTTAGATGCTAAGGAACAAGAACTTTCCTTCAGAAGGGTAACAATATCAGGTGTGTTTCTCTAAAATGTACGGAGACAACAAGAAAAATGTAGGTGTAGCTATTGGAAGGTTTTGCTGTTCTCTGTAACAATGAACAACAACGAGTACTTTAATATATTCTACTCTCATTCCTATTAAGAAGATGAATGTTAAAACAACTTTTAACATTACCTTCAAGTGCTCAGTAATTCACAGAATTTCACATATAACGTCCACAATATTAGTGCATTAAGTAATCCCAAATACTCGCTTGAGGTCCAGTCACACAGGCTCTCTGGGAGTCCTCTCCCAGGCCCTCATTCTACTGTGGGTGGCGACTTGGACAGATGTGCACAATGCATTCTAACAGACTCACCTTCCTTTTCCGTAGTTTGTAATCATTTAATTCTTCCTCATCTGTGATCTTCTGCTGAGGTGGAGGTGGGAGGAGCTCGAGTTCTCTCTCTTTAGCTTCTCTTAAGAGTTGCTCGGCAGTTATCTGTACCTCTGCCGGAGCTTTGTTTTTCACCTTTTAAGAAAAAGAGACATTCCTATTTTGGATAGTGTTCTCAACACAAGATTTAAAAACCTGTGTATATTTTCCAGGAAATAAACTTCCTAAGAACAAGTCCAAGATGTCATCTTTGAATGACATCTTCAATTCTCCATGAGACAGAACCAGGGGCAGGGAAAATCGCACTGCTTCCTCTTTATAACCTGTTTAGAGAACTCCTCTATTTATTTCCATCCCTCTAGTGGACATGTTGGTTTGCCATGACATTTTAGGCCAACTGAAACTTTTTTACTAAGTCCCCATCATTAGCCTGTAAGCTTTAAGAGCTCATGAAGCTACAGTTTCAATACAGTAGCTACAAGTCAACCATGTTCAACTATAGACGGACCCTAAGGAAAACATACTGTTCTAATTGGCTTTTTACTGCTGTGATAAAATATCACCAACAAAAGCAACCTGTGGAGGAAAGAGTTGATTGATTGGCTTACACAACTGGATCACAGTCCATCATGAAAGGAAGTCAGGGCAGGAAGCTGGGGGCATGACTGATACACAAGCCACAATCAGTCTGCTTTCACATACTACCCTGGACCACCTGTCCAAGTGTGGCACTGCCCAGGTAGAATGGGCCCTCTGCATCAATCAGTAATCAAGAAAATGCCTCACACACTTGCCTATAAGGCAGTCTTATGGACAAAATTTCTTAGTCCAGACTCCTCTTCTAAGATAACTTTAGCTTGTGTCAAGCTGTCAAAAACGTAACCAGCACACATACCCTGGCTTTTATGACCTAGGATGGAGGAAAAAGCTACCACATTACACTTTTACAATAATTGCATGTGGAAATAAGAACTTGTCTCAGGACAAAAAGGCCAAACCAGACTTCCAGAGAAAGATTATATGTAATGGCTAAGTGCAAGACCTGACACTTATTAAGCACTGGTGAAGTATCAGTCACAGTTGGAAATATAATAATTTACTGTCTAACCTAAATTATGCCATTGCACAGAGCCTGTCCTCTCCCATTCCCTCCACTGTCTAACTTTCACGCAGCCTTTAAGTTTACTGGCACCCTTCTGGTTCTTGCCCATGGCATGGTCAACGGTACTTGGCTACATCTATCTCGTCCCAAGTTAAAGTAGGGGATCCCCAGAGACTAGCAAAGCAAAGAGTTTACCGAACCGAACCGACGCTTTGCATCGCAAGAATACCATCCTGGAACGAAGGCTGGGCAGACGCGAGACGAGCTAGGAGTGACAAGACCCCGCGCCACCTCACCGACCACCTGTCTTTTTGGACCTGGACCAAGGCACAGAGATCGTTGTCCCGAATCTCTGGTGCCCGATTCCGCAGATGCTGTGCTGGGGCTCCTCGCGGTCGCCTACCTTGGCCACTTTAGGAATCCGCTGTTTCCCGGCCGCCGTAGAGGCCGCCATGACTGTAGACGCGGAACGCGAACGACCCTGGCCCACACCCGGACTTCAGAAATGCGCTTCAAAAACCGGCCCGCCCCACAGAACCGGCCCACAACAAACTAGATACCGGAACCGGAACCGGAACTTGCCAAGGCGACCTTTGACCGCCGCGCGAGTCAGGGGAAACACCGCGTCGTTTCCGTAGCAACCGTGTGCGCGTCCTCAGTGGAGCAGCGCGGCTTGCTGGAGCTGCGGGTAAGGTGGGTAGCGCGGGCTGCACCGCAGGGCCATGGGGTCGGGCGGTGAGGGCTCACTCAGATACGTCTATGGGATGCGTGCAGCTGTTGACAGTGGCACCTGCGAGGGGGCGTAGGAACCCATCTCGTGTGTGGAAACTCGGAGGAGAAGGGAAGAGCGCGGAGGAAACCACAACCCTGCAAGCAGCTGCCGGAGCAGCGGTGCATGCTGGGATTTGTAGTCTCGGAGTCCTCGCCCCCCCCCTCGGGCTTCCCGGCGATTGGGCCAAGTAAATGATCTTGAAACATGGATTTTTTTTTTTTTTTTTTTAAATAAAAAGAGGTGTTTTTGAAACAAGATGTTAGTGAAAGGTGGAAATTAGTCAGTAGCAAAACAGCTACAGAAACTGACCAAATTTTTAATCTGTAAATTTGTTTTCATTATTTCAATTCCGTTATCTTTAATGTCCTTGGCTATAAAACGATAGAAATACCTATTTCCTTAAGATTAAAGAGAAAATCTGTCTATGTAAAGTGCTCGCTAGATGTTAGTATGTATAATATCTGACGCACATTCAAAAACAGTGACTGAGCATATAGTTAAAATAATTTTTAAAATAAAAATTTTGGGATTTACAGCAAAATTGGGAAGGTGAGCTTCCCCTACTCTCTCCTTCCCCACCCTCATAGGGCTTTCTACTATTCATATCCCCCCCCCCCCCCGCCCAGGGTGGTTCACTGTTAGCATTGGTGAATTTACACGGACACATTATCAGTTAAAGGGGACTGTTTGTTACAGTTCACCCTCGTACAGTCTGAGATTTAGGACAAAGGCAAGACAGTCTGTATCTGCTGTTTCAATAATCTACAGAGTTCCAAGCGGTCAAAATCCTCAGAGTACCACCTGTTCATCCTTCTCCCCCTCGAGCCTTTGTCCATCAATACTCTTTGTTTTTTTAAGCATTTTTAAAAATTACTTCTTTGAGTTTTACGTTTTAATTATAGTCGCTCCTTCAGCTTTTCCCAGATCTACCCCACTGCCTATTCACCCAACTTTGCATCTTTTTGTTTTTTAACCTTTTTTTTTTTTAAAGAATTACACTGATGCAAGTTCTCTGTCTTGTTTTTTTGATTTTTTTTGTTTGTTTATGCATGTGAATACAACTGTCACTGTCTTCAGACACACCAGAAGAAGGCCATCACACCATTACAGATAGTTGTGAGCCACCATGTGGTTGCTAGGAATTGAACTCAGAACCTCTGCAAGAGCTGTCAGTGCTCTTAACCACTGAGCCATCTCTCCAGCCCTGTTTTTTAACCTTTGAAGACTAATTTGTGTTGCCCAGATATTCTTGGATATGTGGTCTTCTACTGGAGCTTGGTCAACTTACCAGAATGCTATACTCTTAGAGAAAACTCATGCTTTCTGGCAGCTAAAAATACTAATGTCTCCACTGCTAGGTGTGAGATTTGTGTCTAACTCTTCATGTGGGGACTTGGTCTGGCTTGAGTTTGCACAGGTTTTGTCCTGCGCTGCTGTGTCCAGATGTTTTCTGTCGTTATCCACTGCCCCTGGCTCTCACAGCTGTCTCCTCTCCAACAGTGATCCCTGAGCCTTGGGGGATGAGAGAGTGGGGACACTGGACTTAGGTAGCAGGGGTGGGTTGACCTATTTTAATGTCTCTGCAGTTCTTTGTAGATGGTTGGGGTCATATATATCTTCAGATTGGTGGCTTTCATTTAGTAACATGGGTTTAAGCGTCTGTCATTATTAGTGGCTTAATTAAATCTTTATGAGTTTTTTGTTATTGCTGGTGACGATGGTGATCCGTTTGTTTGTTTTTGGTGTTGTTTGTTTTCTGGGACAAGGTCTTACTGTGTAGCCCTGGCCGGCCTGGAACTCCCATAGATCTACCTGCATTTGCCTTCCAAGTACTGGGATTAAAGACTGGCACCACCACACCTGGCAATAGATAATTTTTAAAGGGAATTTCCATAGTTGCCCAACTCCTAGTATTTGGAAAAAAATATGTATGTGATGATATCACACCTACTCTTTCTAAACTTTTTTTTTTTGCAATTTTTCCAAACCACAAATGAGTATAGTCAATATACAAATGTTTGCCACAGCTCTAAACCATGTCATCCAAATATTCAAAATACATTGAGATTACTTTTGCTGTGCTCATAAGTGAAACCACCTGACAGGCTAATAGCTGCTAAAATAAAAGAATAGGGAAGAGTAAGCTAATATTCCAGTTCTTGGAGATGTTGCCTAGATATCAAGGTTTTCTTGTCCTTGTAAAATGAAGTGCTTCCATACTGAGTCCATGGTTCCACTAGGCAACAGCTGGGCAGAGCTAAGGATGGCACAAGTTCTCTAGTTAACCCCAACAGTCATGTAACACCAAGGCTGCACAACACAGACCACATCACACATGGGGACCTGCTTCTCTCCTACCGTGCTCTATGAAAAGCAAAAGTCCTGCTTGAAGTCAGCTCACACGGCTTGCTAAATGCCTGCATTATGGAAACATCTGGATAGCTTCACTGGTCACTTATCATTGTAAAATGGGAAACTTAAAAACTGAATAAATTGACATTTTTATACCTCTCCATTTCTGTAAGCTTGGGCAACACCGAGCCATCCCCCAGGAGCTATGTTTGCCTTGAAGGTGCTGACAAAACTTCTCTGTGAGCCTGGGAAGTGGGTGGTGGGAAGCCCACTGGAGAACTCCAGCCTGTCACCCTGCCATCTTCCCAGGGTCTAGTTATCTCCATCTTACACTTTTCACTGGAGATTCGCAGTTAAGGGAAACCCATACTAGTTTGATCTGAATCCCTGGGGACAATGAAGAGAAGGGACCACAGAGGGGAATGGCAGAGGCAGTGCTGGCTTGAGATGCCAGTGTTTTTATTTCTGACCACATGTGTATGGCCTCAGCCAAGCCACTTCTTTCTCTGAAGTTTGGTTTCCTCAAGAGGTGATGAACACAGTCCATTTCATCTTCAGGGACCCCCAGCTTTCAATTTCTTTGGAATATCTAAGCTTAAAAAAAAAGTAACAGGATACATCTTGTGATAAAAACCACACATGCTATGTAATTCCATTGATATGATGATTAAAACTTGGCAGAGATCAACTGCGTGCTAGAAGTCAGAACTGTGGTCCTTAGTGCAAGAGACTAAGAGTTGCCCACAGGATAGTTTTCTATACTGTTCTCTGAGGCACTGTGACCGTGCCAAGCTGACTTCCCTGATTTCAGCTGACCTATTAGTATGTAGTAATTCCTCCCTTGGAAGAGAAGGCAGGGAGCAGCAGAAGGAAAAAGATACGGAAAGAAGAGTCAGACAAGCTTTGAGATATTAAGCAAAAATTGAAGCCATCTTGCAGGCTACTGTTGCTGTCAGCAGCATTTCCCAAACTTTCTGGAACCCAGACACTCTGCTGCTGCAGCCATTAGAGGGTTCTGCTGAGAGAGACTGTGGAAAAGATGTTCGTATTACAGAGAAAGCAAGTCTCTGTGATGGACGTCTTCAAGCCTTTGATGGATTTGCTAGCTGTCTTAGGGTTTTACTGCTGTGAATAGACACCATGACCAAGTCAAGTCTTGTAAAAACAACATTTAATTGACTTACAGGCTCAGAGATTCAGTCCAGTATCATCAAGGCAGGAACATGGCAGCGTCTAGACAGGTATGGTTCAGGCAGAGCTGAGAGTTCTACATCTTCATCTGAAAGCTGCTAGCAGAATACTGACTTCAGTCAGCTAGGATGAGGGTATTTAAGCCACAGCCACAGTGACACACCTACTCCAACAGGCCACATCTTCTAATCATGCCACTCCCTGGGCCAAGCACATACAAACCATCACAGACAGCAATGGACCAGGGTTCTTCCCCTACAAGAGTGTGCCTTCAGTGATCTATCTTCTTCTTAAATGTTCCACCACTTCCCAGTAGTGACTCAAGTTGTTGACTGAACCCTTAATACATGAGCTTTTGGGGAGACATTTCCAAAACATAACCCATAGTTTGGAATGGGTTTGGAACCCAGGGTCCCAAAACATGGTGACCTTTCAGGAAAACTGTTTAAAGAAGCATATGCTTTCTTGTTTAAACTTTAATTTTTTTTGTCTCATAAATCTCTCAAGATTGCTATCTTTTAGGGTTCCAGGTTCCATAAGGGCAAACTTTTGTTTAGAATGTGGGCATACAAGTCAATATTTTCCTTGTAACACGACTGTATTGCTGCCATGGTGGGTTGAGTCAGTCAATAATCCATTTCATCATCTAAAGCAGTTTTAAAATAGTTATAGAAAGTTCTAGACAGGCCAGTTCTCAGTTCATTTTCTAGGAGAGCAGCATTTTAGCAGGTTTGCAATGACAGTTGTTATAGCCAACCACCTAAGAAAATGTGGCCCCTAAGCACATGAAATTAAGTAAGTGGGGCTGGGCAGTGGTAGGGCACACCTTTAATTCCAGCACTTGGGAGGCAGAGGCAGGCAGATTTCTGAGTTCAAGGCCAGCCTGGTCTACAAAGTGAGTTCCAGGACAGCCAGGGCTATACAGAGAAACCCTGTTTCGAAAAACCAAAAAAAAAAAAAAAAAAAAAAAATTAAGTGTCCAGTGTTGTATGTATTGTAATGGAGAGAGCCTGTCATCTGAGATTAAAAATGGATCTCTCTCTCTCTCTCTCTCTCTCTCTCTCTCTCTCTCTCTCTCTCTCTCTCTCTCACACACACACAGGAGAGGAAAATGTCTATCCTCACTTCTCCCAGAGGGAAGGTTGAGGTGGTGCATTGCCGAAGAACAGAATCACAGGATATCTACTGTATCAAAACCCTCATTAGAAAATTTACTCAGAAGCTGTTTGGAAGGCTCAACATCATCTATCTGCTGTAAGTATGTAGCCAAGCAAGTTCAAGAAGGCTTGTCCGTTTTACTGCAGAGCTGGGGAAATGTAGCAGAGACAGAGCTTTTGCCCAGCATGCTTTAGGCCCTCAGCTCAACTCCCAGCAAGAACACAACCACCACCACCATTTAAAAACTTTATCACGCACCAAAAAGGGATCACACACCCTTGCTCTCATGGCAGTTCACTGCACAGTGACAAATGCCCAGCAAAAAATCTAGGGGACAACCAACCTCTGTGTCCTCTAAGGGTGTGCAAATTGAAGACTTCTCATGGGCTTTAGAGTCAAGCAAACTTGAACTGAAACCTCAGCTGGCCCACTCACTAGTACAATCAGCTGGGGTACATTATTAACATGACCACGGTTTGAGAACTTAATCAGGCTCTGTGCCTACCAGGATTATGTTATTGAGTTACTCTGGCCATTCTCTGAGGTACCTGCTATTGTTTCCATCTTATGGATGAGACTGTGAGGCTTGTGGAAGGTCAGGCTTACAGAGGTGGCCGAGCCCAGGCTTGCTTTTGACCACCACTGTTAAGCGTTCTTCTAAACTTGAAAATGTAAACAAATGTTTTTCTTCAGAGATCTTGTTTTGCCTGAAGTGTGTTTATATGTAAATATATATGTATGAATCTTTCTTTCTTTCTTTCTTTCTTTCTTTCTTTCTTTCTTTCTTTCTTTCTTTCTTTCTTTCTTTCTTTCTTTCTTTCTTTTCAAGACAGGGTTTCTCTGTGTAGCCCTGGCTGTCCTGGAACTCACTCTGTAGACCAGGCTGGCCTCGAACTCAGAAATCCGCCTGTCTCTGCCTCCCAAGTGCTGGGATTAAAGGCGTGCGCCACCACTGCCAGGCTGGCGCTCTTTCTTTCTTTCTTTCTTTCTTTCTTTCTTTCTTTCTTTCTTTCTTTCTTTCTTTCTTTCTTTCTTTCTTTCCCTTCTATGGTCCCAGAAATAAAATCTTTCAATCAGGTCCTTGTTTTTCTTGAAAACATTGCACAGCCTGTTGCTTGATAACCTCACAGGGCTGTGCCCCACCTCTGTGATACACAACCTGATGTCCATGCCCCCGTGTTGTACCTTTACATATGGGTACCTTTTCCGGGTGACCCATTAGAAAGCAGCAGAAGTGAGACTTTGTGGCTTCCAAGGCACACAGAATCCTGTAACTTCTCCTGAGTCTCTGGTAAGTCTCCCTCTCAGAATTCGGACACCATGCAGATCAATGTTTAAATCTCATAGCCACAGGCAAGTGTTCATAACAGCCTCAGCTCAGCCCACAGCCATCATCTCCTGCCAGCCACGTGTTTCAGTCATTTCAGTCACTGAGTCTTCAGTTTCCAGCCACAGCTACATTTGGCTCTGATCACAAACTCACAGAATCACAGACTAGTCATAAGCCATTACCTTAAGTCAGTAAGTTTTTGTTTTGTTTTGTGGTGGTTTGTTACACGTGCAGAAGATAAATGTTTTGTTTGAAATGTATATAATTCATTCATTTGGTTACAATCATGAAAACAATAGGCCTAGAGATTGTAATGTAGGATCTGTAGAAGGGAGAATGGAATATAATTAAACCCCAGGACTATAAGAGTGTGTGTCTTAGTTAGGGTTTTACTGCTGTGAACAGACACTATGGCCAAGGCAACTCTTATAAGGACAACATTTAATGGGGGCTGGCTTGCAGGTTCAGAGCATTGTCATCAAGGTGGGAGCATGGCAGTGTCCAGGCAGGCATGGTGCAGGAGGAGCTGAGAGTTCTACATCTTCATCTGAAGGCTGCTAATGGAAGACTGGCTTCCAGGCAGCTAGGATGAGGGTCTTAAAGCCCACACCCACAGTGACACACCTACTCCAACAAGGCCACTCCCTGGGCTGAGCATATACAAACCATCACAGTGTGCTAATTACTTTCCTTGTCTCGGTGACAGAATTCGAGGCCAAAGTGACAAAAGAGAAGGGAGATTTATCAGAGCTCACCATTCAAGAGGGTACAGATGTCCATCATGGCAGAAGGGGCATGGAGTGTGAGCTTGTAGCACGGCTTATTCACGTCTCAGCAGGGCAGGGAGCAGACACCTCAGGCCAGAACCAAAGGCAGATAGAACCTCTGAGGCAAACCATTTCTGCTAGTGAAGCCAGACGTCTCAAAGGTTCCCCCATCTCCCAGAACAATAAGAGCCCCAGGGGACCTTGTTCATTCATACAACAAGGACAAGAGGAGAAAAAGACATAAAATGGTGGATGAATTAAAATCACTTAAGATGAGAGGAAACTCTCATATGTCAATACTCAGAATACACGCATATGGACAGAAGTCTTTAGTGCAAAGGTTAAGATGGTCGTGTTGATGAATAAACAAAGCAAAAATATGAAAGCATATAAAGATTTAAAATAATAGTATTGGGGGAAAGAGATTTGCCACCCTTGATGTCTTCCAAAAACATAGAAGTGTTTTTTTGTTGTTGTTGTTGTTGTTGTTGTTGTTGTTTTTAATGTATATGAGTACACTGTAGCTGTCTTCAGACACCCCAGAAGAGAGCATCAGATCCCATTACAGATGGTTGTGAGCTACTATGTGATTGCTAGGAATTGAATGCAGGACATCTGGAAGAGCAGTTAGTGCTCTTAACTGCGGAGCCATCTCTCCAGACCTCTTAGAATTGCTATCTTTATAGTAGACAATATATTCTACTTCAGGGTCAATATACTTCAAGGCCAAAAATCACCACTACCAAAAAAAAAAAAAAAAAAAAAAAGCCACTGCGTAATTCAAAAATATTGCCTTCTTGATGGAGCTATGGCAGCTTTAAACTTAGAATGTTTCAGTGGAAATGGCTTGCCTAGAACTCACTACATAGACCAGGCTGGCCTTGGAATGCAGAGTGCTATGTGCACTAACATGCCTGGCTTCACATATTTTTAATGATACTACCCCAGATTTTCTATAGAAAAAAATTTGTTATGATGTTTATATTTATTTAACATAAATATATTTAATACAATATAATATCTGATAAAATTTGTTATTCTTAGTTATAACTCAAGAACTTCCTTAACATGCTGAAGCTATAAAACCATTTAATGCCATAGTGATATTAAATGAATTTCTTTTACTCTACTAAACAATGTGAAGTTATCTGTTACCATGTCTTTTATTTGACATTGAACTGGATTTCTTACCTACTGCAGTAAGAAATAAAACATGATGTACACCTGCAATCCTGGCACTCAGGAGACTAAGGCAGGAGAATTGTTGAGTTCAAGGCCAGCCTGGGTTACATAGGAAGACCCTTTCTTCTTCTTCTTTTTTAAAAAGATTTATTTATTTATTATCTGTAAGTACACTGTAGCTGTCTTCAGACACCCCAGAAGAGGGCATCAGATCTCATTACTGATGGTTGTGAGCCGCCATGTGGTTGCTGGGATTTGAACTCAGGACCTTCAGAAGAGCAGTCAGTGCTCTTAACCGCTGAGCCATCTCTCCAGCCCCAGGAAGCCACTTTCTTAAAACAGCAAAATTAAAGCAAAATAAAATGGTACATGTTGATGGCTGAAAAACCAAAATAGATTACTTATTGGCAAACGATTTATTCTTGTTTTGTTGGATAATTATGGCTTGTCCTGTCTACCCAACTCCTCCTTCCCACCCCTCCTAGAACATCCCTTCCCACCTTCATGTCCCCCCCTGCCCTTTCCATTTTTAACCTACTGAATCTAGTTTTTCCTGCCTGCTAGAATGTTAACATCTTGTTCCCTTGACCTTGTATAGTTAGTCATCCCTGCAGTGAGCTCATGAGTACAATGGCCTTGTCCTGCCCAAAGCAATATTTCAGAGAACCTCTTCCCATCCTCCTCACATTAAAACATATTTTGATTTTCTGTGTATGAGTATTTGGCCTGGAACTGAGATCACAGATGGTTGTGAGCTGCCATGTGGGTGCTGGGAATTGAACTTTGGCCCTCTGTAAGAGTAGTGAATGGTCTTAACTGCTGAGCCATCTCTCCATCCCTCATAGTTTTTCCACTCCCTCTTCCATGGTGTTTCTTGAGCCTGGGGTGATTTATTCATCTTGTAGAGCATCAGAAGGAATATGTAAAAATAATCATTAGACTTCACATTGAAGTTTAAAGTTGCCAGCTGCTAAGTCATTAAATTAAAGTAAACTGCATTTTCATAAGCAGAACTAGCCGTGGATAGTTTGGAAATGTTAGACATTTATACTTAGGCCAAAGAATATAAAGTATCTAGTCTAAAACTGACATCATCACCCCTATGTTCATGGGGGATATTGTCAATTTTTGAAATCTATTAAGGAAAAATTATATAAATCAAGGGGGTTACTACCTTTTAGATATGAAGATTTAAAATCACAAATGGGTAAAGCCAACTATTTCTCTAGTCTCCCCCAGGATTGTTTGTTGAACATGATAACACAAATCTAAATTCATGTGGGAAAGCAAAAGACCCACACAAATCTGGAAGGAAACTCAATAGAGAGACATGTTCCAATTAAGATTCCTAGGTATAGCTCTGGGGATAGTATAGGGATGGGCAAGACATTGTCAGACCTTGATTGGCCAATTTGAATCCTATAAAGAGACCCATGTGTGCTGGGTGTGGTGGTGCAGACTTTTAATCCCAGTACTTGGGAGGCAGAGGCAGGAGGATCTCTGTGAGTTGGAGATCAGCTTGGACTACATTGTGAGTTCCAGGAGAGCTAAGACTATGTAGAAAGACTCCATCCTAAGATGGGGGGGAGGTCGAGAGAGATACCCATGTGTATAGGAGAGCTTAATGATGAAGACAAGGCAGATAGGGCTTCAGAGAAAGGCTGTGCCATTTTATAAGTGATGCTGTGACCATTTTCTAAAACAGTACAGACAATAGATGCACATAGCAACTTGTCATCTTAGAAAGTCTCAAGCTAGTTTTGGATGAATTTGTGGCTCCAGTGTGGTTAGTATCTAACATTGAGGACAGACCTGCAACTAAGTATCTGTCTTCCCTAGGGAATGTGGCTCCTTGAGCCATAAGTAGATACTTTAGACTTAGTGTAGCCTTTGCCTGCCTTCATCTACTTCTGCCTCAGCCACTCCAAGAACTCCATCCTCCATTCCGAACTTTGGTCCATCTTCACTCTGCTTCCTTCCTACAGCTGCAAAGTTGATCCTTCTGGCTGGAGCAGGTTGGTCAGAGAATGCACCTACCTCTTCCTTGGTCCTCAAAGGCGAGTTCATGAATAGGGTGTTCAGGCATGGACTGCAGAGGGGGTGTGTCTTACAAGTGAGGCCCACCTCCAGATCGTTTTCTTCTTTGGAAAGCTTCCACGAACCCACTTTCTCAAATCCTGTACTAATTAAGTCGTGTTAATTCCACGAAGGCTTGGCGTTCAGCGGCCAGTTAGTCCTGAAGGTAAGCTGGATCTTGGAGCAATTTTGAAGGTACTTTTTACTTCCTCAGTTGGTAGATGGTACAGCTAGGCTGTGTGGAGCAGTGTAGTGAGACTGCAAGTCAGTGAGTCAGCCAAGGCGGCACAGTGCCTGTGATCCCAGTACTTGGGAGGCAGAGACAAAAGTGTTGTGGAGCTCAAGGCCAGAAACAGTTGTGTTCAAATGGGACCCTTACAGGTTATGACCAGTCTTAGAAGCCAGCATGCTTCAGGAGGAAAGGGACATTTTTATTTCCTGCAGCATCAAGAACATCTGCTCCCAAAGCCACCCCTGTTTCATTTTGCAGGCGAATTCTTGGCCCTTTGCCAGGCTGACCTGAAGGCTTAATGACGGATTCTTTTTTGGAGACATTTCTCAAAACAGTGATTTCTTTTCTCATCTATTTAGGTTTTTTTCTACCTCACTCACAAAGAAATGAGTAAAACTGGTCAGGTATTAAAAATGAGCAGACCGGGCAAGGCGGATGAGTCAGGGCAGGAAGTGAAGTGCCCATGCTGAGAGCAGACATCACACAGTGGCCAGGATGGACAGAGCCCCGTCCTAGCCTCCCATCTGTGTGTGATGAATTTGGTGAACACTGAGGTCTCTCGCTCACTCATTCAAACAAAGCAGAAAGGATGCTGCCTCACCAAGATCCCCACCACGTACTCTTGAAATAAGTTTTGCCTGCCTTTGGAAAGTTCCTTAAACCAGGGGGACAAATGAGACATTTGTTACTCCAAAGAAAAGAGTTCTGGTTCCCATTGCTGGGAATTCAGTATCTTTGAGCTTTAGGGACATTTGTGTGAAGTACATACCATATATGCATCTATGACGTATAGACACAGACATGCTATGCACAGGTGTTGAAGGTCCCAATAGCCTGTATCTGAGTGATTGCAAAGAACAGTTTAAATTCCATCTTTAAAAAGCATGACTTCTCTCTCTGCCATTTTCCTCCCATCCACCCCCATCCCAGAATGGGTTTTATCTATTCCTAGAAGGGCACAATGACTACGGGGCAGGAACAAATGGAAATCATGTACACAAAAGGATAATGCTACAGAAGTCTCTTTTTATTATGACAGCTATTTGGAAATTATAGTGCCTTTTCCCCATTGAAACAAAGTTGTTCCTGGCTGGCTTCCCAGGCCAACCCGCAAAGGCTTATTTAATCCATAATGTCTGTGCAGTATGGTTAGTTGTGCTACAGAACCCAAGCATCACCCCACAGGTCCCATGGATAAATGCATTTCAAATTAAAATTGAGATTCCAGGAACACATTGTCCCTTGCTCCCCCAGAGCAATGGCAGCTCCCTGTCCTCAGTTCTTGTCCACCTCTTCCTTCCCACCACTGCTGTGATGGTCATATCTGATGCGTGCTGTTTTTTTCTCACACGAATTAGAGGGATAGTTCTCAGATAGGTTATGGCCTAGGGCAGAAAAGCCCAGAGAGAGAAAGAAAGAGAGAGAGAGAGAGAGAGAAAGAGAGAGAGAGAGAGAGAGAGAGAGAGAGAGAGAGAGAGAGAGAGAGATTAGCTTTGGTTGAATTGAGAAGTTATGGGCTTGCATTTTCTTGTCAGTGGACCCCTTGCATGGATACTATATCCCTGAAATCTACAAGACTTTTCTTTCATTAGACTTGTTGGCTAGGGAAGGGCTTTTAGACCATGTGTATCCCGGTTCATTCCCCATGGCTAAGGGGAAGATCTGTGTCACTATTTATACCTTCTCATGACAAGAGCCAGAAGTGGTAGGTGCTGAGATCAGCATGTCCGGGACAGTGCTTCCTAAAGCTGCTGTACACATAATGGACTCTGAAGAGAGCTCGCCGCATGCATGCATGTATATGCAATTTGAGTTCAAAGATGTTGTTTTATAGCTACCTCCTATTGATAGCAGAGGAGAATGGTTTCCCATTTGTGCTAGAAATTTCCTGATAAAATATTTTTCTTTAAGCCCAGTGTGAGTTGATTTAGAGAAAATCATGAAGCTAAAGTATGAGGTGTAAGTGTGTGTGTGTGTGTGTGTGTGTGTGTGTGTGTGTGTGTGTATGTGTGAAAGACTGCTGCTTGATGATCTATTTTAGTCAAATGATTTGAGGTCAAGTAATAAAATAGGGCTACACACAGTGTGGACTCCACACTTGTGCCTATTTTCTTCTTTTAAGATTTATTTTAAGTGTGTGAATGTTTTCCCTGCGTGTCTGTGTGTGCACCACATGCATGCCTGGTTCCTTTGGATGTCAAAGGAAGGCACTGGATCCTCTGGAAATGCACTGAAGAGTGGTTGGAAAGCACAGTAACTCCTGACATCTGACTTTGAAGTAGTCTTTAAGGTGATACTTAATTTCATTCAGCTAAGCAAGTGAAAATTGCCTGTCAGCTTATATGCAAATGTTCTTCCTGGGATAAGCTGTATACTGAATACATCTGCTGGCTTGGTGTGCCACAAGGCTGGCAGTTAGGTAGAGTGTCGAGATAGTTCCTTGGGACAGTCCATCATCATAAGTGCTGAAAGGCTGCCACTTCTCACACTGTGACTGATGACTGTGCCAGGAAACCTTCGCTTACATGAGACCCCTCTGGGTCTCTATTTCTGCATCTCTGTCAGCCGATGCTGCTTGTGATGGCGGGCCTTGGTTGTCAGGTTGACACATCTGGGAAGAAGGATCCTTGGTTTAGGAACCGCCTCTGTCATCTTGGCCCCGGGGGAGTGTCTGTGGGCATTTTCTTGCGTTCTAATTGATAGAGAAGGGCCCACCACACTGAGCGGTGCCTAGACTGAGAAAGGTAGCTTGGGGCTGGAGAGATTGTTCATCACTTAAGGGCGCTTGTTACTCTTCCAGAGTACCCAGGTTCAGTTCCCAGTCATCTCCAGGGTATCAATACCTCTAGGCTTCTACATGCAGACACATTATTTTAAAAAATTAAATAATAAATAAATAAACTTAAAAATAAACCTTAAACAAAAGGAAGTTAGCTGAGGAGCTAGAGATATATACCATGATGGTAGAGTACTTAGCTAGCATTGTCTGAAACCCTAGGTTCAAAAGTTCAATCCCGAGGGTGGGGGTTGGGGTGGGGAAGAGAGAAGAGAGAACTTAGGGTGCATCCTAAGGCATAGGTGTGTGCTGAGCATGAGCTGGGGAGCATGGCAGGAAGCAGCAGTCCTCTGTGGTTTCTCCTCTAAGTTCCTGCCTTGGGCTCCTGCCCTGGCTTTTCTCGGTGATCGTCTGTGACCTGAAAGTGTAAGATGAAATAAACCCTTCTCTCCCTGAGTTGCTTTTAGTCCTGGTCTTTATCACAGCAGTAGAAGGTAAACTGGTGACTACAGATGCTTAGGCGCTATATGACTCTGACTTGGGACATGGGCTTATAGAAACTGCATAAGAATGCCAATAAAGCTGTAAGTAAACACAGTTCTGTCACTGTGCGCACTGCCGCAGGAGACCAGCCCATCCCGGTTTGCCCAGGACGTGGCTGGCTTTTGGCATGAAGTCTCATATCCTGAGTATCATCTGGGTCTCAGCAAAGGACAGTTGGCCACTGTAACTGTGTTAGGACAAAGTGTGTAATGGAAAGGCCTTCTGCCCAGTGTGCCAAGGAAGGCATTCAGATATTTACTATGATAAACACAACACTTCTGTGGAAACATAATTTTAAATAGCAACCTGATGACTTCATATACCCTGAGCAAGCACACCCAAACTATCAGCAACATTGTTCTCCCCCTCCAGGTGTAATGGGAGACAGGTCCCAAGCTCCAGGAGCTTGGAGGAAGAAGGAGATGGCCTGCCTTCACCTCACTTTTGGTTGTCTCTGTTCATGTGTGCATTTTCACAGAGAAAAGGCAAACCTCGCTGTTACCGTCTGCAATGACAAGGAAGAGATCATGGCCCACTCCATCTTCGTGGACTATCCCAACTGGGATGTTGCCAACCAGGACAGCTGGATCCCAGTGTTCAGGGAACTTGACAAAGAAATCCCATGCACAGTAAGAAAGCATGTAGCACGTTGATTAGAACAATCTGACTGTGGAAGCGAGGGCCTGGTTTCAGACAAGTGTCATTCAGTTTCTGGGTGGAGAAACCCAACTGATGCAGAAAGCATCATAACAGTTAAAAACCAAGCCATAGGATGCTGGAGCCCAGGAGGCCATAGTGTACAGGACAGGTACATGGTAGCCTCATCAACCAGCTCCCCACGGCCTACCTCATGCTTTTAAATTAACAAGAGCTGCAAGCAAGGAATTTGGTTTTTTTTCTTCTTTTTTTAAAAAAAGATTTATTTATTTTATTTATATGAGTACACTGTAGCTGTCTTCAGACACACTAGAAGAGAGCATCAGATCCCATTACAGATGGTTGTGAGCCACCATGTGGTTGCTGGGAATTGAACTTAGGACCTCTGGAAGAGCAGACAGTGCTCTTAACTGCTGAGCCATCTCTCCAGCCCAAGCAAGGAATTTGTATGTCAGATATGTATATCCCACTGCTGTCTGTGTCCTTGTGTGAAGTCTGTAATAACCTAGGAAGGCCCCTATCACCTAGTCAGTTGCCCTGGAAATGACAACAGAGCTTCAGACTTAGTCATATTCTGTAATGTTTAAAAATGCCCTGGTAGAGTCTGATGCCTTTGATTTCAGGAGGCCATTATGGATTTGAAGTTAGTTAGTCTGAACTGGGATGTCCTATAAATATAAAACATATACTAGATTTGATATACTCAGTAAAAAAATGTGTGACATATGCCATTAGTGATTTTTTTATATTAATAATCCAGGTATGGTTGCATATGCCTATAATCATAATAATTGTAAAACTGAATCAAGAGTATTGCTGTGAATTCAAGTTAGTGTTATGTAGTAAGTGGCCAGCCAGGTCTCTGTCACAAGACCTTGTCTCAAAGCAAATAAATAATCAAATATAGTAATTTGTATATTATGTGTTAATTATATAATGAACATATTAGGTTAAATAAAACATTTAAAATCAACATGCTTATTCTTATTCTTGGGTATGTGTGCCTATAACTAGGGTGTATATGTATATGCACATTCATATGTGTAAATGTTGCTGAATATATGACGTAGTATGTCTGTGGAGGTCAGGGCAGCCTTAGGTGTCAGTCTTTGCCTCCACCTTATTTGTGCCTGGGTCTCAGTTTGTCATTTTTCTGCTGCCCATGCCAAGGCAGCTGGGCCTCAAGCTCCCAGGCATTTGCCTTTCTCCTCCTCCCATGTTCACGTAGGAATGCGAGGATTCTAGATAGGTGGATTACATGTCTCTCTTTTCTGTGTGTGTGTAGGGGATTTGAACTCAGATCTTCACACTTGCTGTGCAAACACTTTTACCCACGGAGCCATCTCCCCAGCCCTGACTCTACTCTTTTTCAATGTATTTGCCAGAAAATGTGGAATTACATTTTGGTTTGCATCTGTAACATTACTTTTCTGCTGAGCAGCACTGATTAAGCCTTAAGTAAATCCTCAGCATACCGAAGTAATGGTTTGTTGTCTTAAAGGCGTTTAGAGAGTAAATCTTGAATTTTCTAGATCAAGCAAGCAAGCAGTAAGCCGTATACTCCAAGGCCAGCCCTCTTCGTTGCTAAGGAGATGCTCAGAAAGGTTATGGGATTAAAGGATTAACACACAGAAAGGGCTTAGAACCCTATTGTATGTTGTTATCTGGATTTGGAGTTTGTGCTGTGTGCTTTTGGGGAATTTTCAAGGTCACAGGTCAAACTCACAATTCTCTTGCCAATTCCTGCCGAGTGTTTCTGAGTCACACACTGTCTAATAGAAGTAGAGATAGCTCATAGCTATGTAGTTGGTAACCCAAGGCTTCTTAGAAAACTACAGTCAGCTCTTTTAATCTTCAGGTTTCACACCCATGGATTCAACTGACTAGTGATGGAAAGTGTTGCTTTTTGAAAATTGTACATGAATTGAACACATGCAGAGCTTCTTGTTATTTCTAAACAACATAGTAGAACATCCCTGGAGTCACACTTAAATGCTGTAATCAGAGACATATGCTAGTTGTACACAGATACTACGCCATTTGAAAGAGAGACCAGAGTCGGGCATCCATTGATTTTGGTATCTGCAGAGGTCCAGGAACCAATATCCAAAACTGACACTGAGAGAGGGGCAGCTTTACTAGGAAATCAAGAAACACAGAGTTCCCACTTTCCCAATGCAAATGCCAGCACTACTCTCAGCAGTCAGCTACATCTGAGTTATTTCTAGAATGCTCATGAACACAGCGACTGAGAGATGGCTATATGGGAGTACTGTTATTTTTTAGGTCAGTTAATCTCCAAAAGTTAAACGGATAGAGCTCCTTTAAGGCTTGGCTGCTGAAAGCCATGTGAGAGTCTTGCTTCTCTGAGTTTTTAACTCCCAGGTTTTCCAGATCCCATGAGTAATAATTTGATTTGGACTCTGGGAATGTTGAACAACAACAACAAAAAGCCTTTGGATTCCTAATGTGGCATCTGCCTTCCATCCTTCAATTTCATAAGAGAATCTCTCCCCCGTGTCTCATGAATAGAGCAGCAGCTGGCTCAGGAGCCCCAGGGAAAGGGTGATTGTTTTTCACTTGGCGTAGACACCCCCAAAGGCAAGACTATGGAGTCCATAATCGATTTCACTCCCCTGCAGGCTCTTACCTACCCACAATTCATCCATGAGGGCAAGAGCAAGGGCCGGGTACTCTAGACTCATAGTCCTCATTTCCTTAAATAATTCTGTGCTAGTCAGACAGAAGGCAGTGAGAGAAGTGTCTAGCGGGTTCAGATTGCTATCTGTGTATCTTGTCATTTTGCTGTAAGCTGTCACCCACATGTACTGTCCAGCTCTGCCCTTGGGACTGCTCTGAGCCTGCTCTGTCTAGGTCCAGCCTTTCACTCCCGTCTTTTTGACTCCTGTAGCCTCTGAATACGCTGTTTATGCACTTCTTTGTGGCTGTGGATGAGTACGCCACTGGCTGCCTCAAGGAGATCATCCGGTGAGTGGAGAGCACCTTATAGATGGGTTATCATGAAAGATGCCCTACGAAATATTTTTCAAATGACATGAAGCATTTACTTTGCTTATAGTTTTTCATAATGTTAATCCTCTTACTTTAATAGCAGCACAAAAGAACATAATCGAATTCTTTAAATTTGTTCTCTATCAAGCCCTCATTTTAAACTACTACCCTCCGAGGCCAACAAGCAGTATAGTCATTTAAAGAAATGGATCGGGGTGGTCAGGAAGGAGTCAAGCCTCACCAACTTACAAGTTTTCAAAATAAGATATCCTTGGTCCTCTCTTTAGAAATCTGTATGGACAGGACAGCCTGCAGTAGCATCCTGAATAATAGGATGGGTGGAAGGATGATGGGCAGAGCCATCAAGTCATGGCGATGCATCTCTGACAGCCTGTACAGGCCTCCGGGTGGGGGTGGAAGGCTCAGCTTTCAAGTCACTATGTAATGTCACACCAGACCATCCAGATGCCAGGTCAAAGGTTAATGTCAGCAGAAATCTGGTGTGCCTCTTAGACATCATGCTCCTTTTATTCCTGCAGCCTCCACCAGACTGACAGGAGAGGAGCTCTTTGGAATTGAAGGAAAAGCTGAGGGGGAAGGAAGTAGCCTGGGAGATGCTCTGGCCTTGGCAGGCAGGGAGCAACTGAGCCCAAGTGACTTTCCAGACACCTCATTTCCTCAGGGGCAGGGAGTGTGGCTGCTTTGTTATTAACACTGTCCAACCCTGTCTTTCCTCTCCAGGACTGTGTTCAAGGCAGTACCAGAACTGTACTTCATATTCCTTATAGTGCCGACATATGTGAGCCTAGGTAAGGTCTCCAACAGTCCAGTGTCCCCAGTAGCTGACAGGGAACTTAAAGTGGCACGCTTGCAAATGGGAAAGACGATTGGTCACCAGACTTGAAGCATTCTCTTGTGTCTACTTGCTTGTGACCACATGGAATGGGGACCACAGTTTGTTCTGAAATCCTAAAGTTATCCCTTGATTAAACAAGGACATGTTTCTTTCTTTCTGTGATTTAGGCTCAACTCTGATAACTGTGTTTGAGCAAGTGGGGAACATTCCATGTCTGAACTATAATGAAGACTTCGCAGTGCACATATGTCACAGGCACAACCATTACCCTCAGCTGCATATTCGAAAAGCCAGGTATGGTTGGCACAGTCCTTATGTGATGTAAACCATTTTTATAAGAGACTTTTTAAAGGATCCTCAATCAGGTAGATTAAATTTTTATGATACAACATTCATTTGAGGATTCCTAGAGTCTCCTTGGATAGCATAATTAGCAAGCATAATTATCTGGTGACTTTCATTTGGTTCTGTGTGGCTGCAGAATTATTCGTTTACTGCTAGGGGGTTCTAAAATATAGTCTTTAATCCTGCAATGAGTTAGAAAACTATATGTCTTAGTCAGGGTTTCTATTCCTGCACAAACATCATGACCAAGAAGCAAGTTGGGCAGGAAAGGGTTTATTGAGCTTACACTTCCATGCTGCTGTTCATCACTAAAGGAAGTCAGGACTGGAACTCAAGCAGGTCAAGGAGCAGGAGCAGATGCAGAGGCCATGGAGGAATGCTGCTTATTGACTTGCTTGCTTGCTTCTCCTGGCTTGCTCAGCCTGCTTTCTTATAGAACCCAAGACTACCAGCCCACAGATGGTACCACCCACAAGAGGCCTTCCCTTGATCACTAGTTGAGAAAATGCCTTACCGCTGGATCTCATGGAGGCGTTTTCTCAACTGAAACTCCTTTCTCTGGGATAAGTTCAGCTTGTGTCAAGTTGACACACAAAACTAGCCAGTACACTATCAAACAAATTTGAAGATGAATCTGCCAACTTAGTTTTCCTAGTAAAACCCACCTGTATTCTGACACTTAATGAATAAGGATGCTATCATCTCCAAGAGAAGTTTTCCAGTTGGAGTCTTTACCATCAGTGTCCCATGACAGCCCCCAAGTGTAGCAGTGTGTAAGGGTATAGCTGTGGCAAAGTATATTTTCTAAGATAGCCCTATTCCATCTTTCACCTTGATTCCCCCATTACAGTGTGACTTTACTAATCCTCTCGTCAGTTGGTGGGCTGTACATGCCCTCTGTGTGACTCGGGGAAGTTGTGAGTGCGGTCACCAGCACAGCTTGGTGGAAGAGTGCACTAAGTCTTGGAAGCTTCTGCCTGGTTCTCGTTGGATGCTTTCTCTGAAGGAAGTCAGCTGTGGATCAGGAGGTTTTCTACCCTGAGATAGCTGTGGTGGAGAGGCCTCATGTTGGTATGCTAGCCTGCACCACACAGCTGTATGTGAGCCATTGTAGACAGCTAGTGAAGGAGAGTCCCTGCAGTTGTAGGCAGGTAGGGCAATGGACCTCGAAGACATAAGAATGAAATTTTGGTTAGGATTGACTTCGGTCAACCTGGATCAAACTTCAGGGAGTCTGGTGCCAGGTGGTTTATTGCCAGTATATTTAAACACAGTCTAGTTTGGAAAAAAAGTTTCCCAGTGTAATACAATCCCTGGTGCATGAAGAGGGTGAATACATCAAAGGTCAGCTCAGGGTACATGTCATTGCTTCCAACAAGATGGGTTCTGGAGATAGGCTACCTGTATTAGCTTAAGAGCCTAAGAAAGGATCTGGGCTGATCTCAGTCATGCATACAGGATAGATGTTATTCAGACTTTTAGCCACCTATAGTCCTGGTTTTGGGAACTTGGAGCCCCTGGCTGTATAGATAATGTAATAGTCATTTAGACTATTAGGTCCTGGTTGTCCTGGTTGCAGAAACTTGGAGGAGGAGTCTTTGGCTGGAAGGGTCATTTAGATTATGAGCCACCTCTGCTGGTTGTAGAAGCTTGATATGGCCTGGCCCAGCAGATAACACAGATCACCGAGTTCTGCATCAACTCCAGTTCCCAGCCTCTGGGGAAACAGGTTATGTGCTCTTCCCTGTGAAAGGACAATCCCGGGTGCTTAACATTCTTGGTTTTCCTGGAAATGTGTAGGAGATTTGTGCTCCCAACAAGCCAGCCTAAGAAGACACCTTACTGCAGCACCCTGAGACCCCAAGCGAGGATCCTTTATGCCCCCAATAGAGTTCCAGCTTAAAATTATGAGGACAGGATAGCCTGCTTTGAACTAAGAGTGCATTAGGAAGTCCCTTCATACAGATGATTGCTTCTCTTCATTGTAGCCTCTTCATTTCCATATTTGACAAATATTTTAGAGAAGGGTCAAAATTGCCCGTTTTTAAAAAGCAAAGGTGTGTAGTATTACATCATCGGTTTTAAAGAGCATATGATGATGACAGTCTAGATCTAGATTCCACCACTTGTCAGTGAGATAATTTGCAAAAAAGAATTGATGCTGTGCGGTCCACATGTCCAGTGTAGTGTGTTTTCCATGGCACAGAACTGTTGTGACAGTCAGTGACTTACCATAAGTCTTGCACTTAATGTACCTCCAATTACATGTAACAATCGAAGAGCACTAAATATTATTTATTACAGGCACTGGAGGCTTGCTTTTGCCTACCTTATGCAGTTTCCTGCAGTTAATGCCAGCACCACATATATCACAAAGAGGCCGAGAGTTAAGTGGAGGAGAGGGGCCTGTCTACCATGAACTATAAGGATATTTAGTTTATAAGAGGGAAGGACACAGAGCAATAAACGTAGCCTCATACACCCCACTTAAGAACAGCCCTCTGAGTGTTTATTTTTTCACACTGTGGTACATCCTTGCAACAGAATGAGCGAACTGCTCCTGTAATGACGGCATGATCAATCTGAGAAGATTCATGTTGAATAAAAGGAGATAGAGAAAAAAATATACTGATGACCTCGGTCTCATGATGTACATGACCTGTACATCATGTCTGTAGGAATCAGGTTAGTGGTCCCTATGGTCCAACAGAAAGTGAGACTGGGAGGGGCAAGAGGGAATTGTGCAGGGACGGCAAGAAGCAGGAGTGCATGGGTGGGGGACAGGTGTAGTTGTCCAAGTTCATCAAACTGTATTCTGAAGATCATGCACCTTCTTCTATCTTACCATACCTCCCTGAAAAAATAACATAAAAAAAATAAAGACTTCACAAACAGGATGACCTCTTGAGTTTGGTCTTCTGGGGGATGAATCACAATTCAACTGAAGGGGCAGAGTGGGCAAAGGTTCGGAGGCAGGAAGTCCCTGGAATGGCCGTCACCAGGCAGATAGGCAGGTATGGCTGCTCGCTCTTCCATATGTGGCAGGAAGGGCAGCCCCCTGCGCAGGGGCATCCTTAGCTGTTCAGGAAGTTACCTTCTTTAAAGGCATTTTATTGATAACATATTCAAAAATTGGCAGTTTTGTTTTTTTTTTAAATGGAAAATTCCCATAAATGAAAATTTTAGGCTATTTTAGGAAATCTAATAATTATTATACCTTTATCTTAATTTTATTTTAAAAGCTCTTGGTTTTTCCCTGCCATTTTTACTATCTATTTGAAGGATAGGCTCTCTTACTCTCTTAGTTAATAATACTCTTGGATTTAAGGATTAGAATTATTTATAGCTAGGCACACATGCAAGTACTGTTGACCCCCCCCCAACACCATATCTGTTCTGCATCTAAGGATTCAATGGAAATACTTTCTCCACAAACAAGAACAAAACACACCAACAGGCAGAGTGCTTGCTTGCTGTGTGGAAGGGCCTGAATTCAAGCTCTAGTTTTGTATTGAACGATGAACCCACTCAGATATTGGGGTTTTTTTTTGGGGGGGGGGAATTACCTCTGAGCCTGGCGTGTTGTCATATGCTTGCCCTCCCAGCATCCAGAAGCAGAAGCAGAAGGATCCTGGGTCAAGGTCCGTTCTGGGCTCCATGGTGAGACCCTGTCTCGAAAAACCCAGTCGTACAGGGGTTGGATAGGGTGAAGGACTGGAGAAATGGCTCAGTGGTTAAGGTGACTTGTTGCTCTCGCCTAGGACTCAGGTTTAGTTCACAGCACCCACCTGGCACCTTACAACTGTAACTCTAGTTCCAGGGGACCCAATACTTCCCTCTGGCTTCTGTGGGCACTGAATACATTATGTAGTATTGTGATCATATGCTTTGTTAATTATGCACTTAATATAGCCGCCCACCATCTTTATAGTAAACCAGTAGCTGGAGGTGAGAGGCTTATGAGGGAGGCCCCACTTTCCCTATGGCAAGATGGAAAGTGAGACTGGGAGAGACAAGAGGGAGCCGATGGTTACTGAGGGAGGGAGCTATGTTTTCTTCAGTGTAGCCACTAGGAAATTGCCCACGTTTCTATGACTGACCTCTCATGCTCCAGGAAACAACCCCAGGGAAAGTCATTGGGTCATCAATTAAAAAAATAAAAATAAAAGCTAGAAAGTGGGTTTAGTGGGGGAGAGGAAGACTATCAGCAGGAGGGGGAGGATGATAAGAGACAGTGGCAAATAGATCAAAATACATTGTATCCATGTATGAAAACACCACACCCAGTCCCATTGTCACACATAACTTAAGATAATAAAGCCATTAAAAAAGCATCTTGTTCTTTCTGGTGACTGCCCGTTCCACGATGCCTGCCCACGGTGTGGCTGTAACTCCTTTAGCTGTTACTTACAGAAATGGTATGGTTGGTTTTGAGTGTCACCTTGAGCCAGTTGATAAGTTCCTGGGAGACTGTCTTTGTAAGGGAGTTTCCAGAGAGGAGTTACTAAGGTGATGACACCCTGAATGTGGGCAGCACCTTCCTCTAGTCAGGAGGCTTGAGGAGAATAGGAGAAGCAGGAAGCCAGAAAGCGAGAGCAGAGGTCATCTCTGTTTCCTGATGTTCATGTTCTGAGCCTCCCCACCAAGTCACACCAAAGCCTCACATCTGTGAGCCAGAATAAACATTCCCCTCTTAAGTTGTTCTTCTCAAGCATTTGTTACAAGGCACACTCACATAGATGTTTAGTTGTTTTTATGTAACACAGATACCATGGGAAATATTAATCATGGTATTTTATTTTCAGTAACATAGGTACCTAAAAAAGGAATGTCTTTGGATGAGAAATACTAAGACTTAAAAGTAGTTCTCGAGTTGTTCAACCAAAATGTATCAGCTTCTGTGATAACCAACAACTGCTTCTTTAGACCCAGCGATTCTATAGATTATTAGATAAGATTCTTTTTATCTTTTTTTCAGAGCTAGAGATCAAGCCTGGGGTTTTGCACATGACTGATGAACTATATCTCCAGGCCCTGGATATTTTCACTTATTCATAAGTTTTTAACCTGCTAAAGCAAAATGGTATTTTGTTGTTTTAAGTTGTGCTTAATGTTCATGAGTGTCATTTTACAAGTTCCATTTTATTTTATTTTATTTTATTTATTTGGTTTTTCGAGACAGGGTTTCTCTGTGCAGCCCTGGCTGTCCTGGAACTCACTCTGTAGACCAGGCTGGCCTCGAACTCAGAAATCCGCCTGCTTCTGCCTCCCGAGTGCTGGGATTAAAGGCGTGCGCCACCACCGCCCGGCACAAGTTCCATTTTAAATGAGCAAAACACTTAAATTTAAAGGCATTTCCAGTTTAGAGATTATCCTGATGGATGACTGAGTGCGTGGACAGGTCTTTAGGGGGAGATTAAGTTGAGCGTGGGGGACACAAATTAACCTACAAACGAAGGAGGTATTCTCTTTTTAAAAACTGTTTTATTTCATCTATTTGTGTGTATGTGTGTGTGCCTGAATTCACATGCTACAGAGCACACGTATGGAGGTCGGAGGACACCTTGTGGGAGTCAGTTCTCTCCTTCCACCATTTGGGTGCCAGGGATTGAACTCAGGTTGTCAGCAAGCACTGTTGCCCGCAGTGCGTTCTTACTGACCCTCCAAAGTCCTTGTTGTTTGTTTTTGTTTTTTTTCAACATATAGTTAGTATACCCATTTGGATCTTATGAATTATCATTTCCCAGAGGAATAGTAAGATTTACTCATATTTTCCAAGACATTTTTGCATTAGAAAAGTTGTTTAGAAATGCAGTGCTCAAAGTGCCATTCACAGAAGCAGCCCATCAAAACGATCCATTTCTTACACTTTTTAGTAAGGGCATTTCTTTGTAAATGTGCTCCCTGGTACCCTGCCTGCTGTTCAGGATATAGGTAAACAGGAGAAAAGACAAAAGCTGTCCTCAGTCCAGCACCTGGCTCCTAGGAAGCGTTTACTTACTGGTTTACAACTTCTCAGTTGCTGTGATAAAATACCCTGACAAAGCAAATTAAGGGGAAAAGTTTATTCTAGCTCACAGTTCAAGACTACAGCCAGCCACAGAGAAGTAAGGTAGCAGGGGCTTGATGCAGTGGTTACACTGTATCTTCAGAAGACCGCCATGAACTCCCATTACTGCCTGGCTCTCTTTCTAGGTTTACACAATCCAGGATCCCAGTCAGGGAATGGTGCCACCCATAGTAGGCAGGGCTTCCCACCTCCATAAATATCATCAAGCTAGCCTTCCCCAGCTGTGTCCAGAGACTCACCTAACCTGGGTGGTCTCTCCTTTTCTTTTTTCCTTTTTCCTCTCTTAAGACTTCGTAAAATGGACTATGGCCTTCCAGTGAGCAGGGCCCACAGAGCTAGAAATAAACCTTTGGCTAACTTGTCTTGATCATCAACCTTTGATGGCTAACTATTCTGTTTGCTCACACCACAGAAAACCCGAAAGGAACAAATCCCAAAAGGGACATTGTCCCAATATAAAGAGATGAGGAAGGGGCATATGTGTTAAGATGAGGGCACAGTAGTGAGACTGTGGAGACTGACACCTGGAGACAGTGCTTTTGTCTGAAGAAGGTATAGAAGTGTAACATTTTAAAAGTTCCCTATCCAAAATGAACAGATTAGAGTTTTAGGACTCATGGGTCTAAAATCTTGAAACTTTGTGTTTCTACCTCCTTAAGAGCACTAGAAACACAAAGACATTGCACAGCATGGCGGAATAGGCGTGGCTGCAGGCCTCTCAGGCTACCATGTTACTCTTATTTTCCCCACATTTGACATCTGTTTCATCAGTAGCTGCTTGCACTGATAATTAATGGTGATGAACACAGTTCTTAAGACACTAAACCAGGGAAGGGTTTGGGGATGTAATTATCCCTCCGCTATTTAACTAGCAATATATTCAGAACCAAATGAATTAACACCATAATCCCTTCTCCTGTCTCTTTCATTTAGCCACGTGGAAAATGATGCTGTAATCTGCCCGTCTACTCAGACACTAATTAACGAAGTTACTCTTCCCTGTCTTTTATTATGTTGGAAACAAAGCAAAGCTGCTACTGGACACACCTTTAAAAACTACAGTGTGCTTAATTAATCTTCAGTGGTGGACGTGAGATGTTCCTGGCTTAGAAAGACTGGCATAGTCTTGGAGTGGTGGTGGTGGTGGGGGTGGGGGGTTCTTTTCCAAGTCCTTGTGGGTTTAGGGAAGACTAGGCTGAGAGAAGGGTTTTATACTGTCTGGTAGTGTTGTGAAGTGGCTTGAGGTTTCCTGCCTGGCATCCTGCCTATTTGAAGATGACTACAGTTAATCATGTTGGCTCAAATAGATGAAAGTTTTCTTTGTTAGGAGAGGGAAATCAGGAGCTCCATGAATGTCTAAGGAGATGAAAGTGTGCTCAAATTTGATTGTTACAGCTGCATTCTTGTATCAGATCATCATATATATCTCACAAATATGTATAATTTGCATTAATAAAAACTTAAAACTTTAACTTTAAAAAAAAAAAGAAAATATTTAAATCAAGTTTTATTTTCTATTTTTTAAAACCTACCTTTCTTGAGCCCAGCCTGGCCCACAAATCAAGTTCCATGAAAGTCAGGGTTGTTACACAAACCAAATCAACCACAAACCAAACCAAAAAACCCAAACAACAACAAAAACCTACCTTTCATTTCTTGAGGCAGTTACATTTTAATAAACATAATTCCACATTTATTTTTATTTATTTTTATTTATTTATGGGTGTTTTCTCTGAATGTATGGCCCTGCACCACATGCATACCTGTACCAGAAGAAGGCATTGGGTCCACTGGAGCTGGGGTTACAGACAGTTGTGAGCAACACCATGAGTGCTGGGAATTGAACCCAGGTCCTCTGGAAGAGCAGCCAGTGCTCTTAACCACTTACCCATATCTCCGGCCCCAGAAGTTAATTTTATGAGACATCTGTTAGTCTCATGCTTTTTTTCAATTTGACTTCTAGCAGCTCCTAGGAATTTAACATTTTGAGTTCTAAGTTAAGAAGATCCAGACACATTTTAAAAGGAGATGTAGAACAATTACAGGATTTAGCCAGGGGCTTTCTTGTACCCTTGGAAATTTGTCACCAAAAAAACCCCTGCCAGTCATGTGGTTTGGTAGATGGTCCTCCAGGAGCCGTAGATGATGATTGCCAAGATTGCCACACGGAACCCAGCAGTATGGATGTGGGGACTTTCATGGCCTGGTGCATGCTTTGAAATCTTTCTAATCACACAGAAAGTTTGGATTGTAAAATCCCCCTCACTTAAAAAAAAAATCAATTTTCCAATGATCAAAAGTTAAATGGCCCTGAACACCTGTTTTGAAGTTCTAGAACGGAACGTTTAAAGGATTGATTTAATTTTCGTAAGAAGACCACTAGAGGGCACAAGAGATCTTAGAAAGAAAAAGGTACTTCTCCCGCCGTACCCCCCACCCCCAGTGGATGAAAAAGAAACATCTAGTTGACAACTTTTAAGTTGTCCTGTCCTATGTTGAGACAGTGTTCTTGATAAAAGCATGATTTAACAAAGCAAGCTGTATTCTTTAGAACTAAATTGGATTCTCTATCATTTTTTCAGATACACTACAATAAAATGTATTTGTGACATTTAAAGTAACAACTTTTTTTAATAGCATATTTTAAAGTCTAACTGGAGAATGCAGACTCTTTAGATATAGATGCTTTGAGGCCAGCAGAGGGGTCTGGGATGTATTCTGGACATGCAGGCTGCCTTTGTGCTGTTCTCACAGTGCTGGGGTAGTATTTCCCACCTGAGGATTTGCACCGTGGCCTTGCTATCAGAATGTGTTCCACACATCTCTCTGCCTCAAGGGAAGCCAGTCTGTACCTTCCCTCTAGAATGGTGGTTATACAGAGAAGACAGGATGTTGCAGCCAGGAAGCAATTTGAGAAACTGTCACTAAGAGGCTCCACCAGGTTGTTAGGAAGAATTTTTGGGCTCTGGGGTGCCACCATGTACCTCCTGGCTAGGTGACATAGTGAAGGATAAATAACTTTGTCTTCCACAAAGCTGGTTAGAGCCACCACACAGGGCATTCTTAGTTTTGCTACGCCCTAAGTTTAAAAGATATGCAAATTGCCAGGGGAGGTATCTTTGCCAGCCTATTGGTTAGAAGGCTTGAATTCAGCTCCATTTTTCTCTGGCATAGTTTTTAGGGTCTGACGGACACTTGAGTGCCCAAGAGGAGAGCAAGTTTGTCTGGGCTAGACCTTTTGTTCTCCTAAAAGTAAAATATTTTATAGTTGATAGCACATGGCTTCCCCATCCAAGCAGCATTCTGAATGAACATCTAAAGGAACACTACTTTTCAGAGAACTCTGTTTCTGTTCTTCTCTGTGTTGATGGAGTGAATAACCCCAGATCAGTCATCACCATGGGGATGGTGTACACCCTGCAAATGGGTAAGCCTGCCACCCTTGCTCACAGTGAGATGGGGCCGTCCTCTCATCTGACCCCGATAGGCAGTGCCCACAGCTTTAGACTGCTGGCTCTTGGACATTTTACTGCATGGGTGGTTCTCCTTAGCCGAGGTGTTCTTTCTGTGAGGCCGGCCTTTGTCATATGCCATTTGAGACTTTGAGGCTGATGTCATCCATTATCATTAGCGCTCAGGGTGATGCAAGATCTTAAATTATCGATTACCCCAAGGAATGCATTTAGTATGTTGAGCAAGTTCCTCTCTATCCATTTTGGAGACAGGCTTTGGGGACAGTGTTCAGAACCCCAAGCTTTGGATGTTTACTTCTTGTTTTTTCCCAGGAGAGGTGGTATTAAGGTCTGATTTTGGACAGCTTTGTTACTGTGCAGCGGAAGGTTCATGGCTAGGCTTAGGGCTCGCTGTCTTCCCAGATCTTTATTCCGGATTTTAATATTGAGTATTTTTTTTTAGTCTAAGATTATGAATATGTGTTTCTCCACTGTATGAAACATTTACAAATACACACATATACACTCATGAAAATTGGGGGGCCACAATTTTATTAAGTACATATGTAAATACATACTATGTAATGATCAAATCTATGTACATTAATGAAGTTAGCATCACCATCTCAAACTATTTTTTTCTATTTTCTGTTTTGTTTTTGAGACAGGAATTCACAATGTAGCATGGGCTGTCCTGAAACTCACTATGTAGATCAGGGTGACTTTGAGCTCATAGAAATCTGCCTGCTGTCCCCACATCCTACCCTGTGCTGGGCCTCAAACTTTAAATTTTTTTTCATTTATTCTTTGAGAATTTTACATAATCTATTTTGATCATATCCATCCCTCTCCTGCAACTCCTCCAAAATCTTCTCTCTCACTCAACTTGTATTCTCCCTCTCCCTCTCCCTCTCCCTCTCCCTCTCCCTCTCCCTCTCCCTCTCCCTCTCCCTCTCCCTCTCCCTCTCTCTCTCCCTCCCCCTCTCCCTCTCTCTCTCCCTCCCCCTCTCAGCTTATTTGGTCTTGTTTGTGTTGGCTGACTACTCCTGGGTGTGGGACCTTCCCGAGTCTCACTCAGTGAAGAAAACTGATATCCCCTCTCCCCCCAACCCCAGCTGCAGTTGAGTGTAGCTAGCTCCTCAGCTAGGGGTAGGACTTTGTGCCCACTTCCCCTCTTCCATGCTGGGATTTTTGTCTGGCAAACTTTGTGCAGGTCTTACACATGCCCTCGTGATCTGCATGAGTTGATACATACATCTGTCTTGTGTCTAGAAAATGCTGCTCCCTTGGAGTCACCTACTGCTTCTGGCTTTTACAGTATTTTTGACACCTCTTCCACACAGATCCCTGAGCCTTGAGGGGAGAGATACAACGTAGACATTCCATTTGGGGCCAAGCATTCTGATGTCAATTATCCTCTGTACATTGACAGTAGTGCGTTTCTGTGTTAACTGCCATCTACTACAAGAAGCTTCTCTGAGGAGGGTTGGTCTATGCACTGATTTCAAGTTCTAGTTTAGACTCTGGGCTCAGACTCCTGGCCTAGAGTAATATTTTGTAACCATTGTGTAAATAACTTTCTTATATGATTGCTGTCTTAATCCACTTGCTTTAGTTATTGCCCTGTTGCTGTGAAGAGACACCATGACTATGGCGATTCTTATAGAGGAAAGCATTTAATTGGGGGCTTGCTTCTAGTTTCAAAGGCTTAGTCCATTATCATCATGGTGTGTAGCATGGTAGCAGGCAGGCAGACCTGGTGCTGGAGAGTAGTTGAGAGAGAGTATAGGCAGAGACAGCAACACTGAACATAGTATGAGCTTTTTGAAATTTCCATGCTAGTTTCAAACTTCCACCCCGCCAGTGATACATCTACTCCCAAAAGACCACACCTCCTAATCCTCAAGTAGTGCCACTCCCTGGTAACTAAGTATTCAAATATATGAATCTATGGGCCCACTCTTATTCAAACTACCATACCACTTAAAAATGACTAGAATATTAAATTATTTTTCTAGTCACGTAAAATAACATATGATAATATGCATTGGTACAACCTTAACTTTTGGTAAAATACTCTAAAATGGAATTAGAGGCTATTTTCTTTTTTTAGAGTATTTTTTTTGTTTTTTGTTTTTTGTTTTTTTTCGAAACAGGGTTTCTCTGTATAGCCCTGGCTGTCCTGGAACTCACTCTGTAGACCAGGCTGGATTTGAACTCAGAAATCCGCCTGTCTCTGCCTCCCAAGTGCTGGGATTAAAGGCGTGCACCACCACTGCCTGGCTGAGTATTATTTTTCTGAACAGTATCATCAAGGAAAAAAAGCCTCTTTTTTTTTTTTTTACAGGAAAAAAGCCTCTTGTGGAGAGGAGCCTATTTTTGCAGGTTAAGAGAGAAGTGAATAGAGTGTTCTAGGTTCTTTTTTGCTGAGGGTGTGAGGCCTCACACAGAGAACAAACACTTGCTGAGAGGCTGCCATGGCGCAGGGAGCAGGCTATAAAGGAGAAAACCAAGTCTTGGCAGTGAAGTACCTTTGCAGGCTTCTCGGCAGTTAGCGGCAGAAGGGTTGTGGGGGGCAGTGTAGTACTGTAGGTTCAGATTTTCAGAGGCACCCCCTGGGACTAGTAATCACTTTCCCTCAGAGCTGGCAGTGGGGTCTCTCGGGAAGGTCAGCATAAAGTAAGGACCTGGACCTTCCTTATTGCCCGTTCCTGCTGCACCACGATTCAGAGCTGTCCTTGAATTCCGTGTCCCCAGAACTTGTGCCTTGGTTATTAAGATGCCACATCTTGCTCAAAATACATCAATACTGTAACTAGACACTGCGAATCCAGTGATGACCCCGGTGTTGGGGTTTTTGGAAGAGGAGCTTGAAGGAAGTGTTGATGGAGGGTGCCTGGTAGAGGGAGCCTTGAGAGATGCTGGAATTTGGAATAGACAAGTGGATCGGAGTGCTGGATACACAGAGAGGCAAGAAGCACAAGGGCAAGGAGGCTTTCTAAGACCGGTGCAGTGCGCTTAGCAGCTCACACTTGGTTGAGATGGTTGGCATAGTGGAGGCAAGGGCCCTGAACTCATCCAGGAGCAGTGAGGAGCTCACAAGCATTAAGTGAATGCCGAGGTGAGGGGAGCAGAGCTGTAAGATCACTGATGGAGCAGCATTGGTTATACCTGCCAGTGGGGTGCCAGGCTGGTGATCAGCCTTCTGGAATAAAAACAAAACGAAACAAAAAAAAAACCCCAAAACCAAAAAACCGTCTCCTCTGCCTGATGATGCGGGTGCTCTCCAGTGGTTCTTCCTGGTTCTTCCTACCTGCATAATAATTACAGTACGATTCACACGCAAACATATCTTCACATGGCATGGTGGCTATAGTTCAGAGAGAGAATACTGTATCTTTGGCAGAGTCACAGGTGGCAGATTCAGTGTCCAGCTCCTGCTTTGGGCACTGTGCTGTATTTTTTTCTCTCTCGTCTTTTCAAAAGGGTGCCTAACAAGCCTTCGATGGATTTACGGTGGAGCTTCACTACATCTGGCCAAGATGACCACTGATATTTCTTTCTCAAAGTGATCACATATACTCAGAAATACGTGGGCATGGTCAAGGGCAGCGTCTGACGTGCAGTCTTATTCTAAACACACAGTTGGCGGTTTCTTTTGGCTCCCTGTTCAAGCCTCACACCTGGGAATTTCACTGATACTCTGGGGGGGGGGGGGGGAATGAGACTGCCAGTGGCCATGGGTGATAGTAAACTATAAGAGTTTGACTGTGGAGATAGGAACCACTGCCTTCCCGCCTCTCAGTGTTGACAGCTAACCACACCTTGGATAACAGTGGGTGTCTTCCTGAATAACAGAACAGAGCGGCCTTTTGCCTTCATCAGTATCTCCTCTTCTAAAGGGGGGGGGGGGAAGTTTAGGGAATCAAGGGTATGGTGGGCCAGTTTGGAGAAATGCATAAGCAAGGTTAAGTGTTCTTTATCATAGTACTTCTCTGAGCCTTTAATATGTAATTATGACATTCCAGCGGTCTAGAACTGGTTCTTTGCTCACTTGTTTTGCTTTGCGATGAGGTACATCCTCAGTGGCAGCTCTTCATAGGAATCTGTAAGTTAGGTTGACCAAGGTTCATCTTCTAGATATTATGTATGTCTTTCCCTTTGGTACTTGACTATTTGGTATTTGGTATAAGTCTCTTCTTAACTCTGAGATCTGAGTTGGTGTTTGGTTTGTCTTTGTTGAGTCAGGGTCTCACTGTGTATTTATTCCTGGCTGACCTGGAGCCCACTATGTAGTCCAGGATGACCTTGAACTCACAGAGCTCAGCTAGCCTTTACCTCTTGAGTGCCGAGATGAAAGGTGTGCACCACCACACTCAGCTGGTGTTTTGTTTTGCTTTGTATTGCTTTGAGGCCCAGGTGGTGGTGGAGATTGTGCACACCAGCCAAGTGACCCGTTCACTACTCAGTTCATCTGTGAGGTTTTACACTGTCTTTGATTTTTAAATATATTAGTTTCATCAAGATAGTTGGAATGTATGTGTGTTTGTATATGTGTGTGTATATGTCTGTATGTATACACACATATACACACACATATGTATGTATGTATGCATACATATATGTATATACATATGTATGTATGTATGTATGTGTCTTAGTCAGGGTTTCTATTCCTGCACAAACATCATTACCAAGAAACAAGTTGGGGAGGAAAGGGTTTATTCAGCTTACATTTCCATGCTGCTGTTCATCACTAAAGGAAGTCAGGACTGGAACTCAAGCAGGTCAAGGAGCAGGAGCTGATGCAGAGACCATGGAGGAATGCTGCTTACTGGCTTGCTTGCTTCCCCTAGCTTGCTCAGCCTGCTTTCTTATAGAGCCCAAGACTACCAGCCCACAGATGGACTCACAAGGGGCCCTCCCCCCTTGATCACTAATTGAGAAAATGCCTTACCTCTGGATCTCATGGAGGCATTTTCTCAACTGAAACTCCTTTCTCTGTGATAACTTCAGCTTGTGTCAAGTTGACACACAAAACCAGCCAGTACAGTATGTATGTATGTATGCATGTATGTATGTATGTATGTATATGCATGACTAAATTATTCCAGCAGTTGATCCTGTGTTGCTAGAGGCAGAAGTTTCATCCTGGGATCTGGGTGAAGACTTCCTTCAGACTCCAAATTTGGGGAAGTCAGCTATGACCGACTGGAGGTGGTTGTATCGAGGCTGGGAGGAGTTGTGACCTGTCTAGTTGGATGACGAACTTTGGTCACTGAACCAAGGAATATCTCTCAAGTGTTTTTGCGTTTTGCTACTGGTTTTCAAAAAAGGTGCCACAAAGAATACCATTTGGAAGGGCACTGTGAGCTTCAGAGCTGGGGAAGGCGGGCTTTTATCAGGCGCTTCTGTAGCCCTGTGGTCTCAGGCAAGTGATCTCATCATCCCTGGTAGCCTTGTTTTCCTCCATCTGAACAGGAAGGGGCACAGCCTGCCTCCTTTGATTGCCAAGAGAAGTACAGCAGCAGAGAAGATGGAGTAAACCCCCAGCCTTGACACATTCAAATCCCTCAGTAGATGGGGCTAGTATTAGCCTCAAAGAGAACACATAGATGATAAAACAGGATGGTGGAGATGACAGCAATGAATGAGAGCCATAGAGAAAATAAAGGTCAATGGTTAAGTCAGAATACACTGAGGGAAATAATGTGAAGTTGGAATTTTATTTTAGTATCAGGAACATGGTATTAGAGGATTGTAGACAGGTAAGATACAACACTAAATATTCTCAAAAGTATGCTGAAAGGGATGGAATCCAGGCTCACACCACTGTGTGATAGTAAACCTAGTTCCTGCTTCCATAAGTAGGGTCAGGGTAATTCATTGTAAAATGTCCCGAGAATGGAAGTCAAGGTGAATGTCTCCAGAATGGTGAGCAGGCCTTCATCACCTTCATAGCTCGTCTCCCTCACAGGAAGTATAGAGCTGTCTCAGAATAGAAGCACACAAGAGGGGCATGTAGGGCCCATGAGATGGTTCAGGAGTCAAAGGCATGCACTGCCAAGCCTGGTGGGACCCGTATGATAGAAAGACTGACTCTGCAAGCTGTCTTCTGACTGTACATGTGTGCTGTGGCCTGTGCGACACACACACACACACACACACACACACACACACTCACTGAATGTTTAAAAAAATTAAAAAGAAGGACAGGGCATATGGGATAATGTCATAGAAGTAATGATCCTTAGAATACATTTGCTAACTGCTGTCCTCAACTATCCTTTGGTTCTTGGCAGATGCTGCCCAGCCTCCCATTCTCCAACCATGCTGACCCCTCTGCCCACATGACCCCCTTCTTCCCTTCCTTTTCATCGTCACACTTCATCCCAAGGAACATAGAGTTATTTGAGATATTTGAAGCCATTGAAGTATATTATATTTTTGCTTATGACAATGTCAGTCAGCTCACTTCATGAGAGCGTTGCTGTATCTTTGGCGCTTCGAACAGGGGTAGAGCATGGTAGGTGCTCAGTTGAAGGGATGCAGTGGATGGAACAAGCCCTAAACTGAAGGTTTCTGTTACACAGGGTAGAAGACCATGATGACCTCATGCCAATATTTATGCACTATGACAACACTCTGAGGGAAATTTATGGTGAATACTTCTTGGCTGAACTAATCGAAGCCCAAGACGAAGACCATCATGCTGTGGTGTGTGAGGTTGGTGACAGATCTTCCTGGGAACATAGTGAAAGGGATGAGAGGAATGAGCCATGCTTCCCAGGCTTGCTGAGTACCCTGGAGCTGATGTGCCCAGCTGTTATTTTTAAAAAAAAAAATCCTGGTTGTTCGATTTTACCAAATGAAGACTCAGGAGCCAGATGCTAGGGTGAAAGCCTACTAGCTCAGAGAGACAGAAAAAGCACCCAGCTGACCTTCATCCTCAGTGGACATCCCAGAAGGAAAAAGCCAGTAACCCTTCCAACTGAATGTCCCTCCTTTGTACTTCCTGTGCATCTCTCTATTCTTCTGACTTCCTCTCACTCCCTATGGTTTTTTTTTTCCCTAGGTTCACTCCCTGTCAACTGGTTGCTTGCTCTGCCTCTTGACCACATGGTTGACTTTATTTAATCTTGTTTACAGTAAACAGAAAGCTCTCGGATTAAAGGTGTGTGCTAGGGCTGAGCCACACCACGACTAGAGAGGTTTTCCAGTATACAATCTCAGGGTTCACAGTATGATTAGATATCCTGCCCTCCTGCATACCGTTCTAGGTGATGCCAGACCAGCTTCTGTATCCTTCACAGAGTTAACCCTGTGTGAGGTCATCCGAAGTGACCAGACTACCATGGATTCTTTACTTGTCTCTAGAAATATTGACTAGAGATTGGGGAAAGGATAAGATCCCTCGGAGATGAATATGGGAGATTTCTGGACATCCTACAATGTCAAGAGACCAGAGTTTAGACATCAGTGTTCTGCTGCCAGGAAGACTGTTTGACTTGGAAAATGACTTTATTTTACTCATTGAAGTTGTCTTGATGCAATTTCACACTCACAGAAAACTTATAAGTCCCCACAATATCAGAGTGTTTCCTTATTTTATCATTCTCTTGATTACTTTCTCTAATGTCTGTCTGTCTGTCAGTCATTCATCTCCCTCTTATCCTCTCTCTGTCTCCATCCATCCATGAACATGTCTATGTATTTATTTAGAATCATGTGAAAGTAAGTTGCAGGTGTAATGCCCCACTCATGCCAAATACAAAAGTGTTTTCCCTACAAAGCTTGTAACTACAGTATGATGGTCCAAGTCTAGCAATCCCAGTGGCTCATCTGCAGACCTCAGTCAGGTTTCAGTGACAGTCCTGACCGTGTCTTCTAAGAAAAAACCCACTGACAGTCCTGACCGTGTCTTCTAAGAAAAAACCCACTGACAGTCCTGACAGTGTCTTCTATGGAAAAGCCCAGGCCATCTTTTGTATTCAGTGTCCTGTCTCTTTAGTCCTTAGATTGGAAACTGCTCCTTAACCATTACTTTTCCCAAAACAGGAATGTCTTCAACCAATACAGGAGAGTTCTTTTGTAGAGAGTCTCTCAATTTGTATTTGTTCAGTGTTTACTCATGATTTGATCCCTGTTATATATGATTAAATTTAGTTGAATTAGTGAGAAATGCAAAAATTAAAAACATGTTCATAACACTTGGAGTTTCTAGTTTTTCTAAGGAAGGGAGAGTAGTAGGCCTACTCTCACTTTAGTCTTTGGGGACCAAAAGAGGGAACCCACATTTTTTTTTTTTTTTTTTAATTTGGAACTGGGAAAATCCAAGGACTGCATTCCTCAAGAGAGAGAGAGGAGGGAGAAGATTAAGTCAGCTTAGCCTTAGTGTGTTCAGCCCAACTGGAGGCCCCAGGTAGCTAGTGTAAGCACACTCAGGAGTCTAATAACCCCCTCTTCATTGTCTACTCACTCTGGAGATGTTCACACCAGCACACCTCCCTCATCTGTACACCTTGGCTACCTCCCTACCAGAGGGAGGCCCCTCCCTGACTTGCCTGGTGAGATTCTGATAGATGAGACTAATTGCATAGAGGTAGGTGCTTGGTGTTGAATCTGCCCAAACAGGCCCTCCTGAACACAGCAGAATCGTCTGCTACTTTGTATCACTGCAGTAATCTTAAGAGTTGAAACTGCTATTCATGGGGTCTGCTTGGCGGTAGGGAGAAACCGACTTTAGTTGAGACTTTGGTACATTAGAGGCTATGCTGGCTTGGTTCTTTATCAACTTGATACAGACTGGAATCCTTTGGGAAGAAGGAAACTTAATTGAAGATTTGTCTTCATCAGATTGGCCTGTGGACATGTCTGTTGGGGCCTTTTCTTGATTGGTGATTGATGGGAGAGGGTCTATCCCAGTGGTCCTGGATTCTCTAAAAAGCAAGCTTGGGAAGAGGAAGATCCAGTGAGCATCATCCCTCCATGGTCTCTGCTTCACTTCCTGGCTCAGCTTCCCTCCATGATGGGCTGTAACCTGTCAGCCAAATCCAAATCAACCATTTATTCTTCCTCGCACAAGTTGGTTTTGGTCAGTGTTTCATCCCAGCAACAGAGAATGAACAAGGACAGATGTTTTAGGGAGTGTCTGGTGACAAGATGGGATCGCAGGGGTGGGGTCTTTTCATACATGTACATGGCAGCAGGAGGAAGGTGTCTGGAAGCAGTGGTCCTCACATTTGAGCTTTCTGGGAAGTCCTCCTTGGTCTGAGGAAGCCCTGGTGAGAGGGGCCCCACACAGGCATTTCTGACCGAGTACTTCTGGCAGGGGGAGGCAGGGGCCTGCTTTTCTCCAAGTTGCAGGGTGATGTTGCTGCATGAGGGACTTGCATTTTATATTAAGGAACTGGAGAACCTTCCCCTTGGTTCTGGAGTGGTGTCAATCACATCTAGGGTGGATCTTGTGCCCACTATAACTGCATAGCCCAACTTCCATCTCGAGGGCTGGAATGGCGGGAGGAGAAAGGATGCAGAAGAGCCTGGTCATTTGGGGCTCGTCATTTACATACACTATGGCAAACATGGGCTGGTGAGATGGCTTGGAGGATAAGGGCACTTGCCCTGTAAGTCCAGTGACCTGAGGTTAACCCTGGGAAGCCCTAGAAAGATCGAAGAACCAGCTCCTCCACAGAGTTGCTCATTGAGCTCTGTATGTGCATCTTGGCAAATGCATTCCATCTCTCACACACATTTACTTCACTACAGTAAATTAAAAAGTTTAAGATCTCTTTAAAAATAATAATCAGCAGACACGAATTGAATAGAACCCTTGGATCCCCACCTATCCTGCTCATTATTAGAATCATAATTATGTTTTTTTTTAATTTTCAAATGGATATTTGAATTTGATCTTAAAAAGAGATTTCTGTGCCAGTGGATTGGAAAGCATTAAAAGATTGGAATTTGCAATTTTGCTTCTGGGTGATATTTTTAGGGATTCATTCTTCATATGCTCATTTATTATTTGATGAAACTTGTGTGATGTCTTAAAGAATATTACTTTTCTTGAAACTTGAAATCAAATATTCTCCGTAATAAGAGGAGCAGTTTGAGGCTTGCTTCCACATCAGCCTTCACAGACTTGGTGACTATGAGACTCTCCTGGGAGGTATTCAGACTATGCCAACTTCTTGTCACCGTCATCCTCCTTACAGTGATGAAGAGACAAATACCCTAAATTAGATGTGAGCAAAGGGCTGGATTGACACCCCTCCCAAAAGAGATATAGAAACCGTCAGGTGCATGGAAGGAAGTCCTTCCATATCTTAAGAAGCCAATTTCATTAAGCATTTGGGAAGTGTAATTCAAAAGCACAGTGAAACCGGTCATGTTGGTGCACATCTGTAATCCTTGTTACCCAGAAGACTGAGGCAGGAGGATCCCAAGTACAAAACCAGTCTAGGTAGGCTACTTTGTTTCAAAAACAACAAAATACAACAACAACAACAAAACTACAGTGAGATAATTTTACTCCTAGTAGGATGGTGCTAGCAATAACAACATCAATAGCAATAATAATAGTAATAATAATAATATCAATAATAGTAAATAATGGAAGTTTTAGTTTGGAATCTAAGGACATATGGAGATGGATTGTCCTTTGTAACAAGATTTATTTATTTATTTATTTATTTATTTATTTATTTATTTATTTATTTATTTATTTATTTATTTATTTGAAAAGTTATTACTATCATAAACAGACAGACAAACAGGCAGCAGCATGGCAGGGGCTCTGAGTAGAGTTCAAGTCCATGGTAGAGTATAGGGAGTCCCTTCTTTTAGGGTTCAGAATTGGGAGGAGTGAGAAAGACATTGAAAATTTGCTCTTTTTGATCTGAAGTTGACTATTTTGCTAGAGTAGCCAGGGAGTGATAAGGTAAAGAGTGTCAGGTAAGTGGGGTCCATGGAGGGGGGAGGGAGACTCTGCAGAAACAAGCTACCTTATTTGTGGAAACCCAAATATTCAGTTTCTGGACCTGTCCAAGCCAAAAGGAGGTGCCCTGGCTGACAAGTGCTAAGAAGGGAACACATTTCCACCCAGGCTTTTATATAAATACCCATGGCGGTACTCTTTATAATACCCCACAGATGAAAACTGCCCAAATGTATATCTGGCAGATATGGCATAGTGTGATAATGAAATATTATTAGGAAATAAAAGGAAATAGAGGAGTGACAGATGTCACAACACATTTGAAAATGTTATGAAAGAAGCCAGTTATAGAGATCAGATATTGTATAATCCCATGCATCTAAAGGCTTAGATTAGGCAAGTCTTGTGTAGAGAGAAAGAAGTTAGGGGCAGTGTGGATAAAACCAATGGCATTACATAATGGTTATACAATTTTATGATATACTAAAAGCCCCTGAGTTGTATATTTGTGAAAAGTTAGCTTGTGGCAAACAAATGATATCAATTTTAAAAAATCCTGGTGTCCAAGATAAACTTGGGCCAATCAAATCCATCTTTTGAGGGAGGGTCCCAGTTTTTTTGTTTGTTTGCTTTAGTAAGTGTGTTATATTTTACATGAAATAGACTCTGGGGCTAGAGAGATGGCTCAGCCATTAAAGGCTAAGCTTACAAGCAAAACAGCCAGGATCATTGCCCAAGCTGGACTCCAACTCCTGGTCATAAGCCATTCTCCTGCCTCAGTTTACCAAGTAGTGTGTGCTGTCACTCTCTGAATCATTAAGTGTTTAAGCTCCCCACATGATTCTGTTGTGTGGTCTGGTTGCTGGCTCTCTTCACCCACTCAGCAGTAAAGTACTCTGGGGAAGGGTGGGATGAAGTGAGACACATGTGGGTATCCCTGAAGACAGGAGCTAGCCCTAAAAACTAGGATCTAAGAGATTACACTGAAGATTTTAGCTTAATTTGTTTTATGTATTTAAAATTTTTACTGGTCCTTCAGAGACTTGCTTTCACATGTTCTTAGTTATTAGCTCTAGGCTAATGACAAAAGGAAGGGTCAGGAAGCATTTGGGCCTAAGCAGCACCATTTTGAAAAACAGGGTTTTTACTTAACCACTGAAACCTGCAGGGAACAAATCACACAGCACCTGAATCAGCACTTTTGATCTTCCTTTCCAGTCTGTGTCCTGTCCAATACAGCCATGGTTGTAGAAGTCTTTTAGTTCTCTGGTTTTATTTAGGATGTTAGTGCCGTCCCAGATCACTTGAGGAAGTGATCTTCGGCAGCCATAGTGATCTCTACCTTGCTCTCTTTCTTGGTCTATTTCTTGAACTTTCCATGTGTGAACATCAAAGCAAACAAAGCGAAAGGTTGGAAATGGCAGTGCCGACCCTGTGAGGTTGGAGTCCCTAAGGAGGTGAGGGAGTCTAGCCCAGCCTCCTCTGAAGCCTTCACTGCCTCAGATACCAGAAACTTTATGTTCCATTGAGAGGAGAGCACAGATTTCTTTTTTTTATTTTTTTTTGTTTTTTTTTATTTTTGATACTTTATGTACATTTCCAATGTTTCCCCTTTTCTGAGTCTCCTCTTTGGATACCCCCTATCCCCTCCCCCACCCCCATCCACCCATCCCCATATTCCCGCCTTGACATTCCCCTTTACTGAGGGCTCTAACATCCTCAGGCCCAAGGGCCTTTCCTCTCTCCCTGATGGCCATCGAGGTCATCCTCTGCCACATATGTGGTCCAAACCACAAGTCCATCAATGTGTATTCTTTGGTTGGTGGTCCAAACTCCAGGACGACCGGGGGGGGGGGGGTCAGGCCCATTGACTCTCTTGCTCCCTCCATGGGGCTGCAAATTCCCTCAGCTCCTTCAGACCTTCCTCCAACTCCTC
>CM052701.1:30638140-30689638 GCA_028551405.1 Uromys caudimaculatus | reverse complement strand
GATAACCAAACTAACATTTCCTATTACAGAAATAACAGGTGTCTATGATTTGTTTTAAATCAAACTGAACTAAGCAACATGAGTAAAAGGAAGGAAGAAAAGAGCTGAATAAACACCTCACCAGAGAGGTCACCTGAGTGAAGGGTAAGCATTTGAAACACATGAGTACAAAACAATTCAGTGGCACCCACCACTAAGGAACTGAGTACTCGCAGCACCAAAGGAGTGCTACCAGGGAGCTGCTACAATGTCCAAATCCAAACCACCAAGAACAGTAGAGGTTGGCAGGGGCATAAAGCAGTTGCTGGTGCTGTTGCAAAAGGCCACTTTTTGAGAGTTCTGTACAAAAGTAAACTACACTGTAATCATAGCAACGGGCAGCTCCACTCTTTCTTAGCCAAACAGGCAGAAAACTTACATCTACACAAAACCTTGCATGTGTAGTAGCATCTTTGTTCATGATGATCTAAACTTTGAAATAGCCAAGATGTTCCTTAGTAGGTGAATAAATAAATAAGCTACACTGTGCCGAGGTGATGGGATCTTATTCAGGGCCAAGATAAATGAGTCACCAAGTCATGAAGTGACATGGAGGTTAAGTGCATTATGACCAAGTGCGAGAAGCCAAGCTGACAAGACGGTACACTGCCGGATTCTAACTACTTTTCTAGAAAAGGTAAAAAATTATAGTGAGTAAAGGATCAGAGTGTGCCATCATTAAGGGGAGGGAAGGGACAACAGGCAGGGCACAGAGGTTTAGAGCAGTAAAACTATTCTTTGTGACATTATAACGGCACCGTTACAGATTTCCCCAAATCCACTGAATATACACTATGCTAGTTACTTTCCTCATTGCTCTGACAAAATACTTGAGAAAAACAACTTAAGGCAGGAAGGATTTATTTCACCTTGTCGTTTGAGAGGACACAGTCCTCCATGGCAAGGGGACACAGTAATGGGAGCCTGATGCTGTTGGTCACATGGTGTCCACTCTCAGGAACTGGAAAAAAATGAATATGGCACTCACTGGCTTTCTCTTTTTTATTCAGTTCAGGACCCCAGACCAAGGGACAGTGCTCCTTAATTTGACATGGGCCACCCCTTGTTAAATATTCTGGAAATGCCCTCACAGACATGCCCAGTGGTGTCCTCTGACTAAATCCATTGAGCTGACAATCAGACCAGCACAGATGCTAAGCTGCAACCCTAGCATAAGTGATGGACTTCAGTTGATAACAAGGTAACAGCTTGTTGGTCAGCTGTAACAAATGTAGCATTCTGGTGCCAAATGAGAACATCTGACCAGAAGGGAGGTATGTGGAGCCTTTGCATGTCTCCTCAATTTTGCAGTGAACCTAAAACTATCCTAAATATAAAGTTTATTAATGAAAACAGTGGTTATCTTTATTATCCCCTCCAGTTCTGCCTGTGTAGAATCATGTGCCTTATTCTAGAACTTCTGCACACATGTAAGATAAACACTGGCTGCGAAGCACTTGTGGTGTCCTTTTCCTCCTCCTCTTCTCTTCTCTTCAATGGTGGGTGGGATCAACTGTGTTTTTACTGGGAGCAAACCTAGCTGCCTAATGTCATGTCTCCTAGCCTCCCCTATAGCCAGACCAGATCAACAACCAAGTTCCAAGGGATTTTAAGGCTCAGGGAAATTGTAATGCTGGGGTGGGTATGCTGAATAAAACCTAGTCCTGCCCTTTGCCGGTTCTCAAAGATGCACTATGTGAGAGGGAACTGACACATTTGAAGTGCTTTGACATCATTCTTTTCCATCTGCTAGACCTTAAGGTCATAAACGCTGCTTCTCCATTGGATGAATTAATGCAATAGGTTGAAAGTATCAGGGGCCAGGTGGAGGCACTGACTCACCAAGGAGATCATACTTCTTGTAATGGGCAGCATGAACAAAGCAATGTCCATAAATGTCCTGACCTGAGCAGGCAGCTCAGGCAAAGTAATTTTTACAGTGGCATGACCTGTACAGTACTGGCTAATCTAATCATGGTATTTCCAGGCATGAAATAGATAAGAAGCCTGAGGCATTTTTATTTGATCTGTATAAGCCGAAAAATTCTCCAAGAAGCAAAAGTAAAGCTAGATTGTATCATGGCAAAAGAGATCTTGACACATGAACCAATTTTCAGACTTGAGACAGTTTGCAGACACAGAACCCCTTAAATGGAGGGATGGCCAGGTTCCCCTGAGACAGGACCTTGATTAAATGCCCGTAACTTTCACAGTTGGCCTTTCTCCAGTCCTTCCCAAGAGAGACCTATAGCATGTTACAAGGGTAACTGTACATTGGGGGAAAGAAAACAATCAGAATTTCCAGAGTCTATTAGATGCTTGTTATGAATTGTCTATAATTCTGGGAGACCTCAAGAACACTGTGGCTCTCCAGTTAAAGTAGAAGCTTGTGGGGAGATCAGGTGACTAATGGGAGTTTTGGCTGAAGTCCAACTTACAGTAGGTCGAGTGGGTCCCCAAACTCACCTATGGTTATTTCCCCCAGTCCCGGAATGTATAATTGGGATAGATATACTTAGAAATTGGCAGAATTCTCACATTAGTTCCCTGATCTGTGGAGTGAGGGCTATTATGGTTGGAAAGGCCAAATGGAAGCCTTTAGAATTGCCTCTGTGAAGGAAAATTGTGAATCAAAAACAGTGCTGCATCCCTGGAGGAGCTGCAGAAATTAGTGCTACCATCAAGGACTTGAAAGATGCAGGATGCTAGTTCCCTTTAACTCTCCTATCTGGCAAATGCAGAAGACAAATGGATTGCAGAGAATGACAGTCGACTGTTGAAAACTCAATCAAGTAGTGATTCCAGTTGTGGCTGCTGTCCTTGCTTGAGCAGATCAATACATGTCCTGGTACATGGTATGCAGCTATTGTTCTACCAAATTCCTTTTCTTGGTGCCTGTCTGTAAGGACCACCAGAAACAATCTGCTTTCAGTTGGCAAGCTCATCAGTATATCTTTACAGTTTTACTTCAAGGATGTATTTATTAACTCTCTAGCCCTGTGTCATAACTTTAGTTAGAAGGGATCTTGATCATCTATCTCTTACAAAAAAATATCACAGTAGTTTACTATATTGATAACATTATGCTGACTGGACCAAGTGAGCAGGAGATAGCAACCCACTGGAAACACAAATGTGCATCAGAGGAAAGGAAACAAAACCATCCAAAAATCAGGAGCCTTCTACTTCAGCGGAATTCTTAGAAGCCCAGTAGTTTGAGTCCTATAGAGATATTCCCTCTAAGGTGAAGGAAAAGTTATTACACGTGGGCCCTCCCATCACCAAGAAAGAAACATGTTTAAGGGCTGTACTGGCTGGTTTTATGTGTCAACTTGACACAAGCTAGAGTCATTAGAGAGGAGCCTCAATCGAGGAAATGCCTCCATGACATCCAGCTCTAAGGCACATTCTCAATTATCAATAGGGGATCAGTGGGGGAGGACCCATCCCACTGTGAGTGGTGCCACCCCTAGACTGGCAGCCCTGGGTTCTATAAGGAAGCCTGAAGAAGCCATGTGAAACAAGCCAGTAAGCAGCACTCCTCAATGGCCTCTGCATTGACTCCTGCCTTTAAGTTCCTGCCCTAACTTCCTTTGGTGATGAGTAGCAATATGGAACTGTAAACTAAATAAACCCTTTCCTCTCCAACTTGCTTTTTGGTCATATGTTTCTGTCACAGCAACAGAAATCCTGACTAAGACAGGGACCTGTTCAAAGCCTAGAGGCAGCATATTCCTCACTTGGGTATGTTACTCAAGTCCATATAGCAAGTGACTCAGAAAGCACCTAGCTTTGTGTGAGGCCTGGAACGGAAGGTTCCTCAACAGGTCCAGGCTGCTCCATCACTTGCATCATATATCCAGCAGACCCAAGGACACTTGAGGAGTCAGTTATACATAAGAATACAGTTCAGACCCTTAGACAGGTGAATCACAGAAAATACCTTTGGGATTTTGGAGCAAAGTGCTACCATTATCTGCAGACAACTATTCTCCCTTTGAGAGAGAGCTTTGACTGCTATTGGGTCCTAGTGGAAACTAAATATTTGACAATAGGCCACTAAGTTACTATGTGGTCTGAGCTGCCCATCATAAGCTGAGTTTTATTTGACACACCAGGCCATGAAGTAGGATGTGTACAGCAGCAATCTATTATCGAATGGAAGTGGTATATATGTGATCAAGGTTGAGCAGGTTCTGAAGGCACAATCTGGTTACAGGAAAAAGCTGCCCAGTGCCTATGGGTTCTACTCTGCCACAATGCTGTCTACAGCCAAGCATGCACCTATTACCTCATGGGTGTTGGGTGTTCCCTATGATTGGCTGACTGAGGAAGAGAAGACTAAGGCCTCGTTTACTGATGGTTTGCATGGTTTGCAGGTATCACCCAGAAATGAACAGCTGCAGCATTACAACCCCTTCCTGGAACACTTGTGAGGGGTAAGTGTCTTCAAAGACACTAGTGAAGAGAAATCTTTGCAGTGGGCAGAACTCTGGGTAGTACACATTGCCATACACTTTCTTTGGAAGGAGAAATGGCCAAACTATTCATTGATTATGGGCTGTAACCAATGGGTTAGCTGGATGGCCAGGGTCTTGAAAAGAGCATGATTGGAAAATTAGTGAGAGGGTATCTGGGGAAGAAGCATGTAAATAGATCTCTCCAAATAGGTGAAGGATGTGAAGATATTTGTGTACCATGTAAATACTGAGCAAAAGATGACTTCAGCTGAGGTGTAGTCCTATAATCAAATAGAGAGGCTGGTCCATTCTATAGACACACTCTCCCAGGACATCCTTGTCATTACCCAGTAAGATCATGAACAAAGTGGCCATGGTGGCATAGATGGGGGTTATACAAGGTCTCAACAACATGAACTTGCACTCACCGAGGCTGAGCTGGCTATGGGTGCTGCTGAGTGCTAGATCTGCCAACAGCAAAGACCAACGACTGAGCCCCAGACACGGCACCATTCCCTGGGTTGACCAGCAAACAACCTGGTGGCAGGTTGACTATATTGGATGGCTTCCTCCATGGAAAGAACAATGCTTTGTCCATACTGGAATAGATACTTATTCTGGTTATGAATTTGCCCTTCCTATATGTAATACTTCTGCAAAAAAAAAATTCCATTCATGGACTTACAGAATGCAATCATATCCACCATCATGGTATTCCACACAGTACGAATTCTGACCCAGAAACTCATTTCACAGCCAGAGAAGTGCAACAGTGAGCTCACAACCATAGTCCACTGGTCTTACCATATTCCCCATCATCCTAAACCATCTGACATGATAGAAAGATGGAATGGCCTTTGAATATTTATTTATTTATTTATTTATTCATTTATTTTATATGAGTACACTGTAACTGTCTTCAGACACATCAGAAGAGGGCATCAGATCCCATTACAGATGGTTGTGAGGCACCATGTGGTTGCTGGGAAATGAACTCAGGATCTTTGGAAGAGCAGTCAGTGCTCTTAACCACTGAGCCATCTCTCCAGCCCTGGAATGGCCTTTTGAAGACACAGTTATAGTGCCAATTAGGTGGCGGTATTCTGGAGGACTGGGGCAGGGTTCTCCAGAAGATAGTATATGCTTTGAATTAGTGTCCAATAGATGGTTTCTCCCAAAGCCAGGAATAAGGGAGTGGAAAGGTGAATAGTCCACTCCTAGTGACCCAGTCAGAAAGTTTTTGCTTAAGTTCTGCTGGCCTAGAAGTTTTGGGTTGAGAGCAGGGAGTGCTCCTGCCGTAAGTCACAACAAACATTCCACTGAGCTGGAATCTCAGACTTTCTCCAGGACACTTTGGGCTTCTGAAGTCCTCATGCCAACAGGCTATGAAAGGAGTAACAATAGGAGGGTTTATTGATCCAGATTACCAAGGGAAAATTGGGTTGCTGCTCCACAATAGAGGTAAGAAAGATTATGTCTGGAGTGCAAGAGATTCTTTAGGGCATCTCTTGGTGCTACCATGTCCTGTGATTAACGTCAATGGGAAACCACAAATGGCTAATCTAGGCAGAATGAAAAAGAGCACAGACACTTCGGAAATTTAGGTATGTGTCACTCCTCCGAGAAAAGAGCCAAAACTTACTGAGGGTAGAGGAAATAAGGGATGGGTACTAGATGAGAGTCATTATAATGGTATCTAAGTTTATGTGACCAGTTTCAGAAATGAGGATTATAAGTGACATGAATGTTTCTGTCATATGTTGCTAAGAATGTGCTTGTACAGATATTTGTATTTTCTTTCCTCGATATCTTTATCATGCAGCATAACATCAATTAAGAGAACATTGGTGGTTGTTAAATTTAAGTTTCGAAATACAAAAGAATGTCTCTTGAAGGACATTGTCACCATTTCTAAAAAGTTATAATACATTTATATATGCTGTTATATGAGGAATAAAATGGCATGGCTATTGTTTTCACTTGGGAATTAAGCATGACAAAAGGAGCTGTGATTATGCATCAAGTTGAGAAGGGGTGGGCTTATGATAGCTATTCCTGATTGGTCATTTGATTATGTTTGAAATTAACTAAACTCAAGCAGCTGGGCACATATGTGAGGGTTTTTTTCTTAATTAAATCATTTGAAATGGGAAGACCCACTTTTTAATCCCAATTTTCTGAGGTGGGAAGATCCACCTTCTGCTGGCAGCCTACATACAGGACATGGAAGAAGGAAGCTCTCTCCCTTTTCCTGTTTGCCCTTGCTCTTACTGACAAGTCCATTCCTTCACTAGAGCTCACTTCTTTGGGATTCTGGCATAGACATATACTAAAGACCAACTGAGACATGCAGCCTTGAGCACTGAACAACTACTGGATTCTTGGACTTTCTTTCTGTTGGAAGACAGCCATTGTTGGTCTAGTTAGACCATGGCTTGTAAGCCACTCTAATAAATCCCTTCTCTACCAGTTCTGTTCCTCTAGAGAACCATGACTAATACAGGTGCTACACAGGCTGATGGGGGGAGAATTGTCACTAACAGTTGTATTCAGCGGTGGAGCTGAATACCAGACAAGACATGACAGACAAGATGTGACTGCTAGTGCAACAGTGGCACATCTATTATGGGGACAAATAACTGCTTTCTGATGTGGACTTAAGGCCAACTTTACAGGATATGACTAATGTCGGTGATACTGGAAGGTAGGGCAAAACCCCATAGATGTAGAAACCATAGCCACGGGATAGCAGTTGATGTTTTGCTGAATGGACATGATGTGCCTGTCACTTCCACTCACACCCATAGAATACTGTTACTCTCATGAACAGAGATGTCTTTCCTTCGGTGGGTGATAGTTATAGCTCTTAACAGCTGAGAATAAGTAGCTGTTACTAAAGTACAGTGGTCCACTGCCCAGTTGTAAGTGGAAGAAAGCAATCGGACATTTATATCACCCTTTCCAAGACTTGGGGAACATTTTCAAAGATGGCAAAGAAAGAATGTAAGCACCTGGGGAAGGAGCTGAGTGTTGCTATCCCCCACGAGAGAAGAAGGAAGTTCATAAAACTCAGCTATGGAAAATTGCCAGGTTCACAAAGCTGTAAGACTCAGAAAGGGAGCAGATCCACAAGGCTCTTTCTCAAGGTTATACAAGCAATGAACAATAGCTGGGAGAGAAGAGAGTCTTTTGGAAGAGCTAGCTACAGGCTGGGCAGGAGCTCTAGGAATAGAGTTTTGGGGAGTCTTCACCCATACTGGCATGGGCTCTTCAGTGATGCAGCTGTCTTTGAGTCACCCATGTCTCTGTAAGTAACTTTTAACCCATGTTCTTGTAAATAACCCTTGTGGCTCATTGCCACCAAACTAGATTTCCTATATCATTTCTTTGACCCATTGTTGGCATCCTATCTGAGATGAACAGACACATGTTATTACTTTTTGTTGAGATGATAAAATGCTATGATCAAAAATGAACTATGGAAGAAAAGTTTATTTCCGATTATGGTTCCAGAGGAGAGTCGGCAATGGCAAACGAGGCATGGAAAGTGTGAGAGAACGTCTTCGAGCACACACAGAGAGATGTAGGGCGAGGCTATAAATTCTCAAACCTGATCCCAGTGATATACTTCCTCCATCAAGTTCTCTGCCTTCCAAAACCTTCTCCAAACAGCACCACCTACTGGGGACCAAGCATTCCAATACCTGAGCCGTTGGGGGACATTTTTAATCCAAACCAGAGCAGGACATTACCATTCTCCCGAGGAAGTGAGACAACTCAGGAGTTCACTTACCTGAGCAACCCAGCTCGATGGAACACATAGAGATCGTGGTCCAGGGTGCAATTGTTGAATGGGACAACCTTCACAAAGTTCTGGATGAGGACAAACTCAGGCGTGAGGTGGGGCACGGATATCAAGCAGAAGTTCTTATCCTAAAAGGATTTTTAAAGATCAGTGAACATTTGGAGAGCATAAGAAGCACTTTATCTTTAAGCAAGTCTGTGCTATAAAACACTATGAAAAATAGAAGTGAAACACAGAGGAGAAGATACTCAAATTGGAGACTCACTAGTAAAACTCATGGAGCCAAGCAACTAGGAGAAGATGCAGAAGACATCAGTGAAGCTGACTGAGTGAGACAAGTGACTGTCATGTAGAGTAGCCCATTCATAGGCACTCTTACAGAAGTAGGTTTTTATTGCTGCTGCTGCTGCTTTGAGAAAGGGCTTCATTATGCAGTCAGACCTGGCTTCTAACTCATAACTTCAAATCCTCCTGCCTCAGACTCCCAAGTTCTGAGATTATAGGTTTAAAGGTATGTGCTACCTCATTTGACTCCTAGCAGTTGATCTCATTGATTTGTTTAATTTTGCAGCTCTGGAGATTGAACCCGGAGCCTTGCATATGCTCGGCAAGAACTCCTGCCTTTTTTCTTCCACAAAGGAAGTTGCCTCGGCTGGCCTTAAACTTTTCTCTGTGGTCCATATAGGTCTTGAACTTGCACTCCTCTTGCTTCGCCTTCTGGGTTTCTGGGTTTATAGGCCTGTGCTCCTAGGCCTGGTCTAGATTTTTAAACTAAGTCCATTCACATTTGGAGTTCATTTTTATCTGTGAGTAAACGGGGCAGCATAGTATCATAACAAGGGCCTTTAACTTAAGAAATGAGACTCACAGATGCCTCAGCCTCTCCTCTGTGAAGTGTAGGTGGTATTCCAGGCCATTGTGGCTCTAAAACCCTGCGGTTACACATGAATCCTTTGTCTTGACATCATCCATTCTAAGTGATAACTTAGAGATGAGTGTGGATCCCTGAAGATATAAGATGGTCAGCAAGTCCTGACACATGTCATTTACCCTTCTAGGTTTGCTGTCCCAGGTGGCAGCTGGTGGTCACATGTGAGCATTTGCCGTGTGGCTGGTGTGACTGAGAAACTAAATCTTAATTTAATGCTATTTAATTTAATTTAAACTTTGAAAACTGGCACCAAATTTCATTTATTGGGAAAGTTTTGTATGTGTGCGCTTGGGTCATGTCAATCTGTCCACCTCCACCTGAATATATGAAGTTTCTTATCCAACTGCAAATTTCCTGAGACCTAAACAGAATTAAGTACTGCTGAAGAAAATTCAGTTCTTACTCAGAGGTACGCTACAATCTAAAAGCCCTGCACGCCAAGGCTTAGCACGAGATGAAAGCATATAAAACAGCTCATTAGCAATTTTGACATTGATTGCATGCTGCAATGGGTGCCTACAAGACACTGGACTGGGTGAGATGTTATTAACGAGGGGTTACATTTCTTCCTTTTTACTCTTTTGTTCACGCGGCTCCTGGAACATTCCCTCCAGCATCTGCAGACTGACTCAAGGCTGTCTGTGTTCCCTGCAGCCACTTGATCCTGTCCCAGGTCCCCGCAGAAGCAGCCTGCTCTTCCCAGAGCTAATTTGTCCCTTTGGGACTTTGCCTCCTCTTGAACCCTGTGAAGGTATTACTTGTGCTAATCCAAAGCCCTCAGGACATTTTGCAGCCCCAAGGACTGAATCATTATTTGACCTTATCTTCCTTTCTAGCAAAATAACACGGCTCTTTCAGGGAAACTTTAGAATCACAATGCTGAGCTGCTCAAGCTGAAAATAAGGACTGGGTGCCAAGTCTCGGTGGGCTTCCTTAGGGAGGGGATACTAACGATAATGAGTTGCTTCAGCTTGGATTTGAGGGATTAAGGGTGAAGTAATGAAGGTATTTTGTTCCTGTATCCTTCTATCCCCAAGTCAAATAGAATCAAAATGTAAACAGGTCCTCTGCCCATTAAAACCCAGCCGTACTTTTATAATGTGGATGTTAAAACAGGAAGGAAGCTCAGCGCAATGTCTTTAAGGCATCTTTGAGAGAACCGGCTTTGAACATTCTTTGTTTGATTTAATCCACATTGCTTTATGAGCTTTGAAAAAAAATGCCTTAAAAATCAATTTAAAGAAACCACAGTGGAGAAGATATTGCCCCATTCTAAGGCTTTTTTTTACTTTTGAAAACACAAGAAAGTGAAATCTAAGATCACATTATTAAACTGTGTGTGTGTGTGTGTGTGTGTGTGTGTATTTTTCCTCTCAATATAACAGATAGAAAGGACACATAAGCCAACAGGTATTCTGTTGGTTTGCTCACTGAAGAAGCACACCGAGAGGCAACTGTTGCAGCTGAGCTTCAGGGTCCTGCTGCCGCCTCACTGCTTCCCTGACTGTCTTCCTTCTCCACTCTCTTTCCCTTTAATGACCATTGGTTGGTTAGCATCCCCATCCCCAGACAACACTGGGACAACAGAGAGGCTCGGAATCTCTCAGACAGAGGAGTAGGTTTACATTTTGATCTCAGACATGGGCTGAGATCACAGCCATGTGTCTGATCTACACACCAGCTACCATGTTAAGCCTCAGGAATGATTAGGGAAGGGATGCCAACCTAGAAATCAACCACAGGCTCTTCTTCCCCACATGCCACAAAGCACGGTGTTGATGCCAGGACCGTTCGAGCCAGTGTAAACCACAAAGCAATTCAACGATCTGAAGTACTAAGGACTCCTAACCGTAAATGGTTTAATCGCAATAAAACACTGGAATGGTGTCTCTAAAAGAAACAATCCCACAGCAGACACATTACTGAGAACGACATATTTTCTCTTTTTAAGAGTTCATGGCACACCACTTGGCCGTCTTCTCAGAACAGGGGAACAGTTCAAGCTTCAACATTGACAGCATTTACAATGTCTGTATGATAAATATTCCATTTTCTATAACTTAACTACAAAACCAAATACATTAATCAAAATTCAGCATGTACTCACAGGAAAAAGACTGAAAACAAAACTCATAAAATCCAGTGACCTGTAAACAAGACAATGGACAGTGTTACTGGACTGAAGTAACTGCAGTGTCCTGAGACAGCTGAGAAGATTTATGCAGCCCACTGCTTTTTTAGCCAGCCAACAGTGTCTAATCACTTACACAAGCAAATGCTAATCACTTGTATATACCATAAGCTTCATGTGTCAGCAATAACGTATTTTTCGACAATCTTACAGTGACCAATAATATCTATGAAATTAAAAGCCAATACTAATGATGGCCATTCTATTGAACAAAATCTTCCCCTTTCTCTTTGGGAGAGTTAAGGAGAGATTTGGCAGTGTGATGGGCTAGTCTGATCTTTTTTTTGCTGCTATTTGCAAAATAATTTCCAAACAGCCACATTTGTATTTTCACAGGCAAATTATAAAGTGTCATCAAACTAAATAAAAAATAACTGTCTAGACAAAATCTTACCTTAAAATAAGCATAAAACAAATACAGAAGGCCATTCCAGGTTCTTCAGTCTACAGTGCAATTAAACTAGAAAACTTTTCCTTTTCTAGTTCCACGTTTTCCATAACAGCTGAGTGTTTAATGTTAAAAACTATGGATCTAGAGGGGCTCTGTTTAGATGGACCCCTAAAGAGGAAATGGCCAGCTCTGTCATTGGGTATCTCAAAGGTACTCTAGAACCTTCTGTTCTATCGAAATGGGCACATATTTTTCTCCTCAAAAGATTTAGTAGATAAGGTTGGAATCTGCTATGCAAGAGGACATGCTGGATTCAGGCATCAGGCAGTGGTCCTGAGATAGAGATCGAGACGGGGGGGGGGGGGGGGGGCGGCGGCGCAGCATTGCATACATAGGTGCTCTTGAGAGACAGGAAATGGGAGCCAGACTTTGTCTGCCAGACATCATGCCTCCTTCTTCCAGTAGCTTTCCTGAATTGTTTGAGTATTCCTCTAACATCCTCTCCTATCTTATATTCTGGTGAGTCTCTCGCTCCAGATTAAAGTTGGGACATGAGGTAACAGACTGGATGCACATTGAGGCACTGCTCATGATAGTCACTGGCTCAGAATGAGAGCTGAGTCAAACAGGCCTCTTGAAACTTTGGTGGGAAATCCAAGCCCCAACCAGAATGCCCTCCTATGAGACTCTTATGTAGACCTGAGGCTGGCTGCTATCTTCTGAGACTAAAACTACAGCAGGGAGTCACGGTAAAAAGGTAAAGAGAAAATTCCTCCTCAGTTGGACTGTCCAAGTCTGGCTCTAGCACTGTCTAACATGAGTCCTACCACTGGACTAATCCTCAGTGTGTCAGCCTTGGTTGAAGGATTTTCTGTTACTTGCACTCAGAAGCAGTACAAATTCAAAGACTCAGAGAAAGGCACACTGTATAGAATAAAAACAGCACATGGTTACACAGTAGGAATTTTCCAGATCTTCAACGGTGATACAGGAGAGAACTAGCCAGATATTTTTATTCCTTTTTGTAGGCCTTACCCAAAATTTATGAACTAGAATCTCTAGATGGGGTCCGGGAGTCTGTTTTGTTTTAAGGTACCTGAAGAATGTGATATGGGGCTGGTGTGCTCTGCCACTATCTGCAGACAACTGTTTTCCCTTTGAAAGACAGCTCTTGGCCTACTATTGGGCCTTATTGAAAAGTGAAAGTTGGACAATAAGCCACCAAGTTGTCATGTGACCTGAGCTGTCCATCATGATCTGGTTTTATCTGACCCATAAAGTCATAAAGTAGGACAGCATATCAACAATCTGCTGGTTGTCAAAATGCCTATGGTTTCTACTCATTTCAATCTATCTGCTGCCAAGTATTCATGTATAACCTTAGGGGGTGTTCCCTATAATCAGTTGATTAAGGAAGAGAAAACTAGGGCCTGGTTTACTGATGGTTCTTTACATTATGCAGGCACCTTCCAGAAGTGGAAAACTGTTGCATTACAACCGCTGTTTAGGGCAACCGTGAAAGACACCAGTGACGAAAAATCTTCACAGTGGACTATACCAGTAATTTTAATATAAATGTATTCCATAACTTAAAACAAAAATCACATTCTTGAAAAAAGCATTGCCGAAGAACTTCTTAGCACAACAGACAGACATTGGAGATCAATACTTGCCTTGCCTCATATTTCTCATCAATACAAAAGAGCTGAATACAAAACGCAGCAGACTCTCCCAGGTAGAGGGGGCGGAAGTGGGAGGATTCCACAGGGAACAGGATAGAGGAGCTCAGGCTGCTCTCGATGTCATCATCTTCCACCAAGGAAAGTATGCTTAGGTTCTTTGCCATGCCCTAGAGGAAAGAGAGAGAGGGGTAGCCCACGGGAACCACTGAGCTCCAGTGGTCTGGTGGCTGCACTGTCTCTCCATGGCCTGTCCCTGTGATTGTGGTTGGCTGTCTCAGCTGAAACAAGGTCCATTTGAAGACCCTCTTAATGAGATCGGAAAGTCTCATACAAAGGCCAGAAAACAAATTAGGTAAAGATTAGCATGGTAATGCTGTATTATACATAGAAACACGATCAGCAAGTTCTCTCTTGAAAGCTGGTTTCATTAAGATTTTGTGGTACTAGAATTTCTGAACCTTTGGCATGCTCAGACAGTTCTTCAAATGAGATGGAGCCCAGAAAATCCACTTGACCTCATCTACCAGGGAAGTTAACACTGGGAACCATCCACTCTGATTTGGAGGTTACCTACAGATATCATAATCCAGGAGAGCATGATTTACTCTGAGTTCCTTCTGGAATTTCTATTAATCAAAACAACACAAGCATACAGGCAAAGTATTAGTGGTAAAACTTCATAAAGAAAACCAGCTGTCCTTGTCACTCTCTCTCCCCTCTATCAGGTGTCACTTTCAACCTTTTTGTTTCTTGGGGTATTTATGTCTATTTCTGAAAAATATGTTTATACTATTTCTTAGTTCATGAATGTAATTCTTTTCTTCTTGAACATTAAAGGGATGGATAGATGCAATGCTCCTCTACCTTTTCCTCCCTGCATTCTATCCCCAAATAATTAAATCACATTTCTAGTTATATCAGTATTGACATTGTTACGCAATATTGTAGATTATGGAACACAGATATCGTTATGACGTCATTATATATGTTAGGATGTACTGTGGCTACTGTGAATAGAGTAATATAATATAATATAACTCCATTCTCATTTGTGTACTTTATTTTTATTTCCTTTGTTTCTAAATTTTTTCATGTTTTGTAAGATTTGCAAAGTTTTGGTCAAATGGCAATCGGGTATTTCAAATAATCTATGAGTTACATTGTTTCTCTCACCCATCTAATCTGGACTTAGAGATTTTTTGAGCGTGTATGGTTTGAAGGAGAAATGTCCCCTTGTAGGCTTGGGCATTTGCACACTCAGGGACCCTTTGGTGATGCTGTTTGTGAGGGTTTAGGAAGCGCGGCCTTGTGGGAGGAAGTATGCCACTGGGGGCGGGCTTTGAGAGTGTATAGTCTTGCCCTACTTCAGTTTATTCTCAGTACTTCGTGCTTTCTATTGGAGATGGGATCTCACAGCATTCTGCTCCCTCTGCCATGCCTGCCACCTACCACCAGGCCTCCCCACTGTGGCTGGCCTTTAGCCCTCTGAAACTGAGCTCAAATAAACTCTTTCTTTCATAAGCTGCTTTTGGTCGTGGTGTTTTACCACAGTAACAGAGAAGTTACTAATACAAAGCTCTCCCAGTCCGGCAGGAGAGACTGTGTGAGGCAAATAGTGGTCCTCAAGAAGTGTGTGTGTGTGTGTGTGTGTGTGTGTATTTCCCTGGAACCTGAGGACATTTCTCCTACAGGGCAAGGGGACTTTGAAGATGCCACTAAATTAAAGATTTTGAGAAATGAAGATTTTCCTGGTTTATCCAAATAGATAGGGTGAAATTACAAGGGAAGTAGGGAGTTCAGACAGGAGTGGGGGTGCACAGTTGTGACCCAGAAGATACAGGCAGAGGGCATAGGACAAAGAATGCACATGCCTTCTAGACACTGTCAGAGCAAGGGGACAGTCTCCCCTAGATCCTTCAGAAGAAATAAAACCTCCACCTACACGCCGAGGCTTAGTGTGCTGAGACCTGAGGCAAGTCTGAGCTCAGACTGTGAGATGACAAGGCACACACTGTTTTAAGCCACCAAGCTGTGGTGATTGATTGCAGCAACAACAGAATATGCCAACAAACACCAGCTACTGGCTTGGAGGGGAAAGAAGCTCCTCCATCTGAAATGAAGAACTCCACTTTCTCTAGTCTAGCCTTCACCATCAGACAGTCCCACCTAGTGGAACACGTTTTCTTGGCGCCTGTGGATGTTCAGCTATGCAGAGTGTGTAGGGAGTTTGGAACCCGGGCTACTCCTTACTAGGCTGCCAAAGAGACTGCCATGCTTACACCACACACACACACACACACACACACACACACACACACCCTGTTCCGTAGAGAGTTCATACCACTTTCTCTAGTCTCAGGCTTGCTTCCCCTTCCTTGGGTCTGCTAAGCCAGTGCAAACTCCCTCATCGATTTTCTTGATTCTAAATATTTTTAAAGTGCTTATCTTGCAATAACTCCCTTCTGCCCTGTTGTCTTTGTGGATCTGTGCCCTTTTCGCTTCTTCACTGTCATTTCAAGTGTTTTTGTTTTTTTTTTTTTCTGGAAGGGTCAGGAGATAAACACAGGAAATCGATCTTTCTTGCTTACCTAGATGTCCTCAGGGGGTCTAGCAGGTTCTGGTCCCCCCCATCCCATCCATGTTTGGGTCTATACAGGAATGGCCTTACTCTTAGGAATATTAGAGAGAAAACTGGCACCTTCCACCGTATCCCCACTCTCCTGCCTGGGGCACAGCAATGACCTAGGGTCAGTGAGTTTCTTAGTCTCCTCAGAGACAAACCTAAGCTATGGGTCTCAGCAGCTGCCAAGAACCTCTGGAAGGAGATAAGGCAAGCAAGGCAAAGAAGGAAAGGTCACCAACAAAGGTCTTTCAAGGAGTGGCTTTCCACCATGGACTCCATCCTGAGTACTCCCTGCTTCAGAGATACAGGAACTGAGGTGTTGATTCCCCCTCCCCCCAACCAGCCCCCTACTCATTCCTGTCTACTCCCTAAAGAGTTAGAGCTAGGCCACCTCTAGCCCTCTTCCTTAGGGTGCTGAGGCACACTAGATGACAGAGGGCTTGAAGGTGGGGGTACAGCAGCAAATGCAACGGTGGCCCTGTACACATGCAGCACCATCTCTGTCTGACAGCACATCCTGCTCCCCGACACCCCCCCCCAACCCCCTTCTGTACACTTCCATGCAGATAGCACAGGACTCAGTCTCCCTGCAGATTGCCTGGAAAGACAGACACTAAGATCATTGGTGTTCCATCAAAGCCGGTTCTCCAGTTCAGGGCTAGCAGTAAGAAAGTAGCTCTCTCACTCCTAGATGACTCCTCACAGACTCCTTAGCTGCTCAGTAGCTAGGGATCAGATAGCAGAGGGTCTGGCCTTCTGACAGAGCTCAGATGTGGGGACACAGCATTCAGTGTGCATCATGGATCTAACTCTGTTGGCCTGGTCCCCCTTCAGAGATGGACATGCTTCTAGAGGAAGCAGAGTGCAGCAGCCTGTCACCAAGAGGCCCTCTAGAATCCTGAAAAGGTCTGGACTTGTACTTTGTTCCTGGGACAGACATGGCAGATCACATTAATCTCCTACTCAAGGTCAAAATCCTAAGTAGGACCACAGAGCTTGGGGTCACCCAACTCCCCAGTTTATAGAAACAGGTGACACGAGGAATGGATGGAACAAGTTTGACAGGGGAGCAATGCTAGGGTGTGGGTAGGATGACAGAAAGTAACAAAGGAAGATGCCCCAGGGTCAGCCAAAGAAAAAGATGCTACCAAGCCAACGGAAGCTGGGCTGGAACCAGTAACGAACGGGGACTGTTCCAAGAACCTAAGCAGCACATAAATACACATACTAACAGGTACCTGGGCCTATGTGTGCAAAGGATATATATCTGCATATATCATGTGGAACGTACCTGTGTGTACTGAGGGGGGTAATGGAGACCTTCCAATAAGGATTTTACTTCTTCAAAGTTTCTCTTTGGGCTCAGAATATCTCCATTTACTAAAATTGTTGCAAGTAATTGAAACACAAATAAGTTATAACATGTGGTCTGAGCTGTGCAGAGAGTGTGGGGTTAGGGATTAATTACAGTGGGGTCGAAGTTACCCAGAGCTGACCCAAGGACAGCAGTGGTTCTGTGTTGGGGAGAGGTGATGAAGGGTTCGAGGAGGAGAAGGCACACCAAAATTAAAGGAGAAGGAGCTCAGCAGCCAGCAGGCAGCAAAGACCACACACACACACACACAGGACTTACATGTATGTCCAAAGAGACTCTACTGAAGACTCTTGGCAGCATGTCCTCCCCTGAAATTGATGTTCTGGTGTCTTTCTCCTGCAAAGGACCATGGGAAGACATAAGAAGAAACCAGCCCTTGGTGGTTCAGAACCCAAGGTCTGCAGTAAGTTTCCGGTGTGCTTACTGGCTAGGAGACATTGAGAAAGGAATCTGGTATCTGCCTCGTAGGGTTTTGAAAAGGGAGAGAGGGAGGATGCAGATGGTAGACTGAGAGATGCTTGGGCCAGTAAAGGCACCTCCTTATTCTCTCTAGATGTTAATTGTAGCTCTATTGTTCTTATTCTTCTGTGTGATTTGAGAGCGGCACCAAGTTTTCTCTTAAATCAGTCTTATCAAAGTATAATTACCATATAATGAACACAAGTTTAAAATGTGCCTTTCGAGAAGGTTTGACCTCAGTATGCGTGTGTGTGTGTGTGTGTGTGTGTGTGTGTGTGTGTGTACCCCAATTAAAATAATGAGCAGATACCTTGCTCCCTAAGTTTCTGCGTGTCTCTGTGCCCCTAGCTCCCACTGCTTGCAATCCTGAACAGGCAAACACTGACCTGTCAGCTCTTCTCACGCAGTTTGTCATAGTAATGAGAAAAATAAGGAAATCCCATCATTCTGGCCTGCATTCTAGAGCCCATGAGGCTTGCCCATTACAAACTTAGCCAACCTCCCCACCTTCATGTGAGTGGGGCCTTTCTGCTAGAGATGACAGAATTCAGTGAGGATCCTAACGGCAAAGGCTCATTCAGTGTCACAAGGAGCCCCAGGCCCGTTCCCATCCCTCAGGCCTGGGGAAGTAGTGTCCCTTACCTGGGTCCTTTCTGAGATGATTTCTTGCTCCTCCATTATTTTACTTGTACTTTGGCTGTCACTCTTGCTTTCAAGGTCTTTGAAAGAAAGGATAGGGTAAGGACAGAAAATAAATGATGAGTAATCCACAGAACCACAGGAAGCTGGGACACATGGCCAAGTGTTTTTAAGTAATGGTAGAACTGCAGACATCTATACCAAAGACGAGCAGCTGGGAAAGAGCAGGGCTTTGCAGCTCCCCTAACCTTCACTTAGACGCTCAGAGTCTAGGCTAGTTCCTCTGCCACCCTTCTGTGCCTTGTCCACATGATGAAGATGGAACCATGCTGCCCCAGGGAAGCTGTGCAGGTGATTGATGCACACAAAGGGCATGTGCCTGGCACCGTGGGAGCGCCCCACCACCACACCACACCCCACACCTCACAACCCCACCTCTGCCAAGCTCTGGGTAACAGGCTCCTGTGATGTATATAAACAAGCCTCACCTTCTTGGAGTGTAGGCTTTAAATAAGTCCTACCACAGAAGATGCAATTCTACAATTTGCTATACAGTGCTCTCTGAGTTCCAAAAATTAGGCAAAGGGCTTTGGAAATGTCATGACCTCTGCCAGTGACACTGACATTAACATTTTTCCCCTCTTTCCCTCTTCCTCCTGTCCCATCTCCCCTTCCCCACCACGCCATGGCCCTTTCTCCCCCCCCCCTTCATCCTTTGCTAGGTAGCCCAGGCTAGCTTTGAACTCACACTCTTCCCGCTTCAGCCCCCAGCATACCGGGATTCTAGCTGTATGCAACCATGGCAGCTCCCTTTTCTATTTTCTAAGTAAGAAGAACTGGGGCTGAGCACTGTTGTAACAATATGTTCTGCAAGGTCAGTCATTTAGACAGTGTTCACATGCTTCACCATCTTTAAAAATAACAATGGGGAAAAACCCTGCCCACTGACCATACAGAGGCCCCTCCCTCCCAGTCTCTCTCTCTCTCATCAACTCTCACTCCTCCCCTCTTTTCTGTCTCTAAGTCATCCATGCCTTAGGAGGGCAATTTGGAGGAAATTGTCACATTGGGGTGCCTGTTCTGCCTTCTGCCTCACAAGGGCCTGCTTCACTGAGGGATCTCAGCAGTGACTTCTGCTCTCCTGCAGCCCACAGACCCTCTGTCTATGTGCATGAGGCACCCAGGGACCTCTGAAGGCTCTAGAGATGTAGTCATTGAGAGCAAGCTGCTTTGCTCTCATGTTTCTAACTAGCCTATCAGACAGTGCGAGGCCATGGTCCTCTCTGCTCTCTCCCCTGGCTAGCTCAACTTTCAACACCCATCACTGGCATGACCCCTACAGACTCTGTTCAACCCAAACTACTGGACCATGAATGTCTTCTGCCTGCTTGTAACAAAGATGTGGGTGAATGAAATGCAATGAGAGTCTAAGAGAAAAATAATGCCCAAGGAGATTTTGCAGAGAGCAATAATGCTGAAGGTACTAGGAGAGAGACTCATATCCAGACATGAAAGGTGTCCTGAGAAAAGTCCTTGCGAAGAAAGATGCTTCACAGAAAGTAAAGCCTATCTCAGCTCTAGTCCCTGAGTATGCCCTGTGCCTGGGGTTTCTAGTACTTTCGTAATGGCAAGTCCAGCATGCTTTTGGTTTCGAGCTACAACACACGGAAAAGTGTTGAGGTCAATAAGCCTGTCTCTTCTATGTGACACCTACTGAGGTGGCTATGCAAAACATTTTCAAGATCTGTGTCCCTCATCCCCATGTCAAGTCAACACACCTAGTTCTGACTTCGACTACCATTGATTAGTCTTGCACATATCAATAATTCCCTATCTTAAGCTTCACTCCGTTTTTCTAAAATGATAGTTCTTATTTTACGTTTCAAACAGAAGAACAGGACTAGGAGAAAACCTAGGAACATGGCCTACTCCATGTGTATATATTTTATAATTAGAATAAAATTTCTAAAAAGTAAAAAAAAAAAAATGGATTAGATTTACAATGAACCAATAATCCTGGTGACTTAACCATTCGCTAGTCTAATGCTCACAAGACAATTACTAACGACAATGACTAATTGTCTTAGCTAAACTGTCATGAAGTGTTGAAGCTTATTATTAGGCAGCTGCCACCATTGTCCCCAGAGGTGACTGCATTTCAGAACTGGGCAAGGTGATGCCACATCTCTCTTTCCAAAATCTCTTGGGTTTTATGAGGTTTAATTAGTTAATGCTCACCATGTGCCCTGAGGTTATCAAATGTGACATGCTATCTCAGAGAAAAGTCAGAGCTGTGCTATTATGTGGTACTCAACTGAAAACATGACCACAGCTACAACTTTGTTATTTTATGACTTCTGACACTTCAGTAGTTTCAGAGTCACAAACAGCAGATTATTCTAGCAGCAGAGGGAGACACAGTTTTCCATGTGGAATCTCCGTGTGAGATTACTTATCTGAAGTGGGTTTACCACAAGGCTAATTAAGCTAAAGGTTCAACTGCCTTCCTGGTACAGGCCACTCCCAAAGCACAGCATCCAGGGCTACCCTCATAATTATGATCTCTTTAGAGAGAATCCGAGGTCTACACAGGCCTCAGGTGCCAGTACACTTTGCATCTACTCTGCCTCTTCTGAGATGAGTAACACACAGATAATGAAGCATAGTATATTTGTTACATTCATTTTAAATATGAATCAAAAATCCCAACAGTTTTTAGGCAAAGAAGTAAAGTTATCCTAAAAGTGTTTAGAGAGAGTCAGTAAACAGTGTTTTACAAAAGTACAGAGTAAGACACACTATAAAGTCAGTCTTTAAAACAGGATTATTGGGGCTGGAGAGATGACTCAGCAGTTAAGAGCACTGCCTGCTCTTCCAGAGGTCCTGAGTTCAATTCCCAGCAACCACATGATGGCTCACACCATCTGTAATGAGGTCCGATGTAGAGAGCAACAGTGTACTCACATACACAAAATAAATCAATAAATCTTTAAAAAAAAAAACAAACCAAAAGACAAACAAACAAAAAATAAAACAAAACAGGATTATTGAAGTAGGAATAGAAAAGAATGGGCTAAAAAAAATATACCCAGACATGAAATAATGACATTAATGACAATACTTCAGATTGGTAAGGAAAAAGTAAGCTATACAGTAGTGTTGGCTAACCACATTAGAAAAAAGACTTCAGTTCCTATTTTCTAGTGAATCTCCAAATTAACTGTAGATAAGCTATCCCTGAAGGTTTAAAAATCTATTGGAAATTACTAGAAGAAACTTCAGAAGACTATTTCTATGGCCTTGTCCATGGGAAAACCCTTCCTTAGAAACGGAGAGGACAGATGTCACAAAAGAAAAGTGTTATCAATATTGGCTACACTAAAAATTTCAAGTTCTGTCAAAAAGTATCATTTAAAAGCTTTTTAAAGAAAAGTTGTTGCACAGCAATCGAAACAGAAAATGAAACTAAAAACTCCCATTAATATTAGAATCAGCTTTACCCAGTTTCATTGGAAAATGCCACTGAACATTTAAGGAATCAGTATTTCTTTTCTCTCCTTTCAAAGCAGTGTCCTTGGCTGGAGGGGTAGATCAGGGGTTGAGTACTTGTGTAGCATACATGAGGCTCTGCTGGAGAAACAGAAATAGGGAAATCCCCAGAGCTTGATGGTCAGCCGGCCTAAGAGAAGTAAGTGAGTTCCAGGTCCAGTAAGAGACCCTGCCTCAAAATGTAAGGTGGGGGGCAATGGAGGAAGACTCCCAAGAGCTAGTGTGCTGGCTCAGTGGTTAAACAAGCTTGCCACCAACCCTGATGACCTGAGTCCCCTCTCTGGGAGCCACCTTGTCAGAGAAATCTGACTTCCACAAGTTCTTATTTAACCTCTACACATGTGCCATACATGGTACCTGCATAGACACACACACACACACACACACACACACACACACACACACACACACACACACACACAATTATAAATTTTCTAAAGATTTCTGACATTGACCTCCAGTCTACACACATTCACACACAGAGAGATACACACATACTCGTTCAATTGTAAACATAATTTTAAATGATATTTGACAACTATATTTAGTCAAAACAAAAAATCAAGTGCATATGGAAGTAAATGTAAATGTGAAAGACAAAACAAAGATAGGATACTTAAATAAATTGTCTCAAGCCTATTGGTGTATTCTACTTTGTCCCATCTCAAAAATATCTATGCCTAAAACTTGTAGCATGTTACTTTGACTTTTTCATTAAAGAATTTCAGCCAGGTGAACATTGGCTTGTAGGGCAGGTAGGACCTTGATACCGCATAGGCATGAAAATGGTGCAGCTGACTGAGCTCAAATCCCAGGAATCTCAGAACTGAGAATGGCAGGAGTAGAGCTATTCCCTACCTGCCTCTATCTGCTCAGGAACACATAACCACAACACCCCACTGCGGACCATGAGCACTGGGACACAACATAAACACCTAGAGTTCTCCATGCTAATAAAGTATCTACATAGGCCCCGAGCATTCAGCCAATGAACCTCATTTCCTGGGCATTGCTTCCCGCAAAAGGTATTTAATCCCTGGTTCACTCTGAATGAAGTATATGCATTCATATTCACCATCAAGTAAACCAGTATGAACCAGCAAGGATCATCTCTTCTTTATGGATTGCCACAGGGAAGGCCTTCATCTTAAACAGCAGTGCTTAAATCTCCCAGGAAGGCCTTTTCCGCCAGCCTGTCCATACTTTCAAAACTCACTCTGAATCAGAATAGGTTCTGCCTATCTAGGGTTCTGCCTTCCCCTGCTGGCCATGTGGATATCCTAAGGGGAAGCGTGGACCGGGTACACAGGAGACTGGGAACCACAACATTCATCCCAGACCGCACTCTCTCTCCATACTGTGGACCACCATCATGAACTTTGTTCTGCCTCCCCTGAGCGGAATGTCGGCGCCACTCCAGGCACGCTGGCGAAGCAGGACAGAGTATGACATTGGCTAGGAATGAACATGTTAGCATCCAATAAAACAGGATTCAGAACTAAACACTGCATGTTTCAAAAATATTTTATACTGATAAAGGACATTCTCCACAATGACAACCTCACTATCGTGAAACCATAAGCATGGTGATGGTTAGTGTAAATCTAGATGGTTAGTGACAAAATCTAGAATCACTGGATGGGCCATTGGGCTTGTCTGAGGGCGACTGTCCTGATTGTGTTAGTTGAAGCAGGAAGACCCACCCACTGTGGGTGGTGCCATTCTCTGGCTGAAATCCTGGACTGGGTAAGTGGAGAGAAGGATCTGAACAGGAACACACCTTCACCATTCTTGGCTTCAGAGGCTGGCTCCCTCCTTCAAGTTCTTGATACCATGATAGACTATATTCTGGAACTGTGAGCCAAACAAAACCCTTTCTCCCTACATCACCTCTGTCAGGGTTGCTTATCACAGTAACAGAGAAATAGCGGAAACAGGCACTGAAGCATCAAGTGAGTAAAGCCAGAGCTTTACAAATACCTGGAGAAATGGACAACAGTAAGAAATGTCACTATCTCAGAGTTATACCAGGTCAGCAATAATAAGGCTATAGAAGAGTTGAGGGTCGTTAGTAAGCTGTTTTTCACAGTATGACATGAAATTCTAAACTCTGAACAAAGAAGACACATTCACACCATTCAGAAGTCCAGCGTCCAAGAACTGACCCTATATCAGACTAGAGTAAAAGTCATTCATTCAAACCCAAAGTACACAAGCTATTTTTCTAGACAACACACAGACACACACAGACACACACAGACACACACACACATACAGACACACACACACACACACACACACACACACACACAAATGGAGACTAAATACAAGAAAGCCAACATACAATGGTAATAATCATACCAACTGGCAACCAAACTGCTTCCCTAAATAACTTTTAGCTAAAAGAAGAAACTATAATTATAAGCAACAATTATTCATAAAATAACAATAGTGAGAATACTAATATCGAGATTACTTGGTGATAGTTATGAAACACAGGTGAGGCAGGACCATGTAGAAAGATTAACACCTTCAGTGATGTAGTAAATTATTTATATTGAGGACATCTGAGTGGTAAGGAGAAAGAGGCAGTAACACTATTTGGATGAGCAGAGTGTCCTGCAGACACAGTTTCTTTGACCATATCGCTGAAGGAGTTGTCTAGAAGGCTGACAACCCCTAGCACTTGGAAACTGAGTTCAACTACTTCAGTAGCATCCCAGAGGGTCCCTGGGAAAGGATTTGGTCTTTCATCTTGCAGAAAGAGTCAGAAGTTATTTAAGGAGGAGTCGATGGGGGCTTAGAAGCAAGTAGCATTGTGTCCTGGTGTCTCTGTAGTTTGGAGTCAACCAGAAAATAGCTTCTCAGCAAGGTGGGTGTTTGATGGGACACACAGAGGGTTAATATCACACAGAGAGAGTTAGACAGATGCAGAAACTGTGGCTATCAGAAAAGAGAGCTAGACAGAGCACAATCACACTTGGCAGGCAGCAGCAGCACAGCCAGTCTGCAGAAAGAAGTAACGGAGAGGGAAGGAAGATGAAGCAGTGAGCACAGTGTCACAGAAACAGAAGCACTGCAGGAGAGCAGGCTGCACTTAGCTGATTCATGGGATGACATTTTTTAGAATTATGGGATCTTGGTTTCTTTGAAAAACACAGGACTGTAAGAATACGTGTTTTGTTTTGTTTTGTTTTGTTTTGTTTGTTTTTAATTCCAGGTTTAAGGATATGGGGCTGCTTCGGACTGACTATGATTGACCTCATGCTCTAGCAAAGGCATAGTTCTGCTAGCTGCAGATAGTTTCTGCAATCGTGTGATGTTTGGAATTCTGGGAATTTTTCAGAGTGCCAATAGGTGGTTGTTGGTTGTTGGTCGTTTAGGGAGGTTGTTTGTTAGTAGCTATGGTCAAAGAAGAAACAAAAGGAGAGAAATCAGATTCAGGGATTTTCCTAATTCCCCCCTCTGTCTTTTTTCTCTCTTATCCAGTGACAGGGGGTGAAACCAGGGGCATGAATGGTAGGAAAAAGAAGAGGCCACAAAGTAGCAAAGACCAGCTACAGATCTGGGACTACACACGGGCACTGGAGATGTACTCTGCACATCCCAGTGTAAAAGCACAGCACTGTATGAGAAGGTCACTCCTAAGCTCACTTCTCTGGGTAACATAGCATAAGCCTTGTCTTTTCTTGTAACTCAAAGCTAGTGTTGCCACAGTGTCGCGCACAACATCTATCAAGTGGTCCAGTGAGATGCCATCCAACCACCGCTGAAGCAAGATCACTGACAAAAACATGCAGAGGGATCTCCCTTTAAAACCAGAGGCTGTGATGGCCACTGAAGAGGGTCAGGACTGAGGTGACATGTGCAACTATGTCCAGGGACTGGACGTGTTAACCTGGCTTAAGAAGCTAGGTTCAGCCACTAACCCTCAGTGGGCCAATTAAAGAGAAGTAATAGAGAAAATAGAAAGTTTATCCAATGTGGCCACACTGGGAAGGAACAAATAGGTACAAGGACATGAGGTTTAGGTTTGAATAGAGGGCAAGAGGGATTCGTATCTAAGCACGCTTGTTCAAGATGTGATTCTAGTCATCGCTGGCCCACTGTTTTGACTCCAGTGGCACTTGTAATGTTATCTGACAAGTCAAAACTGTGTAAAGTGTCTATAGCGCTATTTGAAGGTGTTCGTCTGGTCTACATGTCCCAAGCACAGTTCATCAGTGGAAGCCAAGGCAGGAATTCCAGCAGAAACCATGGAAGACGCTCTTGGCTCATAGAGGGATGCTCGTGACTGGGTTGCTCTCAACTCTGGTTGTTGCTGAGACTTTCACACACGAGTCTGTATTTATACTGGTTCCATTCTTCCCTGTCCTCCACTCTAATTACTCTCATCCCCCACCCCATTCCCTCACAAATTCATGGCTCTTCTTCAAGTATTATTGTTACATATATACATATGTGTGTATATGCACATAGAACTATCTGAGACCATTTAGTCTATGTGACCATTTAGTCTATGTTCATGTACATGTGTTCAGAGCCAACCACTTGAGATGAGATAACCTAACAGGAGTTGGCCCCTGAAGAAGTAGTCTCTCACTACAGTCATTGGATGCTCTGTGGGATCTCTCTTGTCAACTGTCATTGTGCAGGTTTGAGTGACCACATTGTTGAGATTTCATGGGTACAGTTTCCTTGCATAAAATCTCTTTGATTTTTTTTTGCATTTTATTGGTTTATTTATTGTTTGTACATGTGTGTTCTTGTCCTTATCTGTGTGTGTGTGTGTGTGTGTGTGTGTGTGTGTGTGTGTGTGTGTGTGTGTGTGTTCGTTCCTCTGGTTGGCACTAGGCTCCAGCCTTTTCTTTCTCCCAGTGTGAGACTCCTGGAGAAATTCCAATTCATGGGGTCTATTGTTTTCACAGGCTGACTGATAGCCATAAGGAGGGGTACAAGTATCTCTCTTCATAAGATCTTCACTTCTGCTGAGATGGTTACAGCCTCAGGAAACCATAATTGAATGTGGCAGAAAGCACCGACTCAGCTGCAGCTCCTGGACAGTAGTGTATGCCCTACTCTAGGTGTGGGATCCAGGGAGCACCTGAAATACCCATCATGCCTGCAGCTGTACAGAGCAAATCTGTCTGGAATAGGCTCCAGCCTGGGGAACTTTGGTTCCATACTACCCAGCACTAGAGAGCAAGGAAACAAAGCTATTCCAACTGGGCTACATGCCCACTCAGGTCCTGCTCACTGCCTGAGTGGTAAGGAACACAGAAAACAAAAGACAAAAAAGCCCAAAACCCACAATAAAACAATAAACCAGTAAATAGCTTACAGACTGTGTTCTATCCAAGGGGTGCATGGCACAAGAAGCTACAGAAAGAAGTGCAGATTTATATAAGTATAAATCTTTTTTAATCTTTAAAAATATTTATATTAAGAGGCTAGAGAGATTGCTCAGAGGTTAAGAGCACTTACTGCTCTTGAAGGACCCAGGTTCAGTTCCCAGTACTCATATGTCAGCTTATAGCTGTCTGTAACCCCATATCCAGGATTCTGACCTCTGAAGATACCAATGAAACGTGATATACAAACACATATAGGCAATATACAAACACATAAAATAAGTCTAAATATATGTATGGATATCTATTAATATCTTATTTTCTTTTTAGTATTTGGTTTGTATATATTTCTATAGCTTTTGTTTCTTTATATATGTAATTATTCTTTTCTTTTGAGGTTTTTTGTATTTTCTCTTCTGCTTCTAATAACAGTAAAACTCATTTATTTCTCAGTCTGTCTCTACTCTCTACCTTTCTCCTGTCTTTCTTCCTTTCTATATTTTGAATATTCTAACTTGCATCTTTCATTTTTCTTCTCTCTCTCATCTTTATTTTTAAAACTCATCCCTATAACTTTTTAGTTTGTATTACTTTTGCTTCTATCTTTTTTATAACCATTGGACTTGTGAATGCTGGGCCAGTGACCATGCTGCGGGTGAGGGCAATTTTTGCCAAGCTCGATGACCTGAGTTCAGTCCCAGGAATCCATATAGTAGAAGGAAGGAAAGAGCCAGCTCCTCAAAATTGTTCTCTAACCTCAACGCTCATGCTATGGCATGCAGACACATGTATGTACGCTTGAACTAGTGTTAACACACAACAGATGATCAGTACCTGGCAACAAAGATGGCTCAGCAGGCGAAGGCGCTTGCCACCAAGCCTAATAACCTGCGTTCAATATACAGAACAAATAGTGGAGAGAGCGCCTCCTCCCATGCTCAGGGTTTTAATGGGAGTGTGCATCCTGATTCTGCCATTTTGTCAATTTTCTGAAGCTTCTTTCTTATGTCCTGTTTCCTGATCTGCTTTTCTAGTGGGATTTACTCTTTCCTCTATGGCTGTTTTTATCTTCCTGTTATGTGTGCGAGATTCTTTTAAATATCTTCTGTAATGCTGGTTAGTGGCCATAAATTCCTTGGTTTTATATTTTGTTTGTTTGTTTGTTTTTACTCTGAATGTAAATGGTCTTGGTTTTCAAACTAAAAGACATACACCAGAGCTAAGGGTGTGGCTCAATCAACAGAGGGCTTTCCTAACATGATCAAAACCCTGAGATTAATTCCCAGCATTGCAAAAAACCATGGTGACACAAAGTCTATAATCCCAACACCTGGGAGGTTAAAGAGGATCAGAACTTCAAGGTTACCCTTAGCAAAGGACAAGTTCAACGCTCACCTGAGCTACTAAAGATGAAGAAAAGAGTAGCATCAGAAGCAGGAAGAGGAGGGTTGAGGAGGAGGGAGAGGGAAGAAGAGAGAGGTCACTACGTATTGGTAAAGGGGAATACATCAAGAATGCAATTATCATGTACATAATTTCACAGAGTAAGCTGTACCAGTCTAGAAATAAGGAACCGTGCAATGCATTAGTAGCAGGTGACATCAGTACTCTATTCTCACCAAGAGAACGACAACAAATCAACCAAAGGACATCAGCTAAACTATACCACAAATGAAACAGATTCAATAGGTCAACAGTCATCTACAGGTGTACCACACAACTGCTGAATACAGTCTTTTTGGCAGTTCATGGGATTTTCTACAAAGTAGAGTATATTTAGGTTATTAAACCTAACTAAGAAACATACGACTTCTGTTTTACTTTTCTACTGCTATAAAAAAAACAAAAACAAAAACAAAAAACAAAAAACAAAAAACAAAAAAACCCACCACGACAAAAGCAAATCATAAAAGAAATTGATTTAATTTTGGGGTTGGTTGTCTCAAGAGGGTTAGATCCATGGTGGCTGCAGCAGGAACAGCTGAGAGGTTACATCTTGATCCACAAGCAGAAGGTGGGGAAGGGGGAGGAAGGCATGGCACATAACTTTTGAAACCTCAACGCTCCCCAACATACTGCCTCCAATGGGCCACACCTCCTAACCCTTTCCAAACAGTTCGATCAACTGGAGACCAGGTGTTTGAATATATGAGCCTAGAAGAGCCATTCTCATTCAAACCATAACACACAAATAATAACTGAAATAATTGCTTACATTCTGCCAGATCATAAATGGAAAAAACTAGATATCAACAAGAGAAATTATGCAAACACATAGAGACTGAATAATATACTTCAGAAAAATTATTGGAACATTGAAAAAATAAAGGGAGACTATACCCAGATGCAGCTTGACCCCCAGGAGTTCTGACACAACCAAGACCACAGGACTCCTGACATATCCAGAATCACAAGATTACAGGAGTGCAGTAGGGACAGGCTCCAGTCAGAGACAGCAAGGCCAGTTAATGCCAGAGATGACCAACACACCTAAAAAGCAAGATTCAGATCTAAAATCCCATTTCATGAAGATGATAGAGGACTTTAAACAGGACATAAATAACTCCCTTAAAGAAATACAGGAGAACACAGGTAAACACGTAGAAGCCCTTAAAGAAGAAACACATAGATCTCTTAAATATAGGAAAAAACAATCAAACAGGTGAAGGAATTGAACAAAACCATCCAGGATCTAAAAATGGAAACAGAAACATTAACGAAAACACAAAGGGAGACAACCCTGGCAATGGAAACCCTAGGAAAGAGCAGGAGTCACAGATGCAAGCATCACCAACAGAATACAAGAGATATAAGAAAGAATCTCAGGCTTAGAACATACCATAAAAGACACTGACACAAAATTCAAGAACATATAAAAAGCAAAAAGCTCCTAACTCAAAACATTCAAGAAATCCAGGACAAAATGAAAAGACCACACCTAAGAATAATAGGTATAGAAGAGAGTGAAGATTCCCAACTCAAAGGGCCAGTAAACATCTTCAACAAAATTATAGAAGAAAACTTCCCTAACCTAAAGAAAGAGATTCCCATAAACATACAAGAAACCTACAAAACACCAAACAGATTGGATCAGAAAAGAAATTCCTCCCATCACATAATAGTCAAAACATCAAATGGACAGGAAAAAGAAAGAATATTGAAAGCAGTACGGAAAAAAGGTCAAGTAACATATAAAAGTAGATATATCAGAATTACACCAGAATTCTCAACAGAGATGCTAAAAGTCAGAAGATCATGGGCAGAACTCATACAGACCCTAAGAGAACAAGAATGCCAACCCAGGCTACTATACCCAGCAAAACTCTCAATTATTCCATGACAAAATGAAATTTAAACAATACCTTCCACTAACCCAGACTTACAGAGGATAATAGAAGGAAAATTCAAGGAGGGAAACTACACCCAACAAAAACCAAGAAATTAATCTTCTCACAACAAACCCAAAAGATGAGAACCACGAAAATGTAATTCCATTTCTAACAACAAAAATAACAGGAAGCAACAATTATTAGTCCTTAATATCTCTCAACATCGATGGACTCAATTCTCCAATAAAAACACATAGGCTAACAGACTGGATATGTAAACATGTCCCAGCATTTTGCTGCACACAGTAAACACACCTCAGTGACAAAGACAGACACTACCTGAAAGTAAAAGGCTGGAAAAAATTTCCAAGCAAATGGTCCCAAGGAACAAGCTGGAGTAGCATTTCTAATATCTAATAAAATAGACTTTCAACCAAAAGTTATCAAAAAGGATAAGGAAGGACACTTGATACTCATCAAAAGAAAATCCACCAAGATGAACTCTCAATTCTGAACATCTATGCCCCAAATGCAAGGGCACCACATTTGTTGAAAGGAAGGAAGGAAGGAAGGAAGGAAGGAAGGAAGGAAGGAAGGAAGGAAGGAAGGAAGGAAGGAAGGAAGGAAGGAAGGAAGGAAGGAAGGAAGGAAGAAAGAGAAAAAAAAAGAAAAAAAAAGTTACTGAAGCTCAAAGCACACAATGAACCTCATGCATTAATAGTGGGAGACTTCAACATCCCACTATCACCAATGGACAGATCATGGAAACAGAAACCAAACAGAGACACAGTGAAACTAAAAGAAGTTATGAACCAAATGGATTTAACAGATATCTACAGAACATTTCACCCTAAAATAAAAGAATATATCATCTTCTCAGCAACTCAGGATACCTTCTCCAAAATGGACCATATAATTAGACACAAAACAAGCCTCAACAGATACAAGAACATTGAATTAATCCCATGTATTCTATCAGATTACCACGGACTAAGGCTGGTCTTCAATAACAACAAAAACAACAGAAAGCCCACATACACATGGAAGCTGAACAACTCTCTACTCAACAATAACTTGGTCAGGAAAGAACTAAAGAAAGAAATTAAAGACTTCCTAGAATTTAACAAAAATGAAGACACAACATATGGGACACAATGAAAGCAGTGTGAAGATATATCATCAAATCCTACTTTAAAAAAAACCTATACTCAACAAAACTGGAAATTCTAGATGAAATGGATGATTTTCTAGACAGATATCATGTACCAAAGTTAAATTAGGATCAGATAAACCATCTAAACAGTCCCATAAACCCTAAAGAAATAGAAGCAGTCATTAAAAGTTTCCCAACCAAAAAAAGTCCAGGGACGGTTTTAGTGCAGAATTCTATAAGACCTTCAAAGAAGACCTAATTCCAATACGTCTCAAACTATTCCACAAAATAGAAACAGAAGGAACACTACACAATTCATTCTATGAAGCCACGATTATGCTGATAACTAAACCACACAAAGACTCAACAAAGAAAGAGAACTTCAGACCAATTTCCCTTATGAATATTGGTGCAAAAATACTCAATAAAATTCTTGCAAACTGAATCCAAGAACACATCAAAACAATCATTCACCATGATCAAATAGGCTTCATCCCAGGGATGCAGGGATGGTTCAATATACTGAAATCCATCAACAAATTCCACTATATAAACAAACTCAAAGGGAAAAAAAACACATGATCATTTCATTAGATGCTGAAAAATCCTTTGGCAAAATACAACACCCCGTCATGTGAAAATTATTGCAGAGATCAGGAAGTCAAGGTCCATGCCTAAACATAATAAAAGCAATATACAGCAAACCAGTAGCCAACATCAAACTAAATGGAGATAAACTTGAAGCAATCCCATTAAAATCAGAGACAAGACAAGGCTGCCCACACTTTCCCTATCTATTCAATATAGTACTTGAAGTTCTAGCCAGAGCAATTAGGCAACAAAAGGAGATCAAAGGGATACAAATTTGGAAGGAAGAAGTGAAGATATAACTATTTTCAGATGATATGATAGCATACATAAGTGATCCCAAAAATTCTACCAGAGAACTCTTGCACTTGATAAACAACTTCAGCAAAGTGGCTCTATATAAAATTAACTCAAACAAATCAGTAGCCTTCCTCAATTCAAAGGATAAATAGGCTAAGAAAGAAATTAGAGAAACACCCATCACAAACAGTCACAAATAATGTAAAATATCTTGGTGTGACTCTAACCAAACAAGTGAAAGATCTGTATGACAAGAACTTTAAAGAAATCGAAGAAGACCTCAGAAGATGGAAAGCTCTCCCATGCTCATGGATTGGTAGGATTAACATTGTAAAAATGGCCATCTTATAAAAAGCAATCTACAGATTCAATGCAATTCCCATCAAAAAGCCAACTCAATTCTTCACAGAGATAGAAAGAACAATTCTCAAATTCATCTGTCATCTGGAATAACAAAAAACCCAGGATAGCAAAAACTATTCTCAACAACAAAAGAACTTCTGGGGGAATCACCATCCCTGACCTCAAGCTGTACTACAGAGCAATGGTGATAAAAAAACAAAAAAACAAAAAAACAAAACAAAAAAAAAACCTGCATGGAATGGATACAGTGACAGGCAGGTAGACCAATGGAATAGAATTGAAGACCCAGAAATGAACCCACACACCTATGGTCACCTGACCTTTGACAAAGAAGCCAAAGCCATCCATTTGAAAAAAGACAGCATTTTCAACAAATGGTGCTGGTTCAACTGGAGGTCAGCATGTAGAAGAATGTAAGTTGATCTCTTCTTATCTCCTTGTACAAAGCTCAAGTCCAAGTGGATCAAGGACCTCCACATAAAACCAGATACACTGAATCTAATAGAAGAGAAAGCAGGGAAAAGTCTTGAATACATGGGCACAGGGGAAAAGTTCCTGAACAGAACACCAATGGCTTATGCTCTAAGATCAAGAATTGACAAATGGGACCTCATGAAATTGCAAAGCTTCTGTAAGGCAAAGGACACTGTCAATAGGACAAAACGGCAACCCACAGATTGGGAAAAGATCTTTACCAACCCTATGTCTGATGGAGGGCTAATATCCAATATATACAAAGAACCCAAGAAGTTAGACTCCAGAGAACCAAATAACCCTATTAAAAATGGGGTACAGAGCTAAACAAAGAATTCTCAACTGAAGAGTGTCGACTGGCCAAGAAGCACTTAAAGAAATGTTCGACATCCTTCATCATCAGAGAAATGTAAATCAATACAACCCTGGGATTCTACCTCACACCAATCAGAATGACTAAGATCAAAAATGCAGGTAACAGCAGATGCTGGTGAAGATATGGAGAAAGAGAAACACTCCTCCATTGCTGGTGGAACTGCAAGCTGGCACAACCACTCTGAAAATCAATCTGGCAGATCCTCAGAAAATTGGAAATAGCTCTACCTGAAGACCCAGCTATACCTCTCCTGGGCATATACCCAGAAGATGCTCCAACATGTAATAAAGACACATGCTCCACTATGTTCATAGCAGCCATATTTATAATAGCCAGAAGCTGGAAACAACCCAGATGTCCCTCAACAGAAGAATGGATACAGAAAATGTGGTACATTTACATAATGGAGTACTGCTCACCTATTAAAAACAACGAATTCATGAAATTTGTAGGCAAATGGATGGAACTAGAAAATATCATCCTGAGTGAGGTAACCCAGTCACAAAAGAACAGACACTGTATATACTCACTGATAAGTAGATACCAGCTCAAAAGCTTAGAATATCCATGATACAACCCACAAACCATATGGAGCTTAAGAAGAAAGAAGACAAAAGTGTGTATGATTCAATCCTACATAGAAGGGGGAACAAAATAATCACAGGAGGTAGAGGGAGGGAGGGACCTGGCAGGAAGAGAGGAGGAGAGGAGGAAAGAGGGAAGGATCAGGTATTGGAAGGGGCAGGAGAGAAATACAGAGGGTCAGGAAAACAAATAGAAATATATAGCAGTGGGGGGTGGAGAATTGGGGGTAGCTACTAGAAAGTCCCAGACGCCAGGGAAGAGAGAGGTTCCCAGGACCCAACAGGGATGACTTTAGCCAAAGTATGCAACAAAGGGGAGATAGAACCTTCGGAGACCACCTCAGTAGATAGGCACAACTCCCAGTTAAGGGATAGGGCCACCCACGCATCTCAAAATTTTTAACCCAGAAATGTTCCTGCCTAAAGGAAAGACAGACAAAGAATTGAACAGAGACTGAAGGAAAGACCATCCAAAGACTGCCCCACCTAGGAATCCATCCCACCTGCAGACACCAAACTTTGACACTATTGCTGATGCCAAGAAGAGCTTGCTGACAGGAGCCTGGTATAGCTGTTCCCTGAGAGGCTCTACCAGCACCTGACCAATACAGATGCAGATACTTCAGCCATTCATGGGACTGAGCCCAGGGACCTCAATGGAAGAGCTAGGGGAAGGACTGAAAGAGCTGAAGGAGATTGCAACCCCATAGTAAGAACAATAGTATCAACTAACCAGATCACCCAAGCTCCCAGAGACTAAACCACCAACCAACATGGAGGGATCCATTGCTCCAGATACATATATAGCAGAGGACGGCCTTATCTGACATCAATGGGAGGGGAGGCCCTTGGTCCTGTGGAGGTTTGATGCCCCAGCGTAGGGGGATGCTAAAGTGGTGAGGCAGGAGTGGGCTGGTGGGTGGAAGAGCACCCTCATAGAAGCAAAGGAGAGGGGGATCAGGGGGGATGGGATGGGGGATTGTGAAGGGTAACTAGAAAGGGGAATATCATTTGAAATATAAACAAATAAAATGATTAATAAAAAAAAAGAAAGAAAAAAATAAAGGAAGGCTTAAACGACTTCCTACAATAAAATAAAAATGAAAACACTATATAAAATCTGTGGGACAGAGCAAATATAATTATAAGGAATAAGTATATGGCTATTTTGTGTGTGTGTATGTGTTAAATGGTATTTTTAAAATTTTTTTAATTTTTGATACTTTATTTCCATTTCAAATGTTTTCCCCTTTCCAGGTCTCCCCTTTGGAAACCCTCTATCCCATCTCCCTCCCCCTGCCTCTATGAGGTTATTCCCCCACTCACCCACCCACTCCCATCTTCCCTCCCTGGCATTCCCCTATACTGGGGCCTCTACCATCCTCAGACCCAAGGGCCTCTCCTACCACTGATGGTCAACAAGGCCCTCCTCTGCCACATATGTGGCCAGCACCATTGGGTCCCTCCATATGCATTCTTTGGTTGGTGGTCTAGTCTCTGGGAGCACTGGGGGGCCTGACCAGTTGACAGTGTTGCTCCCTCCCCATGGGGCTGCAAACTCCCTCAGCTCCTTCAGTCCCTTCTCCAACTCCTCCATCTGGGACTTCACCCTCAGCCCAACAGTTGCTGTGAAGTGAATCTTGAGTATTCCGAACTTGTGGGCTAATATCCACTTATCAGTAAGTATACCCGTGTTTGTTCTTTTGTGACTGAGTTACCTCACTCAGGATGATATTTTCAAGTTCCATCCATTTGCCTGCAAATTTCATGAAGTTATTATTATTAATAGCTGAGCATTGTGTAAATGTACCACATTGTATCCATTCCTCTGTTGAGGAACATCTGGGTTGTTTCTAGCTTCTGGCTATTATAAATATGGCTGCTATGAACATAGTGGAGCATGTGTCCTTATTATATGTTGGAGCATCTTCTACGTATATGCCCAGGAGAGGTATAGCTAGGTCCTCAGGTAGTATTACGTCCAATTTTCTGAGAGTCCACTAAACTGATTTCCAGAGTGGTTGTACCAGCTTGCAATCCCACCAGCAATGGAGGAGTGTTCCTCTTTTTCCACATCCTCACTGTCACCTGAGTTTTTGATTAGCCATTCTGACTGGTGTGAGGTGGAATCTCAGGGTTGTTTTGATTTGCATTTCCCTGATTACTAAGGATGTTGAACATTTCTTTAGGTGCTTCTCAGACTTTTGAGTTTCCTAAGTTGAGAATTCTCTGTTTAGCTCTGTTCCCCATTTTTTGATGGGGTTATTTGGTTCTCTGGAGTCTAACTTCTTGAGTTCTTTGTATATATTGGATATTAGCCCTCTAATATCCTCGTATGTAGGATTGGTAAAGATCTTTTCCCAATCTGTGGGTTGCCGTTTTGTCCTATTGACAGTGTCCTTTGCCTTACAGAAGCTTTGCGATTTCATGAGGTCCCACTTGTCGATTCTTGATCTTAGAGCATAAGCCATTGGTGTTCTGTTCAGGAACTTTTCCCTTGTGCCCATGTGTTCAAGACTTTTCCCCGCTTTCTCTTCTATTAGATTCAGTGTATCTGGTTTTATGTGGAGGTCCTTGATCCACTTGGACTTGAGCTTTGTACAAGGAGATAAGAAGAGATCAACTTACATTCTTCTACATGCTGACCTCCAGTTGAACTAGCACCATTTGTTGAAAATGCTGTCTTTTTTCAAATGGATGGCTTTGGCTTCTTTGTCAAAGGTCAGGTGACCATATGTGTGTGGGTTCATTTCTGGGTCTTCAATTCTATTCCATTGATCTACCTGTCTGACATTGTACCAATACCATGCAGTTTTTATCACTACTGCTCTGTAGTACAGCTTGAGGTCAGGGATGCTGATTCTCCCAGAAGTTCTTGCATTGTTGAGAATAGTTGTTGCTATTCTTGTTTTTTTGTTTTGTTTTGTTATTCCAAATAAATTTGAGAATTGCTCTTTCTAAGTCTATGAAGAATTGAGTTGGAATTTTGATGGGGATTGCATTGAATCTATAGATTGCTTTTGGCAGGATGGCCATTTTTACTATATTAATCCTGCCAATCCATGAGCATGGGAGATCTTTCCATCTTCTGAGGTCTTCTTTGATTTCTTTCTCCAGAGACTTGAAGTTCTTGTCATACAGATCTTTCACTTGTTTGGTTAGAGTCACACCAATATACTTTATATTGCTTGTGACAATTGTGAAGGGTGTCATTTCCCTAATTTCTTTCTCTGCCTGTTTATCCTTCGAGTATAGGAAGGCTACTGATTTGTTTGAGTTAATTTTATATCCGGCCACTTTGCTGAAGTTGTTTATCAGCTGCAGCAGTTCTCTGGTGGAGGTTTTCGGGTCACTTAAGTATATGGCTATTAACATCTACATTAAATTGAAATCATAGAGAGGCTGGTGGAATACTTCGGTCAGTTAAGGCACTTGCAGCCAAGCCTGGTGACCTTCATTCAACCCCTAGTACACACATGATAAAGGGAGAGAACTGGCTCAGACAATGTGACCTTTGACCTCTAATCTCCACATGGGTACAAATACACACTGTCCCTCACCCATACTAAATAATAAATAAACAAATATCATTAAAAAGAGAAAGAGAGCGATCTCAGAATATAACCTAATGATGCATTTCAAGATCTTAGCAAACCAGAACAATCCAAACCAGAAGAGAAATAATAAATATTAGAGCAGAAATCAGTAATATTTCACAGATTGACACAGTAACAAAAAGTCTCCACCCAAAGAAAAAGCCTAGGACCTGACAGACTCGCTGCCAAATCTTACAAGAATATTAAAGAACTAACATCAATGTTCTTCAAACTATTCCATAAAGGAGAAAGGGAAGAGAGCTTCTAAATGCGTTCTATAGAAAAAGCATTGCACTGACACCAAAACCAGATACAATTTTAATAAAAAACACACACAAGAAAGCTATAGACCAAAGGATAACTAAAATAAACCACAGCTAGTATCATACTACTGTGTAAAATAGAAACCACTTCCGCTAAAATCAAGAACAAGGCAAGGACAGTCACTCTCGTGGCTTCTGTTTAATATGGCACTTTTGCCTAATGCAATAAGGCAGGAGAAAGAAATAAAAGAAATGCAAACAAGGAAGAAAAAAGTCAGATTATCCTCATTTGTAGATGATATCACCAAATACTCAGAAGACCCTACAGATTATACCACAGACTTTAGGCTTAATAAATTCAGTGAAGTAGCAGAACACAAATTCAACATACAAAATTCCATGAATTTATTTATAGATCAATAATGAACACCAAAAAGAGATCAGGAAATAATCCCGCCCCCCCACACACACACACACAACCTTTAAAAATGAAAAAGAAATAGGCTTGGGAGATGACTCAGTGGATAGCATGCTAGCCATGTAAGGATGAGAACACAAGCTTGAACTCCCAGGGTCAACATAAAATGTAGACAGTGGCAGCAAGGGCCCGTCATCCCAGGGATGGAAGGCAGAGTCAGGAGGAGGCTGGTGGGGAAGAGGGTTCTAGCTAAGTGGTGAGCTAGAGATCAATGAAAGCGTTCCCCACCCACTCCCCTCATAAAACAAGAGGAAGACAACATCCACTTCTGAACATACATGTACACAAATGCAGATACCAGAGAAAGAGAGACAGAGAGAGGAGGGGGAGAAGCAGGGAGAGGAGGAGGAGGAGGAGAAGGAAGAGAAGGAGGAGGAGGAGGAGGAGGAGGAGGAGGAGGAGGAGGAGGAGGAGGAGGAGGAGGAGAAGGAGGAGGAGGAGGAGGAGGAGAATGAAACTATCAGAATAAACCTAACTAAGGATATGAGAGACTTCATTGAAAACTGTAAAACACTGAAGAAAGAACTTGAAGTTCTCAAAAGCAGGAAGACCACCCATGTTTACAGACTGGCAGAATTACATATTGTTTCAAATGACCTTGGTTCTCAAAGTCATCTACAAGTTAAATGGAATTCACATCAAAATTCCAGTAACAGCTGGGCAGTGGTGGCGCACGCCTTTAATCCCAACACTTGGGAGGCAGAGGCAGGCGGATTTCTGAATTCGAGGCCAGCCTGGTCTACAGAGTGAGTTCCAGGACAGCCAGGGCTGCACAGAGAAACCCTGTCTCGAAAAAACCAAAAAAAAAAAAATTCCAGTAACACTGAAGAAAAGACAGCTTCTTTATCTACGTATAGAAGAATGAAGCCAGATCTCTGTTTCTCTGCTCTAATCAACGTGAACTCTATCAAAGCCCTCAGTGTAAGACCTGAAAATTTTATACTTCCAGGTAAAGGGACAGGGAAGGAATTTCTGAAAAGCGTTCCAGAGCCTCAAGGAGGCATCGCAAGAACTGACCCGTGGGGCTGCATGAGACTAAAAAGCATCCACACAGCAAAGGCAACACAGCAGTGCTCAGAGCTGGCACCAGAAAGCCTTTGCCAACTCTGCACTTGAGGGACTAGTAGCCAATGTCTATAAAGAACCAAAAAGTTAAACACAAACTCCTCAGATCACCCAATCAATAAATGGGAAAAAGAACAGACAGTTCCCAAAAGAAGAAATACAATACAAGTGGCCAATACATACGTCAAAATAGGTTTGACATCTTTGGCCACCAGAGAAATACAAAAAAAAAATTGCATTTATCTCACCCCAGTCAGAAAAAAAAAATGACTATGAATGCCAGCAAAGGTGGGGGGAGGGGACTTTCTACAGTGTGGGTGGTACTGCAAACTAATGCGGCCTCTAGAGAAATCTGTATGGAGCTTACTCAGAATACCCAGAGTACCCTATGAACCAGCTATGCCACTCCTGGGCATACACCCGACGAAATCTAAATGTATCTTGGGATGTTTACTGTAGAACTGTTCAAACAGCCAGGTTATGAAAGCAGACTAGATGTCTGTCTGCATACATGGATTAAAAATTGCAATATACACACACACAGTGGGGTTTTAATAAGCTGTAAAGAATGAAATTATGTCATATGAAAGAAAATAGATGGATATCAGTGTGTGTGTGTGTGTGTGTGTGTGATATGTGATATATGACAGTGTGTGGTGTGTTGGTGAATGTATGCATGCATGTATGTATGCATGTATGTATGTATGTATGTATGTATGTGTATGTGGTGACTATGTGTGTGTGTACACATTAAAAACCCAAAGATGTCCTCTGAGAGCCTCTTGCAAGAGCCTAAACTGTCCTTCTTGAGGACAACATGGCCTGCACACAGGTCTGGTATCGTGGACTTGTTTTCTATAATTCTAAACAATCAAAATTGGAAGGAGTAGTTAAAGCCCTGGAGATGACACTAGTTTTCCCTGTTTTACCTTCATGTGCTAAAGATATAGTTCACTGGCAAAATAAATAAATAAATAAATAAATAAATAAATAAATAAATAAATAAATAAAATAATAATAAATAAATGAATGAATGCTTCAAAAGGACAGAATTCAGGGCTGGCGATACAACAGCTCAATAGTTGAGCACTTGCCTGGCGTGCACATAGCCCTGGGTTCAATCCAGAACAGGACAAGTCATTTCAAATTTGAAACAATGACAATTCTGAGACATAAGTCTCAGCTGACATCTTAAACTTCATATGCATATTACATAGAGTGGCTGACTTTGTGGCCACTTCAAGGTTTACCACCATCATATCATAGCCTTGCAGCCTTGGCCATGAAGCATGGAAGAACCTATGGGCCCTGTGGGAAGAAAAGGCAGCGGAGAGAGAGGGAAGAACCTACACACACACACACACACACACACACAGAGAGAGAGAAAGAGAGAGAGAGAGAGAGAGAGAGAGAGAGAGAGAGAGAGAGAGAGAGCGCAAAGTAGAAGTGAGACTATGTAGGAAATGGAACAGGGAACAAGAATCTTACGAGGGCTAAGAAGGACAAACACTGCATTTTCAACTGTATGCCTCATCTCACCATGTGTGTATATATTTGTATGCATAATATATGCGTGCTTATTTACGAGCGAGACCAATGCATGTAATATCTAGGAGAGAAGACAGAAGGCAGTAGTGAGCGTGGGAGGGAGTAACTAGGGTGACCACGAACAAGATACTAGGTCATAAATGAAACCCATTATTTTGTATGCTTTTGATTGGCTGGCTGTGGTCTCAAAAATCGGGTTTATAATCTGCTCCAAATAGTCAATTTTATTTCTTTACTCCAATCTGTAATCTTCTCTTTTTGCAGCTCTGCCTTGGAACCTCTAACCCAAGCCCTCTCTACAATTCACACTGCACCTTGAGTGTGAAATGTACTGGGGAGTTTCAAACGGGGAAAGGGAAGGGGTGCGCAAGCCACCAAAGAGATCTGGAAATTACATCAAACTGAAGACAGCTAAGTGGTCAGCAGCCCTGGAGAGGAATTCTGTCTAACCTTAAGCATCCTCCCTCCCCCCCAGGAAACACAGCTTGCAAATGTTTTCCTTGTTTGGTAGAAGATAAGCCCTTAGCTTGAGGTGAATTCAGCTGCAAGTCGGGTGTGGGGTTGTGTTCCTTTAATCCCAGCACGCAGGAGGCAGAGGCAGGCAGATCTCGGTGAGTTAGCCTGAATTACATAGGTCATCCAAGGCCACACAGTGAGTCCTTTTCTCAAAATACCACCAAGAAAAGAAAAGAGCGCCCTATGCAGGAGCAAGCTGTCGGCCTGGGAAGACAGCATGTACTACCACCACCACCACCAGGAAGCCCACCAGAACTTCCCACATCTTCATTAAGGTGGGATGTCCACCTCTACCTCTTGCTGTGTAATGAGTTATTTATCACTAAAGGAGAGTGTTCTAGTGTTTATCTTCCCCTCCCCTAATACTCAGTCTATTGCCAGTTAATTTGAAGGTCTTCAACCACTTAGATCCTATTATTAACAGAAAAGGGTTTCTTCCCAATAAATGTTTTTATGTTATCATCTAAGGACTGACACCACAAGTACTTTTTGTTAATTTTTTAAAAAGATGTATTTATTTTTATCTTATGTGTACGTGTTTTGACTGCATGTGTGTGTGTGCACCACATACATGCAGTGCCGTGGAAGCCAGGAAATGGGGTCAGATGCCCTGGAACTGGAGTTACAGACTGCGTGAGTTGTCATGAGCACTCTGGGAACCTCACTGAAGAGATGGCTCAGCAGATAAGAGCACTGACTGCTCTTCCAGGGGTCCTGAGTTCAATTCCCAGCAACCACATGGTGGCTCACAACCATCTGTAATGGAATCCGATGACCTCTTCTGGTGTGTCTATAGTGTACTCACATACATAAAATAAATAAATCTTGAGAGAGAGAGAGAGAGAGAGAGAAAGAGAGAAAGAGAGAAAGAGAGAGAGAGTGAGTTCTGGGAACCCAATCACAGTCCTCTGCAAGAATGAATAATAAGTGGTTGTAACTACTGAGCCATTTCTCCAGCCCCAAATGTTTTTATTAAAAAACAAAACAAAACAAAAAAAATCTAGGTAGTGTTGGCTCACACCTTTAATACCAGCACTTGAGAGGCAGAGGAAGGCAGATCTACCAAAGATCTACCAGATCAAAGCCAGCCTGGTCTACAGAGTGAGTTCCAGGCCAGCCAAGGCTACACAGAGAAACCCTGTCTTGAAAAATCAAGGAAGGAGGGAAGGAAGGAAGGAAGGAAGGAAGGAAGGAAGGAAGGAAGGAAGGAAGGAAGGAAGGAAGGGGAAGGGGAAGGGGAAGGGGAAGGGGAAGGGGAAGGGGAAAGGGAAGGGAAGGGAAGGGAAGGGAAGGGAAGGGAAGGGAAGAGAAGAGAAGAGAAGAGAAGAGAAGAGAAGAGAAGAGAAGAGAAGAGAAGAGAAGGGAGGGAGGAAGACGAAATAAAGTGAATCAATAAGACAACTACAGTAGAATAGACAAAATGAATTCAAAGAAATTAGGAAACAGAAAAAAAGAAATAACAGTAGTAATTAATAAACTCAAAAAGAAATCCTAAAAGTTGAGGTACTACTCTAAAAGTGAGGTTGAAAAGGCCAAGTAAAGGGGGATAGAGAGATGGCTCAGAGGTTAAAAGCACTGGATGCTCATCCAGAGGTCCTGAGTTCAATTCCCAGCAACCACATGCTGGCTCAGAACCATCCATAAGGAGATCTAGTTACCTCTTCCGGTGTGTGGGCGTACATGTGGGCAGAACACTGTATACATAGTAAATAAATAAATTTTGTAAAGAAAAGAAAAGGCCAATTAGATAGAAAAGTCTAATTGAGTGAGGAGGTAAAAAGGAAGACGACCCTAAGAAAGGATATAACCCACAAGATGGGAAAAGAAAAGAAATCGCTTGGAAGCTGAGTCTGGTGAGCATCAAGTCAGAAGCAAAAAGGAAGTTTAAGGAGCACATCTGCCTAACAGAGGGCACAGAAGCCAGCACAGGCCAGAAGGGACACACAAGGAGACCTCGGCTGCAAGGACCAGTGGAGTGGTCCTGGAATTCCAGATAAAACTCCACGACGAAGGTGAAATAAAAATAGATGATTCCAACGGAAAAGTATGGGTAGAGCCAATATGGAAGTCAGGAACAAAGAAATTGGCCTGGACACACATGGAGAAACTTCTCAGTGGGAACAGAAAATGTCCCTTACAGGAAACATGGCGGTGATTCAGCATCATAGTGCTAACTTTAAAAGAGAAGGACCTGCAACTAACTTTCTTTCCTCCCTCCCCCAGAATCCCCATCAATTTAAGGTTGTTCCTTATGTGATAGAAGACAGCTGGAATCTTACAGTTTTGGAGCCAAATTATCTGGGACTATTTTTAGTCATCTCCCCCACCCCCTGCAAAAAAAAACAACAACAACAACAAAACAAAACAAATGGCATTCATTGTCCATCTCTGTGCTTGACTGAACATCCTGTGACTCCCGGGTAAAACCCATTATTTTAGAATGTCCAATCAGATCTCTTAGCTTCGCCTAATCCAAAGGCCAAGATGTTACCACAGAGCATCTGGGCAGCAAGGCAGTGACTTCCTTGCTTCACTGAACCCCCCCCACCTGGTGACCCCACCACCATATTTGAACATGCTTTGATTTATAACTTTCTTCGTTCCGTTCCTATAAAAAAAACTATTCATAAGCTGTTACTACATCAGACCATACCATTTGGGGTAATCTGAGTCTCTGTCCCTGAGCCACTCACATTCGGCTCCAGAATGAACTATATTTTACTATTTTGCTGGGGGACCTGTGTCTGTGCACCAACTGGGCACGTATAAGAGAAGCTGGATATTTTCCCATAACTATTACAAAAGGTACTTTTTGTAGCACTAGTTTTGTGTTCTTGTTTTTCTCTTGACTGCCAAATATCTTACATAGATTTAAATCAGCACTCAATAATGAGGATGGAGACTCTTTCCTTGTGGAGCTAGATGTAAACACACAAACACACACACACACACACGTGTGTGTGTGTGTGTGTGTGTGTGTGTGTGTGTGTGTGTGTGTATATATCACATACATATACACTTGTGTGTGTGTGTCTGTCTCTGTGTGTGTGTGTATCCCCAGCCATGACTAACAATTTCTTCATCTTCAATACTAGAGGTCCTTTTTAAGAAAAAAAAAAAAATCAGATTTTCTAACACTTATTCCAAAAGACCTGTGAGGAGATAAAGATGCTTCCATGGTACCTCTCCCAGGTGTGGTTGAATGAACCATGAGGTCCTGGAGGTCAGAAAACACCAAAGACCAAGTAAAATACAGGGGGACCGGGTAGCACAGGAGCCGGCCCCATGCCAGGCACCAGAAGCACTACATTCCCCTTGGTTTGCTGCCATGTATGAAACTCTGTTTTTAGTAATTACTTCCTCTGTTTCTTCCCTCAGATTAAACTTGGTCCATGATAGGTTAAGAGTTGTCAAAATAAAAACACATTTATAAGCAAGGCAGAACTCGGGGCGACCCCCATGGAATGGGTGCAGCCTACTGACAGCCAATTTAATCAAGGGGGAATTCAGAGTATTCATAGAGAGCAATTGATTTTCAAGAGAAAAGTCAGCAGGATCAAACAGGCAGTCGGGATGAGAATCCCTTGAATCGCCCCCATCGCTGTGTTTGCTACTGAGCAGCTCCTGCCTCTGTATAGTGTAATAGCCAAATTACTGTAATTATCCTGCAGCGCAAGTGGTATATCAACATTATTTTAAACATGGATTTTTTTGCATAATCTTTCATTATTATCATCCAGCCTCCCATTTGAAAATGGAAAAACAACAACAAACTGTGATGTAGCCCAAAGGAAAAAAAAGGTCACCAGAGAGAACAAATCAAAGGGTTATTTACATGTGAATATACTGAGATGTGTTTTACAGTCAAATACACTCTTGAAATTCATTAAATGCTTTCTCCCCTGCTTCATAAATATGGGCAAAAGAGACATCACCTACTGGGAAAATAATCCCAGCACATAATGATCATAAGGAATATAAATAGAGCCACTTTCCTTTCAAAGACCTCCAGGCCCCATATCAAAGCATTCGTGTTTCTGCCACTGTGAAATGAATCTGCCGCTGGAGAGCAGAGCTGAGTCCTATCACGGGTTGCTCCCCCAGCAGCAAAGGGCGGGGAACGCCGACCCCCTTCATCTTGCTCTCTGCAAAAATAAGGGATTCGGAGGCAGCTGCCTTCGTCTGTGGCTGCTGTTGCTTTTGAAATCCTGCAAAGGGCTTAGAAGCCAGCACTGGAATGAAGATGGAAGATCAGTAACAGGTTTTGCTAAATAACCAAAAGGCCCACCCAGCGGGCTTGAGGCAGCAGCCCTGGCTGTCAGCTCTAGCTTGCAGCTCTGCCTCAGAATCCTCCTAGCACGTTACAAACCCAAAGATGGCCCCTGAGAGCCTCTTGCAAGAGCCTAAACTGTCCTTCTTGAGGACAACATGGCCTGCACACAGGTCTGGTATCGTGGACTTGTTTTCTATAATTCTAGACAATCAAAATTGGAAGGAGTAGTTAAAGCCCTGGAGATGACACTAGTTTTCCCTGAAGATATAGTTCACTGGCTAAATAAATAAATAAAATAATAATAATAAATAAATGAATGAATGCTTCAAAAGGACAGAATTCAGGGCTGGCGATATAACAGCTCAGTAGTTGAGCACTTGCCTGGCGTGCACATAGCCCTGGGTTCAATCCAGAACAGGACAAGTCATTTCAAATTTGAAACAATGACAATTCTGAGACATAAGTCTCAGCTGACGTCTTAAACTTCATATGCATATTACATAGAGTGGCTGACTTTGTGGCCACTTCAAGGTTTACCACCGTCATATCATAGCCTTGCAGCCTTGGCCATGAAGCATGGAAGAACCTATGGGCCCTGTGGGAAGAAAAGGCAGCGGAGAGAGAGGGAAGAACCTACACGCACACACACACACAGAGAGAGAGAGAGAGAGAGGGACCCAATGCTGATGATAAGAACTGGAGATGGAGACTGGTCAGGAAGACCTGCATCCCCACGTATCAGTCCCTTCAAAGTCCACGATAGAGGCTGCAGTGTGGGCACATACAGTTCCGGGTCCTCTTATTTTGTCATCTCCCATGAGCACCTCTGCCTAGAGGCTGGCTGTACTTGATGGCATCTAAGAGGCAGTGGGACACAAACAGACTCACCATTTAAACGAAGCCACTAAGGTGAGCCTAACAGGACACTGAACATGACCAGCAGGGAGTACAAACCATACGAAGACATAGGAAGCAGATGGCCATAGGCAAGCCAAGGAAGCGAGCCTCAGAAGAAACCTATGAGGCGCCTTGATCTCAGTGGACTTTGGACCTTGGAAATGGGAGATAAATTTCTGTTGTTTAACTTAATAACATGGAAATCTGGAAGAAACCAGGGACAAAGACATCTCTTCTTTATAATGCTTTGTTATTAATACAAAATCGTGGGAAGCCCTCAGTTACAGAACTCCAGAGAACTGAGGTGCAGGCTGAACACACAAGGACAGGAACTGTGCTGTGCTGTGCTCTGTACACAAGAATCTCACACTGTCTGCAGTCTGTGTGAAGAACCAAGTAAGAATAGGACTGGGGAAAGTGGAGCCTTAGGAAGACAGTCGAAAAGACCGGGGAGGTCCAATAGACAATAGCGCGGTAGTGCAGTCTCCGGTTTGGGGCTTTGTTTTCTTTTGTTTTGTCTTTTTTCTTTTAGCTCCAGTCCATAAAAGTGAACTCGGTATTTCCTAGTCCAAGACGGGAAAGAACCTGAGGAAAGCAGCACACGTAAATTCAAATGAAAAGAAATTAAACGTTTTCTGACAGCAACAGTGGTATGTTTGATGCCTTGGAGGTGACACCGTTTTACACAGGGTGGTTTTGAAAAAATATATATATATTGTTTTGAATGGCCTTTTAACATACAATAAGCAGCACTTCTCCTGGATGGCTTGGTTACAAGAAGCTATGCTAATTATCCTTCTGAAAGGCCACAATTCTGTTATATAAAATGAAATCTTTCCCTGCCAAGAAGCACATTGAATTCTACGGGGATTTTTGTAAGATAGACCCCGGGTGTGTAATGAGATTTACAAGTCTGAACCTTGCAGGGGTCTTATAAAACAGAGATCTGTGCTGCTCAGAACACACCGGCCTACATGACGAACAAAAGTTGTTTTATTTGGACTTGTCTCTCCCTCTCTCTCTTTTTTTAAAGGCTATTAAACAGGGTGATGCCAATACAGCTGTGGAAATGCAGGCTGTGCCCTATTTTGCCTTATGCATCATCAAGAAAATTGCCAGCTCAATTCTGATTCCAAAATCTTTATTGTGATGATGCAGCTAACAAAAGCCACAGCTTGATTTGCAAACACCACAAGGGGCCAGCGACAGGGCCAACTGGAAGGAAACACTGTTTTGAGCTTTGAGCCTTTTTACTGTCACTGAAGGAGAATACTCATTAACTTCTGGGCATATGGAACATCTTGATGTGGTCCTGCACATCTTCAGAGGCTTAACATTTAAGAGGCTCTTAGACCTCACTTGGTACAATCTCCCACACCACAGAAAGCAAGTGTGTTCTCTCTCTCTCTCTCCCTCTTCGCCCCCCCCCCCGCACAAGCGTGTGTGTGTGTGTGTGTGTGTGTGTGTGTGTGTGTATGTGTAATACGTGTGTCTGTTTCTTTACAAATTCTCCCAACATTTCAGAAACTTACCACTTCTAAAACAACTTCTCCACCAAATAAAAACAATAAATAAACTTTTACTTATATTAGTTTAAAATCTTAGAACTCTCCCCAGTCAACCCCAACCCTAACCCAAAATTTACAAATGAACATAGGAGATATACATATATATATGTATATATATACAAAAACTGTATTTACATGCTATATTTGAATATGTACTGGTGAGAGGCAAACTAATGCGCACAGCTACGTTTTTTAGACTAGATGGTAGACAGTAGGCTTGTCACAATGCTATTAAGAACTGGATGGAGAAGGAACATTACATTTTACAATTTTTCTTCTTGGAAGGGTTGAGGCTGCTGTGAAGGTGCAAGTTTTCACAGCTGCTAGGGAAGGAGAGATCGTGAGTCAGAGATTAGAGAACAGAGAACACAGGAAGAAGACTGAAGCAGAGGAACAAGGGAAGGAACCAACAACATGTGTATTACTGATGACCACGGTGGACGACTGGTACTCACTCCTCCACTCAGGTCATCTCAGAGTCTTCCACTTGAAGGACAGGGAGCTGGACTGTCTAAACCTCAATCCAGTCTGTTGTGTGTGAGGAAAATCCTTTCCCACTGGTACAAAGAGATGGATCAACTATATGTTGGTTCCCTCAGAAGCTGAGTCAAAGATTAAAAAACAGTCATTGGGAGCTCTTAGGGACAGCATACCTCAGAGAGCAGGGACGATTCAGGGATCGGTCAACGCCTGCAGTGGTTAGTGCCTGGGTGTTCATTTGCTAGCTCTTCTAGATTGCAACTTGACAAGACAGTGTCTATCCATAGCTCGAGACAAGCCTAAAGACACAGGCGTGAAGATTCCAGCAAAAGAAAGTTGTTCAAATTACGTGTGTTGGCACACATGTGCAGACACACAATCAAGTTTGAGGATGTGGGTTGCTCACTGGTAAACTGCTAAGGAAACCTTTATTAAACAGCTCACTGATGTGGAATTCTGTATTTAGTGAAACATATCTGTTGTCTGAATAGTCACTCTGCATCTACTCTAGTTCTCTTTTCACCTGAGAAATGTTTATGTCACCCCAGGTGTGTAGGTATATAAAAATATAAGTCATTTAAGAATCTACCAATAATGAAACATAAAAATGTATTTGAAATCAGTTATTTGGTAGACAAATAATTTTCCCACTCGTGTGTGTGCACTTCCGTGTGTTCATAAATGTGTACAAGCGCTGGAGAGGCTGGAAGAGGATGTGGGATGTCTGTCTCCTTCATTCCTCACTCTTTTATTATTTCTTATTAAGACAAGGTCTCTTACTGAGCCTGCAGCTCCTCCCTGATCCAGCCGGACCGGCTGGCCAGCAAACCCTCGGAACCCCCTGTGTCTGCCTCCTCCGCTCTGGGATTACAGGAGCATGCCACTGTGCTAGGCTTTTTAAGATGCTGGGATCCAACTCAGGTCCTCATGCTTCTGTGGCAAGACTTTGCAGATTAAACCATTCTCCAGTCCAACTTTAGTATTTATGAAAGATTACTGTAAATTTGCATACTAATTAGATACATGTTATTTACTTTTTATAGTAAGAATTAAATCTTGGCTAAATATTTGGCTCTGGGGCTGGAGAGATGGCTCACCGGTTAGAAGCACTGACTGTTCTTCCAGAGGTTCTGAGTTCAATTCTCAGCAACCAGGTGGTGGCTCACAATCATCTGTAATAGGATCTGATGCCCTCTTCTGGTGTGTCTGAAGACAGCGACAGTGTATTCATATAAATAACATAAATAAATAAATCTTAAATTGTTGGGAAAGTCTGTGTTAGTCTCAAGTCAAAATTCATTGTGTGATTTTGAGTATGCCTGTGGAGTATATGTTTGTTAATGTAGGTACCTGAACATGTATGTGTGTGTGTGTGTGTGTGTGTATGTGTGTATGTGTGTGTGTATGTGTGTATGTGTGGGGGGAGGGTGGCAGCAGACTGACATCTGTCTCTTAGGCCTCCACTTTACTCTTTCTAAACAGGGTCTCTCTGAATGAACCTAAATCTCATTAATTTGGCTAGATTTGCTGGCCAACAAGCCTCAGGGATCTGTCTGTCTCTGCTTTCAGCCAGCTCTGAAGTGACAGAATTCATTTAATAATTTTTTAAATTACATTCAAGCTAGCGATTCAGACAGCAATTTTTAAAACCAAATGTTTAAGCACATTCCAACACAAAGATGTACTAGTTTGATAATGACAGACAGAAGAATCACAGTAGAGAAACATTAAATGTTTCTGTAAGAGTGGAGAGCTACATGCACAGAAAAGACACCCTCTCGAAGCATTCCCTAACGCGGCTGTGATAATTGGGCAGTGTAAATTGTCCATGTTCTAGGTTGAGAATCAAGGCTACAGTTAAGTCAGAGAATGTGAACCAGGGGAGCAGCACCAGAAATATCCTGGATTCATTGTAAAATTGATTCTGGATTGATTTTTGGTCACTGTGCATTGAAAAATCTTTGATTCATGCCATATATCTTGTAACTCCTCCATTCAGACTCCACTGGAGTTTGTTTGTTTTTTGTTTTTTGTTTTTGTTTTTGATACTTTATTTACATTTCCAATGTTTCCCCTTTTCTGGGTCTCCTCTTTGGAAACCCCCTATCCTCTCCCCAACCCGCCTCTATGAGGGAATTCCACCTCCCACTCA
>CM052701.1:30522241-30637640 GCA_028551405.1 Uromys caudimaculatus | reverse complement strand
GAATGGATACAGAAAATGTGGTACATTTACACAATGGAGTACTACTCAGCTATTAAAAAAATGACTTAATGAAATTTGCAGGCAAATGGATGGAACTTGAAAATATCATCCTGAACGAGGTAACTCAGTCACAAAAGAATGAACATGGTATGTACTCACTGATAAGCGGATATTAGCCCAAAAGGTCAGAATGCCCAAGTTTCACTTAACAGTAACTGCTGGTCTGAGAGTGAGGTCCCAGATGGAGGAGTTGGAGAAAGGTCTGAAGGAGCTGAGGGAATTTGCAGCCCCATGGAGGGAGCAAGATCGTCCATGGGCCTGACCCCCTCCCCCGGTTGTCCTGGAGTTTGGACCGCCAACCAAAGAATACATATCTATGGACCCATGGTTTGGACCACATATGTGGCAGAGGATGATCTCAATGGCAATCAGGAGAGAGGAGAGGCCCTTGGGCCTGAGGGTGTTAAAGGCCCCAGTAAAGGGGAATGTCAAGGCGGGAATATGGGGATGGGTGGGCGGGTGGGTGGGTGGTGGAATTCCTTCATAGAGGCGGGGATGGGGAGGGGATGGGGGTTTCCAAAGAGGAGACCCAGAAAAGGGGAAACATTGGAAATGAAAATAAAGTATCAAAAATAAAAAAAATTAAAAAAAGATGTTATATCATTGAAAAAGTCTTTCAGAAATAACTTTGATTTTAGGCGAAGAAAAGCTAAGGAAAATTATTATCAGCAATGTACTGTAGAAAAGTTTAAAGGCATTATAAGTAAAAGATATTAGACAATAGAAACGTAGATTTACAGAGTAAATTAAAAGCATTAAAGATGTAACTATGAAAAAAAAGATACACACACACAATTACAGAAGAAACTTTTTTTAAAAATAAAAATTTATTTTATTTATATGAGTACACTGTAGCTGTCTTCAGACACACCAGAAGAGGGCATCAGACTCCATTTCAGATGGTTGTGAGCTCCCATGTGGTTGCTGGGAATTGAACTCAGGACCTCTGGAAGAGCAGTCAGTGCTCTTAACCACTGAGCCATCTCTCTCGCCCCAGATGAAACTTTTAAGAGTTCTAAAATGGTGACCTCAAAGAATTAAACTCTAACAGTGAGGCCTTTTACAACATGCAACTCTGGTTTGCTCTGTAGGGAACATGCACATGAGGCCAACTCCAGTGATTATAATTTCTCAATTATAAAACATTTTTAAAACTTCGGGAGAGATTTTAAGAAGCCGAGGACCAGAAAGCCTGCTGCATACTTCCTATAAATCCATGGAACTCAAACATATGGTTGATGAAACAAGACCTGAACAGTGACGACACTGATGCCCAGGCTACTGTGGAAGGGGGATATCCGAGGGGGTCCCACCTCTAGACAAAGAACTACAGGTGACTAATGGCTGAGAAGAGAGGATTAGCCTCTCCCAGGGATGAGACCCTAATTGGTTATCCAATCTCAAGTGGTCACACTTGAAATGATACACATGAAACAACACTAAATGGACTCAGCATGCAATATGTATATATCAAAGCACTTACACACATATGTAATAACATAGAAGAGGTCACTGATGGAGAGGGAGCAGTATGTATATGTGTAGAGGTACACAGAGTGAGTGGGAGGGGGAAGGAAATGGGAGAACGATGTAATCGCATTTTAAAGTTTAAAAATGTGCGAGAGAGCTCTCTATGAAATGTGAAATAAAGTATGCATTTTAAATTACATGCATTAAGTTGTATGAATTTAGATTATATTTACTTACATGTAACTTTATGTTATTGTTGGTTCATCCTATCAGTGATTGTTACCATATTCTTTGACTTTTTTGTATATTTTCTAGGTTCTTTAGAATGAACTGAGTTATTTTTATAACCAGTCACCTTAAGGTTACATAGATATACACTGCCAGATATTATCTTATACAAGTGTGATATTAGTTTAGTACTGTAACCAAGAAACCTATTTCTGCTCTTGTCCAGGTCCATTCAGATAAGATTAGCCAAGTTTCTGGATACTGCTGGTGTCGAAAATCTTGTCAGCACCCTCCTGCTGAGTAAAAAGATACTGGACGATTTAGCCCAGTACAACGAGGCTGCCAGAGACCCTGTAAGTACTGCTAGCCCCTGCCGTGGCTTCATTTTCCTGGTCACAAGGGACCATCATGATGTACAAAGTTTCAGCCTTGGAGCTTCCTTGAACATCCTTGGAGAATCTGTGGGGATGAGGGGGAGCAGCAGAGGGAAGGTGAGAAGTTGGCAGATCTGACCGTCATCCTGGAAGGATAGTTTAGGAATGCGTGGTATCTGATGTCCACCCCAGTAGCAATGAGTACCAGACTTAGGTTAATGTAGCTCCCTTTTAATTATGTTAGCTGGTGAACCTAGGCAGGACCTTCTGTTGATCTGGCTTGAGGTTTCAAGGACTAGAGAAAAGGATGATCCTCTGTGGTCAACGTTTGGTCTTCTCTAGCATACTAACCTAGATAGGAGCTGTGGACAACATCAGGCCCATGTCTGTCCACATGCTAACACTGAGGCCGGTGTCAGTCCACATGCAAACACTGAGGCCCGTGTCAGTCCACATGCTAACACTGAGGCCCGTGTCAGTCCACATGCAAACACTGAGGCCCGTGTCAGTCCACATGCTAACACTGAGGCCCGTGTCAGTCCACATATTGATACAGAGGCCTTAACGATATTTCCAGTTGACTTGGCTAGATGTACAGTTCACTTAGAGGCTGGAAAACTGAAATTTCTCTAATATGCTTTATTTTGAAACATTTTTTATCAAACTATGACCAAGAAACAGTTTAGTAAGTTTTACAATTCACAGTAGTAAATTACAATTTACTACTATGTAAGTAGGATTTGCCACTTGAAAGAGATAGGACCCCGCTGGTCACTGGTCCCATCATACCTTCATTCAGAAACTCTCCCAGGTTAATATACCATTGTTTCCAAAATAGTTAGACCTACTTTTGGGCTTTAGGTCAGGAAAGTCATACCAGTTTTCTTTCCTGGTATAGAGGTCCTTTTCTCAGCAATATGATTGTGAGATTTGTCTGTATTATGACAAAATTATTTCACCACATGAATATATCAACTATTTCTTCATTCTGCTGCTGAGGTCATTTGGAAAAATAAGAAATAATGGCTTTTTAAAAATAAAATAAATCAAATCTTTTAAAGTTAATATTAAGTCACCAGGGAGACACCAGACACCTACCATGATGATACCAGGAAGGCATTTTTTTTTTTCTTTTTTCGAGACAGGGTTTCTCTGTGTAGCCCTGGCTGTCCTGGAACTCACTCTGTAGACCAGGCTGGCCTTGAACTCAGAAATCCGCCTGCCTCTGCCTCCCAAGTTCTGGGATTAAAGGTGTGCGCCACCACTGCCCGGCCCAGGAAGGCATATTATTATCACGATATAAATTTAGAATAAACTTCATCCATCACACCCATTATGCTTTGGTCTTTCTCTGTCTCTTGTCTTGGTAGCCTCTTCCCTTTTGGCCCCTCAGTATGATCTCAGGCTCTCCCTTCTAATGAATTTGCAGGGAGTGTTCTCTAAGACAAAAATGTTAGTGAAGGGGCTGGAGACTCGTTGCTCTTCTAGAGGACTGGGCTCAGTTCCCAGCATCCACATGGTGGCTCCCAACCATCTGTAGCTCCTGTTCCAGAACACCCAATATCCTCTTCTGACCTCCACAGGCACCAGGCACACAAGCATAAATATAGTCAAAACATTCACACAAATAAAATGAGTTACACAAATCTAAGACTATTAAACATTTGAATGAGTGTTGATTCTGTTACCGTGGTTACTGCAGCCGTGGCTGGTGAGTTTGCAGCAGTAGCGGCTGATTTCAGAGACCTCGGTACGATGCTTTCTGGGGTCATAATGAAACTCACTCTTACCTTTGCAGGATGGAACAGCACTGCAGGTGTTCGTAGCAGAAGTTGCAGGACAAATAGTTGGCATTGCAGTGATCAGAAAAGAAATGGTAAGTTCTGAAGCGGCCATTAACTGGCTTCGCTGTAACTTTTTATATCATGAATCAGCTGGCATCTCTCTCTCTCTCTCTCTCTCTCTCTCTCTCTCTCTCTCTCTCTCTGTCTTTCTCTCTTTCTCTATTAAAAATGTTATTTAATGGAATTTCTGGGTGTAGTGGTACATGCCTATAATCCTAGCACTTGGGAGGCAGAAGCAGGTGGACCTCTGGGTTCAAGGCTAGTCTAGTCTACATAGTGATTTCAGGAGAGGCAGAGCTACATAGTGATACCCTGTCATCAAAAAACAAACAGAACAAAACACACACCCACACACTATGAAAAGATTCTCATTTTAAAAAATCTAATAATCTACGACCATCTGATAATGATAAATAATAATAATAATAATAATAATGATAATAATAACCAGTCCCACTGCTGTCTCCAAAGGATTACTGCTACAGTTAGTCATTCATCTTTACCAGCATCCGTCTTCACACTCAGTTTTGTGTGTGTGTGTTTGTGTATTGTCAAGTGTGTGTGCCATTTTATATTTTTCCCAGTACAGTTATTCCAAGTCACTTATTACTGAGTAGTCAATTATTTTGCTGCTGACTTGAAATAGTGCTTTTACATTTATTAATTTTGTATGTTCCTCTGTGTCTTATAAGTTTGATTTCGTGCTATTGGTTTATTTATTGATACTCATTATATTATCACGTTTTTAAAATAATTTTTAAATTATTGTTTTTTATTTCATGTGTATAGATGTTTTGCCTGCATGTAGGTCTGTGTACCACATATATGCCTGGTGCCCTCTGAGGTCAGAAGAGGGTGTCAGATCCCTGGGACTGGAGTTACAGCAGTTGCGAAACACCATGTGGATGGGGGCTCTTGAGCCCAGGTCTTCTGGAAGAGCAGCCAGTGCTCTTAACCACTGAGTCATCTCTCTGGCCCCCACCACATGTTTGATACCTAGCAGCAGAGGCTTCTTTCATTGATATTCTTTGGTTTTGTTTGTTTTCTTGAGATAGGGTCTCATCTAGCTCATGTGGAACAGGCTAGCCTTGTATTTGCTATCTTGTGATGTAATCAAATGTGATCTTGAACTCTTGATCCTCTGACCTCTAACTCCCACGTGCTGGGATTACAGGTCTATCACCATGAACAGTGTTCATTTGCCTTATTTTTCAAATTTTCTTGGACATGTCTCCATTTGGGTGAACTTTCTAATACTTACCATGAAATATCTATGCCTGTATGGATTTTATAGCATTTACTTTTCCTCTCAGCAGTCTAGCTTTCTGTGTTGTTTAAGTCCAGGTTCTTTGGCAATTTTTTTTTCCATACATGCTTTTGGGTCAGCGTTACCATCAGAAGACAATTTAAATGTGTCCCCTGGAGATCCATGCTTGGAAGCTCTTCTCAGTATCACTGCATTAAATGGTGCGAAGCTGATGGGTCATTGGGGGGTACTGCCTGTGAAAGAGATTAAGTAGTTCTTGGGGATCCCAGTGAGTTACAGAAAAGCGAATTGTTATAGAAAGAGTGAGATGGCCCCTTCTCTCCTTTCCCATCTTATTATGTGAGACTTTCTCTCTCTCTCTCATACACATGTTTATGCCATCATGCACTCTGCTTAGATGTCTTTACCAGAGCCCAGACCAACATGGTGCACTTCCAGTCTCCAAAACACTGGACTAAATAAACCTCTTTATGTATGTACGTATGTATGTATGTATAAATGCATGCATGCATGTATGTACACATATTCACACACACGCGCGCGCGCGCGCGCGCGCACAAAATGTACTGAACCTTGGATAGTTTTTTTTTGTTTTTTGTTTTTGTTTTTTTAAATAGTAATGGAAAGGAACTAATGCAGTCAGACACTTGTCTGCCCTACAAGACTACTGGCTACCTTCCTCCCTCTTACTTGGCTCCTGTGAGTCTGACTGAACTGACAGCAATGCATGCCTTTGCTCTTTGACCTTTTCTTGGGTTTGACCAAAGAGAAGCTTGAAAGGAGGGGGGAGGACAGCCAAGGTGTCTCCACCTGGCTGGGACCACTGGCCTTGTCTCCAGATGCTCTCTTTGTGGATTCCTGTGAGCAGACTGCCACCTACTCCACCCGAGTCCACTAATAGCTTTCAGTTGCTCTCTCACTGTCACGGCTAATTTCCCCACACCTTCCCGTCTCTGTAAACACTCCCTTTGTTGAGCCTACCTCCAATTATCCTAATTTGAACATGCCATCTGTCTCCTGCTGTGACCCTTTCCCAATATACTCTAGGACTTTTATGATTTTTTTCTATGTAGTTTGTAATTTTTTTTATTGATAATGTACATAAATATCTATTGTTGTACCTTGTAAATGTCTATTTTAGAATATAAGAAGACCATGAATTTTTGTATTTTGATCTTGTATCCAGTTACCCTTCTAAAGTCTCTTTTTTACTCTGAGAATTTAAAAACTGATCATCCCTCAGCCCCCAGGCACAGCGTCAATTTCAAGCCATTCCATTGCTGAGAGCAGTTAGAGGCCATGGTCAGACTCAAAGGAAAGACCTGTGCACTGTGCCTTTGGGGGAGGGGACTTTATAGAAAATCACCATGGCGGCTGTTCTGCTCCAGTCACTCTCCCCATTTCCTGAAGCCGAACGCCAGCCTCACACTGCTATGTAGCCAGGTATGAACTTCAACTCCCTGCCCCAGTGCTGAGATTACAGCTGTGACCGCTATGCCTGGCTTTATGCCTGATATTCTCTCTCTCTCTCTCTCTCTCTCTCTCTCTCTCTCTCTCTCTCTCTCCAATTTTGTTGTATGAATAGAGCAACATTAAATGGTAGTGCTGATAAAGGCTACTTTTTTAGTTGTCTATATTGTAATAGTATAATTCAATCTTTTCCTTCATTTAACGTGCTATTTGTAGGTGTCAAGGAGATACCAAGTTAAGGAAGTTTTCTACTTTTTGATTATTGACGGTTTCTTTGATGGATAGGTATTAAAAATTTTCTCGATGGGTTTTTGGACTTTCCTGGGATGTCTGTAAGGGCTTATCCATTTGTTCTTCTTTGCGTTTATTTCTCTGCCTGATTCAGTGTGTCCGAGTTGCTGGCTTTGGATAATGGCATATCGGAGTCTACCCATCTTGTCCTCATAATAGATACTCATTTGATAGTGTATAAAATTCTCCAGGTGTTTACCCTCAGAATGCTGGTGTGAACTGTATACTCATTTGATAGTGTATAAAATTCTCCAGGTGTTTACCCTCAGAATGCTGGTGTGAACTGTCACCATCTCGGGTACTCAGTGCCACTGATTAAATCTAACTGGAGGACAACCCCATCCTTAATCCTCTGCAAACACAAGTGGACTGGTTTGGTCTTTCTTGAGTCTTCTCGAGAGTTTTTGTCCATTTGTTTTGCTTTTGGAGAGGTGTTTTGGTTTGGTATTGGAGGGTTGCCTTTTGCTTGCTCAACACAGAAATCCTGAGTTTTATCAAGGAATACTTACTTACCTTATGCCTCTGGGGGAAGCATTCTTCCGCCAATCATTTCTGCCCTCCGTTTTCTTCGGTCTCTTAGGTGGGTTCTGGATCTTTTGAATTGATCCTTCAGCATCTCTTGCTAGTAGAAATAACAGGTAGGCAGACTGATGGATGTATTTCTTGCTCATCACTTGGAGCTATTTCCTTAACATTAGTTTTCTGAATCTCTGATTTAGTCTCTGACCAGGATTTTAATGGTATCCAGGCAGGTCTTCATTGAAACTATCTCAGAGTTCAAGATTTAACTTCTACATCTTTCCCTTGTTCACTCACAGTTTCTTCTGTATATCCAATTACGTTATAAGCAACATTTCTTTTGGGAACCTGTGAAGGTTTTATATTGATTTTTTAAAATTCTCTCCTGTCCTCCTGATTATCCATTTCCTCACTGTAGCAAACCGTGCGTTTCTCCCCTCTAGTTGTCACATTACTGTCCTCACAGGGCTGTCTGTGTCATGAAGGAAAGATTAAATAGCCGTCGTGGGTGGTCAGCATAGCTGTAGTTCTCTACTTCCTCTCTGCCACTGTCGGCAGGGCTACCCACCTGTCCTGTTGGGAGGTGAGCAGCCATTCTTTGACTTTCTCTTATATACTTGAATGCAGTAGCAACAGACAGGCAGGGACCCCAGTGTGGACCAAGGTGGTAAAGGTTTAACCAAGCTGTATGGTTTCCTTTCAAGGTAACACCGCCTTACATTTGGCCTCTCGTGCACCCATTATTCTTTAGAAAATATTGTTGTTCTTGTTATGTTAAGGGATTTGGGAAGAGAGTAAAATGATAGCTGTTATGAGCTTGCTGCAGTCTCTGCTCTTGAAACTGTGTTTTTCCATCAGTGAGTTTACAATAGAGTCTTGCTGGCCATATTTGTCAAAATTTAAATTTCCTGTCATTAAGAACAGTCACATTCACTTCGGATTATCTGCCTTCCTTCCCTGCTCTCAATCATGTGTACCAGAGAGGTGAAGGGGGCCAGGCTATAGCAGCCACGGCACGCATGAGCCCTGGTTCCACCATAGTGTGGAACCTCCCATTTCATAAATCTGTTACCATGACAAGAACAGAGTAAGGAACGCCCTGCTTGGGTTCTTCCTTCATAGCCCAGTCATGTGCTAACAGATGTGACTCTGAAATGGGACATTTCTACACCAGCAGGTGATCAGTAACAAACCTAGGGCACAAGTGAATCTGTCTACTGACTGAGTCTTAAATAACCTATGCCCAGTCACTTGTGCTGCCTCACTGGTGTTCCTGGTGCCCAGAAATGTTATGGGACTGCTCTGCTCTGCTGCACCTGACCAGGCACCCAAGGCTCAACATGCTGACAACAGCCAAAGGCAGAAGCATGAACAAATCCATGTAGCCATTGTCTTAGGGTTTTATTGCTGAAGAGACACCATGACTATGTCAACTCTTATAAAGGCAAACATTTAATTGGGTGCTACGGGGATCATTTTCTACCAAACCACCACAGCCATCTTCCATAGACAGATCATCAGAACAAGCACATGCTTTCTGCTTTAAAAGAATTTGTAAGCCAAGTGTGGCAGTGTGCATATACCTGTAATTCCAGCACCAGGAGGCTAGCCTTGGTTACATGGTGAGTTCAAGGTGAACCTGAGCGACCTAGGAGACCCTGTCTCAACAATCAAGGGCTGCAGATGTAGCTCAGGGGTAGAGCTCTTGACAAACATGCTCAAGACTCTCAGTTCAATCCCTAGCACTGAAAATAGAATTAAGGAGATGGTGATGAATAATGGAAGAAACAAACATATTTTTCACTATTGCACTTGAAGCAATTTTTAAAAATTGTGTGTGTGTGTGTGTGTGTGTGTGTGTGTGTGTGTGTGTTTTTACTTGCTTGTTGTCTTTGTGGTGCATATGTGTGTGCGTGTGTGTGTGTGTGTGTGTGTGTGTGTGTGTGTGTGTGTGTGTAAGCCAAAGGACAGCCTCCTGTGTCATTTCTCAGGAACAGTTCTTGTTTTTTGAGAGAGCATCTGCCATTGGCCTGCTATTTTCTGAGAAGCAAGGTAGGCTAGCTAGAGAGCTCTAGGAGTCCTCCTGTCTCCATCTCCTCAGCCCCGGGATTGAAGCACATGCCACCACTCCAGGCTTGTTTGCCTGGGATCTGGGGGAATCAACCCAGGTTCTTAGGCTTTCGTGACAAGAACCTTGCCAAATAAGCTATCCTTAGCCCCACCTTAAATGACTTTAAGATAGCTGTATATCTCAACACTCATGCATAGAATTTGCTTAAAACATCCTTTCTCTGCTTCTTCTCTAGGATATAGAGTACATACGATCTCATTATAACATTGAGGATTTCATCTACTTCAGCCACCACCAGCAGGAAGAACATGGGCGCTTGAACCATTTTGCCCTGAACCCTATTTTCCGACACTACACCAAGTTTTTCCTAAAGGAGATCCTTCGCTTAGGCTATAAGTCATGTCTCTACTATCCCGTGTACTCACAGACCCGAGAAGGCAAGGTAAGAGGCTGGCACACGGGCGTTCATGGTAGCATCCTTTGCACACTGCATCTTATTTGTTCTCCTGGTGACTCACTGCAGTGTGCAGCCGAGTCTCCACTGGCCATATTCGATTAGGCTATTTGCTCCACTGTGGTGAGTGGCCAAGAGGATTCCGGTGTCTGAGACAACCAGAAACAATGTAATTAGACGAATTTGCTGGGTTTTTTCCATATTGACAAAATGGCAACAGAAACCTGTAGGGAAAAAAATCATTGTAAGAGACATGAAGACACCATCGTTTCTCATGGTGTAGAGCCAAAGTGATCCTATCATGTTCTTTGAAACAAAGAACCCCATAGAAATGAGGAAATTAGTTCCATCCTATAAAATTGGTGTGCTGTACACCACATCCCAAATGAAATGTATGACCATTTCCATAAAAGGAATGGATGAGAGGCGGAGATGGAACTCTGCCTTAGGAAATACCTATGCAATTCCTCCTTATGTTTGGTAAACTTCCATAGAGTGACACAGTCATAGAGACCCAGTGTGCTCCAAACACCAGCTCATCTCAGCTCCACAGCCCCCTCTGCCCTGCTTTATTGCTCTTGGGTGTACGGTCTGCTATACAGGCTGTGGGTTTGCCTTTTCTTTCACGAGCTGTTTCAGGAGCCACTGATGCATACAGGGAGACACCTTCACCTACTCATGTACTGTCTTCTGGTTGTTCCACAAGTAAGCCGGATTCCCAAGGGGTGGTTTTCTGAAAGCTGGTCCCACGGTCAATGACATTGGTCCTCTTGGTGTGTCCTCTCAGGGTGATGGGTTTCAACTACCAGGCTGAGTAGAAGTTGTCCCTTCAGTTTCTGGTCATGACCTCAAACCTTCCCACGACCTGCCAAGAGCCCTTGACACTCACAGTTTTTCTCAGTGACCACAAGGGACTAAGTGGAAATTTTCAGGTGCTCTTATGTAGCAAAGTATTTCTTAGACAGCATGTAAGCGCATTGGCGCACACCTGTAATGGTCGGGCCTGGGTATCACGCAGGAGGGGGCGCCTGTGGGAAAGAAGGAAGAGCAATGTGGAAATTGTACAGGGAAGCCATGGACCCAAACAATGTCCTTCACTTAACACTTGACTGCATAGCAACGGTGTGATTTTCCAGGTGTGATACTAAGCTCTTAGTTTCTGTTTACCATGCTGCCTGTATGTGCCGGGCTGGAGCAAAGTCCATTTACATCTGTGGTAAAGACATTTTGGACACTGCACCTGTGTCTCCTTGCCAAGCAGTGCAGAGCTAGGGACATGCTGCTTGTTAACCTTGGAAACCCATTTGGAAGCACTGCCCTTTGATTTGCCCATGTTCATGTAAAACGAGAGGAAGACGCTGTCCCGAGTCATTTGAGTCAGAATTCCCTAATTCTGCTCCATGTCCTCTAGCAGTGAAATAAAACTGCCTGTTCCTCACTGTATTGGTGGCTCTCTCTTAACCTCATGAGAGGACCTGCATCAGGACATAAACCAGAAGTTCTCCACCTGTGGCTTGTGATCCCCGGGGGCTCGAGTATCAGATACCCTGCATATCACATGTTTACATTTTGACTCTCAACAGTAGCAAAATTACAGTTATGAAGTAGCAATGAGATAATTTTATGGTTGGGGGCCCCACAACGTGAGGAACTGTATTAAAGGGGCGCAGCGTTAGGAACGTCGGAAAGCACTGGCCTAGACATTCACAGATATAAAGTCAGCACCCTGGGCAGGGTTTCCTGAGGCCCGCTTCTCAGCAATGTGTGAAGCCAGGGTGTGAGGCGCAGTGGTTAAAGAGTCTAGAAAGCATTTCTGGAAGCTTGTAAAAAATGTCCACGGCTACTTTTAAAACAGCACATGAGTCATATGCAAAGCATTATATTTATTAAAATACACAGCTAATGTTCTGCTATACTTCTTTGCTCTCTGACTCTAATTCAACAAATAGATACATCATTGCCAGTTTGGCTTTTCACAGTCTTACACTTGAGGTTGAAATATTTCTTGGCCCTGAGGGTTTTTTTGTTTGTTTGTTTTGTTTTATTTCCAAGATTTCATAAATGTCAGTCACCATTCTCTGTCAAGTTTTAAAAACTAGATCAAATCAATACTTAAAGCACTATTATTACATTATTTATAATCTATTTCAACAAGCATAAATCCAGGTCACCGTTCAGTCATACTACAAATCAAAATCCTTTGATCCTCCTCTCCTTTTCCCTACATTCCTGTTCTTTCACAAGACCCTCATTTTATTTTATTTTTTTTTAAAAAGCCCAAGTAAAGTTGTCTGAGCACTTTCGCATCTGGGTTAGCTGGCCCCCTGGATGGCATTTTCATCTATGTGTGTTGAAGCATCTTGTGCCAAACACACAGAGGTTAACAGGACTCAGATAACACAGCTTAATGGGGTCAAATCAAGCTGATTCATGATCACTATGGAGAGGAATATTCTCCTGGGGGAAATACTTGTACTGAAAAATCCCATAAACCAAACCACTTGTTTATCTGTCATTCCCACAGAGATAGTAATGTAATTACCCTCATAATTATCTTCATTAGTGTGAGGCATTATCTGCAATTCATTCCTCTGCTCCGAGAGTATGTTTGTTTATTTGCTGATTTTTTTTCCTCCCCTCTCTGACTTGGCCGAGTTAAGAGTTTTGTATTTGTCAAGCAGCACGCAGACATCTGCGCTGTGCCTCTGACATTCTCTCCCCTAAAATAGAGATGGTTGTCTTTCAGCTCCAGAACTCTTACTCCCACTCCCTGACATCTGCCCTTCATTACTTGGTTCCCGTGCGACCACGACGACAGATTGTCTATCCTCTGGAAAAACTTGGCATAAACGCTCCATCAAAGGAGGTCTCCAAGGATCAGGTGGGTAACAGGGCGGCAGGCCGGGAGGCACGCTGCCAGCTCCCGCGGGCTTGGCAGATGGGGTGGCAGCCCTGTCTTCACCAAGCAGGCTGCTTCTTAATTACAGAGAACCTGGTGCTCATACCCTTACAGGCGGCGTCCTGCAAGCGTTCCCTGCAGCCTTGCCCTCAAGTGCTTATTTCTTAGTAAGCCCAGAGCAGTAGCCACATCCTCCTTCAGAGGATACAGCAGGGACACCTCGAGTGTTGTTGCTGGTCCCTGGACAAATGAGTGGCCTAGAGCCACCCACACCCCTGCATAATTTTATCTTCCTTCCCTGTCCTCAAAAGAAGAAACCTTCTTTCAAGTGATCATTCGCTTTTAAGTCAGCCAGTGGTCTTTTTGCTGTTAGGACAAAGTTGACAGAGAAATGTCGTGTTGGAGATGTTTGAGTCTTAAGCTGTTTTTTGTTTGTTTGTTTGTTTGTTTGTTTTAAACATGGACACATAAAAGCTCCTGCGGGAAGTCGAAATGAGCCTTGTTCATTTTACCTACCTCGAGGTAAAAAATATCACTGGGATGCCATTGAGACCAAACAAGAAGGGTTGGAACCTGTGTGTAAATGTTTGTGAATGTGAAAGACAAAGCCATGTTTTGGTTGTTGTTGTAATTTAAATGGAAAACATAACCACATGAACTTGACCAGCGTGTAGGCTTCCAGGGTTCTGGGTACTTTGAGTTTAAGTGAGTTTAAAAACAAAATACCCTAGTGGCTAAGATTTGCCCTTCCTGAAAGCTAAAAGAGGAAAGTGAAAGTGTGAGCATTTGAAACATTGTGATGAGGAGTTGCCCCTCAGAGATGAGGGGGCTCCTCAGCCTCAGCACGGAGGGAAGGTACAGACACCATGTTCCCAGCTCAGCCTCAGGTGGGGCAGGGACTGAGCAGACCCAGCCCAGAGGCCTCTTCAAGTCTGACCTTATATTGGTAAAAATAACAAAATTTATATTTATTTTCTAATAATTACAAATTGCTGTTCATTTTCAACTTTTTAATTTTTTTTAACTTTTTATTATGAAAGGTGACAAGCAGATTCAATAATATAGAAGATAGTTTCCTATCCACCTCCCCAAACCCCCTGAGTGAGAGACCTTTCCCTTACAGTGTTTTTAAATGTTCAATCTTTCCTAGTTTTAGCAACATTAATTCTTGGGAAAATGAGATTTAAAAAGCATAGACTGACAAAAATCTAAGTTCAGTTATGCTGCTGTTAGGTCTTGCAGACATAGAATCAGTCTGTTGAATTGCTACAGAAGCTTCCATGTGCTTAGATCTTCATAGACCAGTTTAGTTTACACATGGCTTCTTATTCCAAACCAAACCTCGAGGAGCACCAAAATCCCCATCTACTCAGCACCTAGAAGTAATGATATTATATTCTTGGACAATTTGGGTCTTACCGCACCAGAGGGCAGGAGCCTCAGGAGGCAGAAAGGTGTGATTCTCTCCACATGATGCTTTGCAGCTTGTGTATCAAATCTAGTAAAGGTGAGAGATGCTGACCCTTTTGCTAAAGTGCCTTCACAAAGACAGGGCTGGGCCAAGGGAAGGCCTTTTGGGTAGTGTGGTGCCCGTGACTTCAGCCCGCACTCTCACAGAATGAGTGGAGTGAGCTACAGAGGAGGCATTCAGAGCTGTTGCTTGGCGCAGGCGCATGTTGTTACAAGCATGCAAGACACCCCTGCCCATCCTCTGTCTGTCCCAGGGCACCTCTGGAATTGGGCCACCCTGAGATGAGCTGGAACTCCAGGTGGAGAGAAAGCCAGAGAAAACATTTTGTTTCATTAAAAAATGATCCTTGCATTACTTCCCAGGTTGGCGTGATTTGAAATAATTGCTTACTTTTAATAACTCTTTCCCTGCCCATGTCAGGATGTGTGACTCCTCAGTCTAGAGTCCTGGCCCATGTACAGGCACAATGGAGACGGACAGTCTAAACCTGGGGTCTAGGAAGAAAAACCCTCAGTGGACGGTTGAGAAAAACAATGGTGTGGGTGTTTGCTTGCTACCTAATGCTGGGGCATTTATGGTGCGGGTGAATTCTGACTGGTTAAGAAATGCTTCTACCATTACTGACCACATCCAATCTTGACAGGTGGCTTTAGTAAGATTAAGATTTAGTAAGGGATTGGGAAAGTAGGTCGGTGGCTTTTAGCCTGTACAGTGCCTGCAGTTAGACCGTCTGCTTTGCATAAAACAAAGAGGCCTGCGGGTTTCAAGGCCAGTGGATAGTGTCCGGGCTGGGGGCACAGCCGGGTGGAAGAGCACTTGTGTGAAAGGCTTCTGTTTGATCCCCAGCATTGCCAGAAACAAACTACACAGCTGCAACAGCACACTGGAGTAACAATGTTGGAAACGGAAATGAAAGGATCAGCAACATTGTAACCCCTCACAGAATGGACCTAGATATTTAAAACGAGGCCCTGATTTATATGGAAGGTTATTTTCTCTTTTAAAAAACATTTTAGATGTGTTTAACATTTTAAACAATTGTCTGAGATAAGCTGAGCCTAATAGGGTTGTTTGGGGAGGAATTTCAGTATGATCCTAGCACCCCTGTGTCAGAGAAGAGCGATAGAACTCCGGTGGCTAAACCACGCAGGGCTGAATAAGCACTGCTTTCTCACAGAGTCCCTGGTTCCCTGTGAGCCTCACAGCCAGCCACATACATCAGCTTCCATGCCTTCCTGGTGTCTTTTTCTCTCCAGTCACTTGCTTTTCATGCCTTTTATCCTGCTTAGGGCATCTCTGAGTAGCTGTCGGTCAGAGCTTTCACCTAGGCAGCCAATCTTCAAGGGGACAGATCACCCCAGGCATGGGTAATGGGATAGAATGCTTTTCATCTCCGTGGGTTGCCAATTTGAACCTGGCATAAGGCAGCAGTGATTCAGATTCATCACTGGGAGGCAATGCGCACTCTCCCTCTCTGGGTCGTCCCTTCCCCACCCTGAGGCCATAGAGCTTCTGCCTCGCCTGCGTAAGCACCTTCCCAGTAGTTTCTATTAATAGACAGCTCACTCTAGAGCAGGTCATAGGAAAGCACCGAAAGGCCGTCATCTTCATCACACCTAGAAGTTGATCCCCAAGAGGCACAATACTATCTCTACAGTTGACCCATATGACCAATAGCAATTCATGGATAAGAGAGAAGGCTCTTCCTGGTTAAGGCCATAATCTACACAAACTCATCCAGTTTGAATGGGCCATCTTGGCCTGTGAATTTATGTTCTGAGCTATTGTTACAGAAACTTTCATTTAGATGGGTCTCCGTAGCTTACCATCGTGAGCACTGTAATCCCGAGTAATACTCCAGATTTGCCTGAATTCTTTGTGCAGACAAACTAATTAAGGATTGGGCAAGTTGCCTCTCTCATACTTTGGAGGTCTGTGGAGAAGGCATTTTTTTTTTCTTTTCTGCCTGTCCCCTAGAGAGGTTTTGAGTTGACTTTGTTACTGTCACTCCTCTTAGGTAAGCTGCCAGTATATTTAACGGTATATCAATCTTTTATTTAACTTATTTCTTTCATGCATTCGGGTATTTTGCCTGCATGTATGTCTGTGTACCATATGCTTGCAGTACCTTCAGAGGCCAGAAGGGAGTGCTGGATTCCCTGGAGCTGGCGTTACACACATTTGGGAGCCTATATGTGGGTGCTGGGGAACTGAACACAGGTCCTCTATAAAACCATCTGCCCCGCCCCTTACTTACAGAATGAATGGAGGTAGATGAGGGAAGGGGAAGGGTAGGAAGAGCTGGGACTCACACTAGGATTGGACCTGTGTCTGTAGAAGTTCTAGAGTGTCCGTGCTTCATGTCCCAGCTACTTCTTGAGCTTCCTCTTGGGATGGTTAACAATTATTCATAACGCTAAACTCCAGAAATTTGCCTTGGGATCCACTATGTTTATTATTCACAGGAACTCTTATGGTCGATTCTAATTGTAGCTTTTGTTTTGATTTATAGTGGTCACAGAATGAAGGTGTGCTCTCATCCCCATCTGAAGAAATGCTTTCAGAGTGTTCAGCTCCCATGCTATTTATTTATTTTTTCTTCTGGTTATAATGACAGTCTGCTGAAATCTGAACTAACTTCTTTAGATGCTTCCATTTGGATTCTCTGTGTTTGTTTTCTCCCTATCTTCTTTTGTTCTTGTGCAAGGAAAAATGGCAGTGTATCTAACCCCCACCCCACCCCACCCCACCCCCAGAGCTAAGTGTTAGCTCACCCTTTCCTGGTACATGATCCCAGGAAGATGTCACTGGCTGGCATTCAGTTACCCTTCGAATTGCTCTGTTTTATCTGGGCCGCTCTTCTCCAGCGCAGCTATAATTACCATCTGATGGGCGGTTACTGGACCCTGCTGCACTTGGGCATCTGCTGCCTTGGGAAATTGCGTTATTCTTCCAGCACCTGCTGGGTTTTCCCCAGAGTAATTGTTTCCCAGTCCCTTCCTTCAGCGTGGTAACTTTCACTGACAGCAGTCAGACTTCCCTTGGTCAAAGCAGTAGTTTTTTAGTCTCTCCTTGGGAGATGATTCTAAAATTGTAAACCTGTGGTTTTCCAGCGTCATCTATGCATTGTTCCTTACTAATGTCACCTCAGTGACGTTTCCTGGACATGAAGCGAACCTACTTTCAGTCACTACCAGGGTCTGGTTGGCTTTTTCAGCCTTGTTCTCAGCCTCTTCCTACATGCTCACGCTACTCCTGAGAAACGTGTTTTCTTAGAATGGCGAGGAAACCTGTCCTCTGTGACTTGTAGAGAAATTTGTATAAATTCCTTCATGGGCTCCCTTTTCATCAAATATAACTTCTATGTCATTTTCCCCCGATGCTCTGACACTCCTTAGTTAAATATAACACGCTGTGTGTATGCAGATATCAGAATGGCTTGTAGACCAGCGCTTTGTCCTCATGACTCTCACAAGTCTTTTCCCTCAGACAGTGATGGTGGACATCCCTCCTGTGGTTAATGTTTGCTGAGATCTGGCTGACAGTTTCCTGTGAACCATCTTACATAACTGTCACACCAGCGCTTCCTGTTGTGACCATCTTCCCCATAGAGGTGTGTGTGTGTGTGTGTGTGTGTGTGTGTGTCAGGGTGGGGATGACTTGTTCAAAGTCTGGATCATTGACAGCCCTTCCCACCAGGCAGCTAATTGCCCAAACTCACTCTTAGCCATGACTTCAGAGTTTATTAACTAGCGTGTAAATCTGACGCTATGCCCATTCTAGGAAACCAGCAAACAGAGAAAGTAGACAACTTGACACTGAACTTTTTAAATCCCTCACATCTTTGACACCAGCCACTTAATCAAAACGTGACCCATAGACTTGCCAGGAACCCCCCCCCCCCCAACTCTAGCCGGTTTCTGCTCTTTGTGTCAATCCTGTACCAGCCTGACTCTGGCCGAGTGAGGCTGTGGAGAACCAGACATCTGGGCCCAGACTGGTGTGCTAGGCCTGTTTTGAGACGTCAATAGATGGAGGGTGTCTATAATTCTCTCTGTGTTGTATCAGCATGCTGTTACAAGCCATTCAGAATTGTGGTGGCAGCTGCTATGGAAAGAAGAAAAATATGATCCCATATGGTGGTTATATTACAAACTTCTCAGGATTCAGCTCTATATTGAATGGTGCTCAGCAGTGTTCTTAGCCTATCGCAGGAGTGCCTGATGGTTTACTTGGAGAGCTAGGAGCACAAGTGACAAATGCTGGATAGTACTTAGAAGTTGGGCCATGAGAGGATAGCAAAATGATGAGAATAAATTGTGAAATTGACTTTCAGTATCTCAGTAACATTACCAGCCAACGCCAAATCTTGTCATTTTGCAGAATAAATGGTTCAGGACAGACACCCTTCAACAAAACTTTATTGTGATATAAATAATAGGTAAGTTTAAGAAATAGAATATAGATCTACACGCACACACACACACACACACACACACACACACACACACACACACTTCTTGGTTACTTTTCCAGTTGCTATGATAAAATCCTGTGACAAAGACAACTTAGGAAGGTGTTTATTTCTGATCACACTTCTGTCATGGAGGGGAAGTCATAGCCAGAGGAGCTGCAGGCAGCTGGCTTCATTGCTTTATCAACCAAGAAGCAAGAGTAATGAATACCTGTGTTCGTCTCACTTTTTCTTTTTTATTCAGTCCAGAATCACAGCCAAGGGAATGGTACCACCCAGAGTGGGGAGGTCTTCCCACCTCAGTTAAACTAATCCAGAAAGTCCCCACAGGCATGCCCAGAGGCCCATCTCCACGTGATAACTGAGATCAGTCACAGCAGTATCTTACAAGCCACACTTTAGTAGTTTAGTACATTCATGGAGTTATGACACTGTCACCACTGCCTACATTTTTAGTATTTTCTCTCTTACCCTTGCTTCCTACTCAGAGTCTCTGTCAACCACAGTTCTACTTTCTGTCCCTTGAATGTGTGATACTTTGTGACCAGCTTCTTTCACTCTCAGAGTGTGCCCATGTGGTAGTGTGTGTCTGTACTTTATTCCTCTTTATTGCTAAATATTATATTGTATGGGTAATGTCACATTCTATTTTTTTCTCTCCAGTTGTTGAAATTGGAATTGTGTTCACTTTTGGTGAATAACTATGCTATGAAAATTCACATACTTTGTGTGTGTGTGTGTGTGTGTGTGTGTGTGTGTATCTGTTCATTTCACTGTATATCTTGGAAGTGGAATTGCTGGGTCTTCCCAGGAACTGCTCCATTTTGCAATCTCTCATTTTTAGATTAGATCTAATATTCTGGCCACTAAATAGTAAAATGCTGTTCATCTTAGGGCCAGTAGTATGGAGTGTACCTGACATTTTTCTGGTATTCTGAGAGAGCTTCATTTATACATGGAGACTGTGCTGCTCATGAAGTTTCAGTTACTTTTTTTTTTTTTTAAAGCAGAGATATTGTTAAAATATGGTTTCTCCTGCTTTTACCTGATCTGTTCACCCAGACATGGGCTTCCTTTGCTCCTGACGCAGAATTTAGGGGAGGCAGGGCTGCAGATATCCATCTGAACCCAAGAGGGAGGCAGAGAGAGCATCTGTATTATGCTCTCAGGCCAGAGCTGGTCTTTGTGGCCCAGTGGCTTCTTTAGAGTTTGCTCTTAGAGAGGTAAAGATTGTCAGTGCCAACTGCTAGCTTGGCTTTGGGTAGTTTAAAATACAGGGTGCAGTAAAATGGCAAAGGAGGTGATTAGAGCTACAGATACTGACCACAGAAGGTATAGCTTCCTTCTTTATTAAAAATAAAATATCTTGACAAAAATCAGTATGGGTTTATGGAAGGAAGAAATAGACAAAACCAGCCCCAAATCCCCACTATCTCTCATTGGCCACCTTTGTAAATACTGTGGTGTTTAGGGGCTGAGGAAAATGGTACAGCCAGTAGAGTGCATGCAGGCAAGCATGAGGATCTAAGTTCAGTCTTCAGGGGTCATACAAAAGCCAAGTATGGTGGTGTGCACTTGTAATCTGAATTTTAGGGACACAGATCTCTGGGGGTTCTCTGGCCAGGGAGTCCAGCCTAATCCTTGAGTTCCAGGTTCCAGTAGGGAAAAAGTCCCTGGTTTTTGTTGTTGTTATTGTTTTGTTTTTAAATGAGGTTAGTGTGCCAGAGGAATGACACCTGAGGTTGACACCTGGCTTTTATGTGCATGTGTGTTCATGCTTCCCCACCACACGCCTTCTCAAACACACACAAACCCATCCACCACCATCGTGAGCGAGCATCATGTGTGCATGCATGCTGGCATGCCTGCCCCAGTTGACTGTGCTTTCATGAGACACGCTTTTTCCTCAATCTGTTTTGACTCTCTTCTGGTGTCACCTAGTTATTTGACACAGCCAAGCGGCCCGCCATTGGCGGGAGCTGATCCTGCACCTGATGAAGGAACATGGCCTTCTCCATGGACCCCTCATTTCATGCTTTTATCAGATTTCCTGATCCTCACACGAGTTTGAGCAGGAAACCTGAGGTGAGGGGCTTGGGGAATGAAGTGAGCATGGGACCCTCAGGACTTATGGGAACTGTCACAGAGCTGCTTGATCTTGTTTCTTGTTGACTGTGAGCATGTTCACTGTGTCTGGGTTTTCTTCCGTGCCCGGTCACAAAGTGGGCAAGTGTATGACTTTTCTGGTCAGTTTTAGCTTATTAAAGCTCTGTGGGTCACTTCAACTCACAGCACATGATTGTAACTCTGTAAGAGCTCTAATTTTGTCTTATGTAATGTCAGAAACTTGATTTCCATGCAAAGGTCAGCCAGCCTCCCTGCCCTGCTGCTGAGGCCAGAGACCAGGAGGCTCCTCTCTTCACCAGGCCTCTCCCCCCTCCTGCTTTAACATTTAACTGGCAGTTTTATTATTCTCACTATTTTAAGCCTGTTAATTTCTTCCTCTTTAGGAATTTAGAACCATTTCTGACTCCTCTAAAAATGGGGCCAGGAAAGGAAGTGAAGACCTCCGAGTCTGTTCTCCACCTGTCCTGCCCCGGGACAGCCCTGCTGTGTGGGTAGGACTCCTCTCCCTGTGGTGTGTTAGTAGGGTTCAGAAACCCCACCCCCACCCCAGTGCTGAGGCCAGCATACGTGTACTCCCAGACAGTCAGTCCACTGGCACCCAAGCTATCTCTGCTCCTTGAGGTGGTCCTACAAGGAAGGACCTAAATCAAGGCTCCTCTTCTGGGGACTGACATATTTCACCAGTACAGGATAAAGCCTGGCCTGTCATACCCAACTAATGGGTGTTTTCACTACAGGGTCCTGAGAAAGCTCTAGAAGGCTTTCTGTAATTTGAGGCTAAAGGCAGGGCCAGCCCATCTTTTCTCTGCAATAAGGAGTCTGGAGTCTCCAGACATAGAAGGAGCCAGTAGTATAAGGAACTCTCCAGAAATCCAGGAAGATCTTTTTAAAAACAAAACAAAACAAAACAAAACAAAACAAAACAAAACAAAAACTACTGGCTCTAGAAATTATTATTATTATTTTTAATATTTATTTATTTCATGTACATGAGTAACCCTGTAGCTGTCTTCAGACACACCAGAAGAGGGCATCAGATCCCATTATAGATGGTTGTCAGTCACCATGTGGTTGCTGGGAATTGAACTCAGAACCTCTGGAAGAGCAGTCAGTGCTCTTAACTACTGAACTATCAATCCAGCCCTCAGGAAGATCTTTTTAAATATTCCTCCTCTGACTTTTTTGAAAAGGATTTTAAAAATGTATGTGTAAGTATATGTCACATGTGTGCCTACAGAGGCTAGAGGAGGGCACTGGTATCTCTGAAACCCGGTTTACACCATGTGACATAGGTGCTGGGGTCTCACGCCTCTTGGAGAATAGTGAGTGTTCTTAACTGCTGAGGTGTGTCTCTAGCCCAGTCCTCTGACAGGATTGGGTTGACTGCTGAGGTGTGTCTCTAGCTAGCGCCAGTCCTCTGACAGTGTTGGGTTGAGTGAGAGCTTTAAATCATTTGCTCCACAGCTTAGATCCTCCTCTTTTTCTGTTTTGTTGTTGTTTATTTGCTTGTTTTTTGTTGTTGTTTTGATTTGATTTTTTAAAATTGGGGTAGTATATCACACTATAACTAAAACTGGCCTGGATCTCACTATGTAATCCAGACTGGGCTCAAACTCATGGCAATCCTCCTGCCTCAGCTTCCTTTCCTCCTCCCAAGTATCACAACCGCTGCATTCTCTGTCACTCGAGGTGAGCGATGGGACCCAGAGCCTCACGCATTACCGTCACATACCATCACCGAGCTACCATCCCAACCCTGACTGTGATGTGAGGTGGAGGGTGGGTTTCAGGGAGTGAGCTATTGTCCTCAAGCTTCAGTGGTCGCATTTGACATCTCTGAGATGCTATACTGACCTAGGACCTATGGCTTAGCATTCCTCCTAGTCCCCTTACATTGGTCACTTTTACTAGATATTAAATATTAATATTAATGGCTAATATTATATAATTATTAAAATATTGTATATTATATTAAATATTATTATAATGTATAATATATTATATATATCAACAATGCTACTATGTTCAAACACATTTGAGAAGATTTCTTTTGAATATTATTGTGGGAAATGATATTAATAGATTAAAGATGAAGCTACTGTCTCTTAAATGAAAAACTCATTTTGTGATTAAAAATGAAAACTTGTAATTCCTGACTTTGAAGGCTAATTTATCGTACTGATATGATGCTGTATTTAAGTAAACCATCACTGTCCAGAGAATACGTTCATTCATTGTCAAACAGATTTTTCAGGGCAGGTGTGTGTCATGGGAAGTCTTCTGTTTTCCTATTTTCCTCTAACTCAGTGGTTCTCAACCTTCCTAATGCTGTGACCCTTTAATACAGTTCCTGGTGTTGTGGTGACCCCAAACCACAAAATTATTTTTGTTGCTATTTCTTAACTGTAATTTTGCTATTGTTATGAATTATAATGCAAATATTTTTGAAGATAGAGGTTTACCAAAGGAGTCTCAACCCACAGGTTGAAAACTGCTGAAGAGCCTACGAGAGCTAACCCACTTAGAATCAAGTAATTTTATGTCCATAGACACATCTATTATTATAAAGTGTGCTACATCTCTGTAGTAAGAATTTTGTTTTCTTTAAAAAGCACAGAACTATTATGGGAGTATGTTTTCATTTTAATCCCAGGTGTGGGATATGGGGCTACTTCAGATTGTCCACAGCATCTGACTATGATTTGCCTCCAGCAGGGACATAATTTTGCCAGCAGCAGATAGTTTCTGCAATTGCGATATTTGGAATTCTGAGGACTTCTCAGAGGGTAGATAAAGGCTAGGGCCCCCATGAGGCAGAGCAGGTTGTTGGTCGTTGGTCATTGTTGGTCACAGTTTGTTAAATCGTCAAGCTCAAAGAAGAAACGAGAAGAAAAAATGAGATCTCCTGATGGCAAAGATCAAACCTGCCCCAAGGGACTCAATGCCCCTCCTCAGCAGGAAGCAGTCTATTGATGACGTCATTCCCTTCCCCTCTGTCCTTTTCCCTCTCCTATCTAGTGTTAGGGGTTGACAGGATGGGAGAAGAGGGTGGAGAAGGGCAGAAGAAAGAAGACGGCACAAAGTAGCCAAAGGCACATCTCACTTTTAGGATTTCATGGAAATTTTGCATGTTACAACTTGTTAATAAATTCTACTTGAAAAAAATGGAGATGATTTCTTAGAAAGTATAAAGGGACAGGAAAAACACCTCCAAAGTCTTCCGAAGCTTAGTGGCTTCCATAAAAGCAGCTGAGTTCACACATTCACACTATAGATGTGCTCACTATATCTTGAGTTCATCCCAGGTAAAAGGTTAAATGGACCCTGGGAAGGGTCTAATTTATCCTGAGACATGGTCCCCAACCCAGCGCTACCTATGAGGACCTGGCGAGGGAACATGGCTCACCTTCTACCACTGTCCTCCTCAGTAGAGACAGGGCATGAAATCCTCAGTGTAAATGTCTCAGGCTGCCACCATTCTCCAGAATCGAAGTTCTTCCTCATCACGACCTTAATCATGTCTCAGACCATAGTTGCCTCAAGATCATGGATCCCATGATTGTTACTGTAACCACCGTAAGGAAGAAGAAAGCGAGAGTGATCACGTGAAGCAGGTGTGGAGGAACAGAATAAACACCGTGTAGAAAGAGCATGGGAGCCATAAAGGATTTTTATTGCTACTGCTGGACTACGACTTGGCCATAGCACAGGCAGACATGAGCCTCCCAGTCCCGTGAAACTTGGGGTAATAAACTTAAAGCACACACTGTACCATTGCTCCTACTTCCTGGCCTGCTTGGTGTCTGCTCCCTTTTTAGGTAATTTAGTGCATTAACATCATCACCATGGTGGTCATTGTGTGTTTAGCCAGAAGGAGCTGCTTCCCAGGAGCATGCAACTTTCTGCACCCTCTGATCCCCCTAGCAAAGTTCCACTTACCAACCACACCCTCTTTCCATCACTATTTACTGCTCCTCAGACTGTTTTCAGGGAACCAGGCGCACACCTCTGCTAATCATCACTTAAAAAGAGACTGCATCCTTGGGGCTGAGCTAGGGGTGGGATCTGGAAGGAACAGATGCAGCTCTTCCTGCTGACCCCTCACACAGACACATTTCCAACACCACATAAACACAACAGCAATGATTTGGACTTTTATTTCATGATTATTTTAAAAGAATTTCATTTATGAAACCTATCAGATGTAGTAATTCCTACACATTTTCTCTGTTTTTGAATGTATGTCTGTGAGGTGTGTGTGTGTGTGTGTGCATGTGTGTGTACACACATGGGGGAGTACCATGGTGCATGCACACACACACGCACTTGTGTCTGTGGAAGTCAGAGAGATCCACACTGTCTTCCTCAATTACTCTCCATCTTTTTTATTCATGTATGTCGTTATTTTTTTTCTGCATGTATGGCTATGTACCATGTGCATGCATGACATTTCATCACCATGAGCATTCCTGATGTCCAGAGAGGTCAGAAGAGAGCATCTGATCCCTTTCGACTGGAACTATGTGCAGTTGTGGGTGCTGAGAATTAAACCTTGATCCTCTGGAAGACTAGCCAGTGCTCTTAACCTCTGATCCATCTCTCCAGCCCCTCCCCCTTATTATTTGAGACAGAATTTCTCACTGAACCGGAGCTTGCCAATTCAGCCATACTGACTGGCCACAAGCTGCTCAGATCCCCCTGTCTTTGCCTCCCAACCCTGGATTTACAGGTACCTTCTGGCTTTAATGTGGGTTTTAGTGATATAAACTCAGGTCCTCATTGTTTGTATAGTATGCACTTTACCCACTGAGCAATCTCCAGGGCCCTCTAGTATATTCTTAAAGCAACCCTCCCATTCTTTTCAGCACAGCTTGCTCAAAGTATAGCTAGTTCAACATACACACACACACATACATACATACATACATACATACGCATAACACCCTTTGAAAGTACAATTTACTTTTAAATGGTAGGCAGGGGTGGATCAAGCCAGTAGGCTTAAATAAGAATTTAAAGTTTCAGGTGTCCAGATACTTGGAAAAGCATGAATATCTTATTTCCATGGTGATTGGCTGCCCAGGAATTCCTAGGGAGGATATTGTATCTGTTGAAGAAAAGAAAATTGTCAAAGTAACTGCCATTTCGAAGGCTCTACTTGACAGATGTGCAGAGTATAGAAATCTATGTATTATTGAATAATTCTTTTTAATATGCCTAAGAATAAGCTATTTGTAAGCCTGTTTACATTCTCACCATCTGGGTGCATTCTGTCGCCCATCTGTTTCGTGTAATTATGTAATTATCAATATAAGGAAAGAATAGGTGATATAATTAACAAGAAAAACTGGTCCACACTGAAGAAGAAAAAATGGCAGGCATCTGCTGAATGGCTTTTTGTTTCTTGATTTTCATTGTTAACTGTTGTTCCCCACGCCCCCCACCCCCACCCCCTTCAGGAGTCAGAACTGTGTGTGCCATTCTCTCTCTCTCTCTCTCTCTCTCTCTCTCTCTCTCTCTCTCTCTCTCTCTCTCTCACACACACACACACACACACACACACACTTACACAGAAAGCAGATTTTAAAAGTATTACTGGCGCCAACAGCACTGTGAAGAAAGCATCAGCAGCCTCCTTGGTGTTGCCCATGATTCTTTCCCCTGGGATAGGCCAGATAGTCATTTCCAGAAAACATACCATGAGCAGCTAGAGGCCTAGGAAAGCTGTAAATTAATCAGCGACAGATGGGAGGGTAGGGTGAGCCTGTGGCCTCTCATGGAACATTTGTTAGAAAACTGCTTTGGAAAAAATTCCCATACTTTTTTTGGTTTTGTTTTAATGGTAAGGCTCAAGCAGTGTATGTCATTTTAAAATAGGACAAAGAGTCCCAGTGGATTGAGTTAGCTTCTATATAATGCCTCTAAAGTTCACCCTTGAAGAAGTCTCTTTGTGTCATGGAGTCTTGCGGGTAGATGTGTGGAACTCAGACACTTGGTTACACAGTGAAGACTCCCTCCCTCAGTACTGAGGACAGCTATGGAGGGATAGGAGCTCCCAACTCTAAATACTTTCTTCATGGCTTGTGGCCAGCAGTAGGTCGGTAGGCAGGCATATTCTTGGGGGAGCATACTGATCTCCCATTCCTGTGACCCACACTGACTCCCACCTCAGCTGTTGATCCCCAATTCAGGTCAATAAAAGATGGCCGCTCCTCACACAGGTTGCCCAACAGTACAGGGAGCCAGTACTGCAGATATCTAGTCTTGGCCAGATCTCGGATTTCAACCCCAAGACACAGAAAAAAAAAAAAGAGGGGGTGGGCCCCCTGCTTCTATTTAATGACAGTCACTATTCAAGGTGGGAGCAGGAAGTCTCAAAGTTCCCTTCTCTAATTTAAAATTCATTCAGGAACTGGACTCAAATCCCAATCTCCTGCTGGGTTTTCAAGAACAGCTTTCTCTGACTTTCCCTGGGGGGCTGGGGGTGGGGTCTGCCTTTCAGATCATTTCTGATTGGTGATAGGCAAGAGGAGAGAAGAATCCATGAGTTTCAGTCCAGTAAAATTATACAGGCTTTTAAGAGTAACAGCGCTCACCAAAACATCAAACCCTTACAAGGCAAGTCTCCTAGTCAGTCATTTCTTAATTTGAACCCAGAACTGTCTGTCTGTCTGTCTGTCACCTATTTTTTTTCTCCCCCAGGCAATGCTTCACACTCACAGTAGGACTTACCCCATGTCCTCTCTCTAGGTGACAGTTTTACCTGTTGAGATTCTGTTGGGATTTTATTCTAGAGCCCCATCTTCAATGTGTCCCTGGCTGACACAGTCTGCAGCCGAGCTGTACCAGCTAAAGGAAGAACTTCCCCAGGGCAGCACTGGCTTCCCCACCTTCTAAGTTCCATGTCCAGCAAGCAAGCAGAGTTCCCACCAACGTTTCTCTTTGTTCCATTCAATCAAACACTATTATTCTTTGCTAAATCCTCCAAAGGGACAGTAACCACCCTCCTTCTATCTGTGTTTTTTTTCATTATTAAAGCAATGGATACTCATAAGACAAACATATAGAAGAAAATTACTGGCATGCTTGGGGACATATTTCTAAAGGAATAGGATTGGGGCCAAATGCTGCTCAGTTACTCAAGACATTTTGTTGCTTTGACTTTATATTCGTTTCCTTAATCCAAATTAAAGTTGTTTAATTGCAACCATAACTGATGAATTCATTAAGGTTTTTAAAGGGAAGCATACCACTTAATCCCCCAAAGAACCTTTCTTCTGCCTTTTATGCTGAGAAAAGGTTTAAACAATTATTTTCTTTTCACAAAACATTTCGGCTACAATGTTTACTATCTAACAAAAGAGCATAAAGTAATTGTTCTTCAAGACAAAATTATTTTTAAAGAGCTATTTACATGTACATAGTCATGTTCAACCTAAAAAATAGAAATTTTGGGGAATCCTTATATTCTACACTGAAACTAAAACTGTTAACGCTTAGACTGAATGGCTCCCATTCAACCCTCAAAAGTGGCATTAATTTTTCAAGGGGTAACTGTTGCTCAAGATGCTATTGTGCCTTCAAGATAAATGTTTAATGATTTGGTAGTACATGCATGGCTTAAAATCCATTATTTATTGCACCTTCCTTTGCTCGCCTGGCAAAGGTGACGATTTTAAAGCCTTGGCAGTCTCGCAAACACATTTATATGAAACCAATGGCTGATAATAAATTTCCTTACTGTAAATGTCAGTGGGTTTCATGTGTTGCTGACATTACATCTTGTTTGGAAGCTGAAGGCTACACAGTTAGGGGACTCACCAGATGGTGTCATTAACAGGAATGCTGGGACTGTTTACCACTGACATGCGTGTGAGAAATTAAAAGTACGTGACCTCTCTTTACACCAACCCAAGTGAGATGTTAACGGTGGTGATCGGGTGTTAATTATGGTACACGACTGTCCCTACCTCCTGCCAGCCACTCCAAAGGATTTTATGGGATTGGGGGGGAAATTTTTGTGTTTGAGCAAAAGGAGGAATTTTCCTGAGGATTCCTGTTTGGTTTTGTGTTTCTAATGTGAGGCTTCCTTACACCTGCCACAGCCTAAGCATCAGCCCCCCAGCTCCCATCAGGACATCTAGGCCCAGGGAAGCCTTTGTGCTAATTAATTATAGAACATTGTTTTCACTCTTTGGTTTTGTTTTCAAAACTTGGGGTATACCAAACACTTAACTTTGGGGGGAGGGGAGTTTCTACTGGGAACAGGCAATTGGGGGGCCTTAAATAATGTCAAAATCGTCAGGAATTAGTTCAAAGAGGAAACAGGTGGGAATTTTTAAAAGCAGTTGCTGTCGTGCCGAGGGCTCCGTTTGGTAGGAATTAGCAGTGGGACTGAGATCCTTCTCTTCCCTGGTGTGCTGTGAAATATCTGGCCAGCTGAGACGGCCTGGAACCTTCTGTTAAGAAGCCTCTCGCACTTTTGTTCACAAGAGCCACTCCCATTTGTTGTATCCCGCCTTCCTTCCCGGTGAGGTTTCTGCTTAGCTGCCTGCCAGCCTCTTTTCATTTCAATTTAAAAAGAAGGTGGATTTGTTTTATTCCTCCCTCCGAGCCCTCCACTTGGACCAAGAGGCTATTCCATTGATTCTGACCAAATTCCTTTGAACTTCATTTGTAGCCTTCGCACACTCTGTAGGAATGTTCAGAAAAGGCCATTCTTTCAAAGCACCCATTGTACACCGCTTGTACAATAGCCCGAGTGAGCCTTTTGGTATGCAGAATTCTAAAGTCGTGTGAAAGAGAATCCAAACCATTGTTCGCTCTGGGATGAAAGGAGGAACCCTAATTTCTTGAGACAAAATCAGAGATACAGTTGGATGTCAGCAAAAATACCGAGGCTGAATGAAAAATGAGCGCTGTGCACAGAGCCACACACTAGACCTTAAAAGCAGTCACGTGTGTTAGCCAGTTCACTGGACATGTGTGGGTTGGAACATACCCAGGAGCAAAACTAAAGAAATGGTGAAAGAAAGCAAGATTCAAAGCAAAACAAAACTATACCTAGAAGCAACACTCACTCGCACAGAAAGTCTCAGAATAAAGGCATTGTTTTCCAGGGCTGTCATTTTGGTAGCAGATGCCCAAGGGCTGAACCCAGCAGTGCAGGGCCACTTGCCCAGTGTGCACCAAACAGCTTATTCTCTGCAGGGATAGAGTTTTCATTTCGCGCTGGGCTCAGAGATGTGCCAAATGGTGCTGGCCAATGGGAAGTAGTGAAGAGCACACAGCTGGCCCTCAGCCTCCCTTCCGCTTCCTCCTTAATCCCTGTTCCTTTTCCTTGTGTCTCCTTCTGTGGTTGCTTCCTGTATTTCCAAGCCGGTTCTGCCTTCCGAAACCTAGTCTGTGAACTTACGCATAGAGTCTGACTGACCTGCATGTTCTGTTCAGCCTAGCTCTGGCTACCCCTCCCAACCCCGCCGCCACCCCCAGTTAGTTCTTTCCTTTGTCTGCCTGGAGATACGCTGTTGATTTTTGCAAATCCAGCTCAGCTGTCACTTTCTCTGGGAATCCTTCCCTGACTTTTCCTGCTATCTTGGGCCAGCTGATTCCAGGGCTTCCCAGCTGAGTCCAGAACTGCGTCCCAGAGCACAGTCCTGCCTACTCTACTGACCCACAGTCCCAGGAGCTAAATGAACACGTGTTCCTTTAATCCTGTGCATTTTGAATGCATTCGCCACACAGCAGTAGCCTCCAGATACACTACCTCCTCATATACTGCATTGTATTTGTTTGCCTGTGTCCTCACCTCTTAAGGCAATGACTATGCCTCGTTCACACTTCAGCTCTGAGGCCAGCACTCACTATATGCAGCTGTTGTAGTTATCTGGTGGGTTAAGCTTTGAGCTAACAGATAAGATCTGTGAAGAGGTTCTCCATATGGCCACATAAGCAGCCCATAGTCATACGTACTTACCATTTCCACCAACAAGTTAAAGTGGCTTTGTGGTTAGCAATGATGAAACCAGTCCCCAAATGGAGTTACTGATGTTAAAAGTCCAAATTATCAAACTAAGCCCTGGGTTGCTTGTTTAAAAGTTCCAACCTCTTAAAAAACCAGCTGAGAAATGATAGCTAACTCCCATTAAGAATTGAAAATTTTGCCTCTACCCCTGTAAGGGTAGTAACTCTGAAGAGACTAATTTCAGGCCCATTCCCTTGGAAACAAGAAGGGCTGGAGAGTGACGTCAGCCGCAGCCAGTGGTTTAGTCAACCATGCCTACTTGATGAAGCAGCCATAGGAACCCAAAGCCCAAGGGTTTTAGAAAACCCCCATATGGGGGTGCTGGGAATGTAACACATCTGGAGAGCATGTGGAAGCCTCATGACCCGTGCCATGCTCAATGTGACTGGCCCAGTCTGAGTTCTACCCTTTTATGATCAACTCATGACCCAGTGAGTAAACTGTTTCTCCTGAGTTCTCTGAGCCACTGCGGAAGGGGTCATGGGAATCTCCAACCTAAGGACAGTTAATTGGTCAGAAGGCAACAAAGTAGACTTGTTCTTAGCAATGAAAGTGCACCTGGGAGCAGGCCTGAGGAGCTGAATCCAAGAACTGAACTGAACTGGAGGTTACTCAACTGCGACTGGAAAGTGTCTTGATATGGTGGAAGCTGCCTGTGTTTGGAATCAAGCTTTCTGTGTGAGAGAAAGGGAATGGGGGTGGGGCTTGCAGAGGCAGACTGGGTGGGCTTGTCGTCGTTGTTTCCCCCCTGATTTTAATGAGCTTTATCTGGAGGGAAAAGTTTTACTCCTAGATACCCATATGCAAGTGGCATGCTTTTGGAAGAACACAGTTTAATAGGAAGAATGCCTACGAACACTTCTGAAGTCATTTCTAACTCCCGAGGCCGTATTCTCCCGTATTCTCATTTGATGTGCTGATGTGAGTAGCTGCCCCATAGGCGTATGGATTTGAGAATGAATACATAACCACGTGCTAAGTCAGCAAGTTCTTGCTTTTTAAGAGATGTACCCCTAAGCAGGTGATACAGCTCAACAGGTAAAGATTCTCTTGAGAGCCAGAGTTCAATCCCCAGAGCCCTCCTGGTGGAACTGACTGTAAACTGTCCTCTGACCTCTATATCTGTGCTGCGGCAGGTGTGCACTTACACACACAAAGGCGAGAGGTAGTTAAAAATGGTTTAATTATAGTGTCTTATAAAAATAAATTAAAATGAGATACATATGAACTATAGTAACCATAGGTTGTACTTTTAGAATGATGCAAAATGATGTACTTTTGTAAGACGTTTCCCTGCCCTGGATTTACCTCACTGTTGCCTTTCACAGTGTGCTTACTCCAGAGAAGCCATTTCTCCAGTTTGTGGTTGACATCAGTGATAGTAAGATTCCACTATCAAATTCTCCCCAGACAGGATTCTGTGGAAGTACTGTGCAGGCTCAGGACATTGCTACATCTTTGACCCTTGACCCTTGACCTTGTTTGTGGCAAGAGGTTTAGAACCTAGAGCTGCTCAGGATTATCTAGATGTGGATACTAATGTGCTGTACACTGGGGTGTTAATGGTTTGGAACAGTGCCTAGAAGCTAACAGTGACTCCCCTTGCCAGTGTCCATGTATTGTATAAAATCTGTCATTTTTTAAACAGCTATATGACTTACTTGCTCAGGATGCTATTTGATTAACAAGTGAAGTAACCCCCTAAATCATATCAATTCTAAGACATCATCATTTGCAAGACACAACTTTATTTCATATACAATTCAGGAAAAAAATGTGTCCAATTAAACTATGGCACAATGTCTGAGTGAAAGTCCAGAACAGCACATGGATCAGTCATGCAAGCCATTGCTTTGAAAGTCCTCTCATCTCTACCTAGAAGGAAGGCTATTTATGTTCTCTTTAAGAGCATTTATTTTTTGCAGGGCCATAAGGAGAATATTTTATATGAGTTTCAGTAACCAAGTATAACATGGCTTCATGTAGTTTTGAGTATCTTTTATTTTGCTCCTAAAAACACACTCAATGGTTGCACCACAAGAAAATATGGAATGGCCGCCATTCCTCCACTAAGCAATATTTGCTCAATTGATGGCAAATTTGTATCCTGCTGCTCAGTCTCTGGCCTTTATGGAGAGACAACAATTATTTATTTCAATGCCAAATTATGCTACAATCCTTTGGAAGACATTATCAGAGGTAGCTAAGCTCAGAATACTGTCCATATAGCACACAACTCTTGTGAAGTGGTAACAGCAAGCTCACAGATAAAACCCTCAGAACCTGTTCTACTGTGATTGTCAAGGTGAGAATGGCTGCAGGGCTGATCTCAGGAATACCAACATGGAAAAAATACGTCAACTAGACCTGATGAGACCACCGCCATTCAACCTATAAAACATGGTTTTCTGATATAAAATCTCCACAAATCATCCAATCAGTAAACCAGCAAATGAATAGAGCAATCAGTTTTTAAAAGCAAAACTGGAAATGGCCAATAAAAAATATGGGGGGAAAAAGTGTGCAACAGCCTTAGCCATCAGGGGGAACGCAAAATCAAGCTTCTTTGAAACTTCCTCATCCCAGTCAGAATGGCTGTCATCAAGAAAACAGATGACAACAAATGCCAGTGAGGGTTCGGAGGAAGGAGGACCCCCAAGTCACTGCTGGTGAGAATTCGAACCCGATTCGGTCACTGTGGCAGTCAACACGGCCGTCCCTTAAAAATCTGAAAGTAGAACAGCCATATGATCCAGCTATGCAATCCTGGGCATATATCCAAAGAAATCCATGTCAGCATACCACAGGGATACACAGACATCCATATTTATACACACTATTCACAACAATCCAAATATGGAGCCAGCCTAGATGCTCACCCGCAGATGGAGCGGATCAAGAGAATGTAGTATATAAACGCACGGAGCTTCACTCAGGTGCAAAGAAGAACTGAATTATGTCATTTGCAGGAAAAAAGAGCAGCACTGGAGACCTTCATGTTAAACAAAACAAAACAGACCCAACGATCACATGTTTTCCATGTAGAATCTAGCTGTGTGTGTGATGTATACATAAATAGAATACTAATAGAGGAGAGACTGCGGGGGGGGTGTGTGTCTAAAGGGAAGGCAGAGCAAGAGAGGATGAGAGAGGGGAGGAAGGAAAGATAAATATACATGTTCTCTCTCATACAGGGAACCTAGGGGTACGCGCGCATGCACGCATGTGTGTGTGTGTGCATGTGTGTACACACACACATAATATATATACATATACATATATACGCATACACATATATATGACATGAAATGGAGGGAGATTGTGGGTGAGGAGAATGAGATCAGCAAGAAAGGGGTTGGGTGAGTGAATATGAGCAATAACATACATCTACTAAAATGTCACCGAGTCCTCATTTTGTACACCAAGAAAAATATGTAAAATAAATAAATAGAATAGTAAGGAAGCCTAAAAGAAAGGAGAGTAACAAGTCGAGTCTGAGAAACAATGGCAGTGGGTAAGTAGGAAGCATGGGTGCAAGAAAGGGCGGGGCAGATAGAGCCACTGAGGAAACAGGCAAGTGACTCACCAGATAAAGGCTCCAGTTGCCAGACCATGCTCTATCATCTGCGCCCATCCCTTCTGCTACTGTTAGCGATGCTATGGCAGTCATATACAAAGTACTGGGGAGTTGAATTATGGGAATACATCTCCTTATATTTGGGCTACTGAGAAGTTGTTGGAATGGAAACTCTGGGACAGCTCCTCAAAGAAAGGGATCCCCCCCCCTTCTGTCTGGGGTGAGAACATAATGTCTGCATCTCCAGCAGCCACCTGGACTATACTTATAGATGGGAATCACGCAACGAGAGCAAGCTGGGCAGATACAAACCCATAGCTCTGATCAGTTTGCGGCTCTGCCTCCACAGAGCCCAGAACTGCGGCCTTTCAGATCTCCACTCTGCATAAGCGATATCTTCCATCCTGTCTAGGCTGTTTGCCGTTAGGTTTGTGCATTATATGATTCGTAGCCTAACTGCAACAGCTACAGGAGACTTCTTTCTTCAGCTAGGATGCATACAGTTCATGACAATGCCACAGGACTCTTTTGAGCTCCCACTCCTTGCTGGAATGATGTGAAGATTGTAAAGGAATTGGAGGTATGAGAGTTCCTTAGATGAGAAATCGTCATGGGTAAAGTTACTGATATTTTGCGGAGGCAAAGGGAGTGCTAGGTTCACTTCATGAATATTTAGTGAGTGTTGTGTCTTGGATGTAAATGTTCTCGCACAGTCTCATGGGTCTGAACACTTGGCCCCAGCGGGGGGGAGTTGTCATGGGAAGTTGTGGGCCATTTTAGGAGGTGGGACCTAGCTGGAGGATGCACGCAGGATGAGCTTCATGGATTCTAGCTAGAGCATTCTCTACAGTCTAACCAGCTGCCTCCAGCTCCCGCTGTCATGACAGCGAGCTGTTTCCAATGCCACGGCCCCCTGCCATGATAGACCACATACTCTGGACACTGAGTCGGGATAAGTCCTTCCCCCCCCCGTGTAGCTTTAGTCGGGCTTCACGTGTGTTCTTCCAGTGTCAACCAGGAAGCCTGAGAGTGTCCCTGGTCACTCGCCCTCAAAGGATATTAGTAAAACAATTTGCTTTTTTTTTTCTTTCTGAAATCTCCACACTGAAGAATTGTTTGGAGCCCCAGCTCCCCCACCAAAGAGAAAAATTGAGAGGATACGTCATCAGATAAGACTCAAAACCACAACAGTGTCTACACAGACTTCCCATGCTCAAACAGACAAAGGTGTTGGCATTCATATCTGCCTCTGAGTTTTAAAAACAAGTTTAACACGGGCAACCTTGTGAAGCTGCATGTTGGGTTTGTGGAGGGCACTTCAGGCGACTGGTTCTGTGTGACCACACCAGTGAACCTTTTGTTTATTTGGTGAAGACTGCAATATTTTGCCCTAAAGAGGTCCCACTCGTGGACTTTGAACTTTAGAACTCACCCTGACATTTGCAGCGCGGTGAATCTGTCATCATTTGTTTCATTTACTTTGTGAAAACAGAGGATTTCTCAAAGAAAAACCAGAGAATTGGGAGGCACAGGAGGAAAAATTACACGTATACAGCAAAAGCAGGCTTGTTAAGGGTTTCAGACATTTTACTGCTAATGGGTTAGAAGCCCTGCGTCCTCCGTTCCATGTGTAGACTGAGGGCCCTTTGAAGTCTTTGGAAGCTTTCTGTAAAGAAAAAGCTGCATGCATGTGAGCAGGAGCTGAAAACTGAGCTTATTGCTTTGCCCTTTAAAAATGTGTTGTTGGAGATTTGCCTTTCTTTTCATATGGCCGTGGAAAGATGTGTGATTTTTACCTCACATAACATCTTTGCCTGGAAACCACCAAGTGCTTATAGACTTTCTGTATCCAGTAGTCCGAATGTCTGCCTGCTGAGGAGGCAGAGCCAGCCGTAATTTATTTCCATTTTACATTCAAACAGAGTAAGGAAAAAGAGGCTCAGGGCCTCAACCAGGGCCAGAATTTTGCCACAATGATGGTGCCCAGTCCATTCCCAAAGGCAGATCATAACTACAAAAGAAATGTCCTTAGGAAGTAAGACGTCGTCACTTGATATTTGTTATGAGCCGCTATTTATAGTTATTTTAGCTGCATTCTAGTTTACTGGCTTATTTGTAAGGTTAGTAACTTCAGATCTAGCTTTTTGAAATAATTTTATTTGTTATTAATGTGTGGTGGGTGCATGTGCGCCACAGTTTTATGAGGTAGGTTCACTCCTCCCACCTTTATGTGGGTTCTGGGGATCAAACTCGGGTAGTCAGGTGTATTAAGTATCAAGTCCATCGCCGAGCCATCATGTGTGGCCTGGATCTATTTTTAAAATAGAGTTTCAGTAATGTTTCATCATTGTTATAAGTCAATTTAAATACAGTAAAGAAACTAACTTAAATAGAACGACAGAATTCAGGTTCATATTATCAGGAAAATGTATTTGATCAACATTTTATATATATAGAAAAGGTAACTAACATGGGAAACTCAAAACTGTGTATTCATGTCTCCTGATAACCGTCTGTGAGTCGCCACACAAACTCTATCGAGAATATACACCATCATTCTATCAAAAAAAATTAATCCTAAATATTTCTAAACATGTCAAGGGTGTTTATTTGGTCATTTTGGTAACTAGAAAGAGGACCACCAAAGACAATTTTGAACAATGATGTCCTTTAAAGGGCTCCTGAGGGCTGGGGAGATCACTTAGTTGCTTGCCTTGTAAGCACCAGCCCCTAAGTGCAACCCAGGACCTCCATCTAGTAAGCTAAGCACTGGCCTAGAGGTGCTTCAGCAGTTTAGAGCACTGTTCACTCTTGCAGAGGACCGAGTTAGATTCCTAGCTTGAATATGGTGGTCCATGGCAAACTCTAATCGCTGTTCTGTGGGGATGTGATGTCCCCTTTGGCCTCCACATGCACCAGGCATGCCCATGGCGCAACTACATACATGCAAGCCAAAACTCACTTATATAAAGAAAAGAAATCTAAAAAACAAAAGGAACAAACAAACAGCAACAGCCAAGCCTGGTGTCATGTGGTTATGATTCCAGTGCCAGGGGGTAAGAGACAGTGTGTCTCTGAGGTTCACTGCCAGCCAGCCTAGACTACTGGGTGAGCTTCACGGCAGTGAGAGAAGGGTCTCAGACAAAGCAAAGCAAAGCAAAGCAAAGCAAAACAAAACAAAAATCTCACAAGGTGGATGGAACCAAGGAATCAAACCTGAAGTTGCTTTCTTACCCTTGACCCCAACACACACACACACACAGACACACACACACAGACGCTCACCCACACACCCCCACAGACACCCCCACAGACACACCCCCACAGACACACACACACACACACAGACACACACACACACACATACACACTACACAAGCTGTTAGCATTTCCTCTAGGCTCCACCCAGCTGTTACCAAGCAACCCCCAGGTACAAGCCTTGCTTGCTATATATAAAAGGACATGCTCTCTCGCTCTCTCTCTCTCTCTCTCTCTCTCTTTCTTCCGTCCCCCACCCCTTCCCCCCTCCAGGTGTTCCTGTCTGGCCTCTTCCCTTCTTTCTGTCTCCTCTCTCTTTTCCTTCTCTGTCTCCTTTCTTTCTGTGCTTCCACTCTCTTCTCATGCCCGAAATAAACGTCATTTTATACCAGACCTGTCATAGGACTGGTACCTGGGGAGGAGGGATGGATGCCCCAGCATGGGCCCACTAAGTCATCTCCTCCTGCCACATCATGTTGCCTCATTACAAAACATAACACAAACACACTCACATGCCATACACAAATACCACACACACACACACACACACACACACACACACACCCCTCACCTCCCTCCAGCACCCCACCACACACACAAACACTACACACATGGAGGGAAGCTCATGACATGTAAAATTAAGAGTATCTGGTTTCACCAGTTCCTGAGTGACCCAAGTTGTAGGGACCAGAAGGGTGAGTTCAGATAATGTAGGAGCAAAGAGAAGAAATTCCAACCTTACAGAGCAAAGACATCTAAGTCAGAGCATGGTAGGAAAGGAAGAAAACAAATAAGACCTGTGAACCCTACAGTTGCCAGCAAGTCTGATGACCCGAGTTCAGTTTCCTGGCTTATGTGGGAGAAGATTAGAACAGACTTCTGCAAGTTGTTTTCTGACTTCCACACACGTGCCATGACCTATCTCACACACACACACACACACACACACACACACACACACACACACACACACACACACACACTACTCACACACACCACTACCACTACCATCACCACCAACAATAACAACAAGTTTAAAAATCAACCAAAATTTCTTCCTGGTGACGTATTACACTCACAGCAGTCTGCTATGCTCAGACACTCATGGGAAGTGATAATTCTCTCCCCAGTTTCTTATCTCAGCCTTCACAGCTCCTTCCTTACTCAACTGTGTGTTTCCCATACCTCCAAGTTCAACCCAGGAATATCTTAACTGCCCCCACATCGTTACTTCCTTTTCTATTTCCGGGATGGGATTTAGAGTCTATGTTTTAGAGTCATTGCCAAAGTCAATGTTGATCTTAAAGACCATTTACTGTATACACCATGACCTGTGGTTAGTCCTTCCTGCTGGAGTACATGGTCATGCCGATGGTGGAAATCATCCCTTTGTCTAAGACTCTAACTCAGGAGCATTAGAAAAACAGAAATCAGAAATATTATGAGATGATGCAGAGAGAAGAATGTGACTTCCTATCCACACCTTCACTGTGTTACATACACAACAAGCTCACGGCGCCTGTGTTTATTATTGAAATATTCCAGCCTTGTCTACACAGTGAGTTCCAGGACAGCCATGGGGCACCACATAGGGAAACCTTATCTCAAAAAATAAACGATCAAAAAACCCAAACCAAAACAAAAAAGAGATTATGAGGCACGTATAATATCTGTGTTTGAAATATAAGACAGCGGTTGGGATGTAGCCGAGTTGGTAGCGTGCTTGCCTAGCATGCGCATAGACTGGAATGATCTCGAGGACTAATAAAATGTCTGTGCTGGCACACACTGTGATCCCAGGACTTGGGAGGTGAAGGCCTGCGGACCAAAGCTTCAAAAGCACCCTTGTCTGTCTACATAGTGAATTTGAAGCCAGTCTGGGCTACATGAGACCATATTTAAAAAATAAAATAACAAGCAAAACCAGCATCAGTAGATAAGACTTTCACCTGCCGTTTATTGTTAAGGTAGTGGGTCCTCACAAGGGATCTCCTACTCCTGAGGCATTTTTGGTGGGTGGGGTGGATGCTCACTGTGAAAACACACAAGCTGCCCCCCCCCCCCAGGGGACTTCCTTATCTGGTTCATTTGGTTCTCTTGAGAAAGGGGCTAGCCCTGTAGCCCAGTCCTGCTTGGAACTCATGGGCCCCCTGCCTTAGGCTTCTGTGTACTGGCTAACAGATGGGCAGCACCTCACCTGACCTACCTGTTTAATTCCCCATGCAGACAGAACAGTTTGAAGAAACATAAAGATCCTAAGCAACACTCTGCTTCTTGCTTTCAGGGAAAACAGGTCCTTTCAAGGCAGAAACAGCGTAGATAACCAGCTTGTCACTTGTCACCGAAGGATGCTTGTATGTTGGGCAGAGAAAAATCTCGAGGCCTTTGTAACTGCATCTACAAATTTTTAAAAGATGGCTTCAACACCCCATCTTTCCGCCCCCTTATTTTAGGAGCCTTAATTCTACCGGACAAGAAGTGTGTTTTTAATCAAAACCTGGAGACAAAATTGTGTTTACAGGAGCAACATTGTGATACATGCTCAGTCTCCTGAGACACGGCCCCTACCTGGTACTGATCAGTAACTTCTGACACTCCAAAGCCACTCTGCATATTTAGCAGTTAGAAAGGTGATTTCTGAGGCCTGGCAGCTGTTGGTGTTAACGCTATTGTGTGGGGAAACAAAAGCCATTCTGCTCGGCTCAGTCGGCCTTTGTGTCTGTGATACTGGAGCTGGTTCATGAATGATGTCTAATTCTTTACCAGGGAATTTCATTACTGCCTATGGTTCAGTGCTAGTTTACACTTCCCACGGAGGCTAGGCGAATATCTGAGCCTACCTGCTAATGGAAGGAAGCTTGGCTTTTGACCTCTGTTAAGATGCTTGTATTTTAAATCTGTTATTTAGACCTGCAAGGAGAGATGCCATCATAACATCCTGGCACTTCCTACCTTCACTCCCCTTACCCACCCAACCTAAGACTGGCTAAGTGGACCTGTTTGTCTCAGAAATCAAGTTGAGTACAGTAGACCAGTGTGTGTGGAATCCTGGACCACCCACCCAAACCAGGGTGAACTTAATGTGTTGCATTACTGATGCTTACCTCAAGAATTGCACTTTTTAATAGGAAATGTATCAATCTAGGACGTTTTCAGTTGCATATGCAACTGAATGATGGAGGAGAGGCAGTGAGCGTGGTCAGTCCCACCTGCTACCCCTCGCTAGGCGGTGCCTTTGTTTTAGAGCCTAATGTCCTCCATCAGAGATGAGCAACTTGCCCAGCTGAGTGTCGGGCGCCAGCATATGGAAACAGGAAGCATCACTGAATTTTCACCTGCCCCTCTCACACTTACATCACTGCTACTCTGGGAATAAGCCCCAGCCGTCTCTTATCAGAAGTGAGGTGGAGGCAGAGAATATAGGAGCCATTTTGGGTTCACATCTCCACCTTGTGAAGTCACACAACTCTGGGCTTCACTCTGATCAGGCCAACCTAGATTACATGTTTAATGTACTAGACTAATCACTGAGTAAGGAGGAGTTAGGATTATGTAACTTATCAGTGAGAGGAGATTTATGTATCTATCTATGTATCTATATATCTATCTATGTATCTATGTAAGTATGTATGTGTGTGTGTATGTATGTATCTATCTATCTATCCATCCATCCATCCATCCATCCATCCATCCATCCATCCATCTATCTATCTATCATCTATCATGTGTGTGTATGTGTGTGTGCGTGCAGGCAGACAGCCAGACAAGCTGTTCAGGAATCTACATGATGGAGATAGCAACAGCTGAATCAGACTAGATCAGCACACTTCTTGTTAACCCGGAGTGTTATGAGCAAGAACAAGTGCTGGTGTATTTTGGAATGGTTTGTTAGAAAGCACCATGGTGATAATGTGTGGCTGACACTCACTGTGTGTGCCAGTGAGGAATCCAAAGGTAACGTGGGCTTGAGGAATCAAATGAAAATCTAGTTCTCTGTGGTCCTCTTGGAATTCCAACCCAGGATGGTGTTCTTTAAGATGGCTTTGACATTCCTGGCCTCCCATCTGCATCTCAGGCTGTGTAGGAAGCAGGAAGGCTTCTGGTCTCCTAAGTCATACACAGACCTGGGCTTCACTCTGATTGGGCTAACTCAGATCACATGTTTATGCTGGGACAACTGTAGAGTGTGGGTTAAGATTATGGGATTTGTCCATTAGACCCTTTCTTAAGATGTATGTGTGCCAGTCTCTTCCAAAATCTATGGTGTCAATTTAAAGGTAGAGGTGGGGAACAAAACATGCTGAGAGGCACTAGCGATATTAACTATGGAGAGCCTGGATGCTTCTAACTTTGTTAGTTATATATATAAAACATATATATATATATATATATATATATATATATATATATATATATATATATATATGCCTCCATATTGCTGGGCTGACTAGAACTGCACAGGGGGATCATCCCCATCTTGAATGTTAGTGAACGGAAAAGCCTAAGGTCATGACACCCAAGGCACTGAATAGGATGCCACAGTTTAAAGTGCTCTCCATCACCCTACCAGACTCCCAACTCCTGGGAGCTCCGGATTTTGAGAAGATGAAAAGTGGATTTTGCCTGCTGGGATGTGAGCTTCTGATCCACAGGATGCATTACTGCTCATTTAATGCTGATTTAGCCATTCCATCAACTCTGGCCTCCATTGTTTCTTAGGAGAAGTCAGTGGTAATTATAATTCTCTAGACACATGGTACCAAGTATCACCAAATCACCAAATAAAAGTGTGTGTTGAATTAAAAATAGAACCAATTACTTTCAGTGTGTTCATAATTTTCTTTCAAGAATTGCACCTCTCCTTAAAGACATTTTTATTACTGTGCGGCCTCTTCAGGAGAAACCAACCAGGCCTGTTATCAGGGTCACTTTTGAAAATATAGATTTTAAAGGGACCACGGTTATGGTCTATGCTTCTTAGACTCCCCCCGTCCCCCAATACTGGGGTCCTGAAGACTGAACAGCCCTTAGTATTTAACACATTTTTGTCATTCAGCAAATGTTTGCCATTCAACAAATACTATCAAGGATCTACTGACTGCAGAGAACTGACTCTGCTGAATGGCGGGAAAGGTACAGAAGGGAATAGTCCTTCCCTTCAAGTAATGTCATTTAATTTCACTCAAAATTCTGGACATAAGGAAAGACAGAGGACTACAGTTCTCAGCAAATAGCGTGGGCCTCTTGTAGGATTATCTACATCTCCGTCTCTTCACGAAGGACCGTGGGTCTTAATAAACTACCAATAAGACAAAAACATTCAGATCAATCTTTTTTTGTGCCAGAGCCTAGGTAAATTACTATATTGTTATATTTCTTACTTATATTTATTTTTAATGTATGTGTGCGCCCGTGTGAGTTCATGTGTACCACATGTCATCAGGTTCCTGTGGAGGTCAGAAGAGGACTGACTGCCTGGAACTGGAGTTAAAGGAAGGAGGCTTTGAGCCGCCAGATGTGGCTGGAAGCTGAACCGCAGTCCTCTGGACGAGCGGCAAGTGCGATTTGCCACTGAGCCATGCCTCCAGCACCCGTTCATTTCTAAAAACACTTGAATCCACTTTCCTGTGGCCATTGCATGGCCATTGCTGGGGCTTGATTTCCAGCAGGGGGTTGGTTTAATAACACCTTGTTATCATTCATCAGGGCGCTGACTCAGCTACATTCTCTTCAAGTTTTTCTTTCTCTTTGTTTCCTTGCAGGTGAGTTATGCCTTGAACCACACCAACAGAAAACTGACGTTAGAACCGAAAGTCACCGTCAATGCCAGAATTGTTGTCATTGGTGCGTCCAGTGTTGGAATTTCATTCCTAGAGACATTGGTGTTTTGGTGAGTTCTTTTGTTCCCTTTGGTCATTTATCTGTTTATTTTTGAGAAATACAAATTCTTTGCTTGTACATTTTATTTATTCAACTTTAATTGCACAACCCTTATTGGGTTTGATTACCTGCAAAGGGTTGGTTTCATAATGCTTTGTAGTTGTTTGAAATATGGGACTCTCTCTCCATTTAAGAAAACAGACTTGGAGCTTATTTGCTAACCCATTGCAGAGCTGTCTGAATGATTTGTCAGTAGTACTCATTGGATCACAGCTCTCATCACTTTTTGTATCGTTTGTGACTATTATGTGCCTCAGTTGCACATTTGAGTACCTCAGCAAAGATTATGTGGCATAAAATGCATACAATTGGTGCCATCAGACCTCTTCCAGAAAGCCGCTGTTCATCCTGTTCTACATGTGTTCACTTTCCTCGAGGCGACCATAAGAATGGCATTAAGTATTTAGTAAGAATTTAGATCCCTAAAACACGTACCAGGCAGACAGAATCGACCTCCAAAGTAGGCAGAGAGTGTGAACATGCGAGGCTTCCATACAGCGGGTACACCATATACTCATAGTTTATCTAGCCTTGGCTAAGATGATGGCCTCAAACTCACATAGATCTGCCCATCTCTGCCTCCCAAGTGCTAATATTAATGGTGTGTGCCACCATGCCTAGCAAATTTTTATTACATTTATTTACTGTTTGTATATGTGGGCGCTCCAAAGCCAGAGGGAGACAAGAAAATCCAGCTCAAGTGACTCCTCTTGAAGCCAACAGGTAGCAGTCCCAGAGGATGAGTGGGGTTTCTGGGAAGTTAGCTGGGGGCCCCCCAACAAATCTTAACAATAAGGTGAGTCAACTTGCTCAGCTGAGGGCACATTAACTGGAAAAGGAAAAGACCCGGTTTGCTGTTTAGCTTTCTAGCCACCTTGTTCGACTCTGTGGAAGACAACCTAAGTTAATCAGAAATGCATTGTGTGTTGTCCCTGGGGTCCATAGCGGGCGGGGCCCACCTGCTTCAACCCTGTAGTCACCTAGCAGCATTTCATGGCAGAATGAAGTCACGAGGAGCACGAGGAGCACGGTGAGGAGGCCCTTCCCCGTGGCTGCTGTGCTGTGGGGTGTTTAACTCTCCTGCCAGGTCCCTGCTCCCAAGACCCTGAACAGATGACCCTGCCTTATGCAGCCCATAACGGAGTGATGGATTAGTGGGGTGGGGTTTTGAAATTGGGCAAGTCAAGAAATGGTTATCAACAGGTCTTAAATCTTAATTTGGCTGTAATGCTTATAATGTTCTGCTTAAAATGATTGCATTAAGATATACACATGTGATTTTCCTTTTATGAAATTGACTTAGATTCAATAAAAACAAATATAAGTTCTGGTGTAAGTACTGGGCTGATTAAATTCCCCAATCAGAGACCTTTTGAAAGCACTCGAAATTCTCTGTCTTCATTACAGAGATTATGTTCTCTAGCAGGAGACTGGTGTCAGCTTACAGATCTCTAATCTTTGAGAGAGGAAATAGTTTTCTCATTATTTTCTCTAATTATTTTAAATTAGCAATCACCATAGTAACTTACTGCATATTTCACTTTACTGGTTTACTTGCCACTTGAACTCAATTTATACACAATTGGACCTGCAATGAAATTGAAGGCATTTTACCAAATGCTGCCTACCCATGAGGATTAAATCCGAATTTTTGAAGCAAGATTTAGGAAGTTGTCTTGCCTGGGCTCTTGAGTTGCCTTCTTAGACTTAGCATGTGCTTTTCTGGGAAGTCCACCTGAAGCCCAGGACAGTCCTTCAGTTCTGTCACCTTGTGCTCTTACATCTTTACCATGTAAGAAAGTACACACACCCCACCCCACACCCCCGTTCCTTCCAAAGCAGCTGATGTACTCTCTCTCTCTCTCTCTTCCCCTGTTAAAGCCAGCCTTGCCAATGCTTAGGTGCTGTGAGATAGCTAAAGTGGTTTGCTCAAAGCCAGCACCCAGTATGTTCTAGGCCATGGGAGAGTGCAGCAGATTAGGGGGCTAGATTGAAAAAAAAGAAATGTAATGGGTATATTCTCACTGTGTTTCTCAGCATGCTCTCAAACTTAGGATTCTCTTTCACCCATCTTCTAATTTGCTGGGATTATGGGCATGTGCTACCACACATATTTGGGGATGATGATGATGATGATGATGATGATGATGATGATGATGATGATGATAAAGTTCTATCTGAACCTTAGCGTCCATGTATTTGTGGGGACATATCCTCATTCTTTGGTTGGCCTTGAGACAGCCCTACATCTTTCCTATGACATGACCTCTAGAGTCGCTAATACCAGATGGCATGGCAGGTGCTTCCCTCGATACACACACACCAGCATTTTAGCTCGCTGCCTCCCTCCTGGGCCTAGCCTAGTGGCTCCACCATCATTGGGTGGAGGAGTTGGAAGCCTCCCTCTCAGCTCTTTTTCTTCAGCTGCCAGGAGTCCCATGAGGGAGGGTGTGCAGGGTGAAGACCAGTGCAGTTGATTTGTTTCCTCCTGCAAGTCCTCTGCATCAGAGTACCCAGGGCACTGTGGGGAAGCAAGCCAAGGGAGGGCCAGTGATAGCTCCTTCTGCCCATGTGGGTTAGCCTTCTTTCCTACTTGCTCTGCTAAGGCACAGGACTCTGAGAGCAGTTGATCTAGGAAAAGAAGATTCAGTCCACTTGGAACAGGGAACATAAAGAAGAAAATGCTGGCTTGACATAAAAGATTGATTGTGGTGGGCAAGACTGATTGGGGAAAGACAGGCATGAAGGCAATATTCCTGGGAACCAAGGGTGTATTTCACAATGCTCAGGACATCCAGGTGATGGCCAAGTGTTATTCTTCAGCTGCAGTTTGAATGGGGTAGTGTGCCGGCCACTGCCTGACTCTTTGGGACAGAAAGCTCTTGGTTTGGGACATCTGGGTGTTTGACTGACTTTCTCGTCAGCACTGCTCCTAAGAAGATCTTGAGAACTTCCCTCGCTGAGAAATGGAGAAAGAACATCATTGGGAGTTAACCTACCCGTTACTGTCAGTCAGTGAGGGAGCATGTGGCCCCAGAGCCACCCTGTCCTCATCTGTGTGGGTGGAGTGTCACAGCATGGGACCCTCAGGCTCTGTAGCCCTAGGTAAGGAACTTGACCAGCCCTTGTCAGGCTAGTATGAACTCCTTGTTCGCAGATTAAAAGGCACAAGTCAGCCATCAGGTCAAGACTAGTTCCAGCAACAGAGCTTCTCAGTGAAGCCAGGGACCCTTCCTGAGGAGCAAAAAGCATTGCCTCACAACGAAAGTAAGACTAAAAGACCTGTGTCTCAGCCTGAAATCACAGCACTCAGGCTGAGGCAGGAGGATTGCCAAGTGTTCCGGGCTAGCTAGGGCTACATAGTGAGCTCAAGCCTGGAATATACAGCAAGACTCTAACTCCAGTTGGGGGAAACCGTATTTTACCTGTTATTTATTTTTACTGACGTTTTAGTTAGGGTATTAATAACTGCTTCCACTATGCCATGTTCATCCATTTGCACCGGTCTGCCGTCTTCATGTCTGCCCCACACTGCCTGCTCCCTCATCCTCTCCTCTCATTGGCTCCCTTTTCTCTCTCCGGTCCACCTTCTGCTTTCATTTCACACGTATGTGCACGTATATGTATAGTTAAATCTAGATTCACATTAAAGAAAAGTGATAGTTTTTCTCTTCCATCACTCCTCTATGTTCCCCCTAATCCTCCCCTTAAGTCCCTTCCTCCCAGGTCATAGCTCTCCCATCTTCCCTTCATGAATGTGTGCGTGTGTGTGTTTATAAGTGTGTACATTCTACACGTGAGAGAAACACGATATTTGTCTTTCTGAGTTCGGCTTATATCTTGCTTAACTCGAATATCTCAGTGCCATCTTTTTATCCTGCAGATGATGTAGTTTCACTCCTTTTTAAGACTGAGTAGAACTCCATTGTGTCTAGACGCTACACTTCCTCCACCCCTTCACCTGTGGATAAGCATGTAGGCTGGTTCCATAGGTTGTGGATGAGGCAGCCGCCAACAGGACCGCACAGGCATTTCGGGGGCATGCCAGTCCTTTGGCGGCACATCAGGCTCAGTGTGGTCAGAACGTATGGTAGTTCTGCTTTAGGTCTGAGGAACCTCCATACTGGTTTCCATGGTGGCTGTGGCAACTCACGTTCTGCTCTGTAGTGAATGCAGTTTCCTCTTTCCTCACAACCTCACCAGCATCAGTTCCCACTTCTAGTCTTGATGGTAGCAAGCTCAGTGTAGCTGTAGCTTCAATGTGGTTTAGTTCGCATTTCCCAGATGGTTGAGGAGACTGAACACTTTTTCAGAGTTTCTTTGGACACTTACATGGTTTTTTTTTGTTTTTGTTTTTGAGAATTGTATGTTCTATTCATTTGCACATCTATTTATTGACTTATTTGGGGGTGTTAAGGGTTTTTCTAGTTGTCTATGGATTGTAGATATCAATCTCCTGTCATATGTGTGGTCGCTAAAGATTTTTCTCACATTCTGTAGCTGCTTCCTTTGCCTGTGGAGCTTTTTACTGTCATAGGATCCTGTCTGTCAACTCTTGCTACAATTCCCTTAGCTGCTGGAGTCTGTTTTGAAAAGGCTTTGTGTACACCTCCATCTTGAAGCGTTCCTCTATTTTTTTCTTCTAGGGGTTTCAGAAATTTGAGTGTTACATTAAGGTGTTTGGTCTGCTTTAAATTAAGTTTTAGTGCAGGGTGAGAGAGATGGATTTCGTTCTGTTCTTCTCTGCGTGGATGTCTGGTGTTTTCAGCACCATTTCTTGTAGAAAGTCATCTTTTCTCCAATGTAGATTTTGACTCCTTGTTAGACATCAGGTGACTGTATGCATGAGTGCATTCCTCTGGGTCTTTTATTTTACTGCTATGTATGTCTGTTTCTGTACCAGCCTCATGCTGTTTGGGGCCCTGTAGCTCAGTAGTATAATCTGAGGCCAGGTATGATGTTCCCAGCATCGATCTTTCTGTTTGGATTCTTTGTCTACTCAGGGTCTTTTTGGTCTCTCAAGGAGGTTTAGGATTATTTATCTAGTTCTCTGAAGAATGTTGGGATTGTCATGGGAAGTGTGTTGAACCTGTAGACCACTTTCAGTAATTTCATAAATATTTATTCTGCCAATTCATCTGTCTTTAGTGTGTTCAATTTCTTTCTTCAGTGTTTTAAACTTTCTGTTGTACGGCTGGGGAGATGGCTTAGTGGGCAAGAGTACTTGCTACATAAACTTGAGGACCCGATTTCAAAACCCCAGAGTCCTTGTAAAAAGGCAGGTTTAGTCTTATGTGCTTGTGTCATCAGCACTGGGAAGCTGGGAGGGAAAAAGATAGGAGGTTCGCTGGTATCTGGGTGCCAGCAGCCCCGCGCCAGGCTCCGTGAGACCATCTCAAGGGAACACTGTGGAGAATGACAGAACAAGACACTGAACATCTCCTCTGGTCTGTGAGTACATGTGTACACACACACACACACACACACACATACACACACTACATGAATAAATAAAGATTTTATTGCAGAGGTCTTTAACTTCTTCGGGTATTTTTTTTTTTTTAAGACATTGTGAATGCCTGTTTTTTTCCCCCTCATTTCTTTCTTGGCAGGTTCATGGCTGGTGTATAGGAAAACTGATGGTTTTTATATGTTGATTTTGTGTTCTGCTAATTTGCTGAATGTGTTTCTTAGATCCAAGACTTTCCCAGTGGAGTCTTTAGGATCTTTTAAGAACAGATTATATTGTCTTCAAATTGGGACGATTTGGCTTCCTCTCTTATTTCTTTTGTTTTTATTTCTATTTCTCTTCTTGCTCTAGATAAGAGTAGAGCGTTGAATAAGAGTAGACAGAGTGTGTCTTGATTCTGAATTAAGATTCAAGGCTTTCTTTTTTTTCACTCAGCTCAATGTTGGCTATAGGTTTGCTGTGTACAGCCTTCATTATGCTGAGGTGCATTCCTTCTATTCTATTTCTCTAGTGCTTTTATCATGAAGTAATGTTAAGTTAGCCAGAGGCCTTTTGTGCATCTATTGATGATGAGCATGTGATTCATGTCTTTAAGTATAGTTATGTGCTGGCATACATTTATTGATTTGTATTTATTGATTGTGCTGAACTATGCCTGTATCTCTGGAATGAAACTAACATGGTCGTGGTGCGTGACCTTCTGTTCTTGAATTTTGCTTGCAAAGTATTGAGAATTTTTGTATCTGTGTTGCGTCTTCTTGAATTGTTCCTTTTGTTGATATTAGGCTGGCCCAGAAGTAGTTACATTTTTTTGCATTATTGAGATTTGTCATTGTATATTGGGATGAATTCTTAAGTAAATGTCGATATGTTATACATCACTTTCATAAGTTTTTCTTTTGCCAATAACATTACTTTCTGTTTATTTCATGTTCACTTTATACTATGAAAGTGATGTTAAACCAAAAGCAAATTTGAACTGTTTTCTTACTTGAGTTCAAAATGGGTCTTAAAGTGACAGAGACAACACATATCAACAGTGCATTTAGGACTGCAAACGAACAGGCAGTGCAGTGGTTCCAGAGGTGTGGCTGAGGAAGATGAGGAGCACAGTGGCGGCTGTTAGAAGTTGACTGGGGCCAGTTGAGAGCAGTTACTGAAGCTGATTCTCTTAGAGCTACCTGGGAAGTTGCCAAAGAGCTCAGTAGAGGCCATGAGATATCTGGCATTTGGAGCCAAGTAAAACTCAGCAAGCGCATATCTCAGGAGCTCATGCTGATTTTTTTCAAGCTGTCATTTTGAAATCATTTGATTTCATTATGTCACCCTGGCATAATCTATAGAACAACAGTGAACCATTTTTCAGTTGGGTTGTGACTTGCAACAGGAACTGGATCGAATATGACAACTGTCTCAGGTTATCTCCAAAGCCCTTCTCAAAGCCAAATGTTGGTGCTGAGCACTATGTGCTGTCTACTGCAGCCTTCTGACTCCATTGAGACCATTCCATCCAAGAAGTGTGCCCAGCAAATCAGTGAGATGCACTGAATACTGCACTGCCTGTAGCCCGAGTTGGGCAGCAGACTGGACCCAAGTTTTCTCCATAGTTACCCAGTCTCATGAGGCACAACCAACGCGTCAAAAGGTGAATGAACTGGGCTACATCCCCACTATTCACCTGACCTTCCACCAACCTTCACTTCTTCAAGCATCTTGACAGCTTTCTGCCGGGAAAATGTTTTCACAGCCAGTGGGATGCAGAAAATGCTTGAGTTCCTCAAATCCTGAATCATGGATTTTTACACTACAAGAACTGCAAACAAACAAAACTAAAACAAAACTAAAAAGCACCTTTTTTTCTCACTGGCAAAAATGTATGGATTACAGTGGTTCCTATCTTAGTTAATAAAGACGTGTCTGAGCCTCGTTATCATGATTGAATATTCATGGTCTTAAGCACAACTCCTTTTGCACAGGCCTATTATTTGGTGGCCCTCATTACCCCTCCTGAATAACTGTGATTGGAAGTCTACTCTATGAATCATCAGAACAGTCACATTTATGCTGGCTTATTTGCATTTTTTATTTGCTTGGTAAATAGACTTTTATTGCTCATCCTGTACAACACCGGTAGCCCAGATGCAATACTTTGAATATGCTGGGTTTTGTAAAATTGTATTTTACAAAGGAATATGGAAATGCTATGCCAGCAAAGGATGCCGAGACTGGAGCTGGGTCTTTAAACCTGCCTTGTTTTTCTATTCTTAGTCACTGCCTGGTCTGTGGACCAGGGACATGGGTGTCACCTGTTACCTCAGGTTCTGGCCCATAGTATTCCAATTCAGCATGTTTTCGTCCACAATTATTCACAAGAATGGCGTTTCACTCTCTTTTGGGCATCAGCTGACTGAGTTGAAGTAGTTACTATTTTACCCTGGTCCGTTATGGCTGTCTCTGTGCTTCTGCACAATTCGTGTTTCTCTATTAATGTCAAAGCCTTCCTAAGTCAATTCCAAGGCAAATAAATCTCTTGAAGAGCCAGAGATGGCATTAGAAAAAAAATTAGAAATGATTCATGGGATAATATTGGGTGGAAACAGCCCCAGGAGGTGTCCCCATGACCCTTTATATGATAAGACAAATATACACTATAATTCACAAGAGGTGCTGGTAGGCGCCATAAAGCCTGTACTGTTGCTCCTATTACTAATACTGAGAAAAAGTTGCTCAAAAATAACCACGTCAACCATGGTGGTATATACCTTTAATGCCCACACTCAGGAAACAGAGGCAGGCAGATCATTTGAGTTCCCAGACCAGTCAGAATTATAGAATGAGATGCTTTCCCAAAACAACATCAGTGACAACAAAACCCAAACAGTCCACCAATGGACAAAGCTTCAGGCTCCCCAACCTAGATGGTGATCCTTCATCTGGTTGAACAAACTGAGGTAAAGAATAGCTTAGAACCAGGAAGTTTTTGCAGCCCTGACTCTAAGTGACCATAACCCTGATATGAGGTGACACAGTTCCACTCAGTACCTGGCCCAGCTGTGGGCACTGGCAGCAGCCAGCCTAAGGCCAGCAACCTAATTACATGCTTCATATTTGTCTGAGGACATCTGAAACCTTCAGTGTGGCCTGTCACTAATTAGATGACTAATAATAGTGCTTGCTTGCTAATCTCAGAGCCAAGCCCCATGAGCAAGTTGATCGGTGAGTGTCCTGTCTTGTGGGTCTCTGTCATAGGAACCAAAGGGTGTGTGGCCCTCTGGTTGCTTTGTTCACATCAGGAGGAAAGCAGGATGAAGGCATGCTCATATCAACTTCCCTAGAGCCCAGAGAACAGGCAGACACTTGAAACAGATATGTAAGGGCAGGTTGCATCTTGCCCTACTGTGGTGTTGGAACTACAGAGAGATCACCAGGGACCCATACCCAGGTCAGTCTGGTAGCTGGGGATGGGAGGAGCTGTGATATGGAGAGCATGCTAATTACAGTGGCTCAGCCTTCCGTGGCCCCCAGCCCCACAGCAGGACTAAACACTGAGCTGTCAGAAAAGAATGATCTGGGACACCTCCAGGGAGCACATGATAACCAGGCTTCAAAGCCAATCCCAACATTTAAATGTAATTAGAATTAAATAAAAGTATCTTCATTTGCTGAAGTTATCATTCCTGGTCCTTTCAGGAAAAGAATTTCCTGTCTCTGAATACCAAGTTACACACTCTTAGGATCCCCCCAAAAGCATAATCCCTTTTCAGTCACTATTATGCCTTTTTTGAGGGAGGGGTTAGTCTATCACTACTTTCATAGGCTCTTGATGCTTCTTTGTAGTTAAGGATGTGAGGCATAAGGTGTGGTCTTCATGACCCCACAAAGTGCAGTCCAGGCACCCGGTCCCCGGGCCCTGGGCTCAGCCCACTTTACCCTCATCTTCCATTATTGGGCAATTTTAAAACAATAGTATCACCTGCTGTCTTGGATTGTGTTCCTTCCAAATGAGCTGAAAACAAAGTCCTAGGGTGTGGACTGGGAATAGTCTTGGGGACTGTCTGGCAGCATAGTGATTAGTTAGACAAGGGAGGGAGGAAAGCTTCCCAGCTACACATGGTTGTCAGCTACCGAGTAGCTGGGAAGCTGAGGCCTCCATCCTTTCACGGCTCTTGGAGAGAGACAGCTGGAAATGGTCCGTCTTTGGGGTGAGGATGCTCTAGCATCATCCACCCACCCCTGTCCTGGTTGTTGATTGGCACCCTGGACTGTTCTCCCCGAATCTTCCTTCAGCTCCCACACTTAGAAGATGCCCTTTGGCAGACCTCCTGAGGCAGGGGAGTGCTGGTCGCTGGAGAACCATTTGTTGGTGACAGGAGGGCTTAGATGATGTGGACAGAGCCCAGGTCATCAATAGAGTACCCCTCATGTTCTTTGTTTCTTAGCTGATTATTTATTCTCACCAATATTCTTATTGTTGCCTTTTCCAAAGCACATGCGCATAGACAGAGGTGGTGGGAAAGTGAGGGTTTGGCAAATAGGAGTTTTGTGCTACTCTTGTGGCTATGAGAGTAGCCTACCTGTCCACCTCTTCAACGTCACAAGAAAGTTTTACTCGGATTTAAAAAGATGCATTACAAATAGAGTTCATTATTTGTTCTTTGTGTCAGAAGTCGAAGCTGTGATCTCCTGCCCAGCGCCTTCAACATCTCCTGGAGCCCGTGTGAGTGTAGGCCCTTGTGTCTGTCAGGACCGAGTCAGAAACCTGAGGATGAATGTAAAGGTCACTGTGTTCTGAGAAAAGCTTATTTAGGATGTCTATGAACGAGCAGGGCTCTATAGTTGATGCAGCACAGAAGGACTGTCCAGTACCTGCTGAATTCTTTATTCTGATACAACCAGAACTACATACAGGCACTCTGAGGGGAATAAGGGAATGTCAGATGGGCCCCTCATCACTTGATGTTAGACAGAACTCTGTAAGAGAGGCACGGAAAGATGTGGGTCTGAAAACCCAGGCTTGGGAACCCCTCAGCAGGAGTGACAGGTGGCGCGTTCACTATAGGCCAGCGTTGTGGCACAATGCTTGAGGAAAATCTGAAAAAGACAAAAGGTTTATTTGGGGTTACAGGTGCAGAGGTTTGAGTGCATGATCTTCTGGCTTTATCACTCTGAGCCTTGGTGAAGGGTAGCATCATGGCAGGGGCCATGTGGTGGTACAGGTGTTACCTCATGGTGTCCAGAGAGCCAAGAAAAGGAGAAAAGGGCTGTGACCAACCTCCAAAAGCTTGTTCCGTAGGATCTGGCCAGCCTGCCTCCTTCTACATCTTCCTCCCCTTTCCTCTTCCCTTCAATTCCTTCCTCCCCTTTCCTTCCATCCTCCCTCCCTCCCTCCCTCCCTCCCTCCCTCCCTCCCTCCTTCCCTCCCTTCCTCCCTCCCCTCCTTTCTTCCTCCCCCTCCCTTCCTCCCTTCTTTCTCTCCATCTTCCCCTTCCCTCCCGACCTCCTTAATGTTCCACCACCTCCTGGTAGCTCCTCAGATTGGAGAGCAAGCCTTCAGCATGTGGCCCCTGGGGAAAATCTAAAATCTAAGCTGTAGCAGGTAGCCATCTTCTCTGGGTGGCGGGGCTTCTGTGAGCCACTGTGTGAAAGCCAGATAAGACTAGAGCATGTACTGAGGGAAATGGCTCTGAAGAGCATGTTTAACTGTAGTACTTGAGAGAGAATTCCTTTCAGGAAAATGATCCAAAATTACCAATATAGTAAGGCATTTGGGCTTTTTTTAAAAAAAAAAGGAAACTTTGAATTTCCTTATTTTATTTTAAGAATGTATGCTGAAAATCACTTCCCAGACCCCAGGATAATGTTGAATGATCTTTCTATAAGCTGCTGATGGTAGAAGCTCCAGACTATACTTTTGCATAGGTAAGCCACTGGGGTAGAGGGGAGAAGGCTATAGAAATACAGTTTCTAGGCCCCCAATTCCTGGTGTTACAATTCAGTGGGGATGGTGTAGATTCCAGGGATATGTTTGTTTGACAGGCTGCAAATAATTCTGCAGTGCAGCTGAGTTTAGGAACCATTTATGTAGACATTTCCTCTAAGTTGACTGACATATCTTGAAGGGAACAACTTCCCCCTATAATTGCTCATTGTAGGTAAACTAGTTTATGGGTTTGTTTTCCAAACCACGGTTTCTAATTCTCAGGAAATCGTATAACTTCTAACTTACATCATTACTTTAGTGCCTACCAAGCCTAATTATCATGCCATCATTGACTTTATGGAGCTGAGGTCATTATTCTGGTCCCAGTATTTACATATAAATTGGACCTAGTAGAAAAAAATTCCACAAAGCCACACACTGAACCTATCACCAGTTAAGAATGGAGCCCAAGAAGTAACTGCCAAGCACGAGGCAGCCAGCCCATATGGTGTTAATAGAGCCTTACTAATGACCACCTCTTGCCCAAAATATGAACCCTTCTTCATCATCAGAAGTGATGTCACCGGCTCTTCTAGTCCCATCATGGGAACCTGATTGATTTATGCCTTGTGTTTTGCATTTCTTGTGTACGGAGCTTGTCTAGTTTGTCTTATGGATGTCCTCTTGGTATTTATAGCAGTTTTGCTGGACCCCCAAAACTTTATTCTCATCGTTTTCCAAATGTGATTTTTTTTTTTCAGTAAGGATTCATGAGTTTCTTTTGAGCAGTGGTGCAGAGCATTCATTTATCGTCCTTAATCTTCAGATGTTCCCCACACACCATGACTTTGGCCATCATGCTTGTCCTCTGCCAGGTCCATGGGGACATCACAGGGCACGCAGGTCACTCCCAGAAGATGGCTGGGTTCACAGCAGGTTTTTGAGGGCTACTCATTGTCTCCTTTCTTCAGATTCTATCCCAGTTGCTCCAGGGACAACAGGAGAATTCTGGCTCACCAACCAAGGTGCACTCAGGCAAGGCTGTCCCTCAAACTGGAGAGTAGGGTCAGGGGAAAGCTTTAGCCTCTGCCTCACCCCACAAGCATTCACCCTCTCCTACATGTGCTCAGAATCCTCCCCTCGGTCCTCCTATTTGGCTCTCTTTCTCTCGTTGGTCTCCCTGATAGCTAGAATTTGCCATTACTGACAACTCTGTGGCCATGGATATAGCCACTGGTATTTTTACTAGCTGAACAGAATTGAAGCAAATACTTTGAGATGTATCAAAAAGTCTCTCATGCTTTAAACATACAACACACACACACACACACACACACACACACACACACACAGGAACACACACACCTGCACGCATATGTGCACAACACGCATGTGTATGCAACATTAAAGAAAGTTAATTGTTTTCCAGAGAAAACCAGGTAGACTCTCTTATTGTCTCTTGTGCTTATAATAAATCTTTGTTCTGACTTGGTTTTCAATACTTTTGTCTTCCAGTTGTGGAAATTTACAACAACCCCCAACCTTTACCTCCATGGAAGCATTTTATCATTAATTGTGGACTATTATCTTATATCTTTAAGACTGAGTTAAATCTGAGCTGTCCTTTGACTTGTAAACTAGCCAGTTTTGTCTCATATCTATCTTGAGATGGGATTTATTGTCATCTGGAAAATATTTTTTTTTCACTGTCTTGAACAATTCTGAAAGCAGAGATTTTAGTAAATTAAATTGAAACATTTAGATGGATGTGAGGTAATTATTTTTTTCCTCTACATTATCTATTTGATAGAAAAAGAGAAGCATTAATAAAGCCAGTTAATTAAATCACTCACTTTGGCTGGCTGCCTTTGTCATGCTGCACACACAAACACACACACACACACACACACACACACACACACACACACACACACAAGCAAAAGATATAAAAATTAATGAGTGAGTGCACCTAGCAAATTGACAAGCAGTGTGAAAAGTTTTGTGTCCTTTTCTTGCTCACAGTAAATTGGCAGTGTGCTCTTTATTTGCAGGATAAGGATGTTTAGACCTAATTTTGTAGCTGTCCTCCTGAAACTCAGAATGAAACACAAAACCTTTTACTTATTTCCCTGGATACTCTAATCCCTCCCTGCTTTACAAGTATTTTTGAGCTGTTGTCTCCCTTTGTAGCCACAGCAACATGAAATCCCCACTGGAATTATTTGCTGCGGAAAATGCAGGTGCACTTGTTTAATGTTTCATTGGCCTGAGCACTTAACTTGAACCCCCCTCCACCTCCGCCCACTATGGTGACCTTTGATTTTGGAGCAGAGGCCTCACAATGCTGCTAGATATTGTTGATATACATTAAGCCAACGCCATTAAATCTGAGGCCGAGGTTTTATCTGGGCCTTCACTGTTTGTTGCCTTTTCCTGGGGTGCTCAAAGCCAAGCTGTACCCAGTGACCCGCTGTTCTGTCTGCAGGAACTTTCTGAATATTCATACGTGAGCAAATGTGCACTCTGAAACATTTCATCTCCATATTCCATCCCCAGCGCTCTCAGCTTTACAACTGAGCTAAATCAGATCAAATATTCAGATGCGGCTGCATCAGATCGCACAGAAAACCACCGTAGCAAAGATACGGAGTTGGAGAAAAAAAATGAAAACGCTGGTGTGCTTCCATCTGGAGGCATGGGAGGTGGGGAACCTTCAGTGAGCGGTGAGAAGGCTGATACTACAAACAGCTTTCGATCGATTAGCCTGGGACCATGAAGACTTAGATATCATGCTTGTAAATCTGGACTAACAGCTTGGCAATGAAATGGTTAATATTGGCTGAGAATGTTCTGTGCAGCAGACAGATTCTGAACACTGTCAGGTACCATTTCCCTTCATCGACACAGCTCCCCTAAAACCCCTTGGTGTTCCATCCCTCACATTCTACAAGGTGAAAAGGTCAAATAACCTCCCTGTGGTCAAGAAGACAGCGCTGTGGGTCCAGCTAAGACAGCCCACCTATCAAAGCCATGGGTACTCTTTATTTTTCAGCTCTGTTGCTACCAACGTACCATGCAAAGGTTGGACTTCAAAACCAGAAAGCACTGACATAAGATTTAATGTAAAAAGATATTTCTAGTAGCTGTGTGGAGGAGGGGCAGGAGCGAGATGTGTACTAGGGACACAGCCTTAAGCCCATTTCTTCAGGCAAGATGATGGTCAGCTACCGTAGCGTGCTGTGGGACTGGCAGATGGGGCGTTCAAGAATACAGATCAGGTGAAAATGACCAGACACAGTGACTGGCACGGGAAGCAGGAGAGAGGACAGCAATCTAAGGTGAACTTCCAGATTCCTAGCTCACGCGATGATGGGTTGGCCATGACCTTGATGGAGAATGGAGTCGGGTGGAGACTGCCAAGAGCTTTGTTTCTCTGCATATGTGACCTGGAACATCTTAGCTTGAACACGCTGAGTTTGGCATGACTCTGAGGCATTTAGAAATTAGGTCTAGAGCTCAGAAGAAACATTAACGCATAGTCAAGTGCATTATGGGAAATAGGTAATATGGTGATGGATTAAATCACCTTGGGAAGTGGGCATGAAACCTGGGAAGCTTGGTGAGAAAAGAATGTACAAATGAAGGAGAGCTGACTAAAAGGTCATTAAAAACAACTTAAGACAGCAGAGCGCGTGGCCACAGCTCCTAAGTGGCAACCCCCTACTTGTCCCAATACTCCCATGTGCACTCTCCCTAGACTGTCTGGCACCCCACCTTGCTAGTCCCTGGATGACACGCTATTCTTTTCGGTTCCCATCATCCTGTGTAAGCATCCCTTTTGTAGACTTTGTGGAGTATGTCATGTATTTCCCCTGCCCCCCGAATCCTGATTCCTAAGTCCTTTCTTTCATCCTCACCCCCTTCATGAGCTGAAGTGCTAGTTGTCTCCCAAGACTCATTTGTACTTTGTGTTCAGTGACAGAACTCAGGGCCATGTGGTTCTCAGGGAGGAAAAAAATAATCACACCATGTTTCACAAAAACCAGTGTTTTCTGACTTCCTTTGCAAAGACATGTGACAGTGGCAATAGTTCTGCTAATATAAGCAGATGTCACACAGGGCTGCCTGATAGAGTCTTTAGTACATTGTCCTTCCTGCTGTTAAATGACATTGGTAGGAAGCCATTGATTTGGAACAGGCTGCTACAGTGGGCCAACCTAAACCAATGTGAATTCAGTCATAGTAAAGGTTGGGTTCAGGAGGCTCTCGAGCTAACTGACTAGGCCCTTGACTAAGCTGCATTCAACTAAGTTGTTTTCTGTCTGTCTCTTCTGCGTTTTCTTCAAATGCTATCTTTTTTTTTTTTTTTCTTGGCTTACATGAACTCTACTTGATATAATTGGCTTGAGGAATTCTGCCTTGTACCACTACATTTCCTTCCTTCCGCCCATAATATTAACACGAGGTGGAGGGAGCCCCAAGAGCTACCGTGGACCTAGGCTGACTTTGAGAATAGATGCCACACATGAAGAAGCAGAGAAACAGGGGCATGATCCCATTGACTCCAGGGAGCCATCTTAACCGGCACTGGATTGGCAGACTGAGATGTCGTAAGAGAAATGAGCTGACTTTGGCATTTAATAAGGAGACCAAGCTCATTGGCAAACACCTGTCCTCAGAATGGAAAATGTTCTTGTAGATGCAGGAAGGGAAAGGTTGGAAGCCAAGGAAGCCTGTGTGCTTTCTTTATGATGCCGGAAATGTGATAAATGGGGAATAAGGACAGAATGATCAAGGAAGGACACAGCAGGACTTGAAGGCTAGATAAAGGACCAGGACAGCCACAGGGAAGAACGCAAGAGGAATTTTACTATGGCTGAAGAAAAGAAAGAAAAGCTGTTTCTCTTAGACAAACACAATTCAGGAAATCTCACCCAATTCCAAAAAATTGTGCTATGTCATTATAGGTAATGTTAAAAAGAAAGAAAGAAAGATAAAGAAAGAAAGAAGGATAAAGAAAGAACAGAACAGAAAAGAAAACAATAGAACCATCCTCTGTCTTGTGGGAACATTCTTTAATCTTTTGGGAAAATCTTTAATTGTAGCATAATTCAGGATAGCATAATGTGGTAATTTAAAAGTCATTTGAGTCATGCCGTTAGATAATTCAAATTATTCATTCCAAAGGGATGGTTTTTGTAGTAAAAGATAAAGTCACGTGCATAATCGTTAAGCCTTCTTGTCTGCATGGAGATGTAAAAGACACCTGTACTAGCTCTCACTAGTACAATCTAAAGTACGTTTTGATCCAGGACCAGAGTAAACGTTAACTGTCGTGGATGTAAACACACTCTTATCATTTGTGGTTTCCATGGGACAGTGATATATCCAAGGCCTGTCATTGGTGTGTGTTTGCAGACTGACAGCCTGTAGGTGGGATTCACAGTGGCCTTTGTGCTATTTGAAGAGAGTCAGAATTTTTATCCTGATTGTTAGAGGGTAAGACAAGCTTGGTTTTCTCCATATGGAATGGAAATATTCATTCTTAAGTGATAGCCATCCTTAGAGACTCCAGATCTTTCCTGGCATTCAGCTGTGTTCAAATGTCAGGTTCAGCTGAGTGGATTGCCTGCCTCCGGTGCCATCACCCAAGGTCCTGTCTCTAGTGCTGTATAACAGGCTGCCAGTAAATTGGTAGCAGTTCCAGTTGGAAAATCTCCAGCCTCCTCTTGAGAAAGGAAGGCAGGTGCTCGCCTCTGGCCCACCAAAAGCCTCCTTTTTGGCATGTGATTGATTGAAAGGGGCTGCATAAACCAAGAAGAGATTTTTAGGGGACAAATGCCTTTCATATCAGTAAACATCCTGGGAAAAGATCTCACCCATAACATCTTTGCAGACTCTAAGCTAAATTGCAACAAGAGTATCTGAAATACTGAAAGGCCACTAGAGAAGAGTGAGTCCAATGCATGTGAGTTACTTGAACCTTTTACAGGAGCTTGGCAGTTTCCTGAAGCCTGCCCACAGGGCTTCTTAAGAGTGCAGCTGAACACAGGAAGTGCCACGCCCATGCCGCCCCGGGGTTGGAAAGCAGAAATTGCTTCACTGTCTCCTGCTGCTTTGGAGACCTTAAGCAAAGCACTTACTTTTGCCAGCCTTCGTTTACCTTCACATGAAATACATATAACCTGTGTAGATTGTTTTGAAGATTAATCTCTGTGGTGATGCCTGTGAGGGTCTCGGGCTCTGGAGAGCATGGTACAAATATAAAACACTTTGTCTCTTTGGTTTGGTTTGGTTTATTAAGAGTCTCAACTATACAGCCAGAACTAGCCTGGAACTGATGATCCTCCTGCCTCAGCCTCCCAAGTTCTGGGATTGTAGTTGTATGCTATCGTGCCAAGTAACAACCTTGCTCTCAAAAAAGAGTCTCTAGAACATTCTGCTAGGTGACACTCTTGGAACCCTGACATGGGTAACTATGTATGTCTGAAAGTGGAAAGGCTGGTGTTGAACTGTGGGAATTAGATGATCTGTAAAAGCATCTGCACAACTTCAGGCCTACAGGACAGTGCATCCTGCATCTCTTTCCTTGGGGTTTTCATCCATATATGCAACCAGCATCAGCAGAAAATCCTTGGGAGAAAAATTTGACTTCACTGAGCACATGCAGACTTTATCAAACACAACACAGTAGACCAGCTATTTATTTTTTTATTCTGTGTAAGTTGTTATAAATAATTATGTGATGCTATTAAGTACTCAAGTGGTGGTGTATACCTTATGTGTGCATGTCATGGCATCTTGAATCAGGGACTTGGGCACCTTCAGATTTTGGTGTTCAGTGGGGAGTCCTATTGCACATACCCCCAATTCCAGAGGATCACTCTACAGGCAGAGGTGAGGCGACACCTAATATGAATGGCCTCTGAAAACCATTGTGCCTCCATTTTCCCTGAGAAAATAAAGCTAAGGATATTACTGACATCATTGTGTCACCATGCGGACTCCAGGGGAAGTGCATTAGAAGCGTGTGCTACGCTGTGGGGGTTGCATTCCAGTTTCTTGGAAGTGGGCTGACACTCAAACATGGTAATGGGTTATGCAAAATTGTCTGCCACCTCCCAGTTTGTGGGTTTCGTTTTGGTTTCCTTGCTGTCCGATGTGCATAGCCTCTGGAATTCTCTGCAATCGGCCACTTCCACACCACTGTCTTTTCTGCTGGGAAGAGTCCATTTGAAGATCTGTATGAAAAGAGGCCCTCCTGCCAAAGAAAAGGCCAAAAAGTCGGATGACAGATGAAGTGAATCACAGTCCATTCTTGTTCAGTCATCTTTTAACTTTTTTTCTTTTTCTTTCTCTTCAGCTCTCACCTGAAATTTAATAATCTCACCCTGATTTCAACTCATGGACTCCCAGGCAAAAAACTTTTGGGCAACGAACAGAGGAAGTTTCTAGCAAGCGAGTATGATTCGTTTTCCTTCCTAATTGACTTCCTAATTTGCATGCAGTCTTTTTTTTTTAATGTTGAATAATAGATCTTTGAAGTGGAAAGGGGAAAGTGGGGGGTCTTTCTTTCCCCTAGAGTTCAGGTATTACCTGGGAAATATAAGTTCAAACCCATCAGTGAACATCTTAGGGTTTCTACTGCTGTGATGAAATATTCTGGCAAAGGCTCACACTTCCCCACCACTGTTCATCACCTAAGGAAGTCAGAACAGGAACTCACCCAGGGCAGGAACCTGCAGGAGCCGATGCAGGAGTGCTGCTTACTGGCTTGCTCAGCCTGCATTCTTACAGAACCCAGGACCACCATCCCAGGGACGGCCACCACCCATCTCATGGGCTAGACTCTCCTTTATCAATCACTAATATTAAAATATGCCTTACAGCTAGATCTTACGGGGGCATTTTGTCAGCTGAAGTTCTCTCCTTTCAGACGACTCCAGCTTGTGTCACATTGACATAAGACTAGCCATGGCAATGGGTGAATGGCCCAGCATGGCAGGATGGATCTATAGGGAGAGACAGCTTCCCTATTCCTACAGTTGAATGGAGCTCACAGGCCCGGCTGCCTCTATATTGGAGTGTGAGAAACAGGACAGAGAAATCATGGCCTGAGTTTACCCCACGAGCACCACCTTAGGGTGTGAGCCCCTCTCACACCTCCCTCATCATAGGCACCTGAAGCTGGTCTGCTTAAACCTGTGTGAACTGGTCCAGGAGAGCTTTGCTCTTCTTACCCAGTAGATTCACCATTTGACAACACCCGTTCTTAGAAACGTTGTTTCCTTATCATAGAGGGTTCACCAATTTCAGTTTCTGGAAGCAAAACACAGCTCCCTGCTGGAGAAACAGTCTCCCACTGTTTAACGTGGAGAGAAAGAAAGGGAAATTGTCCCCTCTCCAGATGGGGAGAGGTGGTATAGCAGAATCTTTGATGAAGGGATTCACTGTCATTCTGAAGAAAGATTTGTTTTACCTTCACTGGGGAAACCTACCCCTTTGCCAGCAGAGTGAGGCCTGTTTTCAACCAACACCTTTATCAGAATATGGAATGCTGTTGCTGTTGTTTGGAGTGGGAGGGTTAGAACCTGGGGACTTGAGTGCACTAGGCAAGGGCTTCACAATCCCATCTTTATTAGACCATGCAATTTGAGTGTGTATGTGTGCCTTTTGAGTGAGTGTGTGTGTGTGTGCCTTTTGAGTGTGTGTATGTGTGTGTGTGTGCCTTTTGAGTGAGTACATGTGTGTGTGTGTGCCTTTTGAGTATGTGTGTGTGTGTGTGCCTTGTGAGTGAGTACATGTGCGTGTGTGTGTGTGTGTGTGTGTGTGTGTGTGTGTGTGTGCGCTGATCTAGAACCACTCCTGCCACTATAGTCTAGGCAGAGGATTATATTTACCTTGGATTTAGATTTTCTTGATTGTGAAAAGGATATTCTTAGTAAAGTATGTTGAATATTTGGTTAAAATAAGCATACCGCCAAGTCCTGGCCAAGAAGAGAGGATAGACCCGTGGACATCTCTTTCTCTTGCTTTCTTGTTTGCTTCTTAAATTTTTTTTTTTAAGATTTATTTTATTTGTATGGATGTTTTACCTGTATGTATGTCTGTAAACCATGAGTGTGCCTGGTGCTGGTTGAAGTCAAAAGAGGGCACCAGATCCCCTGGACCTGGAGTTTCCAGTGGTTGTAAGCCACCACATGGGTACTGGGAACTAGACCCAGGTCCTATGCAAGAGCTCCAATGCCCTTACCTGCTGAGCCAACTCTCCAGCCCCAGTTCCTATTTTCTAAATTACATTATTCTAAAGAAATGTGAATTGAAGTCAGTCGGCTTGGTGGAAGTTTCTGCCAATCTTGGGCATGTCATAATGAGGACAATGTGTCTGATTTTCTGCATAGAGCAATCTAATATCCTTACCTCTACCATGTCTCTCTGCCTCTCAACCCAGTCCCCTAAATAACACACACACACACACACACACACACACACACACACACACACACACGTAACTCAGGTGTGATCAGCTCCTTGCTTCCTAGAACTCTACTGTCCAGAACAGTTACTACAAGCCACAAGGGGCTGTTTCTGCTTAAATTAATTAAAATTAAATGAGTTGGAAATTTCAGCTCCCCACTCTTATTTGCCCTCCTGGCTCAAACAGCTAACATGCTACCATATAGCATAGTTACCTTCAGAATGCTGTCATCATCACAGAATGTTCTAGAATACAGGAACTTTATAAAAATCTACCCACTCTCACAGACGATATCATTTATTATCTCTGCTCAATTCTCTCCAGACCAGCAACCTTAACATGTGCCCCAAACGTAGCACATCTTTGCTTTGCTTTTCCTTAAATAGCCTTTCCCACAGTCTAAATGGCCTGTCCCATTCATTTGCGACAACCAACACACTCAACTAAACCTTACTCTGCTCTATTCTTTTTTTTTCTGGCTCATGAAATCCTCCTGAATATTACATCATTGTCTTTTAAAGACGGCATCTGGTATCTTCATCCCAAATCCTACGGGGACAATAAGCACTCTACTGCAGCAGGGATTTTATAACGTGAAATAGATGAAGATCACCTCAGAAGAACCAGCAAATGTCCTCTTCACGAAGGACAAGACCCAGCACAACAGCCAGACCCGATTGGGTCTCTCAGAATCCTGATGGTCAGGGACCAGAGGCTGAACCCAGAACAGGGCACTGTCTCTCAAATGGTCCTCAGAAAGGATCGTGGCGTTCAATAATAATAACGTGCACAAGTCTAATAATCCAAATGCCTTCTTCTTAACCACAGACGGACAGTGAACTTGTCCTTAGTTCTTTACTTCATTAATGTTGTTTAAAAAAAAAAAAAAAAAAAGTCACTTTTGTCCTCTCACCCCGGCCCCCCCCCCCCCCCCCTGTGTAGCCGCTGGCTGAGGTGCTAACGATGCACCTAGGAGGCAGCTGGAAGAAGGTGTGGGAGGGAAGAGAAGCAGGAAGCAGGAGAAAGCCACTAATTGGGCAATCAACCCTGAATAATTGAAAGTTAATTACAGCAGTCCTTCCCAGTGTGTCACAGCTAATCCCCTGCAAACCTCAAAGTTTCTTTCCACTTCTGAAGAATCCTGGTTCTTTGAGATGTGAGTCTGTTCAGACCTTTGTTTCTATGGAGTAGCTTCAGAGTGTGCACCTGAGGGCTGTTTCTCACTGCCAGGTTTCAGGCGTGTATGAGGGGGACAAGAAGGCCACACCTCCTGTACTCCTTTACCTTATCTTTCTTATCTTCCAGAAATTTCCCCAACGTGTTTTTGTTTGTTTGCTGAGACAAGGCCTCGCTATAGATCCCAGGCCTACCCACTTCCCGAGTGCTGGGGTAGGGGCCCCGAGTCACCGCTCCCAGCTGTTTCTCCATAGAAAAATCTTTCTATGAAGATGATGTTTCGTTTTCCTCTTTCTTTTTGTGCATGCCTGGCAATCAGTCACTCTAGAACCAAGCTACATCCCCAGTCTCCTCTCCCATGACTTCTGAGTCAGCACCAAGCTTGCTTGGGAAAGATGAACTCCCATCCCCGTGCCTTGTGCTGCCTCTTTGACTCTTTCTCTAGAGGACCCGGGTGAGAGTTTGAAGCTGGGAAGCAGTCTCTGCTCTGTTAAAGTCTTTAGGCTTCTAATACTGCTTAGCAAAAAAAAAAAAAAAAAGTGGAGAATTTCACAATAGATAGTTTGCCTCATCTGGTGGAGGCAATGCAGACAGTCCAGAGGGGTAGTAATATCCAAACTGAGGAGATGAGCTTACACAATGGCGTTTGAAATGAGGAAGCTGGCAGACTGTGTGGCCATCAGCCACAGTCTTCAGAGCTGCTTTTTGTGTCTCAGCAAAGCTTCTTTAAGACCGAGTGTTCCTAAGCATCAGCACGCACTGGACAGAGTTTCAGATTTCAACTCTGAAATAAGCATTCTGATGTTGCCAACTCTACTGTCCCACTGCTATTAGGAACAGCATTGTCTTAGCTGCCCACAAGTTTCCCCCGAGAGCTTTTATCTTTGGGCAAATGCTCCTAAGACTAATCCCTGGGTACTAACTATATTTATTTATTTTTTCTCATCTTGGATGGCTTATGGTAGAGACTGCATACCAAATACGAACAACCCTTTGTGTGTCTCCCACACTGAGTGGAAACACTGAAGTTTCATATATTCCTGTAAAGCTATCAAATGTTTGTTTGTTTGTTTTTTTAAGAGAATTTCATCTCACTATCCATTATTTTCTTGTGACAAGCCAGCCCCTTATTTTCCTTTTTTATTAAGAAGAAATTTTCTTGTTTTTAAGTGTTGTTTCATGGAGAAGCACAAAGCCCAGTGCTCCCGTCTCTTTTCACAGACCCCGTAACGGGGTCTAATGTGCATCCATTACGAGAATGCTCTTTGTGTAGTAAGACCAGACTCATGCGTGGATCAAAAAGAAAAAATGTCCTCCCATTACCACTTCAGAATCCTGTTTGCCTCCAAAGAGAGTAAACAGGATTATGTATCATTAATAGTATTTAGAATAAGAGCCTTCACATATGCATCACGCTCGACAAAACAGCATCTCCTACATTCTCACAGAGCACATGGGATGGGCTCATTATCCTACACTGGGAGGTGATGGAACAGGGGATAAAGGGTCCCTGGGGTCCAGGCTTATTGGCAAAAGAAGAAAGATACAGACCTTGGCACAGTTCTTAGCAGAAAAGATGATGAGGCAGCCCACATTTAAATGCATTACCTGTTGTCCTGTCAATGCAGATTCTCAACCCTCAAGCCAGGATCATGAAAATGTCACTTACAGAAGGCGAAACCTTTGAGAAAATTCTAGAACCCCCAAAACCACCCACCCACCTCTCTAAATAAACTCAAACTACAAGAATCCTGCTTCTGCTGTCACTACAGTAGAATGTTCAATCGAAACAAAATGAGAAAAGAAGAAGAAAGCTCATTCAGCCGCCAACATCCCATAACCCCAGAGCTCTCAGCCACCCCAGGCTGATGGGAAAGTACTGGCTCCCCATAGATCACCTCTGCCCTACATACCGGGCTCCCAAATCTCCAGGCATTGCACATGCTGTGAACTTAACTCCCTAAGTGACATTTTCTGAAAATGGGTTTTGTTACTTGGGCACAAGGAATGAGTCCTTTTTGTAAAGTTCACAGCAAGTAGGAGGGGTCTCCCACATTTTAGGACTCCGACACCTGCCTTTGGGGGTTCCCCATGCTGTTATTTTCCTTCTTATATATTCCTTTGGAGTCTGTGGGTGCTGGGAATCAAACCTGGACCCTCTGGAAGATCAGCCAGTGCTCTTAACTACTGTGCTGTCTGTGGTCAGTAGAACAGTTTAACAGTTCAAGTAGATTTCAGTCATCATGAAATAGGGACAGAAGGAAGCGTAAGTGATCCCACGTACACAGTCACACACTTTCCACTTATGGACCAGCCTAAGCCAGGTGGAACAATTTAGCTTTAATAGGAGGATGTCAATTTGTGACTGAGTGTTTCATAAGGGAAAAAAAAATCTCTTAGTCTTGGTCCTGGTAAACTCACAGCAAGAGCACAGACCCAGCTCACTAGAGGACTTGAACCAGCTCGCCAGATGTCTAATTAATGCCCGCTGTCAGCTGCTCAAATGTCACTGACGGAGTTTCTCTCTCTGCAGCCACTGTTTTAATGATAAAGATTATGCTCTGATGTCACTGTGCTCCTGGGTTAACGTTGTGGTTGGTAGAATGACGGCCATAGACCGCGCAGCCAAGCAGGTTGTGGTTTCCAAGAATGAGATCGTCTTCTACGACCACCTCATTCTCTGTACCGGGCAGCAGTACCAGGTAAGGCTGCGCACGCGCCAGGGGCGCCGTTGGCACATGCGGAGATCTCCACGGCAATAGGCTTACTGGGGTGCCTACTCTCTGAGTAAAGAGCATCTTGTCTTCCTGCACAGCTGCCACTTTGTATTCATGAAAGTGCTGTTCAAGGCCTGTACACATGACCAGAATTGTGTCTGCAAACCCTCCCGAGAAAGCCATTCCAAGAAAAACATTCTGTTGAAGAAAAAAAAAAAAGGAAAGAAAAAAGAAAAAAAGAAATCACAGCTAGTTGGAGAAATGTCATTACTGAAGCTGTTGTCCCAAAGTCTAACACTTATGGATCATCATAGCAGACTCCAGACCCAACCAGGCATGCATTTGTGCTAAATTAATTTATGCCTCAAGAGGCTAGCATTTGGCTGGGGCAATGTGCTCACGCAAAAGTATTTCAAACATGTGCACCTTCTGTCGGCCCTTATTTTATTTTGTCTCTCAGTTATAAAACTAGGAAATCAGATTGACTAGTTTCCCAGTGACCACACTTTCTGCTTGAGTTGCCGGAGAGAACCAAAGCTGCTCCCAGTATGAGAATGGCAGATCTTGGGGCTCCCATACCACCCTGTGTAGTATCTGTCCTTTTGTGGGGTGCACAAAAGCCAGGCAAATAGGTTTACTTTATAACTCAAGGACAGAGGTCTGAAACTATCTCACCAGCATTGTGGATTTGGCAGTGGACTGTGTGTGGTCCCTTTGTATCTCAAAGGTGGGCTATGGGGGGAGACAGGCAGCACAGAGCCCCACAGGTCCTCAGCCTGCCCATGTTCTGCATGAGCTGAGCAGCCTGGACATTCCTGAATGGATATTCTCATCTTTGGCTGCACTTTGAGACCTCCTGGGGTGCTTCCAAGGTATATCTACATCTGTGTCCCCTGGAATTGCTCTAATTATTCTAGGGGCTGTCACCAGTATCCTTACTATGTGCCCCAGATGAGTCAAAGCTGAGGTGAAGATCCACTTCAACTTTCTTGACATTAAACCCTGTATACGCACCTTGCACCAACACTTCACAAATTGTTTGTTTACGAATTGTCCCCAAACACCCCTTTAAGACGAAAGCTCTGAACAGGGAGCTTCAGAGGAGGGTACCCTGAGATAAGAGTGTCTAGCAAGTTCCCCGGGGGAGGCCAGTGCTTCTGTGAATGGACTGCTCTTTCAGTGGCTCAGATCGATCTCTTAAAAAAAAAAAAAAGCTTTTATGTTTTAAAGAAGAAGCCTTATTCTCAGAGGGTAGGAAAAAAAAGTCTTTCTGGTGAAAGAATAAAGAGAACTGGAGCGATGCCTCTTCTTGCTATGTAAGTATTCCTCCTGCTTTCGGTGTGGCCGGTAGCCCGTCCCCCCTCACCTGCCCACTGGTCGCAGCCGCTACCCACAGCCCCACACTTTGGAAATGGAGCCTAGGACTCAGCCAGCTGTCCAGAGACTCGGGCATCTGCCCATGTGTGCCCAGCTGCCCCTGCAGCTTTAGTCTGCAGCACACTAAGCTCTTGCCCTTTTTACAACAGGAAAAATGAAATGAAGAAGTGATAAAGGGGAGTTCCAATTTAATTTTTCCAGAAGGACATAAAAAATCAAAGGTACATAGAGTGATGGGGAAAGGGCAGCTGAATTCACTGGGGACCTTCGAGTTCTTACATCTTCTCCTGTGTCCTTGACTCCAGCTCTCCCAAGGTTTTGTCCCACATTTGTAAGCCAAATTAAAATGATGACAGTTTAAACCCACAGCAAGAAGATATTTCATAAAATATAATTTTATGAAAATTAGCCTCTAGTCAGCACACCTCATTCTAAAATATTCTGCAGTGTTTTCAGTATCCAAATATATGCAATTTAAGTTTTTGTTCAGAGAACCTGGTCGAAAAGTAAGACCTTAAGCTGTGCTGCAGAATAGAGAGTGAGGAGGGCTAGTTTCTTACACAGCCCACACCTATCTCCAAAACCCCCTTCTCTGAGGTACCCAGTTGGAGGCATTTCCACTCTTTGTCAGCAGTGACCCTCCAGGGTCCAAAGAGTGCAGTTAGGAAACTTTTGACCTTGCTTCATCAACGTCACACCCTACCTGTGATTTCTCCTCTTTGGAAGAAGATTCAGATAGCTCACATTTAACAACCTCTAACTCTGTAAGCTACCCCTTCCATCAATATTTACAATATTTTTATTTTTATGTATGTGTATATATCTGTGAGTGTGCATGCCCCACCTCTATGCAAGTGTCTTCTGAGGCCAGAAGAGGGCATCAGATCCTAAGGCGCTGAAGTAGCAGGCATCTGTGAGCCACGCAATATGAGTTCTGAATGATGTGAGCCCTGGGAACCAAACTTGGGTCCTCTAGGGGCCCAGCAAGTGATCTAAGCGGCTAAGCCTTCTCTTCAGCCCATTGTGATTATTTTTATTGGTGAGCACATGTCAGCTTTGAACACCACTCCCAGCTTGCTTCCTAGTGCGACCACAGAGCCACACAAGTCATAGACTGTTACGGAGAAGTGGGGAGGTGCCTTCCCATGCCAAGATTTTGGCAACCGCTTTGAAAGAGGAAGGATAAAACTTGTCAAGTCGAAGTCAAATGAGTTTAGCACTGGCCAGGAAAACAAACAAACAAGCAAACATGGAGGCATTGGTTGCCGAAGGGATGGTGACCACCAGAAGCCAATAGATAGATCAGTCACTCCCAACCAGGTGAGAGACAAAGCCACAGGGATAACCTGGGCTTGGCTCCGAAACACAGTGTCTACAAAACCAGGTACACATGCTTCAGACCTGGTAAGCAAAAATGTGTGGCTGAAGATTACAGGTTGGCTACAGACAGATTGGGAAGGAGGGATACACACTGCTGTCCCTCCCAGGAACAGACCTGAGAAGGGCACCCTGTGTCAGCAGTGAACTCCAGTGAGGACCACGGAAGGCCTCCTGTCATCTAAGAGCGGGAGTCTGTGTCTTGTCTCTGTGCAGGCTCGTGGCAAGACTCTACTCCATAGCCCAGCAAGGAATCGTTCATTCGATTGATTCCAAGCAAAATCAAAGATTTTTTTTTTTTCCTTCTTAGTTACATTCTGGCAAATGTCAAAGAATGAGACATTTCTCATTGTTTCAGGAATACTGGGGGGGGGGGGGAGTGAACACATTTTCAGAAGAAAAATAACAGATTGTCAAATGCTCCCCTAAAAGTAAAAAATACCAGAGGCATAAACAATCTCCCATCTGACACTAAATGAGAAAAGAATGCAGAACTAACTAAGGACACAGAACCCTGGAGAAGATGTGAGAATCTGAGAGCTACACATCCACCTCAGTCTCAGAAGGTGAGCAGCAGCCATTCTTTATATGTAAGACCCCAGGAAAATGATCTCCTGTGCTTCTCTGCTGCAATTTGTCCTCGGAATAATGAACAGGGAATTCAGAATTTTACAGTCATTAAATGACACAGATGGCAGCCCCGTGAATGATTTCAAACAGTAATATAAACATAATTTTCATAAAATTTAAGCATACCTACTAAACAGAAAGCTAATAATCCTCAATTTAAACTAATGTAATTAGGATCAGGAAATTGATGGCACGGGGAAGAGGGTGGTTAAAGAGGAGGAGGAGGAGGCGTTGTCTACAACCAGCGAAACCCAAAGGGAGCATTTCAGTGGTAAAGCCTTTCTCATGGGAGGAACTGGGCCAAAGAGTGCCAAGGAGCAGTGCAAAGAAATTCACTCACCAAATCCCAGGCAAGGTAAAAGGTGAGAAAAAGAAAAGCAAAGAATGCAGTTGTTAGAAGTAAAAGTACAAACCAGAACGACACGGCGGAAATTCAGGCTGTAGCAGAGACTGTCATGGTGGACGTCCATGGCCATGTTTGCACCAAACTATTGAAATAGGAGAAGAGCATCAAAATGACCCCCTGCCCCCCCCCCTTTTTTTTTAAATAAAAAGGCAGTTAAAGGGCTGGAGAGACGGCTCAGTGGTTAAGAGCACTTGCTGCTCTTACAGAGGACCTGAGTTCAGTTCCCAGCACACCACCACATGTAACTCCAGCTCCAAGAGATCCAGTGCCGTCTTCTGGCCTTCAGTGGGATCACACACATGTGAAATATGCTCACACAGACATACATGCTTACACATAGATAAAATGAAAATAAATCATTTTTAAAAGACAGTTAAAAGTGCCCAGTGAGGAGCCAGTGAGATGGCTCAGTGAATACAATACTGTTACTTGCTGTCAAGACTACGGCCTGAGTTTGAGCCCTGGAACTCACGTGATCTGACTCCTGCGAGTTGTCCCCTGTTCTCCACATGTGCATCATGGCAGCTATGCCCCCTCCCTGGACAATAAATAAATGTAATGAAATATTAAGAGTTTGAGAGATGACTCAGTGGCTTACAACTGACTGTAACTCCAACTCCAGGGAATCAAGGTCTCTTGTCTCCACAGGCACCTGCACTCACATTACACCCCCCTAAACACACACACACACACACACACACACACACACACACACACACACACACACACATAAAAAATAAAGATAAAACATTAAATACGCAGCGACAGACCACTGGAGCAAATCCACAAAGCAGCACAAGAAATACCCAACACAGGAAAACTGGAGAAAGAAAGGTATTAACAGGAACAAAGGGTGAAATTCATGATGCCCGTGCAGACAGCAGCTTCAAACTCCTTCCCTGCTGAATGTCAAAGGACATGCCACAAAAACAGGAAGTCCTGGTGATTCTATTCAGTTCCTAGAATTACACTTAGAAAGAGAAAGAACAGACTGAGCCCCCGTAGAGGCTTGGAGTCACCATGATGCTTAGCTGTAGGGATGAAGACTCAGAAATGACGAGATGCCCAGCCAGTCCTCAGACCCTTCTAGGGTTGTTATGGAGAGAAGGCTCATGCATCATGGCCCAGAGTTAGGGTATCTGCCCAGAAAGATAGAAAACATAGTTTCTCATACTCTGAAAGTCTGCTTCCAGAAGGAGTGCTCATGCCCAGATGAGTGTGACTGCCCTGGGCATCCTCATCAGGGTGACGACAATCCCTTCAGGCTACCGAGTGTTCTTCCTGAGACAATCACGATAGCTGATGCAATCCTCACAGTCACTGTAAGGTTGGTGGCATGCCATCATCCTCATTTTATAAGATGGCTACAGTCAAGGTCTGAGGGGGAGAGAAGGACATGATTCATCCGAGGCCTTTTACTGCAGGCAGACTTCTGTGCCCACTGTCATTGTAGAACTCGTCCTGACTCACAGTTTTGGTCTTCCACTGTGAGTCTGCCACACGGTCTACACCTGCCTGTCTTCCACCAAAGTCTCAACTGGCCTTTCTCAGTCCCCGGGCTGCTTCTCTGTCCACACAATTTCCACCTGGCAGCCAGAGTGAAGAGCAAGAGAAGTGGCCTACTGGGCAACCTCAAGCAACCATGCCATTTTATTTGGCATTAACAACAGTGTTTGTTTGGTTTTAATTTGAATCAAAAATAAAAAGTCAAGAGTCTACATGCAAACCCAAGGTTTTGATATTTCTTGGGAAATCAGATCTGGCCATCCTAAGCCTGTGCCCTTCCCTGGCAATGGCTGGATGAGGCTGAGGCATGGCTGAACTTTTTGGCTAAGGCACAAGACTTCTGGTTGCCAGGGTGTCCTCAACATGAGGAACCAGTGTTGGTCATCATCATTTATTGTGATTTCGTTGTCAGTTTCTTATCGCAGAGGAAAATTGCTGGTCCTATTCATGCTTGTGTCTACAGCAAGAAAGCAGAAGTCATATAGAGGAAAGCTCTGTATGAGAGGGGGGGCGTGGAGGGAGAGGGAGAGGGACAATGAAGTAGACAGTTTCTCTCCTGATAAAGTGAACAACAGCTTTAAGCCTTTTATAGGTAAATGCCAGTCTTCCATTTTCTGCCTGGCCCATCTGTACACTTGGACTCCAGCACCTGAAGAAGATAGCTTTAATTATACATACCTGCCATCTTCAAATCACTCCAATCCTCCTACAGGCATTTGATCCCCCGATCTTGGGCGGGCCACTATAGCTACCTCCTCTCCCCAAGAACAGACTCTTGTAGGAGGACACTTCTGGAGTCCCAGGACTAAGCTAGAGAAAAGTGTGAAGCCCCCTTTTCAAGACCTTTGCCCTGGAGACCCAGCTCCTACAGTGTGAGACACCCAAGTCTTAAGTGGGTATTCCAGACCACGGGGAGCAACAGCTTTTGGTTGATGGCAACATATTAGCTTGAGATACTTGGTATATTATTTGGCACAAAGAGAAAGAACTGATGTTTATGTCCAGATGAGTCCTCCGCAGAGCCTCAAGTCACCATTAGCCTTTGAGTCTTCTCAGCCAAGGCCTCAGACAATGTAGCACAGAGAGAAGCTGCCCCTTGACTTGTCCTGTCTGGATCACTGACCTACAAAAACAGTATGGATCAGAATGTAGTAGGTGGCTGGTTTCTGCCACTGAATTTTGGAATAATTGATTACATAGCATTAGGTAACTCAAGCAATTCGGTCTTAAGAGTTGCCTCAATGTGGTCATTCCGTCTGTTTATTTGTGTATTTCTTCCCTTCTCTATCAAAACCTAATTAACTATATCTGGGGACAGAAAAGGCCACATCACAGTATGGAATGTCACTGCGAATACTTTCTTTTCTTCTAGCCCTCTCACCATTGATTCATATTCTGTACTCCTCCTCAGGTTCCGTGCCCCACAGGGGCTGATATCGAGCAACATCTAACGAACAGAGAGGTTATGGAGCTCAGCAAGTTTCGGTACACTGGGACAGTGCCTTCCAACCTCTTCCTTCTCAACGACGAGGAGGACTGCGTTAGGACGCTCTTCTGGCTGAGAAACAACTCCATCCTCACAGAAGGTAAAGTTACTGTAACGGCAGCCTTTCAGACCAGCGTTTTATTTTTATAATGAGAGTCATTCTTCATCTAGTTCCAGTATATAATTAGTGCCTAATTAATTCCAACCAAATCATTCATCTGTCATGCTTTGTTTTCCAGATTAATTTACAACTTGTTGTCATTTTTGGATACCCAGAATGTTTTCTGGGGGAAAGAAAAAGGCTTGAGATAGTTTAATTATCTATAATTATTTTATTACACAAAATGAATATCCAAAGAGCAAAGCATGGCTAAAATCATTAACTAATTAAAGAATAATTTAATAAGCAAACATGTTTAGCAATTATATGGAAAATATGTCTCCCTTTGTGAATCTGAAAAGACCCAGGAGGAGGAAGAAAGGCGGCATCCGAAGGGTCCTTTTCTGCTTTTCAGAGCCATTGTTCTCTTTCTTGGTTGCCTGCTCCGTCCTCCCCACAAACAGACATGCTTGAGCTGCAGACCACTTTTCGAACCCAACTGTGAAAGGAAAACATTTGCACAAATGCCTGCACCACTCAAAAGCATTGGCCAAGCATCTTCTTCACCCTTGTTTGCATTTCATTGAAATTATTTGACTTGTGAAACAACCAGAACCGAACCTGGCTGCCCGTGGGTCTTTGGTTGAAACCTGGAACCCAGGAAATGGAGGTGATCTTGCATGCAGCCTTCTCCAAGGCCAGGTTGAGTCCCACGGGGAGAGCTGAAGTTCTTCTCATCCTCGCCTGCAGTTCAGGCAAAGGACAGAAAGACCCCTCAGTGCCTAGAAAGGAAGCATCAAATTGTCAAATGTAATATCATGTGTTAAGCATTATTCTACTCATTAATACAGTTGATTCAGTAGAATTAAATGCAGATTCTTCTGATCTTCAGTTAGTGACTTAGGTCTTCTAAAACTTCCGAAGTTAGTGCATACACAACATGAAAGTTAGTGGGTATCAAATGGCATTCGCGCCATTGCTACATTCTGTGATGTCATGTGGACTGTTTGTCTCTAAATTTATGGATGAGGGTGGCCTGTAATTTTCTTTGATAGGCTTTCCTTGTCAGGTTTTTAGACTCAGGAGAATACTAGTATCACGAGGCCATTCTGGCTCTTGCCATATTTTCAGGGAGCTTGGGATAAAGGTAACCTAAAGGTCAGACATGAATCAGCAAACCCAAGTGGGTCTGGAACCCTTGGTAGAAGTGAGATGTGCATGTCTGTCCAGCAAGCAGGTGTAAAACTTGTCAGAAAGTATTTCCAGATTTCTATCTTCATAGATTTAAACCCATTTCACCATCTTTTTTAAAATAACCACCATAGATTTAATAATCTCTATGTTGACCCATGGAGGCTTTGAGATTTGTGGGGCTTTGTCTAATCCAGGAGAGTTAGTGCACGGTCATTGTAGAGCACTAGGAAGTAAAGACTTTAGACTTTGAAGGACATGCAGTCTTTACTGAAGATATTCATCCCTGAGGCTGCAATAAGAGAGCAGTCACCAGAATGCCTGGGCATGGCTGGGTGCCAGAAAACCTTATAATATCAGGTAATGAGCCATGTTCCCTGAACCCTCTTTAATTCATATAACTTGAGGCAAATTATATCAAATTATCAGACTCAAAGCAGAACATAAACTCACTGAAAGCAGAAAAGCCAAAGGACATGGGTGTGCCCTAGGATTGCAACAGTCCTGAGAGGGCACAGTGTTTTAACCTTGAATGTTGAATATTTGGGGTGCTGTTGTGTTTGGGGTGCTAGGGCAATGAAACATCTTGATGAAGAAATGAGCCTTTGAGAGCAGCAGTGCAAACTCTTCAGGTTGAACCCAACAGCAGGCAAGCAGGAAGCACTTCATTCTCCCTCCATTGTCTTCTTATTGTCTTGGTTCTCAAACGTGAGGGGAGAATCTGCCCTTCTGTGAGCGTGACTGGCTGTCAGAAATGGCAGGTCTCTGGAATGCCCTCCAAGAGGAGTGCTATTGGGTCATTTAGTGTTTGGTTGGTTGCTTGCATGCTTGCTTGCATGCTTGTTTGCTTGGTTTTTGGGTTTTTTTGTTTTTGTTTATGTTTTTTTTGAGATGTAGGACTGCCTGCTACCATTGTGAAGCCACTTTGAGAGCCTGTTCTTGTCCACTCATGGGCCAGGATAAGAATTGTATGCAAACTAGTTCCATGTCTTAAAGGCAGGCTGTTTTCCCCCAGTCGCCCAGGTAAGTGTTCTTAGCACAGAGGCCAGGCTTGGAGAATGTCTGCGGAACCAAGTCCAGCCCAGCTGAAATCGCTTTGTCTAGAGTCCTTTTCAAATGGCGTCTCGTGTGTGAAAACGTAAGAAGGAAAGCATTACCTCCTGCCCTAAGGAAACTCTGTGTGTAGCTTTTCTGTAATTCAAGTCATATTCAGGCATGATTTTAATTAGTCCCACTCAGACCGTGGTCTTGAACTTATTTTTCTGTCCCTTCCTCCAGTACCCCATGCTCCTCCGGACCCCTCCCTGCTCCCACTGAACAATACAAAATCACTGGAGCACAGTCTGAATCCCAGCACAGGTGTGCCTGGAATAGTCACCCAGTTGGCTACAGAAAGCATATCTGCACATGAGAGCTAAGAGCCAACAACAGACTGAGGACTCTGCAGCATAGAGCAAAGGCAGCTTGAAAAAAGGGTTCCACTTAGAGCCCTCTAACAAAGGGCTAGCCTTCCCAGCAACTTATGTTCAGCAGCGAGGGGAGACCCTTGGGAAAAGTGTTTACACTCCATCCCGCCGGTCACTTTGATGACCTCTTATCTCCTGACTGAGCCCTTATGATTCTCATCCCTGGACTTTGTTATTCTTTTCTCTATTAAAAATAATTGTTTCTTATAGTATATTCTGATCACAGTTTCCCCTCCCTCCTCTCCTCCCAGATCCTGCCCACCTTCCTACCCATCCAACCCTATGTCTTTTCTCTCCCTCTCCTTGGAAAGCTAATCGGCAAACAAACTGGGATAAAACAAAATCAACAAACTGGGGGAAAAAAACAAAGAAAAATTACTATAAGCACACACACACAAACTATAAAAACACAACATCAGAATCCCTACATATAAGAAAAAAATAGGTTAAACAAAAAAGTCCAAACAAAGTATTATGAAATAAAAAATGTCCAAAGAGACCTTTCAGTTCATTTTGTGTTGGTCATGGAGCCTTCCCTTGAGTGTGGTCTGTATACCCAGTGAGATTCTGTTGGAGAAAACTCTGTAAGTGCGCGTGCGTGCGTGCGTGTGTGTGTGTGTGTGTGTGTGTGTGTGTGTGTCTGTCTGTCTGTCTGTCTGACAATTGGACATAGCTTCTAGGTTTGGGATGGGGACTTGTGTCCACTTCCCCTCTCCATGACGGGACCCCATCTTCACCAGTGGACTTTCAAGTCCCCTCTGACACTGTCAAATGTCCTTGTGGTCTTGCTAGACCTACACTTTGGAAGGGAACTAGTTGTTATAGCAACAGTGTCATAGAGACATCTAAAAGCCATAATTTGCTGAAACTCCAAGCCAAGTCTTTGACACACATGTATGTATATGTGTGTATGTGCGTGTGTGTGATATCTCAATATCATGTGCACTCAAACCAAGTCTAGTGTACAGTGAATGTTCAAGAAGGTTTTAGTGACTACAAATCTACAAATGAAGATAGCTCATAATGGTTTTGTTCAGGATTTTGAACTAGGGTCTTGCTGTGTATCACAGGCTGGCCTTGAACTGTTGATCCTTCTGCGTCAGCATCCTGGGTTCTGGGATTATAGGTATGCATCATCATAGCCAGCAGAGTCATAGCAAAATTTCTTATTCTCAGCTTCACCTAAAAATTGGTGGTCAATTGTGATGAAGACAGGAAAACCCTTGACTGAGATTGATGGCACGCAAAACAACAACAACAACAAAAACAAAACAAAACAATAACCTTTGCTTTTCTTGCAAGGATGCACATTGGCTGAGCAGGTTGAGGAAAATTCCTCGAACTGAATAACACGTTTGTCAGGACAACCTACCCCGAGTTTTGGGCTTGATGGTTCAATTTGGGGGCCCACCACTTTCTTGAGCAAGTTATTGAACTCCTTTGTCTGTTAGACTCTGGATAATAGTTTCCTCACATGGGTTGTTGGGAGGATTTGAGGAGCCAAATGAGTTTTTCCTTAGTACAGTGTCTCAGCCACAAAGAGAATTCATTAGACACACCAGTTCTAAGTCCAGTTCTAAGTGTTGAGGTAGCCCTCCCTATCTGGGTTCCCTTTCCAAGGTTTCAGTTACCACTAACCAACTGAAAATATTAAATGGAAACCTATAAAGGATATGGAAATATTAAGTGGAATTTCTTCAGCTTTAAATTGGACACTGTTCTCAGGAGCATAATGAAATCTTATGTAGTCTCACCCAGGACAGGAGTCTTCTTTTGCCTAGTATATCCAATCTGTATACACCACACACCTGTTAGTCACTTAGTTGCCTTCCTGGTTATCAGATCTGCGGTTACAATACTGCAATGCTTGTCTCTAGGTATTTTATTTAATGACCTCAAAATACAAGAATAGTGATGTTGACAATTCAGTTTTGAGAAAAGAAAAGCCACAGGATACTTCTTTAAGTGAATATGGAAACGTTTGTGGCAGGTATGTATTTTCAGAGAGAAATATAATATATGGACTGTGTATGGTTTCTGTCATCCAGTACTGGTCTCAGATGGGCAATGCTGATGGAGATACTATGACCTGAAGGGGTCTCTGGCTTGTGGATTTCAGGTCGTGCTGAGTATACTGGTGACTGAGAACTCGGAGGTTATGAGTCTTCATGTGAAAGATGGAAATCCATGCACCCATGCTTCAGTGCATGTGTGTGCTTGTGTAGAGGCATTGTGGCCTTCACGAGAGCCTGGGATATCATTAAGTTGAGCTCCTCTTTAGCAAGGGTGGAATAAACAAGCTTTATATTTGTCAGTTCTGGGTTGGGGAGGTGGGGAGATTTAATTGTCTCCAAGAGACAGTGGACCAGGCACTGCCTATGGGTCACCAGCACAATGGCTATTCTAAGGGTATCAGCAGGGTGGTCAGTGCCTAGGGCAGAGTGTTATACAGAAGCCTAGAGCTCACACAGGTCCCGCCCCTGTACACACTGCCCAAACACACAATCCACAAGATCACCCTGACTCTGAGCAACAAGAGGATATCCAAGATGAAGAACGGTTCATTTTCTGGATTAACTCTCCTCAAAAGACTTCATGATGTTGGAGGCCATGTTGATGCCCATAATTCGTGCTGCCAACAGAGGGCATGTTGATGACCATGATCTGTACTGTTGGCGGAGACCAGGTTGATATCCGTGACATACGTTGCTGCTGGATGCTGTAGGCAAGGACATGTCTGTTGCAGTTCTCATAACTGAGAGTGAGAGACATTGAAGGCTTCTGTGACAAACAGCCCCTCCCCCAAAGAAACAGTCCAGACAGGAAGCTATTGAAGAGGGTCTTTTAAAAGTGTGATAAAGATGCTAAAGTATAGCTCTTCACAACTGATGGCTTCTGATAGGGATTGGAGGTAGTGGGGGACTCATTTTTCTTTAAGGGGCAGGCCCTGGGAGTTTGACCATGTTCCAATGAGTATATGGGCAACACAAACTGGACTTGGTAGGGTTTTTTGGGGGGGGGGTGCATAAGGGTGAATGGGGAGGAATGGAAAGTGAGTGATCAGGATGCATTGTATGAAATTCCCAAATAATTAATAAAAATATTATGTTGGGGGGGAGACAGTGGACTAATACTAGGTCTAGGCAGCCAAGCTGTGAAGGGCAGAAGATAAAGGCTTAGTATCAAATAGAAGAAGGACATTGTAGACCCCCGTGTCTACCTAAGGTCAAGTTTAACTAGTTACTTCCTGGGAAATAAGAACCCAGTGAAGGGTGATGGTCAAGGGGCCATGACAGAGGTGATCTAGTGATCTGTATTTGCATGTCAGCAGAGAGAAACTGACCTGAAAAATCAGGCTGTTACTGAGGATGTTACAGTCAAATGAGGTCGTGCAGCCATAGGTACGAGTGTTAGCCAGAAATGGTCACCTTTACGTTTGGTGGTCCAGTGAGCACAACCACTTCCAGTTTATTCTAAGTTAGTTGTGGGCTCAGTGGTATTTGAGGCCAGAGCCAGGAAGTCTGGCATGTCATAGAAAGAATAAGGCTGTGTTCCTTCCTGCTTCCGGAAAGATGGGCTCCCTGTTGCTGACCTGGACAGTCAATCCATTTCCTCTTCAGATCACCAAGGAGGAGTATGGGTATTCTTTGTAATAGCTTTCTCTTACTATCTCAACCAATTCCCGCTGTATACAGGTGGCTGGTGATGGGGGCAGGGGAAAGTAACCAAAGATAGGGCCGAAGAATCTGAGAAAAAGGAGCTGAGGTGGGAGGATCGCCTAGAGTTCCATGCCAGCCTGAGCTCTTAAAGAGTGAGACTTTGTTTATGGGTTAGCAAGATAGCCCAGCAGATAAAAGCTCTTGCTGTGAAGACTGACAGCCTAAGTTTAGTCCCCAGAACCCCACAGTGGAAAACTGAAAGCAAAATCTGAGAGTGTCCTCTGACCTCCACACATGCTCTGTGGCATGCACACGCCTGCATTCATAGCGCGCGCGCGCGCGTGCACACACACACACAAACACACACTATTGAAATTGCATAACTCCTTATAGCTACTGGCTCTGGTAGGGAGGCTTGTCCGACTCTCTTGGGTTCACTTTCTAAGTCCTCAGAAAAGCCAGGCTTGACTTTCCTGTATGACAGAGCGATTGTTGTGGGAGCGTGGTGGATAATGGATGGCGGGGACAATGGCTGTTCCAGGGAGGCGTAGACTCCCCCTTGTACACTCGCAGATGTCACTTCAGAGTAGGGCCCTCTCCCAGCTGCTGTTTGACACCACAGTCCTCTGCTCCCAAAGGAGAGCCCAGTGGCTGTGATGGAAGCAGCTGAGACTCCATTTTCTGCCCTCTAGAGTTACAGATGTCAATTACCCCAGCTATGCACACTGCTCGGGGTTGTGGAGAATAGCGAATGACGTCATGGCTCAAATGGCGCTCTCAAGTACAGAGAACACCAGGAGTGTTCAGCTGGGGATGTCCTAATAGAACCCGGGAATGGTACATCAGCGCCGTTTATGGCATTAATTGAAACGAATTGAAATTCATCTGCCCTTACCTCTCTACTTTCCCTGGAAATGAAAGGGAGAGTGAGAGTAAAAACAAAACCGACAAACCCACCCTAATGGCTTGGAATGGATCAATTATTTTCACCTGTAGCTAAATACAGTTTACTGCCTTATTAAAAGCATGTTTGTCGGAGGAACAAACATTAAAATTCCAGTGCACGAGTCACCGACGACAGAACCTTTGTTACAGCAGATACGTGCTTCCCTTTATGTTTGGCAGGGAAAAATGGGGCAGGTCAGGCTGGGGTCAGAGAAACCTTATGCTCTGATTTATACAAAGCAGAAAGAGTATTGTCTATTTGTAAGCAAGATTGGCTTTGTCAACAAGTGTTTTTTCATAGTATCCTATGATTTCTTTTTAAATTTTTTCATTAACTAGCAAGTTCTTGATTTCATCCAGATAAAATTCCGATTACAGTGTTTTTAAATCCTGGATCATGTATCCGTTTTCAAGCTCTGGCTGATGGATAGGAAGCATTCTCCCTGTGTCTGCATGCTCTGGCCCACCCACTGGCTGCAATGTGACTTTGACCTCTCCACTCTGCTTTCTGTGGGGGAAAGTTGGGGGGGGGATAACAATAAAACCTATCTTCCAGGCCTGTCTGGGGATGAAGAGGTCATATAGAATGACCATATGTCTCTTTTGAAGTGGACAGAGGAAACAGAAGTCTTTGTTAAAATAGGACAGAATAGGGCCAGAGAGATGGCTCAGAGGTTGAAGGGCTGTGTGAGCCAACTGGCGACATGAGCCTAACCCCTGGAACCTAAGGGTGGAAGGGGAGAACTGACTTCACATCGCTGTCCTCTGACCTCCACATGCATGCCATGACACCCAGGTACCCGCACATTTCAGAAAAAATTATTATTATTATTATTATTATTATTATTTGAACAATAAAACTGAACAGAAATCAGATGTGGTGGTGCATACCTGTGATCCCAGCATTCAGGAGAACCTTGTCTCAAAAAATAAAGAACAACCAAAAAAAAAAAAAAAAAAAGCCACTTTCTGGTACATGTCGGTCATCCCAGGATTTGGGAGGAAGTGGCAGGAGCTCAAGAAGTTCTTGGTTTTCCTCAGCTACATAGCTTGGAAGAAGATTCTTGTCCAACCCTCATACAAAGATTTTTTTTTTTTCATTTTTTTTTCTCGAGTTCCTGATCTGCCAGTTTGCAGTCAGACTCCTGGTCAGGGTGTCCTTCCTTTCTTCCTCAGCTGGAGTCTCTCCTAGAAGCCTCCTTCACCTTCTGGGGTGCCAAGTGGGTGTCAGCGAGCTCCTGAACTGGGACAGAGCAGGTTCTCCCCGTGTCTGAACCAGAAGAACAGAGATCTGGCCTCTCCTGAAATGATTTCTTAGAAAGGCTGTTTCATTACTTCTGTGGTAAATGTCTGACTGGAAAAAAAAAAAAAGCACTGCATTTTGTTTCTTGAACTTAATAGGAAGATTAACTTAGCTTTTCCTTCCTACAAAGCGTCTTCCCCTTACATATGAGGGGATTTTCAAACCCTTGACACTGTAATCAGGAACAGGGGAGACCAAACCGATGCCCTCTCCCTCCGTTAACGTAAGTCCTGGGCCCTCCTGTCCAGCTGCTCTGCTGCAGCTGAGATTCACGGTGTGTTGGGCATGGTTCTGTCACACTTGCAGGTGTGTTCACTCCTGCCCTAAAGGGAGTACTAGAGGCACCTTTTCCAGAAAGTCGCATCAGTCTGAAGTGAGAGGTAGACGGTCCACACAGATCTTCTCTTGCATCACCTCTCAATGCGTCCTCTCCATCTGAGTGGTTGCTACTAAAGCTCCCCCCTCTCCCCATCTCTGGGAAGCTACTTGCACTGTCTTCCTGTTCCTTCTTGCCTACAGTCACTTTTGGGGCTGCCCTCTGGGACCTTGCCTTCCTTCCCAGGTCTGTAATTTAGTGAAGGAAAGACATTGGCATCCCATGGAAGCTATGCAGTTGCAGTTCACGGTCTTTTATTACAAATACACCCAGAAGTCCAATCAGCCACTTGAAGGTGGGACAGTTCACCCTTCATCTGCCACCTGTCAGATCAAGTGTGAAAGGGGAGCTGGAAAGCACACCATGACTAGGCTCCCTTAACATGAAACTGGCCTCAAAGGAGATCTTCCTGCTTCCCACCTGAGAGTGCCCACACATACATACAAACTTCAAAACAGTACCTGGTGATTTTATTACATTTGGAAAGCTCTCCCTCCAGGAGACTTGAGAGACATGGAATTGTAAAGCACCGAACCCTGGGAATGTATTGATGAAATTCACCTTTAGCCAAAGCCACTGTCTTGTCAAGAGGACGCTACAGTGACAGGCACATAGACCCTACCTAGCCTGAGTCTTCCTCAGTCCCTCCGTACAGGGCCAATATGGTCTGTGCCTGGGGGACGCCCTCCATGTCCTTTGTCCTTCTCCTGGCAAAGGTAGGCAGCTATCACCAAAGCCTTCCTGTTCCCTACTCACAGATCCTTCAGTTTGGCTGAAATACACTTTAAGCCACAGCTTTCCTTCCTGGCTTTTGAATTCTTCCTTTCCTGTGTAACCTGAGGATTAAGGACAGTCTGTATCTCAGGCTCTCCTTGTCCTTCTCTCTGTTCCTCTTGTGCACTCTTCAATTCTGACTTGATTAACCCCAAAAATGATCTGACCCTTGCAATGTGGTAATTGTGCAACGGATAAGCTCCATCTAAAATGTAAGAAAGCTCTACAATCTGAAATCTAAAACAAGGCCAACACCACAGGGTAAAGGCCCTAAGAAGCTCTTGTTGCCCCTTTAGAAACCCAACTTTTTTATCTGCTTAATGTCTGCCTGAAACAGGACATTAAACAAGGAGTTTCTTGCTTCCCTGACTTTAAGTGGCACCTATATGCAGGAGTGTTATTTGACACTTACTGTTGGTTATAGTTGCATACGGCTTTGGGCACATTGAGATTGTGTGGGGTTTTGTGAGCTACATGGAAACCTAGTGTCAGATCCAGTGTTGTTCAGGAGAACGTGGATTGCATTTCACAGCCCGCCTGTGCTGGGGACGGCAGGAATGGTGCCTTGAGGGCAAGAGCCCAACTGTCAAAGGCCTGGAGAGGCAAACCTGAAAGCTCATTTGGGGGAAAAAATCTGCATTTAAAGAAAAAGTGGAGAGGCATGGGAGGACAGAGGCCGACTTCCTCTCAAAAATGAGCACTTAGGGGAAGTCATTCATTCCATCCTGGAGTCACACAGGCACTTGGCCACTGCATCCATGTTCAGGCGCTCAGCTACTTCTCAAGCTGGCAGCAGAACTTGACTGCAGCATCCACACAGTGCTGGGTTTGCAGAGATCCAGGAGGCAAGGGTTGGGGAGTGATGGGGGTTCACACTGAGGTTCCAGAAAAGTGCTGAGAACAGGCAGTGTGCGTCTGAGACAGATTTCTCGCAGGGAGGCCATCAGGTGAAACTGTGAAGTGAAGCTTAAGTCACTGTGGACATTCTAGGTTTCAGATGCCAGGGACATGGAACGTTCCCAAAGGAAAGTGCAAAGAGCTTGCTGTCCCGTCCCACCCAGGGGGCCCTCCCGGGAGGGACTATCGACCAGGGTCCCAGGTGTCCTGCCTGCAGGACACTCAGCTGCTGGGGGGGGGGGGGGAGGCTGCGGATAATGGAAAGAATGACAGGAAACAAGAAATATCTGGGAGCAAGACGAAAAGTCCAATCAAGCTCCAACCAGTCTTTATTCCAAGTCTGTATATAAGCATTTAGGAAGGAAAGGGGCAGGGGCAGGAAGGTTACCAGAGGTCACCATAGAGCAGGAAGATACAGAGGGTGTGAAATTTCTCAGAGCCGCTTAATTGCAGCCAAGTATTTACACCGCTGTAAATCAGCATAACAAGCCTCAAGGTAGTGGGATATCTCAAGGTCTCTTTGGGGTCACAAGCTACTATAAACAGATCATCTACACCTGCAGAGGGGAGGAATCAAAGGAATGTCTGCTAAAGCCTGGGACCCTCTGGCTAGCTGATTAAGAGCAAGGTCTTTAGGTTCAAACAAGGTCATTTGGTCTCTGGCAGGAAAGCTATGGCCATGAGGTAGAGATGGCCCAAGAGAGATGATATGTATGTCAAAGCTAACAGAGCCCTATGATAGCCCAGGGCTACCAAAGCCTACTGGAGCCCAAGAGATGCCACCAGTCCTAGGTGCCAGACAGAATGGTGGGGCTTGGTGTCTACCTTGCTGTAGTTTGGTCCTTGGCCTGGGCTTTCCCTGCTGCCCTCCTACTTCCTTTTGGAATGGGAATGTCTGCTCTGCTGCACCATGTGCCTGCATTGTGCCACTTTCCTTTTCGTTTCATGGGGGCTCCAAATTAAGAGAGTGTCCTAAGTCTCAGGAGTGACTTTGGGTTTCTGAATAGGATTGGCACTTTTAAAGATGATGGGTACTCTTTGAGATCAACCTGAATCTCCTTTTGCACCATGAGATGGGCACGAGCCTGTGGGGACCAATCGCAGAACCATGTGGCTGGGCTATAAAATTCTCTCCGTGGACTGGTGTGTCCCACATCTGTTGCCCACATAGTGCTGTTACTGTGGGAGATCATGGGACCTTTAGAAATAGGGGTCCCACTCATCATGCGTTATGCCCCAGCACTGACATAGGAGCAAGCTACATCACACATCACTATGAATGCCCTCATTCCTTCCCTAATCACAAAGCTGAAGCAGAATGAGTCCTTCCTCCATTAGACTGGTTCCTTTTGAGCAGTTTATTGTGGCAACAAGAAGACTGACTGGGGAGCAGAGGAAGCTTGCTCAGTAAGGAGAGGATGGAGTCCTGAGTGAATGTGGGCTATTACACGTCAAGGACACCGATCCCTCAGACCCTTAGGAACTGGCAAAGCCTTCTTCTAGTGTTTATCAATGGTTGACCAGTGTGTACAAAAACTAGCAAGTGCATCCTCCTGCAGGATGACTGTAACCTGATGCTACTCCCTTACGCTGACTACTGAGACAGGCTTACTCCTTCTCTGCTGTATATAGACAATATTCTGTGTGAGGCTCAGGGGTGTTGTATAGTTGGTACCGCTGTATCAGGCTGAGCACAGCCCCCTCTAGCTGATCCCAGCATTTCTGTGCATATGTCTCAGTGCGTGTCCTTTCTTCATTTCCTCAGTGCCCAGTCAGGTCAGGTCCCAGCCTCATGCATCATGGAACCAACAATAGAGTATGTAAAAGTGCTGACGTTGTACCTGGCATGCTGGAGTCACAAGAGAAACAAATTGAATCTAAAACTTCTTTACAAAGTAAAAGTGAGCCACGATGGGGAAAGAACTTCCAGTTTCAGGAAAACAATGGAAAGAAAAATACCCCACTCTCCCAGAGTAGACGTTTCAAAGGCAACAGACCGGACTGGCAAGGCCTAACAGACTGGCTTTGCTGCAGCAGGCCGTTAGCACGCCTCCTCTTTGTGGAAGGCTGTGCCTCAGTCTGTACTATAGGCTGATTTATTTCCAAACAAATTATAATGAGATTCTAATATACTTTTTGAGTAATGAGAAAAATAATTTGAAAAAATATTTTCAAATGAAAAGTATGTAAGTGAAGACTTTTAGATGAAACTGTGTCAGCAGTCATTTAATGTGGCGTGCTGGCTCCAGCCCCTCCTCTCCCTGTGTCACCAGAGTGCACTTCCGTGCTCTTCTGGCTGGAGGTGTGGACCATGGGATGGTGTGGATGGGGTGTGAGCAGAGGCTTGAAGTGTATGTAAGCACTCATGCTCTCACACTTGGTCATAAATAGAAGGGAGTTGTCCATTCAGAGAAGACAAAACCCAAGATGGGCAAATTCACACCCAACTCCAATGCAGAGTCAGATCAGTGAATGCCGGCTCAGCAAGCTGATAGGCACTGACCTTGAGGCAGTTTGTTATGGGGCATTGTTGCGATGGCTGTTTGTTAGGAAACGTCTCCTTTCTCTATTAGGGAGTGTTAGTTCAAATTGAAGAAAGCTGTTACAGTCTGGGTCCTATATCCCCCAAATAGCCCATATGCTAAAGGCTTGATCAGCAGCCTATGGCTCCATTGTGAGGTAGTATGACCCTTTAGAACAGTGCTTCTCCACCTTCCTAACACTGCGACCCTTTAATACAGTTTCTCACATTGTGGTGACCCCAACCATAAGATTATTTTGTTGCTACTTGATAACTGTAATTTTGCTACCGTTATGAATCAATTTAATTATCTAATATGTGACCCTCCCCAACAGGGTCATGACCAACAGGTTGAGAACCACTGCTTTAGAAGTAGCCTCTCTTGGAAGGAAATTAGCTCATTGGAGTAAAGCCTTTTAAGGGGAAGCTTGAATCCCTCTTTTTCTTGTCTCTTCTGCTTCTCAGCCATCATAAAGTGAACAGACTCCCTCTGTTAAAGACCTACCCTACCGTGATGTTCTGCCCCAATATAGTCCAAAAGACAACAGAACCGAATGACCATGATCAAAACCTCTGAATGGGAAGGAAAACAAATCTTTCTTCCTTCTAAGTTGATGTTTCTCAAAAATTTTGTCACAGTTAAAAACTCTCATAATAGCCAAAACAGTTCATGGCTTAGACTTTCACTACACTTATCTAAAAAATTATAGGTCTTATAAAATGTATTGCTTTTGAATTGGAAAATACCACAGAAACTTTTGGCACTCCATGGGGAGTGCTTGTTAGAGTCCAGCTTACCACACACCCAACAGAGCTGCCCTTTTTCCCTGGGCTTCTAGCAAAAAGGTCACAGTGAAATTGCTCTCAGTTAGCATGGCAGAGAGTAGAAAACACCACACTGCGGCGTCTGTGGAGCGTACGCACTTAAATTTCTTTAGCTGACAATGGACATGCTTGGAATGTCTGTTTAGAAAGAATGGGAAGACACAGCCTGTGACAGTTTTAGGTTCACGCCTTGGCTCTCCTGGCAGGCCCACTCTTGGTTTTGCTGGACAGCCAAGATGGCTGTTTTGCAGCAGGTAGGAGCTTCAGTACTTTAAGCAAAATGTTGGCTTTGTCAGCAAGGAACCTATTGGTCTGAAGAACCTGCTTCCCAGACCCAGTAGGAAGCCTCTGGCCAAGGTTGGTGAGGACGGCCCACCGTCACTGCTGGCTGGGCATTCTCTAGCAGATGAGAGGTGCACAGTAGTATTTTCTAGATGTGGGCTCCACCAGAGAGGGCACCTGGAAGTCCTTAGAGCTTATCTGTTTTCTAAATAGATAACCTTTTTAAATTTTGGATTGAAAGCAAGTTTTGATGGTGTCCTTTGCTGTACAGAAGTTTGTCAGTTTCATGAGGTCTCATTTTTAATGTTTTAGTGTCTATGCTATTGGTGTTCTGTTCAGAAAGTCTTTTCCTGTACCGGTGACAGATTCAGTGTATCTGGTCTTATGTTGAGGTCCTTGATTTACTTGGACTTGAGTTTTGTGCAGGGAGATAAGCATGAATCCACTTACATTCTTCTGCGTACGGACATCCAGTTTGACCAGCATCATTTGTTGAAGATGCTATTTTCTTCTATTGTGTATTTTTGGTTTCTTTATGAAGAACTGGCTGTTCAAAGTAGAGGCTACACAATGGAAAAAGATTTTTACCCACCACACATCTGATAAAGGGATAATATCCAAAATATATAGACTCAAAAAGCTGGACATCAAGAAAACAAATTACCCAATTTTTTAAAAATTTTTTCTGATACTTTATTTACATTTCCAATGTTTCCCCCTTTCCAGGTCTCCTCTTTGGAGACCCCCTATCTCCTCCCCCCTCCCCCACCTCTGTGAGGGTATTCTCGAAAGTTCGGAATACCCAAGTTTCACTTTATAGTAACTGCTGGACTGAGAGTGAGGTCCCAGATGGAGGAGTTGGAGAAGGGACTGAAGGAGCTGAGGGAGTTTGCAGCCCCATGGAGGGAGCAACAGTGTCAACTGGTCTGACGCCCCCAGGTCCTCCTGGAGGCTGGACCACCAACCAAAGAATACACATCGAGGGTCCCATGGTTCGGACCACATATGTGGCAGAAGAGGGCCTTGTTGGCCATCAGGGGGAGGAGAGGCCCTTGGGCCTGAGGGTGTTAGAGGTCTCAGTAAAGGGGAATGTCAAGGTGGGAATACGGGAGTGTGCGGGCAGGTGGGTGGGAGGGGGAATACCCTCATAGAGGTGGGGGAGGGGGAAGGGATAGGGCTTTCCAAAGTGGAGACCTGGAAAGAGGGACACATTGGAAATGTAAATAAAGTATCAAAAAATTAAAATAAAAAAAAAAAAACCAAGAAATCTTTACAGGTCCTTTGAGTATGTATTGTGGTTTCCAGTTTTGTATTTTTATGGAATTCCTATGTGTGCAAACGTGTGTGTGTGTGTGTGTGTGTGTGTGTGTGTGTGTGTGCGCACATGCATGCGTGCGTGTGTCTGCATCTATGTGTTTGTTGTGCTTTTTATTTGGCTCTTATTTTTTGTTGGTTTGTTCTGTCCTATTCTGGTTTGTTTGGGGTTTATTTTATTATTAATATTCTTTAGATGCCTGGTTGTTGTCTAACAAAAAACAGAAAGCATGTAGATTTAGATGGGAGGAGATGTAGGATCTTGGAGGAGTTGCAGCTGAGAAACTGTAATCAGAGAATATTGTATGAAAAAAATCAATTTTCAATAAAATGAAAGAAAAGAGAAAGCAGGTTTTGCATAATTTATTCAACCAAATTGAATAAATACACTTGTTTAGTTTGCCTTATGAATTTTCTTTTCATACCATTGTATGAACCACAAGAAAAAAAAGAATCCAAGAGACTCATTGAGTGTAGACTTTATGGTAAAATTCTTTCAACAGATCTGAAAAACGTGTCTACAGGCATTTCTTCTTTGTAAAGAAATGTTTAAAAAAAATAACTCAATGTCAAAAACAGTAGAAAATACACTCAGTTTATAGATCTTAAAACTTGCAAAATAATAAATTAACATTTGTAATTATTTCTGTAGCATTTCTGAGAAGCATGACTGCATGACATGGCTGCTGCCCTCAGAATGCTCTCATACAGGGGATTTGTTCAAGCTTATTTTATGATTTTATATTTGCTAAGCAAAATAACACCATTCAGTCCCTCTAGCTAGGCCTTGACACATTAAATCCTAAAACCAGCAATTTGGATCTTTATAAAATTACCCATTGAAAGCAGAACGTGCTAACTATTAGTTCTCAAAAATGAAGGGAAACACCTTGAAATCAACCCAGGTCAACATTTACATATTAAAATCCAATGTCGCATCCCATCTGCGAATGTGTTTTTTTTAACCAGTGGCCCTTCCTGGTTCACAAGAAGTTGTATGCATGGCAGACTTCAGCAATTTTGCTTCTTTAATAAGTGTAGCAAATAGGGAACAAAAACAAGATAAAAGGTTTTATTCTAGACCATTTCCTCCAGCACAATTTCAACTTTCAAATTATAGGAACATAAATGAATGGCCTACTTCTGTGTTAGAAGTACTTGACTACTTTGTGGGATGTTTTGTGCCAATTCTTTACTAAATTATCTTGGTCGCCGTTGCTAGGTAACACTACTGGCTTCCTGCAGCTGAGAAATGAAAGGGTTAGAGGGAGCAATTTGGCATTATTAGCATTTGACTAATAAGTTTTGTTTTTTTTTTTTTTTTTTAGCTGTATGTCTTAGCATTTCCCTCTCTTTCTAGGGAAGATCATTGTCTATGGGAATACACTTGATGCGTACACAACAGTGGAGACACTCCTAAACATGGGCATGGAGGGGAGCTGTATCTACTTTGTGCATCCCCCGGCTGAATCAAACATAACCTGTATCAACAACTATGACATAGAGAGTGCTGTGGAAGATGCGCTCAGTGCCGCTGGAGTGACTGTGTATCAGGACGCGTTGTTGGCTCAGTGGAACCATGGCCAGGATCCAGATCCTATCTACAATGCCTGCTTCACCACCTCCACCAAGCCCTTCAGACTGGAGTGTTCAGTAAGTCCATCCCTGTGGGCCACACTTACTGTCCGCCTAAGGTAGCAGTTCTCAATCTGTGGGTCACATATCAGACAGTTACATTACAGTTCATAAGAATAGCTAAATTACAGCTATAAAGTAGCCACGGAATACTTTCATGGTTGGGGTCACAACCCGAGGAACTGTATGGAAGAGTCGCAGCATTAGGAATGTTGAGAACCACTGGCCTAGGGTGAGTGCTAACCTCCCAGGAACTAGAGACGCTGAAAGATTGCAGTAGAGAATTTACAGCTACTGATTTGGGGTCTGTTTTCAAACCATTTGGGTTGACCTTCACCCAAAAGCAAGAAGCTACTATCAACACAGTGACTTAAAACAATGTAATGTCACTTTTGCCTCTGCTTTAGGGGTTTGCTTGGCCCAACTAGGCAGTTCCCACAGGAGATTTCTTGCATAACTGAATTACAACAGTAGACAGAGCTGGAATCATCTAGAAGGCACATTCACTTTTCTGGCTATTGATGCTGGATCAACTCTAGCTGAGATTTTCTTGAGCCTGGGCTTTGTCAAAAACCAGTGATAGCTGTAAGAGCAAATGGGGCAGGAGCTGGGGTGTCTGCCCCTTGGACCAGGCCTCAGCTGTCAGTCAGCATGTCTGCAGCCACACTCTCTGTACAGACAAGTCATTCTGCCCACTGTACATTAAAAGAGAAGAATCCACCTCACTGAGCAGAGGCCACACCCAAGGGGCTACAGTACCAGATGCTGGAAAAGCGTTGTCCCTGTTCTGATTTCTCATAACACACCCCAACAAGGGTACAATGGGAACCCAGGCCTGTGGGCAACCCTAGGCTTAAAATCACAGCAGCCCTGGGCATGTAGGTCCAGGAAACCTGAAAACGGCCAGACTCGGAGTCTACTGACCAGAGAGCTGCTGTAACTGAGCTAGCCATGATGCCCTTTCCTTTCCTAAAGCCACGCCCCCTGGCCAGCCCGCTTTGGGTTATAGCTTCACTCCTCTCACAGTTCTGATCAAAAGCCTTGCCTGTAGCTCTCTGGGCCTGGTTTCCTTCCTAACATTACAGAACCTAAGAATCCAGCTCAGATAACATCACCCCTTCATGGAGGGTGTTCAGGGCCCAATAAGACCTGAGGTCCTTAGAAATGTTCTAATCTGCTATTTACCACATTTGTCATGTATTCACTCCAAGGAATTTATTGAACACCAGATAGGTTTCAGACTTTGTCTGGTGGCTTAAGGATCTAGCAATGAGAAAGAAAAAAAATCTTATTTTGAAAGTTATATCGTCTACATTTACATATTTTGTGCTTATCTAAGATGGGGGAATTGAAAATGTTTCAACCTCAAATTTCTACCCCAAACCATGACCCTCGAAGATTGCCAGGTCTTCCTACGGAATCTCTGAAGATAGGCAGACATTCATGTCAGGAAACACAGGGTAAAGAAAACCTCTTAAAAAGTCTCATTAAATACTGGTTCTCCAGAAGTCCCTCTGCCTTTTTCCACTATTCAGATACAAATTGAAATCTTAAGGAAACATCCTTCGGTTGCTTTTGCTTTGGTCTGGTTTACCTCTCTGCTCAGTCTTCATCCTAAAGCAGGCCTTTCCTGTGTCTTAGTTGCTGCTCTATTACTATGAAGAGACACCATGACCAAGGCCACTCTCATGAAAGAAAGCATTTCACTGGGGGCTCACTTACGGCTTCAGAGGTTTAGTCCATTATTACCATGGCCCACAGCATGGCAGCATGCATGCAAGAGCTGGAGCAGTAGCTGAGAGCTAAATCCCGATCTATAAGCCAAGAGACACTGGGCTTGGCAGGGACGTTTGAAAGCCCACCACCCCGGTGAAACATTTCTACTAACAAGGCCACACCTCACATAGTGCCACTCCTTAGGGACTAAGCATCCAAATATATGGGTAGATAGGGGAGCCATCCTCATTCAAACCACCAGACCTGTGTTGTCTCACAAGGAATGGTCTCTGGAGACATGTCCAGGGCTCCGCTGGCTTATGGTTTGCATCCTTCTTTGCCAGCAGTTGTTATGTGTGGGTGATTAGGAAAGGGGAGTGTTTAGCCCTTTCTTTCCCCTGGCAAGCATTATCATCTTCAGGGAGCCAGGCAACTTGAGATGGTAATAATCATGTCTCTCGACTGTGCCGGACTGTTATGGGTTCCCAGGGTTTCCCATCTCGCAGAGAGACATGCTGATGTCCTAATTCTCAGCACCAGTGAATGTGGCCTTATTTGGAGTAGGGGCTTGGTTGGTGTAAGCAAGTAAAGACAAGGTCATCCGGGGTCTGTGTTGGGCTCTGGATTCTGTGTGCTCTTCATGAGGAGAGAGATTTGATGTCACACAAGGAAGAATGACTTGAGAGGACACAGAGAATTGGAGGATTGCCAGATGTAAGTCATGTGACAAGCATGGCAGCCACCACCAAAAGCCAGGAAGAATCTGACTTGACTCTTACCTAGAGCCTGTGGAGGGAGTTTGGCCATGACACCTTGATTTTAGATTTCAAGTCTCCGGAACTATAAGAAAATATATTTCTGATGTTCTGAGGTAGCCTGTTTGTATCCTTTTTTTTTTTTTTTTTTTTGACAATAACTCTAGGAAACTAAAATAGACAGTGTAAAAAAATCCTCTGTGCTATAAAACAAGTTTGGGTGGCCTGTGTGGGGCAGGGAGCGGAGGTCCTGGGTCTCTCTAGTCAGCCCCCGGCACCACCTGCGCCGGTGGCAGAGGCAGCGGAGGCATTGGCCACAGCTTTAGGCTGGCCGGCCAGGTGGGTCTAAGGTCCAGTGGTGAATGCTTGCGGAGAGAAAACTCTTTCCCAGGTGTGGCAGCTCAGTAAAAACAGCCACTTCCAGACGATCTTCAGTGAAATAACTTGTGCACTTTATTCCACGTGGACAGGGAATGTATGAAGACTGAGGAGTGGGGTGGGATTTAGGGGTTTCCTATCGGCTCAGTTTGAGATGTTAGTGATGCTCTCTTTGCTTGTGGAAGGGCTCGAGGTGTTGCAATACATGACTGACTGCCCATGGCCCTTCCAGTGTAGTGTCATGGTTACCTGTTCCCGAACAGGCACAGAAATGGGTAGGGAGCAACTGGACTCCTGCTGGTCTCAAGTCTCTGAGATTGCCAGGGTCTGAGCTCACTCAGCCTTGCCAGTTCTTCTGTCTGGTGGCACAGTTCGCTCACCCCACAAATATTTACCTTTTAAGAAGCCCTCTACTGATGTGAAAGTACAACGGGAAGCTATATGGAGAGGAAGTGGTCAGGACGTGTGTGTGTGTGTGTGTGTGTGTGTGTGTGTGTGTGTGGTTGGGGGGAGCGGGGTAAGACAGGACAATGAGATATATGTGACATGAAAACAGGAGACTGTTCGGAGAGAGAGGAAACTACCAAGGGAGGTTATGGGGAAAAAAAAAAAAAGTACAATGATTTAAGTATATGATGACGTCTCGACGTCTCAGTGAAACTCACTATGTATGCTACCTTAAAAATTAACCGAAGAAGCTACCTACTGCCCTCCAAAGTAGGACTCCTAGCTTACATTTCCAGAAACACTTTATTGAAAAGTTCTGAGTGCTCTTCCTTCCATCTGACACTTAGACTTCCCGGCTTTCTGCCTTTAGCCACTTCCCATATGTTCTATGGTACACCACTGTATTATTAATTTGTGCTTTCCTAGTAATTAACAATAGAGACATTGTCTCATGCACTCATTGGCCGTGCATGGATTCCTTTTATTAGGTGTCTAGCCTGTTGTAAATGGATTAAATCTGGTTTCCTGATTGATCATAGATAATATTCAATGTGCAATCTAAATAAACATCGGACTCTGAAACATTGCCACATTTCGCTCCTAGTTCTGAGGGTTGGTTCCTAAATGCATCAACATACAATGCGAGCAATAAGCAGGATGTTGTGGAGAAGCTATTTCCTACTCCCTCTGTGGTATTTAGACTTTTGATTCAAATCCTTGTTTTGTTCTGCTGCCCAGTGTGTGTCACCACTGCCAGCTTCGCTTATTTCCTTCACGGTAGCCATTCTTACTGAAGTGAGATGGAATCTCATGGTTGTTTTATTTTGCATCTCCCTCTTGCAAAGGATGCTGAATGCCTTTCCAGTTACTTACCGGTCATTTCTACGTCTTCCTTTGAGAGCTGTCATGTAGGTGATCAGCACATTCCTGTCATTCTTTTTGTACCAGGAGCCTCTAAAGTCACATTTGGCTTTCCAGTCTTTGTTCTGGGTGAGTTCTTTGCCTTCCATCTCCACAACTTCCCAGATCCTAGCCCGTGAGGTGACTAATGTTTTACCCATGTGGATGTCTCCAGATGTATTGGGACTAAAATCTAACCACACCACTGAGATCATTACAGACTTGGGATCCATCTTCATACTTTCAAGACCTTCTGATTTTAATCAATCTTATGCAAGCACACTGCTGTGGGAATCAAGTACCCCTTTGGACCTTTAAAGGTCTCTGTCTCTGCAACAGTGAATGCCGATAGGTAGTTTCAGAGATTGACACTTTTCACGTTGACACATTTCAGGCCCCCAAACTGCAGGGTATTCTCAGTTGGTTCAATCTATTCTTGGCCACTGAGGATGAGGTGTCTCTCCTGAGGTGCACAGCCCAGTCTGAGAGGAGCCTCCGGTGACCTACCTCCTGTCTTCATCAAGTCAGCATCCATCCCTCCTGCTCTCCTACAATGGCCTCTCTGGGTCTTCCCTCGCCCAGTGATTCTGACAGCAAAACTGAGATTTTTTTTTTTTTTGAGCTCAGTTTTTAACAATAGTTTATCTTTCAAGATAGCATCCCAGCACACCCTGAGTCACACAGTGCGATAAAGGAGGATTTATTGCTACTCACTGACATGTGTGCCAGAGAAATCATTGTCTTCCCAAAGCTGGTGATGGGCTTTGAGGCTTGTGGTGGCTGTAGGCCTTTCCTGAGACAGGACTGTCCATCTTCCATCTGGCATTTGTTCCATCTCCTCTTCCCCCTCCCAGGGAACTGTGGGCCAAGGCTACATTATGGTTATTGCTCTACATTCCATTTTGTTGTTGTCTTATCCTTTGTCCATGTATACTTTCACTTCCTTTGTGGATTTCCAAGGCCCACTCTCATCTCCTCTCTTCAGAATAGTCTATTATTAAAACAATAGTAATAATAATAATCTCTGCTTCACCAGCCATCTTATCTGAAAGGCTCCCACCTCATTTATTTCCGACCCTGATGAATTGAGTTCCGTCCCAGTGCCTCTCTATCTTAAGCCAGCTAAAATGGAGACCTGTCGATTTTATTGATGTTTTTTCAAAGTTAAAAATCAAAGCTTACTTCTCAATAAAGGCAGCTCGTTTTCTTTTCCATGATTATTCTCTTCCTTCTGTTTGCATTGGATCTACTCTGTCTTCTTTCTGCTTTCTAAGGTAGAGTCTTAAGTCATCGACAGTATTTTTAATACTGCCCTCAGTTTTCCTCAATGTTTTAGCTGCCTCTCAAAAAATTTTAATGTATTGAATTTTTTCTAGCACTTTGGCCAAAATATTACCTGCGTACCTTATGATTCTTCGTTGATCCTGGATTATGTGTCATTTGACTTCATATTTCATGGTTTCCTACAAAGCATATTTTAATTGATTTTTAATCCAATGTTGCGGTTAACTATTATCCAATCCTTTAAGAAGAATGAGGACATGTTTCATGTCTAAGAGAATGTAGAATTTAGTGTACATACCATTAGTAAGTATTCAGTAGCTATTGGGCATACTGTTTCTGTAAGTAATAATTAGTTCTATGTGGCTGACATTGCTGCCGGGTTCCCTTTACTGATATTTGCTGTATTTCACCAGTGGTTTGGGACTAAATACAGTCATTACTAGGAGTAACATTATTAACATATCTCATTGTTTTAGGAGTTTCTGTTTCTCTCTTTACTTACTTTTCCCCCCTTTCTTTGCCCTGCTGTTAAGCCCATGAACTGTTACAACTTTGATGTCTACCTCCTGAGATGTGACCTTATCACTGTGATGTGACCTTATCACTGTGGAATATACTGTGCTACTCAGGCTCCACTTCACAACTTGTGGATCCTGGGAGGAGAATGGAAGCAAGAACCTCAGGGGGTGGTGAGTGCGAAGAGAACAGATTCTCCAGAGGCAGCTTCAGCCAGACAGCTCATTTTAATGAGGGGAACAAAGGCTATTTAAACTCTCCAGGATGGGGGGTGAGTAGGGGCTATGGAGTGAGCATACATCATTGGCTGGGGCCAGGGTGCTGGAGATGCCTCATTAGCATATGGACATGACCTTATAATGGGAGAGGAACTTTAACCTGGCTACTGGGCTACATGATGTCTTCTGGTGAGCAAAGGTGGGAGCACAGAGCTACATGTGCTGGGACATGCATGCCTAGGGCATGAGGTGAGCAATCCTACTTCTGCTGACCTCAGGACGAGATTTCCAGGGTTTGGATATTGGAGGTGGGGTGGGAAGAGTCTCATGTAGCTTCCTATGTGTAGCTGAGGATGATCTTGAACTCCTGATCCTGCTTTTACCTCCCACCATTCTCTGTTTTTGCAGTGCTGAGGCCCAAGCCTTAGGACTCTTTACATTCTAGGGAAGCATGCTACCAACTGAGTTATGTCCCCCCCCCCCTTCATGTTTTAAAGAACTAAGAAACCTATTATGTCTGTGTGGATATTTTTCTCATTTTTGTAGCTTTTTCTTTTGCTTTTGAAAATATAGGTCTCCCTTCACCCAAACACTTTCTGTCAGTGCTTTGTGTAAGGTCAGTCTGATAGCAATAAATATTTATATTTGTAAATACAAATATTTGAAAAATGTGCTTATTTTTACTGGACATAGAATTTGGGGCTAACAGGTGTCTCTCCAACTTTGAATTTGTTTCTTACCATGTTTCGATATTGTAGCATTTTGACTTAAAAGTTAGTGGACATTGAAAACATTGTTCCCTTAGGATGAAATCCATCATTTCCTGTGTGTGGCTTCAGGGCTCTCTCTTTTATCCAGAAGTTTGATGCAGTTGATGGTTTATGTTTATTATGTTTTAAGTTTTTATCTTACCTGTGGGTTCACTGAGTTTCTTGAGTCTATAAATCCATGGCTTTCACTAAATTTTAGCAAATTCTTGGCCATTATTTTGCCCCATTTTTCCCTTATACTTTAATTATATCCCCAATTATATATAGTGTTTCCTGAGGCTTTAAAGCTGTGCTTGTTTTAATAGAATTTCTTCCCTTTGTTCTTATAACCAGAACAATCTGTTAATATTACTTCAAAATTTACCAACTCTTTCTTTTATTAGAGGTTTTTTTTTTCTTTTATTATATCATAAAAATGACTACAACCCACCCTCTTTAAAAAGCTTCCAAATATGGGAAATTAGTCCCATGCTGGTCATTGCTTCAGCTTTTTATGGTCATACATAACCTCCCAGACTTTAAATAGCCATCAGAACCCTTGGTCACAGCCCTTCCATTTTAACTGGAGTTTATGGTTATTTTTGGTGGAAGAGCCAGTCTCAAGGCATTGTTCCACCATCCCAGAAGCAGAGCTGCCTTGAAACTGGGAAGAAAATGAACAGTGGTCACGGTGATGCTAGACCTGGATCTGGGGAGGTAGAGGCAGGCAGATCACTGGTGCGAGCTGGTAAGCTGGCTGAGCCTACTCAATGAGCTGTAGGTCAGTCAGAGACCCCGTCTCAAAACCTTCTAATATATAATAACTCTGACCTCCACACATGCATAGATATGCACACTCATACACACACAAATAAATACAGGTCTGAAAAAAACAAACAAACAGAAATTGGTAGGGTAACTACATCCAAGTTTTTTTCTTCTTGCCTAGTAACCATGCCTCTTGGATTCCTGGCAGATGTACAGCCTCCAGCCAATCTAAACCCCAGCTGTGGTAACTCTCAAGAAAGTCTTCATGTGTATTGGTATTGCTCTGTCCAATTACGTAGTAATCTCCATATTTAATGTTTTTTTTTTTTTCACCAGGAGATCCTTGTAGCCTTGACAGGTATCTAACAGGGACGTATCTGTCAGCACATGTGAACAAATGAGGTCTATCAAATCTTTGTTAGATTTGCTGGTTCAGTTTTCAGTGTGGAACTACTGCTGTAAAAAATCCAACTGCAACAAAAGTTGTGTGTGCCCCGGAGCAGTATGGGTAGCAGCAGCACAGTGCTGAAAATCTTCACAGCTAAAAAAAGAAAAAACTACAAAAATCTTTATTAAGTGTGTTACTTAACCATAACTAATAAAATTTAGAAAAATACCAACAGGTAGAAGAACTTTTGTGGATGATTTTGAAGATGTCAGTGGTTTGAGAGGTGAAGGACACTGTTTTTATGTGTAATTTATGTCAAATATCTGTCTCTGTTTTTATATAGGTAGAAATCTGTTTTACCTAAGCAGCAAGGGAAGGAATAAAAGATATGCAGGAAGACACAGGGTTAGAGTCAGAGAAATGAACGCCCCTGAAGCTACTGGTCATACCACTGCCTGCTGCTCCAGAGAAGAAAGCAGTAGAGCAAGAGCCAGCCTGGTAGATATAGCATACAACTCTCTGGGACATTCCTCAATGACATTGCTGGGCTGGCAGCCTGACAAGATGGCTGAGAGTGCAGAGGCACTTGCCGTCAAGGCTAATGACCTACGTTGGATTCCTAGAACCCACATTATGGATGAAGCAAACTGAGGCCCACAACTTGTCCTGTGACATCCACATGCAAGCTACAGAATTCACACGCTCAAGCATACATACACATACAATATGTAAATAAAATGTAGTTAATTTGTAAAGGATTGCTGCATCTCATGGGGCAAAAATACTCATCCCTGTGCTAGCGCTCCCTCACTTGGCATCTTTTCTTTTTCCTATTGTAATGAGCTGAATAACAAGGAGTGGTATGGGATGATCTTAATGTGCTCTTCATCCCAATGGTCTGGAATCTCCTCCGCCCGAACCCTCCTCTCCTTCTGTCTTCCTGTCTCTGTCACAAAGAGAGTTATGATAAACTGTAAGTGGGCATTGTTTGCACCCTGAAGAGTGTTTACATTCTGGGGCAGGTGAAATCAAGAGCAATACCCAGTAGAGTGCTTGCTCAGCTTCCTGATCCCCAGCAAGAAACACAAAAAGATGCACCAGGTTGTCTTAGTTACTTTTCTATTACTGTGAAAAGATATCATAACTAAGGCTATTTATAAAGGGAAATATTTCATTAGGCTCCTCTACAGTTTCAGAGCATTAGAGTCCATGACCATCAGGCAGGGAGCATAGCAGTAGGCATGGATGGCCCTGGAGCAGTAGCTGAGAGCTTACATCTGATCTACAAGCAGGAAGCAAAGAGAGAGTGAAAGCTGAGAATTTTGTGGAATTTGCAAATCCCACCCTTGGTGACACACCACCTCCAACAAGACCATACCTTCTAATCCTTTCCAAACAGTCTATCAAACATATGAGTCTGTGGAGGCCATTCTCATTCAAACCACCACACCCATTAGTGATGTGGGTTTTGTTCTTCACCTTGTAGGCATTCTTCAGCTTCTACAAGAAGAACGTGGATTACGAAACATTTAAAGCATTTAATGACGCATGCCTCGTCTATGATGGCCGACTTGTGATTGATACTACCTTCCACACCAACGACATAGCCATCAGAGCTGCTGGCTCTCTCACTAAATTCTCCAACCGATATTACTCAAACGAGTGGACTCACAGCAATTTCAGTTCCAAAGAAATTGGCTTTCAGCTGGCTGCAGCTATGCTCAGTCTCTTTGACCCAACCCTTGAGCCTGTGACTGAACCACCAGCTGACCTTGACCGCCTCATCCCCATGTACAAGGGAGCCAAGATCCACGGTATGTAGAAGGTTCCGTTCCCCCCCCCCCCATTTGATGAGGTCAGTGTTCAGAGCAGCCATGTTTCTCTTAAACATAGCTCTTGGTCTTTAGTGGGCTGTCATGGAGGTGGAGTAGGAGCCCATCACCTTTCTTTGGCATCTAGGGTAAACCTGGTCTATCATTATTCTGGACCTTTGCACATTGGGCGTTTATTAGGGCCCCCCTCCTAACAGTCCCCATTTTGTAGACTGGAAAGTCATCAGTAATTTGCCTAGAGATCTCAGGAATGGTGGACAGTGGTTTGCCTTGACATCATATCCTAAGTTTCCATCCTTGTCAGAGGTTCAGAGATGAGGAAACCTTTCCACAGCCCATTCCTTAGCCTTCTCTCTTTAAATATTTATCTGGTTTTTTTTTTTTTTTTTTTTTTCTGTGTATGGCTGTGCTACCTTATGTCTGTGTACCACATGTATGTGGATGTTGGAAGAGGGCATAGAATACCCTGAAGCTGGAGTTGTAGGCAGTTGTTAGTCACCATATGGGTGCTGGAAACCAAACCTCAGCCTCTGTAAAGTAGCCAGTGTTCTTTACCATGAGCAATCTTTCCAGCCTCCTTAGCTGCTCTCTTCATAGATAGGCTCTGCCATTTGCAGTCGTGAAACAGCCCATTTTCACTTCCTAAGCCTTGTTGACCCCAAGAAGATAATTTCATATGTAAGGCAGGGGTTTTTTTTGCACTTATTTTATGCTTAACTTATTTCTATATCCCAAGCTTTTGTTTATTCATTTTCTTCTGGGGTATCTTTTTCTTCTGTGCAGTCTCTAGAAACAATTTGTTCCTTTTTTATGGTAATCCTCTCTGCGTGGCAGGGGGAACCAATGTATAGGTTAATGCAACCATGAGTTCTTTAAGACATGTCTTGGTTCCTTGTTGGCTTGGATATGTTCAATGACTATAGAATCTACATCTAACACTTTAAGTTCAGATTTCTCTCTGCAGCTTTAAGCGTGTGCACCAGGAATTAAGGTGTCTTTTGGGGCCATCAATCCTGTGCCCAGCCCTGCTATTTGGTTTGGGCATATCTACAGATTCTATCATTATGCCACCAGAATGGTGCACATGACTCCTTCAAAATGACATCCTTCAGATACTTGATAGCTTTTAGGATTTGCATATGTGTAATGGCCTGGGCAGTTTCATGAGTATTCTGAAGCAAATGTAAGGGTATGAACCTTGATCTGCCTGATTTTGTAGGGTTTTCACAGGTCACCTTGGACTGCTCACAGGAAGAGGAAGACAAGTTTTATTATGTTGAGAGGAAAAAGAGATAGAGAGAAGAGATATTTTAAAACCATGTCTTTAGACGTTGTAGACCTCACCACCAGAAAAACCCATGTATTTACAGAATTTGATGATCACTTCTGGGAGGTTCACAGGCTAAGTTGCAAAGCGTGCATACGTAAGCCCTGCAGGTGTTTATAAAGCCTGTTCTAGTGAATGGAATACCAGCCAAGGGGACCAAGGCCCACATTCCATCCCTGTCTTCCTCATTCTAAGGAGATGCCTGCTCTGCTTCTCCTCTGGGTGGGACCTTAGGAAATGACCTCAGCAGGTAAGAGAACAGAGAGCCTCAGAGAGGAGAGGTTGGTCCGACTCAAGCATATCTACAAAATACTAAGGATTTTACAATAATAGTTTTCGAAAGCATTGAGCAAGGAACTTTGTTAATTATCCACATAAAATACAGTCTTTAATATTTTGTTTATTTGGAGGAATGTAGGAAATGGCAAGTTCATGACAACACCCTGGAGCTTTTGGTCTGGTTTGGTAGCCATGGGTTAGAGTACAGGGAGGTGCAGGAAGTCACAGGGACATCTTAGCTCATCTTGCCCTGGTGACTATATCACAGGGTAGCAATTTGACTAAATAAAGTTCAACCACCCTAGGGCCTTCCTTGCTAATTGGCTGCAGTTTCAGGAGCAGACATTATAGACATCTCTGTGTGTTTTTTGATGAAATATGAACTGTTCTCTACCAAACCAATAGTTCATTTCTGATATGGACCCCTGCCATTTCCTCTAGGAGGGATTCTTCCTGGGTCTTATCATTATCTGCATATTTCCAAACCTGCTATCCCAACTCCCTTGGATCTACAAAGATCACAGCCCGATTTTGTAAGTATTGGTCTTGAGTTTCACTTTCCCTCTGCTCATAAAATTTGTTTTAATGGGAGGGAAAACTTTTGACTCCAAGTCTTTGGGTTACACATCATACACCCATTATGCGTGTCAAGATTCAAAATGGCCCCCAAGAGTCTTTGCTCCTCACACCATCATGTGGTGCACTCCCAAAGGGAGCAGAACTGACTGGTGTAGCATGCAGGGTATTGTAGAGATGACGGTGTGTGGTTTCCAAAGCTATCTCAATGTTGTGAAGATACTATAACTCTACCTTGTCGTTTTCCAGATTGTCAGCTGCCATAGGGTAAGGTTTCCCAGGCAACCCTTCGGTGAGATCTGTATGGTAAAGAATGGAGAGTGCCTACACCAGCTATATGAATGACCTGCCTTAGAATCAGTGTCATTCAAGCCTCTAGATGCTTCTTGCTCTACCCAAACTCTTGCCTGAAAGCCTAGAAGACTTTGAGTTCCCAGAGAAGCCACCCCCAATCTCTAACTCCCACAGATTATGAGATAATTAAATTTGTTGCTGCTTTAACATATGTTTTCTTAATAGACTTAAAAAGAGTAGTTTTAATTTCATAACAAACTAAAGCAAAAGTTACAATGTTTCCTGGATTCTCCTTGTTCCACATCCCTCACCCCACCCCCACCCCAGGAACTATCTACATCCCCCACCAAGGTCGGGAAGCCATCAGAGCCGATGGGTCTTCCTCAGCACATCATTACCAGCAGACCCCTTAGCTCTCGTGAGGATGGGCTCTGGCTGCTGTGCATTCTGGAGGGTCTTCACAGTGCATCCGCCACCACAGTGCCATACAGAACCCTACTAAAAACTCCTCTGTCCCATCCTTCATTCTTTCTGCCACATGAAGAGCAAGAAACCTTTAACCTTTATTGTCTCCAAAGTTGTCATTTGTATCAGTTACTCTTCTTATTTCTGTGATCAAACACCTGACAATAAGCGCCTTTGGGTGTATTTGAACCCACAGTTTGAGGATGCAATCCTCACGACAGGGAAGGCAGGAACTTGAGGCAGTAGTCAAGTTACATGCACAATGAGAAAGCAGAGAGACAGATGTTCTTGCTCTGCTGTCTTTCTCCTTCCAGCCCATGGAATGCTGTCAACCTCAGGTAACCTAACCTAGAAACTCCCTCACAGGCATGCCCAGGGCTTTGCTTCTGTGGTGACCCTAAATTCCGTCAAATTGACAATTTATCAATTAACCAACACATCGTATAATTGGAGCCACCACATGTGGCCTTTCAGATTGGCTTATTTCACCTAGTGATATGCATGTAAATTCCTTCCATGTTTTTTCATGCTATATAGCCCATTTCCGTAAATACTGAGTGATACTGCATTATCTAGGTATACCACAGTTTACCTACTGAAGATCAGTAAGCCATTGTTAGGTTTTGGTAGACGATCAGTTGCCTTTGCAACTCTGGGGCAAGCATATTCTTTGGACCATGAATGGCCACCAGGCCCAACTGTTTTCCTCCCATCCATGAATTATACAGAAAGGCCATCTGGGAAAAGTGAGAGCTGTGGGTGGGACTTCTCATTGGCTGGTCAATTGGAGAGCCCCTCAGGTAAGCTCCTCTGCCAGATAGTCCCAGGTCGCCCTCTTGTCAAATAGTGATTCTCTCTCTCTGTCTCTCTGTCTCTCTCTCTGTCTCTCTGTCTCTGTCTCTCTGTGTTTCTGTCTCTCTCTCTTTCTCTCTCTCTCTCTTTCCTCTCTCTCTCTCTCTCTCTCTCTCTCTCTCTCTCTCTCTCTCTCTCTCTCTCTCGTCACTCTTGAATTTTCCTCATTGAGGCAGAACCTCTGTTCCATTGTATTCTGAATGTTTTTGAGGGTCAATGACATGACCAACCTAACATAAAGATATTTCCTAGATTTTCTTAGAGGGAGCTAGCCATGTGGCAGGTTCTGGTCAATCTGATATAAGTAGAATATACTAGAAAAATCCTTAAATGCTATAAGAAAAGGGGTTATTCAAAGTGTCACAAATCACTGGCCCCTAGTCCCTCCTCATTCAGGAAGCAGAGTCCCTCTTCCATTTGCTTCTCATGGACTTTGAACATGTCACTCCGCTTGTCTTCATTCCTGGAGTAATTACTGACCCTTTGTACAGAGCAAGACATTCCTGATCATTTACAGTACTTGGAGCAAAGCAGACAGCCAGTTAATGTGTAAATTCTTGTAAATCCTGCTTCCTTACAATAGCAAACCTTCTTTCTTCTAGGAGAAAAGACATCTGGTATTTCCTTTTAACTTTTCTTACCCCCCATGCTTTGGTGGTTGTTCGGTGTTTTTCTGCAGTGTCATACTATCTAGCTCAGAGTTGGCCTCAGACATGCACTTTCCCTCCCGGGCTCCTCCTGAGATAGAGATGGCAGTCAAACACCATTGTGCCCAGCCCCCACATTCCTTCAGGTATTCAGTATACAGAGAGTTCATAGTCTGGCTTCTTTTGTCACCATAGGTAAGCAACATGCACCTAATCCATACAAGGGTTAGGAAATGTTCGACTTGATTTGAGACCAACCAAAGCAGAGTCTTCATGGACACTATATGATTGTCATGTGTCTACCATGGCTCTGTACTCTTTACATCGAGTCAGAATGCACAGAAGGGGTTTTGGATAATGAGAATCTTAATAACAGTGCAATTCAAATAGATTCTTTGGCTGGTGCTATGACAGTATTTGAACAGGACCCCTGGCTTTAATTAACCATTTTGCCAAGTGGGCTTTCTTCTTAATTAGTACAGAAGATCTAAACAGATTTTTTCCATTTTATTTTCTAAGAAAAAAAAATGTAGGGTGGCTCCATGGCAATCTTTTGGAGTTGGAATTAATTTATGCAAGATTGTTGCCAAAATGGTCAGGCCGCCACCTAAATGCAGCCAGCTGATCAAGAGCGTAGCCCACCGAAGATGCTTCCCCCCAGGGAAACTGAATTACTATTCTTATGATAGACATGGTCCAGACCGACCTGAGACTTTCCTAGTTCTCAGTAAGTGGTGTATGGTAAGAAGTAACTTTAGTCATCCACGAGCTCTTCCTACCACCATCCTTCACGAAAGAAGAAAAGACCCTGAGGCACCTCCAGAATGAACTGATTTACAGATTCTGGCCCACATGCTTGGTTGGCTTGCATGCCACAAAGTAAAGAAATTTGTCACAACAAATTCTGCCTTGGATACTATGACATTTTAAATCATGTGTTTGTCACAAGAGCTGGGGACTTGGTTTCTCGAACACCGAGGCTGATTAATCCCATGTCTTCCATTTGGTGTGAACCCAAGAGGGATTTTCTGACCTATATAATCAGGGGGAAAAAACAGGGCAGCAAGTGCCAGTAGGAATGGGCAGTCACAGTGTGGGCGCTCGCACTGTGGCTGAGAAGCCAGCTTGTGTGAAGTCTCTTTAATATTGATGTGCAATATCTCGAGGCACTCCAAGTTTCCAGACTGCTCCACCCCACCCTCAGCTATGACAAAGCTCCTTAAGATTGATACAACGTGCCTTCTGTGGCTAAGATCAGTCACCAGTAAGACCTCCTCCCTGTTCCTTTCTGTAGAGTGGCTGTTTACTGGTTAGTCTTTTCAAGCCCTGGTCACTGTGTAGCATGACATGTTTACCACAGAGTTTAGGTCATTAAAAACAATAAATAAATAAAGCAAATCATGTTGTTGGAAACAATGTTAAGGCTGCCATCCTCATGCAACAGGTTGTCATTGGGTGGTATGTCCTACTCAGTCACTGGTTGGCCCCTTGGCCAGCAAGCTACCACATAGATCCTTAACAGTTCATCATGTCCCCACTGCTGTAACAACTAACCATTGCCCCAACCTTGAAGTGCCAAGCTTAGGGTGTAGAGACCATGACAGTCTCCAGAACAAAGGAGACCTCAATCACCTGAATGTGGGGTGGCCAGCAAAGCTCCCTACAAAGCTACCTTTCCATCGCCCACATGGATGGCTCACAAAGTTAGTCTCATTGGTGGCTGCGTACCTTTTTTTCAGTCACTCAGCATAAAGAAACACTAAAGGCGGAGGCAGCAGCCAGGCCTTGTGGGTTTGCTGTCCCTCCCTGTTCTTCAGTGAACAGTGAGGAAAGCTAGCAGCCAGCATTACATCAGCGATACTGTGGGGGTGGGGTGGGCTGGCTGGGACCCCCAAGCGGCTTTCCTAGAAATATTGCTAACACTGTGCAAAGCACTGCTTCACTGAGGAAGCATGACCTCTCACTCAACACTCACGCAACACTGACTGGCCTGTCGTTTCCCAGCTTCTTCCCAAAATCATCCCTTTGCCAAGGGGTCAGGAGGCTAACTCTCAAACTGCTGATGACAAACCCGGATAGTCTGCATTTTGTCCAGAAAAGGCACTGTCTTAGTCAGGGTTTCTATTCCTGCACAAACATCATGACCAAGAAGCAAGTTGGGGAGGAAAGGGTTTATTCAGCTTACATTTCCACATTGCTGTTCATCACCAAAGGAAGTCAGGACTGGAACTCACACAGGGCAGGAACGTGGAAGCAGAAGCCATGGAGGAATGCTGCTTACTGGCTTGCTTCCCCTGGCTTGCTCAGCTTGCTTTCTTATAGAACCCAGTACTACCAGCCTAAGGATGGCACCACCCACAATGGGTCCTTCTCCCTTGATCACTAATTGAGAAAAGGCCTTATAGCTGGATTTCATGGAGGCATTTCCTCAAGTGAGGCTTCTTTCTCTGTGATAACTCCAGCTTGTGTCAAGTTGACACACAAAACCAGCCAATGCAACTGACCCCTGTGACCTATGGCTGCATGACCTCTGTCTTAGTTAGGATTTTACTGCTGTGAAAGATACCATGACCAAGTCAAGTCTTATAAAGGACAACATTTAATTGGGGCTGGCTTACAGGTTCAGAGGTTCAGAGGTTCAGTCCATTATCATCAAAGCATGGCAGCATCTAGGCAGACATGGTGCAGGAGGAGCTGAGAGTTCTACATCTTCATCTGAAGGCCGCTAGCAGAATCCCAACTTCCAGGCAGCTAGGATGAGGGCCTTAAAGCCCATGCCCACAGTGACACACCTACTCCAAAAAGGCTACACCTCCAAATAGTGCAACTCTCTGGGCCAAGAACTTTCAAACCATGATAGGCACATAGTGAAGAATATACCAAGTTGACTTTTTTGCCTATACATGTACCTACACACATGCACACACACACACACACACACACATTTTAATTTTAATGGTGATGCCAAAATGTGGAATACTGCTGCTCTTTAATGTGATCCATTTTGAAAATAGGAAACGTGCTGCTGACAGTTTCTTTCCATGAGTGCATTTACACGTGACCACCAGGCTCCTCCTTGAAACAACGCTGCCCAGCTTCTTTCCAAAGCTATGATCCCCACCCTCTAAATATCCAGTCTACTATATGTAAAGCCGACCCAGAGTCTTGTCTGTAGATGTGTCTCCTAGTGTGATCCCACAATGCGCACCAGTTGCCTCAGTTTAGCCAAAAAGTTATACTGTGTGGCTTAGTTGTTTTCCTGTTGCTGTGATAAAATACTCCAAGTTAGCACCTCAATTAACCTAACCAAGATAATTCCTCAGGAGGATGCCCAGAGGCTAACTTAATACAAATGATCCCTCCCACATGTGCCTGGAGGCTTTTCCCCCTAGGTCAGAGGTTCTCAACCCATGGGTCATGACTCCCAAAAGACCATCAGAAACAGTATTTATATAATGATTTATAAAACTAGCAAAATTACAGTTATGAAGTATTAACAAAACTAAGCTTATAGTTGGGGGGTTACCACAACATGAGGAACTGTATTAATGGATTTCAGCATAAGGAAGGTTGGGAACCACTGTCTTTAGGTAGTTCCAGATCCTGGCAATTGACAGTCACATTAACAATTGCACTATGTGTCCCTGTTTCGAGAAAGCCCTCAGGTGGATCCAGGACTAAGCGAATGTTTGGGATTTAGACAAGGTGAATTTGCTGAAGGTTTCTAAATGCCACATTCAAGTCTAGAGTGAACACGTAACTCTATATGCACTCAGAAAAGCATTACTGGTATTAGAGTGAAACAAATTCAGAACCTTGAGGCAAAGTAAAAGATCACCACTAACACAGTCTGTGTTTGTCCACTGAGGTCAACAGGGAATGGAGCTCCAGCAGGGAGCGGGTAGCTGTCAGGGCTGAAATCAAAAATGTAATGGTGATGTGGGATTACAGCCACACCCTTCCTGGTCATCAGGTTCATGTGGCAGTCAGTTTTAATCCATTTCCAAGGGTCACAATCCACACCTTGAACAACTTACAAACTGAAAGATCATTTACAGACTGTCTGGGGTATATCCTGTGGCCTTCCTCCTGGGAACTGAGTTATTATCAAAGGGCTGCCCTCCTTCCCAAGCCTGGACACCAGGTTTCACCTTTTATCTGTGTCTTTAAGTATTCTCTAAAACAACCAGAAATCCTCGTGATCACCTTGACCAGGATGTTTTCAAAATGGCTCTGTGAAATTTGACACTTCAAATCCACCATACATAGAAAAAGGAACCCAGTTCCTTTACTGGGTAAGATACTGAGCTATAGACAATTGGTGGTCACCCAGCAACTAATTTTAAAGCTTAGTACAATCTAATGACAGTTTAAAAGGTAGTAAGGAACATTTTGTCATGAAAAATGTTGTTTCTGACACATCAATGCAACAAGATCGAACTTGCCTATTATACTTGAAAAAGTAATTGCCAAAATAAAGTTCCCAAGTTGAGGAATATTTCCTGATCCAATTCTCATTCTCACCTAGGGTTCAGATATAGTGACGGGTAACGCAAAAGAGGGGACATACTTCCGACTATACATTAACAACTATAAGTTGGTGGAGACCATCACATGCTTTTCAAAGGAGCCTTTCCCATCCTCCAACTACATCCGCTTGTTTGGACAACATGAGCAAGTCCTCAACAACCTGTGTACTCGTTTTGATGACAAACTGATCCCAGATCTCTACAGGTACCTGGGGCGTCGACTTTAACCGTGGGCACAGATGATTCCGTATGGCGTTGTGTGCTGGAGTGGTGTGTGTACTGTGATGCACCAGAGAGAGACATTGGAATCACTCAGAGAAGCTGGGGTGGCTGAGACGGCCTTGTTACAAAACACTGAATGTCAGACCACTGGCATTGGAGAGCAAAGGGTCACATGAGGAAGGACATGAACTTAGATGTGTCCATGTCTGGGCCTGGACCTGGACTTCAGAAGCAACCATACATGATGTTGATGTCACGGAAGTGCAAGATGAGATGATATTCAAGTCCCTTTCCACATGGGGCTGCTAAGTAGCAGTCTGAACCTAAGAGAAAGGCTGGAGGTCAGGATGTGGGAGAATCTGACCCCATTAGGATTTCTTCAACCATGAGACAGGCTGCTTATGGTCCTAACCTTTTTTCTCCTGGCAGGTAAATGAATGATTACTAAAGATGCTGATAAGACAATTCCTGTCCTGGCAATCTATAGTGTAGCCTTTTTTCAGCTCTTTTACAAGGTCAAAATTACCCTGGTACCTAAACTGCACAAAGACCCAACAAAAAGAAAAGTACAAACCAATATTCTTTATGAACATAGATGAAAATTTTCTTAGTAAAATATTTGCAAACTAAGTCCAAGAACACATCAAAAAGATCATGATGACCAAGTAAGCTTCATCCCAGAGATGCAGGGGCGGTTCAACATATATAAATTTATGGACATAAACCATCTCATAAATAGACTGAAAGACAAAAACCACATGATCATCTCATTAGATGCAGAAAAAGCCTCTGACAAAATCCAACACCCCTTCATGATAAAAGTCTTAGAGAGATCAGGGATACAAGGCACAAACGTAAACATAATAGAGGTAATTTACAGGAAGTCCATAGCCAACACAAATTAAATGGAGAGAAACACACGGCTGTCTGCTCTCTCCATACCTATTCAATATAGTACTTGAAGTCTTAGAGCAATAAGAAAAACTGAAGTTTAAGGGGCTACAAATAGGAAAGGAAGGAGTCAAAATACCTAAATAAAAATAAGTAGATGAAAATATCGTATACATAAATGACCCTAAAAACTCCAGCAGGAAACTTCTACAGATGAGAAACACTTTTAGCAATGTAGTTGTATACAAAATTAACACACAAAAGTCAGTAGTCTTTCTATATACAAATGACAGACATACAGAGACGTCAGGGAAAGAATACCCTTCACAGTAGACATATGTGTGTGTCTCTGTGTGTGTCTGCGTGTGTGTGTATATATAGTCTATATGTGTATGTATGTATGTATATGTGTATATATGTAGATATATGTGAATTTTTATTAAAGGCTCAAATACACACACACATACATATGTATATATGTAGACACCTTTGACCAAGCAAGTGAAAGATTTATAAAAACTTTATAGTAAGTTTTATCACAGATATGTCAAGTTCTATGAAAATAAAAGTCCCACTAGACTTGGGCAATGCATCAGATCTTATATGAATCTGGTGAACATTGTCATCTTTGATGCTGACCCCAATATTATAGCATAGTATAAGCCTCAAATTATTTAGGATGACTTGAGGAAGGTATCCCATTTTACAGTAGAAATCCACTTGTGGATACACCTGCTGTTTGACAAGGCTAGGGGAATTGCGTTCTGTCCATAAACAAGATGGTGTCATAGCCAGTTCCTGACACAGAGTCTATAAAACAGGATTTGAGTATCCTTGATACCCACAGGATGACTGAAGCATCATAACCTTTCTTTCCTCCTGAAGATTTTAAATTACAGAATGCCTCATGTAAGCAAAAAAGGTATGTACAACATTCATGTATGCTTGAAGGGGGAATAATACTGGAAATCCATGTGTCTGTCACCTGTGTTAAGGAATCATTCCTGACCAGGGGTCACTGAAAGCCCTTCTCTGGCCATATGCAGATTATCATTTGGAAGGCAGCCACAATTTTAAAGTTAGAGTTAGTCATTTTGTTTCCTGTTAAACTTTTCTATGTAGGAACAATTACAGTCTTTGTCATAAGTTCTCAACGCTACTCTTAAAATGAGAAGAAGCTTCAGGATAACATAAGCAAATGGACACAGCATAGCCTAATAAATCATCGTATTCCAAAGCAGGAACTGGCTGGATTTGATCCAAGGGTTGTGGTTTACCAACTGGTATTTCATATAGGCATATGTGTGTGGATATGTATGTATGTATGTATGTATGTATACATATATGCATATGTATATATGTGTTTGTGTGTGTGTATATAATGTTTATATATAAATGATTTCCTAAATTATATTAATTGGTTTTGCCTACCTTTGAGTTGAATCTCTGGTTTGCTACAGAAAGCCAACGTTCTGTTTATTCTGTGCAAGAGAAGTGTCCATACTGATGAACATAGCTGTGGCTCATTTGTTCTTCCCCAACCCCCACAGGGTAGGCTTCCATTATCCAACTGTGTCATTATGAATTTGTGGATTTTCCTGCAGGTTGTTGTCTTGAGTTATTTGTGCTGTTACAAACAGTTCTGTAGCCATGAAGAACACACTTCATCTGTAGGATTTTTCTAAGAGTGTCCCAGCCCTGTAACTGTATAGTTCTGGCAACCTGTACTTATTCCCAAAGTAGTCTTGTCTGACTATATATCCTGCATGAGAGTTCCTGTCTCGCCATCATACATTGGTTATGTTCAGACTTTAAAGTTAGACTAGTCTGGTCTTAGGTAAATGTAGCCTCAGGCTTTTCTTTATCCTTCTCTGATGAATAACGCAGCTAAGTGCCTTTTCATTTGTTGGTAGGACATTTATAATAGTACCACCTTGTGACCATATGGGTTCTCTTCTTCTTAATAATGCCTAAGAGGGCTAGTATACTCTGGATGCAGACTTGTGTTGATCACACATTTTGAATGTTTCATCTACTGCTTTGAAACTGTTCTTTTCTATATAATGGCAATTAATATATGTTCTTAATTTAATACAATCTCAAGTGTATATTGTATATTTTCTTCCCTTTGCTCTTCCAAATGTTTTATAATAAACCCATTATGTTCCATGGATTTAATGGACAATGCATTAGATTCTTGCTAATTAGGCAGGAATCAATCTTTTTTGATACTGGTTATAACATTATAACATAGTGTATCAATTTTTTTATTTTTATACTTTATTTACATTTCAAATGTTTTCCCCTTCCCATGTCTCCCCTTTGAAAACCCACTATCCCATTCCCTGCCTCTATGAGGGTGCTCCCCCAGCCACCCACACACTCCCTTCCTCCCTCCCTGGCATTCCCCTACACTGGGGCATCTAACACTCTGAGACCGAAGGGCCTCTCCTCCCCCTGATGGCCAACAAGGCCCTCCTCTGTCACATATGTAGCCATCACCATGGGTCCCTCCATATGCATTCTTTGGTTGGTGGTCCGGTCTCTGGAAGCACCAGGGAGCCTGACCAGTTGACACTATTGCTCCCTCCCCATGGGGCTGCAAACTCCCTCAGTTCCTTCAGTCCCTTCTCCAACTCCTCCATCTGGGACCCCATGCTCAGTCCAACAGTTGCTGTGAATTGAATCGTGGGTGTTCCGAACTTTTGGGCTAATAT
>CM052701.1:30481780-30521741 GCA_028551405.1 Uromys caudimaculatus | reverse complement strand
GGGAGGTGGAATTCCCCTCCTAGAGGCGGGTTGGGGAGGGGATGGGGGGTATACAAAGAGGAGACTCAGAAGAGGGGAAACATTGGAAATGTATATAAAGTATCAAAAATAAAAAAGGAGGAAAAAAATAAAAAAAAAAAAAATAAATAAAAAAAAATTTTGGTAGGCCATATGTGTTTAGAACTTTATCCATTTTTAAAAGTATTTTTCCAATTTAGTAGAATATAACTTTAAAGGTATAGCCTAAGGATTTTCTGAATTTCAGTGGTTTTTGTTGTAGTGAGTGGGGAGCAGAGAAAGCCCTGAGCAGAGTCCCACATCAATGTGTGTTGTTGACATTGGCCCACTGAAGGACAACAAAGCCTTCTCCCAGGGGCGAGACTGGGAAGGAAATGGCAAAGCCTTCTTTCCTGGTCTAAGTGTGAATGTCAATAGTGTGTACAAAAAAAAAAAAAAAAAGCAAGCATAGCTTTCTCCCCAGCCCCAGATATTTACAGTCTGAAGACTGCTCCCCTACAGAGCCTGTCTCCTTGACCCAGCTGTACTGTATGAACCCCACCACCTTATATATCTGTATGCAGTAACCCCATCTTTCTGTTCAGTTGTATATAGTAAACACTCCGAGCTCTGGGGTGCTGAGGTTTCTCCATCAGACAACCCAGTCTACTCAACCTTCACTTATTTATGTGTCTTCCTTTTCTTCATTCTCTCCACGTCCCCAGGCAAGTCCAGGTCTTTGGATGCCATGGCTAGTGGACATGGCAGTAATGTCTCCCTCCATTTTCAGCTCTGGTTCTGTTAATTTGGGCCTTCCCTGGTTTGCTTAGTTTGGGCTCTGGGTTTGTCAATCTTGTTTCTCTTTTCAGATCACCAACTTCATTGACTCTTTGTATCTGTGTTGTTTCTAGTTCTTTAACTTCCGACTTGTTCATGCTTCTTTCCAGCTACTGATTCTTGGATTTTGCTTGTTCTCATTTTCCCAAGGCCTAAGATACATTGTTACTTATCTATGATCTCTCTGACTTTTTAACTTAGGTACTTGTGGCTGTAAAGTTCACCATTAGGTTTGCTTGCATTGTATCCCATGGGTTTTGTTATGGTGGATTTTCATTTTTATTCAATTCTAGAAATTTTAAAATTTCCTTCTTGATTTCTTTGATGGCCCCATTTGGTATTCAGTGGTGTAGTGTCCAGTCTCTGTGAGTTTGTGTTTGCTCTATAGTTTCTCTTGCTGTTGATTTCAGATTCTCTCTCACTATGCTCGGGTAAAAGATGGGAAATTGTATCTCCTTATATTTTAAAAACCTGTTTTGTTTGCTGGTGCATGAATTATTGTAGAAAGAGTTCCAAGATCTACTGAGAAACGTATGTATCCTGTAGTGTTTGGATGGAATATTCTGTAGATACCTGTTAGGTCAAAAGAGCAATAACAGAATTTAACTGAGAGGTTGCTCTTTTTATTTATTTTTGTGGAATTCACCTATCTGTCAGTGAGAGCGAAAAAAATAGGTATTTAAAAAGCAAATTCATTTTCTTCTTAGCTCATGATAGTACTTCATCACTGCTGTCAGTCAATGATATGAAACATCTGAGTTTCAGGGAATCTTTTTTTTTTTTTTTTTTTTTGGTTTAAAACAAAACCTACTCAGTGGTAAATGAGATGCTAGGAATCCAATGTGGAAAAAAGAGAGAGAAAATGTTTTCACATTTAGCCAGATTCAAAGCCCCAGCTGATTTGTTTCTCCCTGAAACATAGCACTGGTGAGCTCGAGGCCAGTAGTCAGGACGCAGCTGTTATCTGATGATGCTAATAATTATAAAAGTTAATTTGGTTGGTCGGTTAAGAGTGGATGTTCGGGATGGCCAAATAAGAGTGGACAGTACTTGATAACAGGCAGTGCCGTTTGACATCTGTCAGAAAGAGACGGGGGGCAGGAGGATGCTGGCCACGCATTTGTGAGTGAGACCCTGAGGACCCCACCATGCCTTGGCAGGCATGTACACATGCAGCTGCAGCCACATTCTTCTCAAGTGCCACAAAGTACTGCCAGGTCGCGGCGCTGATTCTTGGCCCAGCACTGTTCTCCCTGCCTGTTGTCAGACAGGCTGACTTGGCTCTTTCCAAGCAGGGTGAATGGCTCAGCTGATTTTGGCCAAGATCTGATTACCAATTGTTTTCCTGACCTTGGCTGCACCAGCCCTGTGTCTCATTCAAAGCCAGCTGCAGTTCCTCACCCATCTACCACACTGAGGACACCTTCCTCCATGGTGGCAGGGTTGATGGTATCTAGTGCTCTGTTTTTCTCCAAGAACAGCTCCTTTCCGATTCAGAGAAGCCCTCAAGACCTTTCCGAGGCCATCATGACCTCATGAGCAGAGACTCACTTGGAGCAGAGAGGGACTATGGGTGACAACTGAGCAGTCAGCCAGAGTGATGCACAGCGGGCAGCTGCCACAGGGCCACAGCAGCTGAGGTTCTGCAGCCCAGGTTGGCTCAATTTGTCTGTGTTTTATTCTTTGTCTCTACCTCACGTGCCAGGACAAACAACTGGCACTGTAGAGGGGGAACTAATTCTCTACTCGGATGTGTAAGAACTATTTAACCCACTGGGAGAAAGAGAGAGAGAGAGAGAGAGAGAGAGAGAGAGAGAGAGAGAGAGAGAAACAAAGAGACAGAGAGACAGAGAGAACCAATTTACCACAAGGCAGGGGAGAACACTCCTCACTGTTCTGTACCTTGGGGTACGATATTTGATTGTAATTGATTGATTTACCACTTTGGAAAAATAATATAGACCTTTTTAAAAATAATTTGTTCCTTTCTAAATCAACCACCATTTTAAAATCACATAATAAATACGTCACTAAAATCTGCTCTTTCCCAATCTTGTCCTTGAAGCTTTTGTATAGCTGAGATCTTAGGTGTGCACATATCATGCACACTTACTCACATGTATACATACACACACACACATACGTACGCACGCACGCACCCGTATACATACACATAGGCACATACCCACACACTCACACCTGCCAGGTTCTGTCTTAAGTCCCTTGACAGGTTTACAGTAAACAGGACCTTCTTCCTGGCTGGGTCTGCTCCTCCTTCCCAGGTCATTGGAAGTGGCAGGAACCTCAAGAAGACCAGGTGGGAGAAGTGGGGAGAGGGAGTGGCTGGCTGAGGCAGTCTGCTGAGATATGGCCTGTCACAGACAAGGTGTTCGCCACATTTGTTTTTCTGCTTTCTTAACTGTAGCTCATCTTCTTTTTAGCCTCACTTATGGATGACCCTGCAAAAGAAAGGTCATGCCTGCTGACTCCCCCGCCCCTTATCCTTAATGAGCAGTCTGTAGCAGCCTTTGTCCTCTCAGCCTGAGTGGGTCTTGCCCCAGCTTCATTGTGGGAGCCCATCAGATACTCATAGCCTTGATTAAATCACCTCCTTTCTTTCACATCTTAACATCTCAGCTCTCAAAGCCGCCCTGACGGCCTCTCCCCCAGTGAGCAACGCCATCCCTCCTGCATGCACGCACACTTCCCGGACACTCCACAGCCTACTTTTAGTGGGTAAGTGCCGCTGTGCACAATATTCTAAATGGAACCAGAGCAGGCCCTTTAAAAGGCTGCCATTACCTTTTTGAACTGTCAGACTCCAGAAGTTGTTCCCTCAGGAAAGCTACCTTGTGCGGTCTCTATCTTTGAAACTGCAAAGTAGGATGCAGTCAGCCCACAGTCCCCTAATTATTAGCCTTCAGTCAGGGCCATGTGCTCATGACTGGAAGCTGGATGGATCTCTCTCTCTCTCTCTCTCTCTCTCCCTCCCTCCCTCCCTCCCTCCCCCCTCTCTCTCCCTCCCTTCCTCCCTCCCTCCCCCCTCTCTCTCCCTCTCTGTTTCTCCCTCCCTTCTTTCCTCCCTCCTTCCCTCCCTCCCTCTCTTTCTATTTTTAAATGCTCCATAGCCTTGTACTATTGTAAGGTACTAAACTCCAGTACTCATTTCCGGAGACCTTTCAAAATCTAACTACCTATCCTACTTTCTGGGCTTCCTTTAACAACAACAACAAGAAGACAGGAGCGTTCTCCTGGCACATGGTATATTCCTGTTCTTCTGCCATAGTTTGCATTGGAGATGTTCTCTGAAAGGGCAGGATGCCAAATGCTCTTTCCCTGAGTGGTGATATTAAAGTGATAACATTTTTAAGAGGTGACCTCTGTGGCTGATGAGATGACTCCACGTGTAAAGGTGCTCAGCTCTCAATGAGCCAGCCTGAGAGCCCGAATTCAAACCACAGAACCCTTGTAAAGGCTGTAGAGTGGGAGGGTACCAAGTCCATAAAAGTTGTTCACTGGTTTCCACACCTATCCCATGTCATGAGCATCTATAACCCTGCCTTACACACAACGATGATGATGACGATGTTTTTAAAGAGATGGTGCCTAAAAGGAGGCCTTCAGGTCATGAGGGTGCTCACAACGAGCTGGACAAGGCTCCTTTTCCTCTCTTGCTTCCTGGTCATGAGAAGGTTTAACCACCTTCCTTCCAGAGGCTTAAACATCGGTGGGTGGACCCAGTTGTGGACTGGAGTCCTGTGGTGTGTCTTCCTGAGGAGATGTACCAGCTCAATCCAAACAGGCTACCAACAGACTGAGGAAAGGATTCTATCCAAGTCCAGCTTGGTGAACCAGGGAGCTCCCTGGAGTTTACTTCCTTGAACATGGATCACTCCCAGGCAGCTATGTCACCATCAAGTCCCATCCCAGCATGGATGATGACTCTCGAAAGCTTAACCCAAGGACAACATCTGCTTCCAGTATACTCTAGCAACCCCAAGATCATATACAGCAGCTTGAGGGCAAGAGGAAGCAGTGAGTGGAAGGTCAGCTGGGGCTCTGGAAACCAGCCCCAGTTCTACAAGGAAATAACAACAGCTTCATTACCATCACCGTGGGTATAGCCATCACTGCACTGTTTGGTCTCTTTCATTGCCACGACTGGACGTAGAGTGTTCTACCACAGGTCACTTCAATTGCTCTACTTCGTGATGACTAATGGTCATGGCACACCTAGAGGAAGAAGTCGCACAAATCTCTAAATCCCTGAGCCAGAAGAAACCATTTCTCCTAAAACTTGATCATCTCAGGGATTTTGCTGAGTAGTGGGGAGCTAACAGACACCCCTCTCAAACTTCCCTATGGGGCAATGGCTATCCCCCTCACCTATATGGAAGGGTCCTTGCTTGCCTGCATCTCTCAGGCAATGCCAGTTCTGTTGGTCAGCCTTGAGAACACATGATTTGCTACAATCAAAATTCTGACCTCTTGGTTTTCATTCCCAGTCACTTAACTAATTTCTGTATCTCTACCCTCATGGAAAGCAGTTTGGGTTGACTATGAGCAGTTTGGCTCATAGTCTCTGCCTAGGACATTCATGGCTGGCCATGCCCTGTCTCCTTGATGTAACAGGCAGATCTTACCCACTGGACTTTCTTCTACTATTATGAAGCATATCCCATACTTTTGAACATTTCTTATTACCAAGGTGGTTAGCCTTCGAACTAGAGATGGAGTCTAAGGCGGGGGCTAAGGTCCATTAGATTTTTATTTTAATATTGTTCCGATAGAAAGTTTTGGGGTTTTGTTGTTGTTGCTTTGGGTTTTGAGTGATGTTGTTTTTCTCCATCTTTGCACTGTGACATTTGTGAAGACTTAGCCTTTCCTGGGGTAAAAGGTAAGGTTGTTTGGAGCTATACTGGAATTACAAGCAGCACACATTCTTTAAGATATTATAGTGTGAAAGAAGAACAATTCAGAGTACAAGTGTGGATTATAGTCATCACCACTGCAGTGCTCTGGGAAGTCTGGAGCTTTTGGCTCATAAGTCATAAAAAGATCATTTTCCATGTCATTTTAGCACTCATCAGAAAGGCTGCTATAGAGATTTTTCTGAAGTGAGATATAAAAATACATAAATAATTGCTTTCCTCCTCTTCCTCTCCCTCATCCTCCTCCTCTTCCTCCTCCTCTACCTCCTCTTCTTCCTCCTCTTCCTCCTCCTCTTCCTCTTTTTTCTCCTCCTCCTCCTCCTTTTCTCAGTACTGGGAACCAAACCTGGGTTTCTGCAAGAACAGGAAGTGTTCTTAGCCATGAGCCATCTCTCCAGCTTCAGACATAAAGTTCATTTATTTATTTCATTTATTTCAAATTGTTAAATATTCTTTATTTTTCTGTTTATGGTCTTTGAAATATTCAGTATATTATATTCACTACAATATTCCCTTTAATCCTTTGAAAACTTTATACATGAATACATTGTATTTTGATCGTAGAAACCTACCACTCCTGCCTGCTAACTCCTGCCTGACCCACTGTCAACCCATTCCAACTTTACATCCTCTTTTTCCTTTTTCTCTTCTTTAAAAAATAACCTACAGAGTAAACTTTGTGCTTCACATGTGATCAACAGTATAGGCCACCCACTGGAGTGCGGGCAATCAACTGTGGGCTACACTTTCAAAACTGACTCTCTCTTCTCTGCCAAAAGCCATCAACTGTCAGTAGCTCCTCAGCTGGGGTTAGGACTCATGAGTGTTTCCCTGCTCCAGGCTGGAATGCTGACTGGCTTGAACATGGGCAGGCAGCTGTTCTGAATTCATGAGTGCAGAGGTCCTATAGTGTTCAGGGCATGAAAAAACAATCTTTCTCTGGTCCTCTTCAACTTCTGGCTCTTAGAATCCTTTCTGTCCTGTCTTCTGCAATGGTCCCTAAGCCTTGGAGGGAGGGATATGATATAGATATTCCATTTATATGGAGAACTCTACAGATACATTCTCTGCCCTTTGACCAGTTGTGAGTTTCTGAGTTAACTGCCATCCACTATACAAGGAATTGTGTCTGGTGAGGTCTGAGAGCTGCACCCAGCTATGAGTGTAGAGATAAAGATTCAGAGGGCATTGTCTTACTGTGTCAGTTTAACAGGTAATAGCGTTAGGTTCAACACTACGGTGAAGTGAGTCCCCAAATGTGAGTTGTCCCAGTTGATAGTACAAGTATGTGTTCCCTCCTGTGGGACAGCCTTAAATTCAATCAGAAGGCAATTCATTACCCAGAACATTCCTGCTGTTATTGTACTCATGGACATATCTTACCATGCTGGTCATTTCCGTAGCCCAGAGCCTTCACAGCTAGATAAGATTCCTGGTGACTTTTCTCCAGCAGTCTGCATATACATTTCAGTACTGTGAAAGCCAGCCAACAGGGAGGAAGCCTTCCGGTCTGTACCAGCTCAGTTTCTCCCTGTCCTGTGACCAAAGTGTGTAGTGACTTCAGCAGTAGGGCCTGAACATCAAGTTCTGGTGGGCAACCAAGAACAATAGTATTGTTTTGGGGGTTCTCAGGGACCAACTCCTGACCAAGAACTTTATGGGAGGCACCCCATACCAGCACTTTTTATTTGGCAACTTATGGTTTCTGGGAGGAGGCCCCTGTATAGGGTAATTTCATTAAACTCTTGTGTGATATTCATTAAACTCTTATATGATATATATTATATCAAAACATATTATATAATGTATTGTATATTATACACATATTATGTTGTATATCATATATATAATATATAGTATTATACATATTACATATTATATTATATAATGTATTATGTATTAGATATTATGTTATATAATTATATATTTATGTTATATATATTATCAGTGAGAACACAAGGAATTAGCAATTTTATAAATTTATATATGATATAACATTTTATGAATCCTATAAATTTATATATGATATAATATATCATATTACTTATATAACTTATAAAATAGTAGGTTTCTGTGTGGCCCTTTCAAACATCTTTCATGTTTGTTATTCTTTGCCCCACTCCCTCTCCCATCCTATATTCCTGTCCCTCTCCCAACTTAAACCCTTCCTCCCACTATCCTCTTCGCCCCTCCACGTGACATTTGCTCTACTATCCCCTTCTGTAAGGTGTTTCTTCCTGTTCCCCACCAATGGCCCCTCTCTAGTTTCCTAGATTCACCAAGTATTCTGAGTTCATGTTTGCCAGGAGGGGAGTACCATGAATAAATGAAAGAAGCGGACATTCTATATAACATCCAAGATCGTTCATGTTATCAGTGAGAACACAGGGAATTAGCCATCCGATTCAGGAACAGCTAACATCAATCTGAAATGGGGCAAAGGGTGTGAGCTCAAGTATACTGACAGGTGACTCTTTACCACTCTGTCCCTGGCCTCTTGGCTTAATGTAAATGCCTATAGATTTTCTAGTGTCCTTTCCAAGCAGATACTGTTACGTCTTAAACAGAAGAATGTGCCTTCATTCTCTATTATAAAAGAAAACCCATGCTCTCACTATTCAAAAGGAAATCTGTGCATGTAAGTCACATACTAATGCCTAGGGGGGCTGATTTAGACAGCCCAGGGATGGCTGTGTATCCCAGAGACAGTGCTGGCACGTGAATGGAGCGTGGGATAAATCACAAAGTGTGAGACGTAACTGACATGCATGGCTGCTAGACTACACATGCCACATTCCTTTTTTAAAAATCCAACTTTTCACCAAGATTTGTAAAAGCAAATGCCTTCTAGCAAGGCTACCGTTGCTCCTTCCATTTCCCATGGCTCCCTGCCCATAGCTGCCACCTGTCTTCTGTCACTACCAAGCTACTCATGTGCAGGTGTCCCTCCATGGCTCTCCATCTGCAAATTCCGCTTACTGAAGAGCTAAGATATTGGGGGGGGGGGGATTCTGGATCTCTGCTGAGCATGTGCAACCATTCTCTAAGCAACACAGTATAACAGCTATTTGTACAACATCTGTAGTGTTCTGAGTAAGGAATCTAGAGGTGATCTGGAGCATGCAAAAGGATTGGGTGGGTTGCTGCCAATGGAAGAATGAAGTCCTGCATTCAGATCCCCAGAACCCATGCAAGGCAGCTGTGTCTGGAATCCTGGTGCTGAGGAAGTACAGACAGATGGATTCCTGGAGCCCATTGGCCAGCCAGTCTAGTGTAATAGATGGGCCCCAGGTTCAAAAAGAGACTGTGTCTGAGAAACATAAAGTGAAACGCCACTGTGGAAGACACATGGTTTCGAGGAAGATACATGGTTTCGACCTCTGGCCTCCAGACACATGGGCACACAGGGGCATGGCCACTTGAACATGGGTGAGCTCACCAACATGAACACATGCCACGCCCTCACACAGAAAAGAGTGCAAGAGGTTATGTGTAGATACTGTGTCAGTTTAGAATGCACAGTACTTAAGCATCAGTGAATTTTAGTATCCTGACAGAACACCAGATTCCCCATGGATACCAAGAAATAACTGTACATGCTGAGAGAATTTTGCCTGATACTTCCATGTAAACGGAAGTCATTACTTCCTTTCCTTGAGAGTAAAACTTACAAGCGGCGTAAGTCAGAGGTTCAAATTCTGTATTGTTGCTGATTGTGTTTGTGAACTTGGACAAGTCGTTAGCTCTCAGTGAACATCAGTTTCCTCATCTGTACACTAGAGATCTAATCTGTAATAAGTCTCTCCTCTACAATAGAGATCTAATCTATAGTCATTTCCCTATCGTGTAGAACAGAAAAAAATGGAGACAGGAAACGTTATAACATATTAGAAGTGCATGAAATATCTACTTACCAAGAATTAAATGGCAGGCTGGAGAAGTGGCTTTTCCACCTCCGTCACTGTAGGAAACTCTTGAATGTTCTTGACTTCTTGATTCATGATTACTGTGGGATAGCCCATCCCACTTGGGATAGGTAGCCCTGGGTAACAGGCTGGGCAAACCATGTAAGCCGTAAGCAGCATTTCTTTGAAGCAGGGTTAGAAAACCATAAGTAGGCTAGGAAAGCTAAGGCAGGTTCCCTGACATGGAAACTTCTTTTTCCCAGAAGACTTTGCAAGAAGTGGCAGAAAGGCACAGGGGTGGGTGTGTCTTTTTTGGGGAGGGAGAGGAGAAATCCCAGGGGCCCTAAATACCAAAAACCACCATTGTTTAGCAGACTTGCAGTCTTAGGCAGCTCCCATCCAGAGTATAGATAAAACTGTTACCTTCCTCTTTTGGGGGCCTGATCTTGTCTTTGGTGATTGTTCAGTCCTTCATGCCTAGGAATAACGTTGGCAGTCCACCTCCATTATACCTCCATGGTCTCTCTTCAGTTTCTGCTTCTAGGTTCCTGCCTTGAGTTCCTACTCTGACTTGTTTTCATGACTGTATGCTATAAGGCAGTAGTTCTCAATCTTCCAAATGCTGAGACCAATTAATACAGTTCCTCATGTTTAAGTGACCCCCAACCTAAAAATTATTTCTGTTGCTACTATGGAACTGTGACTTTGCCATGTCATGAATCATGATGTAAATATTTTTGGAGATAGAAGTTTGTCTTTGCCCACAGGTTGATAACCACTGCTATAAGGTGAACTAAACCTTTTCTTCCCAGAGAGAGGGGTTGGGGAGAGAGCTGCTCTACCAGGGGGCCCAGCACCCACATGCTTGCTCACAACCATCTGTAACTACAGTTCCAGGGGATCTAATGCCTTATTCTGGCCTCTGTGGAAAGAAGGCATGCATGTGGTGCACAGATTACATGCAAGGAAAACACATATAGATGCAAAAACAAACAAACATTTTAGGAGGATTAAGTGAGAAACCCAGTAGTACTCAGTTTATCGTGACAGTTTGTGAACCAAGTTGGAGGTGCCCAGGGCAATTCATAGAAAAGAGATGGATGAAATGTTTCTCCCTGGTTCTGAGTATCATGTGAAATTTGCATTTGTAAACTGTTTGAATTACAAAATGTGCCAAGAACCTGGTGTTTAATATCTACCCTATCATAGAGCTGTAAAAGTTGCTTTGGAAAATGTTTTCATACATTGTCAATAATTACAAATAATTTAGAGCTACATTATCTCATATAGTAGCTAATTGTTTACCTATAATTAGGTCTGGGAGTGTAGCAAAGTGATGAGTGCTTATCAATTATTCAAAAGGCCCAGGGTTCAGCCCCAAGTATTAAAACAGCTGAAATTCAGCTCGAGGGCTGGTAAGATGGGTCAGTGGTTAAGAGCACATACTGCTCTCTCTCTCTCACAGAGAACCCAGATTTGCTTTCCAGCACCCATATCGGGCTTTTGCAACTGACTGAACCCCAGCTCCAGAGGATCTTATGCCCTCTTCTGGGTTTCCACAGGTACCTGCATTCATGTACACATACACATTTAAAAAAAAAAAATTCATCACCTCGGGCATACTTCATAGGCTCAACGGCCACATGGTACTAGTGACCTGCACCACATCAGAGGTGCAGGAGAGGAGAATTCTGTCGTGGGAAGTTCTGTTGTGTAAAACACCTATACATCAACAATATCCATAGACTCCGTCCGTAGTGGGTGGTGTTAGACATAGCATACAAGGAACAAGATTTCCCACAGTGCCAGTTTCCAGCCCCAGATGCCTCAGATGCCTAAGAGATGGATGCTTTGGGAGAGGCCCAGTGGTTAGATAGAATAAGCCATTTTTCTCTGTACCTTCTTTTGTGAGGACATTCAGAAAACTAATTCTCTTCAGATCATGAGCCAAAAAAAAGACAGTTGGGAGGGAAGATGGAGTCAGGGGAAGGCTTTCTGGGTGTCTAGTTATTCTACAGAGGATACAGAGGATACTTGGCCTTGTGGTAAAACATTCCGTCTCATCTTAGGCTGCTTTGCTTCTCAAGCCTAAGCAGCTGCCACTTGCTCACCAGGCAAGAGCTCAGTGACCAGTAGCCCAGCCTGCTGTCAGATCCAAGCCTTGAAGCTGGGTTCAGGAGAGCTGCCCTCTGCTGCACACTGACTCCTGTCCATGTGAGCATCTCTTGGCTATCACTTTTCATCTCAGACTGGTGTTATGGGGGTCAACATGCTGTATTGTTTTTCCTTCTTCCGTCTCATTGTATACCCACCTATCAGCATGTGATTGACAGCTATTATTTATGAGCTTAAAATAATAGCTGAAGGAAGGACGCTTACCCACAAGGCCACCAAACTGCTTAAATATAAATGTCTCTTCTCCAAACTCCAAGAAACAACTCAGACTATTGTGGTTGCAATTGCTCGAATAAATCCATTTGAGAAATTCTGTTCTCAGTCTGCTGAGCCATGAGAAGTAGCAACTCAGGCTTCCTAAAAATTTTTTATTGCAAACTAACAATTACTAGAGATGCTTTGAAGCCACTGGGCAGCAGGGAGGGTCACATGTGCTGCAATCCCAGGCCTTTCCTCCTGGGCCTGGATCATCTTAGGCTTCTTTTTGAGGGTTATTTTGTACATATTTGTTTAATTTTTTAACATTTTTTCATCCCAAAAGCAATCTATGAACTTTTTTATAGAAAAATATTTTCAAAGCCAAGTAGGATATAGACCCCACATGTTATAGAATATAGAACCCATACCTAATATAGAGCCCTCGATTCACTACCCAGATTTCAGATCTCTAAGATCCTGGAATAAGGTCCTGGACAGCAGAGCTTCCTCTCTTAAAATGTACATACGCTGAGGATCCTGGTTATAGCCTATTGTATCCATTTTATAGATGAGAGTGGCCAGGCTCGGGATGGTCGCTGCCAAGTCTGTGGCATTGAGAGCACTGAACCAGAGTTCCCCAGCTCTGTCTGCCTCCCTGTCTGCAGAACCAGAGCAGTACATTTTACACTGTGCAAGTGACCAACCTTAGAAGCAGGAGTTGTTTTGTGTGATTTATCCTTTTCATTTACCTGTTACAAAAAGACTAACGATGTTCATTCCTGAGACATGAAAATGATTTTGTTTCCCTGACAAAGCCACCTCAGGAGACTCATGCAGGAATGAAGAAAATACTAGAATATTTCTCTGTATTTTATATTAAAATAGGAAAGGAGGCGAGTTTTGTTGTCAGCATGAAGCCTGTACTCTGCCAGATGAAAGACAGATGCATCTCTAGAGATTCCCCACAGCCAAAGTTCCTGGAGGATGCTTTAGCTCGGGGAAGTCAGCTCCCATAGATAAAATTAGAGCCTCGTGCAGCTTGTATGAGTCTTGCATAAGTTAGTTTTACCAACTGATCTCTATAAAATGGACAAGAGCACTTAGAAGACCCTTCCAAAGAAACTGCAGATTGGAAATCCTGTAAGGTGTGCATAGAGGAGGAGGAAAGTGGTAGAGCGAGCCTGTCTCCTGCTCCTAGACAAGCCCCTCCTCAGCCACATTATGGGGAAGTGCAGTGCTTAGTCTGCCAGTGGAAGTCCAGCTGCAGACAACAGACCCTGCAGTGACTAGGTTAGACAGTAGTGGATGGAGGAGCAGCTTCAGTGTCCGGCTTCCAAGAGACTTTCAGAAAATGGCTCCTCAGATGGGGCCAATCACTACCAGAGTAAGGAATTTGTGGAACTAGAACAGTGTAGTAAATTTCCCAGCTCCTGGCTTCCCCTCTCTACCATGATCCATATCAGCAATATAATCACCCCAAGACCTGCCTGGTACCCCGTGGGAGTCAGTCACAGCCGACCACCATGATGGTTCTTGTCAACAGAACAGGCAGCATCCCCAACTTGTGGTATTCTTCTCCCTCTGCCAAGTCTCACATCAGACGGTCGCTCTGGAAACAGCACCGGTTCACGCAGCAGCATTCTGCCTGAGCCTGGAAAGCATATGTCTTCTCTCACTGTTCTACCTGAGATTCGGCTAAATCGTGCTCCAGAGAGTCTCCACTGCCGCGGCCACATTTCCTTAAGCAAACCTAACCAGAAGTCAGCCAGCTCCCAGAAAGTATCAGAAATAGCACTTAGAATTCAGATTCATCTCTACTATTGATAAGGATAAGTTTTGCCCTGGTTATATTCAACTCCACAAACCTTTCATCTGGATTCTAGAAGCAGAGGTTGTGGAATTCAGTCTTCTTTTTTATTTCAGACTTCAAAAGACCAAATATCCTCACTCATTTGAAAGAACTGACAGCCTGAACTGAATGTAGCAGGCATGTTTTAATAGAACATGCAACAGGGCGAGCACAGTGAAGTAGAGAGGTGTTTAAATGAGGTAAACACTGTGATTGCTCCAGCTCGTTGCCTTGGGAGGGTTTCCAGGTCACAGCAAAAGTGGATGGAATCCAAAAGATTCTGAATGGAGGAGATGCCACTGAGAGTTTGGAGAACACAAGGCAGGTCAGTTTCTCAGGATAGAGTATAGAGGGGGGAAAGCCACAGAGAGAAGGGGGTTGGATATAATCAGAGGAGCCTCGTTAGTGTTCAGTGAGGTTCTGAGCCAAGCATGTGAGTGAGTCAACTCTCCAGAGCCCTGGAAAAGATTAGAGGTCATAGTTCCTGGTCCACTCCTGCTAGACTTGAGACCCTCAAGATCATAGGGTTGGCAGACAAAGAATGGGAAACACCACTCCAGTCCCTTCTTACGCATCTCAAAAACCAATTTAAATGTGTCAAACTGTTTCCAAGTGACTTAGCTATATTCCCAAAACAAACTCAAGAATGTTTATCCCGTACTGAGAATTACAACACTCAAAAAAGTCAGACTCACACTTTTCAGCATCCAGTCGCAAAAATTTCTAAACATGCAGAGAAACATGAAAATACAACCCACAGTGAGGAGAAAAATCTGTCAATCAAAGTCAGCGGAGAACTGACTTAGAAGTTAGAATTAGCAGGCATACATAGAAACACAGCGGTTATAGCTTCATTCTGCATGATCAGAGTCCTAAATACAGATACGGAGGGCACAAAAAATGACACAAGCTTCTAGAGATGAAACCTGGAATATCTAAGATAAAACTATACCACATGGCATTTGTGGCAGATTAGACCTTGCCAATTGGTGAATTGGAAGGCGTCAGTGTTTAAAAATGCCTCAAATTAAACAGAGAGGAAAAGGAAGCTAAATCAAGCAAATGGAGTATGGGACAGCTTCAAGTGGACTGAAGACATGAAACAATGTTCCTAAAGCTGATGGAACTGTGCCAGCTGATGTGTATATAAAAAGATAAAGAGAGAAAGGGGGTGTGGTTCTATGGGGGTGTGGTGAGGTGTGGGGGAAGGGGGTGACTCAGCGGGCCCATGCCAAGGCATCCCTTCCCCCTGAGGGACCAGCCATGAGATGGTATAGTATAGAATAGAGTTTATTCAGGGCATGGGGAGGGGAGTTAAGAGGGTAGTAGAGGCAGAGAGAGAGAATAGAGAAGTAGAGGAGTAGAGGCTGGCCATGAGCACGTGGAGAGAGGGGGAAGGGAATGGGGAGAGATTGGGGGGGAGGGGGAAGGGAACAGAGTGGGAGCAAGAAGGGAAGAGCACGAGAGGAAAGAGGGGGCAAGCAGCCCCTTTTACAGTGGGTCAGGCCTACCTGGCTGTTGCCAGGTAACTGTGGGGTGGAGCTTAGGCAGAAGGCTAACACCAGGTGTTTCCAATCACTTGACATGGTGACATAACATTGTCACCTATTAAAATCATGCTGGAGAACAATGCTGACATGTTACAAAGTAACACACACACAGAGACACACAGACACACAGACACACAGACACACAGACACACACACACACACACACACACACGTTTTAAGTTTAAGGTCTTGAGTTGGACCACATTCATAACTATCATGGGTGCAGGCAGCCTACAGCTTGTCAGTCAGACATGCCTGCAGCATCTACTCCCACAGAGCTAAGCTCAATGGATCTCAAGAAAAATGAAGAGGAATTACACCAAGGCATATCATTATCAAAGAGCCGAGAATCAGCGAGAAAAGCGAGAAAAAGCAAAAGGAGAAAATAGGTAAATTATTTACAGAGATATAATGTAAGGATGACAAAGGAAACCAGAAAAATGCAGGCTGGGGACAGTGGAGAAACAACTTCAAAGCTTGGACTTCTTTCAAAATTGAAGCAGATTTCCGACCATTATATAATATCTCCAGACACTAGTACATGGCAAAAGTCTCCCATAAGACATACACCACCCTGTCTACACCCAGTACCATCTCTTGAGGCACTCTCTATCTACCAACTTGATTAACTCTCTGTTGGTTACTTTTTCTACCAGGAAACCCCACTTACAGCCCCATGCCAGAGACCGACTCGTGTCTCACCACACCAAATCGCCGTGTTCAGCCTCTAACTGAAGTGACTGACTGTCTAGGGTTTTTAGGAGGTAAGGGTCTTTACCACAGAAGGACACAGCTAGAAGACAGCCTTCCACAAGCCATAGAGTTAGTTGTCTGAGGAAAATATGAGAAATAACGCCTTGATTTTGAACCTTCAAAATAGACTTCTGGTTTTTACACCATTTAGACTCCAGTGTTGTGTTTGTGTTGTGTTGTCAGTTCAAGCTGACTTAGATAGATTCACATCCAACTCTGGCCCTTCTTGTCTCCTCACACTTCAACAATAGGCTACCACACAGGTAGGCAGAGAGGGCTCTGAGGTGTCTGAGGCTCACTGGAACCCTGGAAAACCCCATTCTGCAATGGTGGAAGTTGTGTTTACCCCCTGGTTCTGATATTTTATCAGCCTCAGCTCCCTTATCAGGTCTTGAAGGTCACCTGGTTCACCCTGTGGTGGTGATGTGTAATAAGGAGAGAGCACACAAGGGCTCCTTTAGACCTCTCCTGTCTGGTCTCCAAACTTGATTTCCTTTATCTGTAAAAGAAGCCTTAGGCCCCCTCCCTGAGTGGCCGTGAAGTCCCTGTAGACACCGGGCAGATTTTTCAGCTTAGAGTCACTCTTAGGGAGCCGTCAGCCTGCTATGCTGCCGCTCCAGCAGCCCAGAGATCACACTGCTACAAGATCTTCTCATCCACACACGTGGCTGCCTGCATGATGCCGAACTGTCTTCCTGTCACACACCCAGGATAACTTCGTGAAGTGACAGATGGCAAAGCCCCAGCATGGCCCAAACCACTTTCCTTTCCTTCTTAAAAACACTTCTTGTCACCCTTGCAGCAAACCCCTGAGATGTGTTTTGTGGCTTATTATTCCCTCCACCTGGTAATTTGGGGAGACGAGAGCACCAAATGCCACCAACGATGCCCCTGTAGCTGCTAATAGGAGCCACTGTTTAGAGCCCACGGTATCCTCTTGGCCCCAGCAGCTCTGACAGCTGCCAGAACACCGTCTGCCAGGCCAGGGTACGTGCTGAAGACTCCAAGGGCAGAATAGAGCCCTGCACAGTCACTCTGGCATCCCAGAGGTGTTCCGCATTAATAATCTATAGTTCAATCATTAGGAGCAAATCCAAGTGAAATAGGAAAATACACCCCATGCTGGAGGCTGGGAGGCTGCTGGGAGAAGGCTTCTCCACCTCTTGGCAGCCTTAATGATTAGTTCCCAGCCCCTAGAAGCCCAGCTGACAAACGGTGCCCGCAAGCTGGAGGCTTTCTGCATGTGATAATTGAACAATGCTCAAACCCCTCCAAGATATTAACATGGACTCACTGCCTGTGGTGATCGCCTGGGTTGCAGGCCCCTAACCTGCCCCCTCTCCAGAGCACCCTGACACACATCCTCTAGCCAGTCCTTGCCTTCATGACAGATCTGCAAGTGATTCTTCCACAGGGGCATTGGGGGCTGCCGGGGTCCTCCTGGCCAGGATTTAATATCTGAACCAATGTGATTTTTTTTTTCAATTATGTGCTGCCTGAAGTGTTCACCCAGGCCTTTATTGTAACAGCTCAGCATTCTACAGTGGAACAATCTAATGTAGAGGGGCATTTTTAATTTCAGGGTTGCTTTTTTAAAAAAATGGTTATATATTTCAAGATAGCCATCCCTGGTTTTCATAATCATGCACATTGTTAGTCCAGAACCTCTGTAAGTGGCAGGAGCCCAGCTACAGCAGACAGACACCCCAGAGAGGAGACTTTACATCACTTGGAACTAAAGCCAGGAAGAACAAGAGTAGCACCGGAACCAGGGCATCCTGGAGCCTGACTTTATTTGAGACAGCATTGGCACTCTCTGTACACATGCTGCCTTCCTCCTCTGGCGCTGGTCCCATGTATAACTTGATGTCAGGAGACAAAGGAGACCTCTTTTTCCGACAGCCACTTTGAAAGACTCCCAAGGGAGAACTCAGGTTGGTTGGGTGCCTGTGATGTTCCTATCTGCTTAGACTGTCAGCGTGGCTATGTGCCATCACCGAAGCCAGAGATGAGGGGGCTTGAAAGGTAGTGGGGGTAGAGCAGACAGAAATCTCTCCCTGCGTATCCTCAGTGGCAAAGTGCATCTTCAAGCCCTTCAGCCTCCTGCCTACCCTGTTTGGGACTCCAGCACTTCTGGACAAGATGAAATCCGTGTCACATAGACTCTGGATTCCAAACAGCTGCCAAAGAGGCTGCCTGAAAAACTGCAGAAATACTGGGGCCTGATTCCCTGTGGATACAAAGGAGCCAGAGAGGATGAGTTTTCTTCCTCAGTCCCGGGACCCAGCATCTCTGTGGATTGCTGGCCTGGAGACATCCTGCTGCATGATACAGTTGCTAGAACTTAAAGCATAATCCTGACCTTCTCCTGCTTCCACATCTTTTCCTCTTACTCTGGACACCTGGAATTGCACATCCCAAACAAAACACCAACTTGTAATCATTGCCTCTGGCTCTGTTTTGAGGACGAGCAGGAAACCCATCAGGATAAAAGGATGAAAACCACTAACCTAAGTTTGTAAGTTTATCAGAGATCCTTACACCTTCCGAAGTAAAGGTCCTAGGCTGACCATAGGGCATTTTCTAATACATTTTGGCCTCATAGTTAAGAGTTAATTAACTTTAGCTAAAACCTTGATGAAAGACTTATTTAAGATCATATTGAAATGTACTTTAGGGTCCTGGAGATGCGGCTCAGTTGGTAGAGATTTTTCCTGGTGCACACTTGGGCTCAATCCCTAGCACTGCATATATTGCAGGTGTATAGGTCATGGTGACCTATTCACTTGCCATTTTTGCACTTAGCAGGTGGAGACAGAAGAATCAGAAGTTCAAGGTCATCCTAGGCAAAGACCAGCCTGGGCGATATGAGACTCTGTTTCCAAAATAAAGAAAGAAAGAAAAAAAAGAGAGATAAGCAGGAAAAAGAGAGAAGATGAAATACATTCTTTGGGGACTTCTGATTATATGTAGGAGATCTGACATATGCATTTATTTCCTCTGTCTTGAACCTCTGCCTTTCAAAATGAAAGAAAAACAAGCAAGAAAAATCTATAAACCTTCTCATAGAGACTCAACTCTTGGGGGTGATGGTGGTGGGCAGGAGGTGGTGGTGTGCTCAGGGATGTATCTCAGCCAAATAGGAAACTGTAGTGCTAGTAGGAGGGACCCTGGGAACAGAGGCCATGCGGGACTAGGACGGAGAACAGAATTCAGAATCTCTTTTCATCTGCATTAACCAAGCCTGTGCTCCCACCCCTCAGTTCCTTGTAAAAGATTGGAGATTTTCCCCCCTGGAATTTTTTGAGCAAGGAATCCAGATGTGAGCACAAAGGTGTAGCAGAGGAAACACGTGAGCTGTGAAGCTAGGAAGAAAATGAACGTCATGGAAATCTACCTGCTGACCTGCCCCCGAACGGCAGCAGCTGAGAGCAGAAGAAAAAGCAGGGAATGAAGATGTCACATAAAGCACAAGGCATTCTACCTGGATGGTAGGAATTCTAGAAAGAAAATAAATGGAAAGTGTCTGTTTAAAACATGATAGAAGAAAACTCCAGGACTGGGAATCATTCCATTTCAATCCAGATTGAAAAATCCACCAAGGTTCCATGCAGTAAATGACTGCAGCCCAAGACTCCACCATGAAATTCACAACAGAACATTAAGAAGTGCCTAAAGGCTCCAGTGAGTAAAGCTGGTCTCCTAGGAAGGAACCAGAATTAAAAGAGACCGAGCTTTTGAGCTTAGGAAATGGTAGAGAACATTATACATAATAGAGGAAATTATCCCAAACAAAAATTCTATGAACATCCAACCAGTGAGAACCGAAGATGTAAGCGTGTCATTGTGTACGGAGAAGGAACCAAGATGCGATTAGATGCTAGCCACTCCATCACTATGACAAAGCATCTGACGGGAGCCACTTAAGGAAAGAAGGATTTATTTTGGCTCACAGTTTGAGGGGCCAATGATCAGGGCAAGGGGGGCATGGCATCTATGGTCAAGAGGCAGAGAGAAATGGATGTTAGTGCTCAGCTCCTTCTCCTTGTTACTCAGACAGGGGCTCCGGCCTGTGGAATGGTGCCACTCATATTGGGTGTGGGTCCTCCCACCTCAATCCAATCTGGAACTTCCTTCACAGACATACCCTGGGGCTTGTCCCTTATATGACTCCAGATCCCATCAGATTGATCACCAGTATCACCCCTAAGGAATCCGTGGCTGCTAGGGTTGAGCACCCGCAGCTGCTAGCGTGGAAGAAGGGTGACCACTGCTTACTTATTAATGGAAAACACAGCACCTTGAAACAGAAAAGCCAAATGGGCCTAAATCTGAGCAGGACTGTTAACCCACCACAGGGTCCTCTGCAAGAGCAACAAGTGTTCTTAACCATGCTTTAAAAATAAGCATGTTGAATATTAATTCAAATAATACATGAAAATTGTATGCCATTTATGAAGGTATTGAAGATTGAACACAGGAAAGATTATAAGTTATTGTTGGGCTTGGTAGCACATGTCTTTAATTCCAGCACTCGGGACAGAGGCAAGTAGATCTGTGAGTTTGAGGCCAGCCTGGTCTACATAGAATATTCCCAACCAGCCATGGGTACATAGCAAGACTTTACCTCAGGAAAAAAACCAGAAGTTATATATTATTTTTAACATTTTTATTTTTGAAGATAGTTATCAACATGTATACACTTTACATATATATGCACACACATTCATCTTTCTGTCTACAGCCCCCATCATCATGAGACAGAGCCAAGACACTCTGAGCACAGTCAATGGCTGTTGCTCTTTGCACTGAAGTCTAGTGGTGTTGTAACATGTCAATGGTATGATTGGAATACTTCAGCCAAATGGCCATCCCTGCTTTATGGAATCATGAAGTCACAGTGCTGCTCCTGAAGACCTCTGTGCTAAAGTGACAGGGACCCAGCAATGAAGCAGACCCAGCAAACCAAGGCTCAACAATAACCCTCTTTCCTCTTCTGGAATCACAGCAGCTCATTGGCCACGTAAGCAAAAGAGAAGGCATGCCGTTAGAACCCTTGACCACTTCAGAACAAACCCTCCCTCAGTCCTTGCTCTCGCACCTGTAAGGCAATGAAGGAGAGGTTAGCAATGAGCAGGCACAACTTCGCCATGGTAAATGGTGTGATTAACTCCCATCCCTCCCAGCCCCCCGGTGGTCTTCCAAGGGGACCTGGTTACCAAGAAATGGGAAGTATCCGGAGAGCTCAGGCATCTTCCCTCTGTGGCCTCTCGAGTGCAGAGGAGATCATTAGAGGCTCCTCGTGTTGCCTAGCAACTTGTGAATGCTGTTTGCTATCATGTCATTAATACAATATGAAAGTGTTTCATAGAAGACATTCATCTCGCATTAATGAAAATCAAATTTGCTAATATGACACAAAATCTGTTCTTCCTTGTGACTTTCTATACTTAAGTAGCTTATTTATTGAATTAGACAGTGAGTGGTTTTCAGGCTTGAGACTGTTAAAGTATCGGAATAATGACTTTGTTTCCAATAATATCAGATGGCCCTTAATGATGTGATTATGCACTGTCACTCTGTGACGACCGTCCTTGGACCAAGTGCCCTGCCCTGGATCTCACCCAGAGACCCATCAGCTACTCGGCCATTCAGCTTCTCGCGCAGTGGAGCCTCAGTGGGGAGAGGCTTCCGTCCAAGCCTGCCCGCTCTCCAGATTTAGCTCAATTTTTCTTCAGAGCTCTGGGACCAAAAGATGAAGGTGTTTAGCATAAAGGAGGCTCTCAAATCCTAAGCATGAGAGGGATGGCCACACTTATTCATCTTCCCTGTCTTTCTAAAGATGGGATAGCAAATGGCCCTAAATGTGTCAGGCACCACAAGAAACACAGACAACGTCTTGCTTTAAAGCACAATGCGTTCCTGAAAACAAGTGTGCAATTCAAATGCACAGCCTCCAAATGATAAGCCAGTGACGCCTATAAAAGGGGTCATTCCCATCCTAGAGCTGACACAAAGTGCCCAGCACTCAGGAGGCAGAGGCAGGGACAGATGGATCTCTGTGAGTCAAGGCTATCCTTGTCTACATAGAGTCCCAGGGCAGCCAGGGTACATAGAAGGATGTTGCCTCAAAATAAATAATAAAATAAAATAAAGCAAAATGGCATGCTCAGCGTGTCCCAAAGTGTCTTTAACACATGAAAATTTAAAGTCAGCGGTCAGAATGGAGCCTGGAGGTACCAGTGGCTAAGCTGAAGACAGATGGGGCTGGTGAGGGCTGAGCAGGGAAGGACGCGCGTCATCAATCCTAACACCCTGAAGCTGGTCACTGGACCCACCTGATGGAAGGAGAAACTTGATGGCTGCAGGCTGTCCCCTGACCTCCGTTCAATTTGAAATATGCACGCCTATTGATTCAGAAATTCTACCAGTGACCACAAAGGTAGACGTTCAGGGGAAACGTTACATGGGATATTGGGAAATTTGGGAATAACCTTAAGATTCATTATTAGGAAAATACGTTAGGATTTAGTCACTCTCTGCAATATAAAAATGCCATTAAACAGAATGAGACCAAGCCAGTGGGATGGCTCTGATGGGAGAAGGCAAGGCGCTTGCCATCAAGGCTGGTGACCTGAGTTTGAGGCCTAGAATCCACAATGAGGAAGGAGAGAAGTGACTCATACAGGTTGTCTTCTGGCCTCTCCACTTGCACTGTGGCACAATAAATAGGGATAGTTCAGAGAAACTGACAGGGTTCCATTCAGTCATTTAAAAAAGGATGCCCTTATAATAATGGAAGAATGGAGAAAAGTTCAAAAATACTCTGGCAAGCCTAGTAGTAAGCTACAAACCAGCGTGCAAAATTCTGTTTACATAATATTAAAACCACCCCGGCCCCTGGGGCTCTCATGCTGGTAGAAACACCAGTTTCTCCACACTCTCTTCCTGTGTGCCCTCGGTCATTCCTTTCAGTGACTGTCCAAGCAAGCTTCCCATTCCCTGCCATCACCTCTGTAAAATGTCCATGTTTCCTGGATTTTGTTTTCAACCATCTTGTCATCTTTGAATCAGGTCACCCCCTCTCATGATGTCATCATCCGGCTCTGACTGTGCTACTGTCAGTCTGGCCAGACAGATATTCTGTTAGGTTTGAGTTGGGGACTATGTGAGTCTCTTTCTCTCCTTTCCTTCTCAGCTTCTGTAAAAGAAACCCACAGGCTGTGGGTGCTGTGTCTGCTGTGTCTGCCGTGGCTGCCGTGGCTGCCGTGGATGTCATGTCTGCTGTGGCTGCTGTGGCTGCTGTGGCTGCCGTGGCTGTCGTGGCTGCTGTGGCTGCTGTGGATGTCATGGATGTCATGGCTGCTGTGGCTGCTGTGGATGTCAAGAATGTCATGTCTGCTGTGTCTGCTGTGGCTTCTGTGTCTGCTGTGGTTGTTGTGGCTGCTGTGGCTGCTGTGGCTGCTGTGGCTGCTGTGGCTGCTATGGCTCCTGTGGCTACTATGGCTCTGCAATCCTCAGTTCCACAAAGGAAGATAACGAGCTCTAACTGTCTACACTCTTGGGGCTTTAGGCGACAAAGCCCATATAAGGGACTAATTAACTAAAGGACCCCATTAACTAAGGACCAAACCTTTCCCCTTCTCTTGCTGTCTGGGAATCAGAAGCAACATGATGCTAAGTATATATTATGGTCTACTCATCAACCATATGGCACGAGATAACCCCTCTGAAACCTGTAAGAGGGGACTCCATTTCACCTCACAGGCCTGCACTCTTCAGAACTCCCACAATCTTTCCTGTCTATGGAGTTAATAACTCTTTTAATAAGCCTCTCATTTAAAAGGACAACCTGTTGTTTTCGTGTCCCTCTTGAATCCTGAAATCTGGGACCTGACATAATAGTGCTGTAGGTACCTCCACACTGCCTTTAAGAAGGAATTGAGTCATCAACTCTCTTCTTCCACTACCCACTTTTCCAACCTATATTCCTGCTGCCCTCCCTCTCCTGAGCCAGGAAGCTGGGCATGTCTGTAACATCTCCTCTCTTCTTCAGTCCAGCAACTCACAAACCATCCACCTACTGAGGGGTTAGGATAGCAGAGGTGCTCGGCTCCACCTCCCAGGATTTCCTCCCATCCTGTGCAGCCATAGTCAGCAGGTCCCTTCGCTTCTGCCCTTACTCCATTCCATCTCATCCTTCACACTGCCTCCAGAGCATCTTCTCTGGAGCATGAGTATAGCACACTTGTTAAAGCGCTCCATAATTTTCCTCAGATGGACACCTAGAGTCTACCCAGATCCACTGCATCTTGCCGCACACTAAGGCTTCAAATCATTTCTCCGTCCCGGCATCCCTCACATCACTGTGGGCACCGCCACGCCATTTCTTCTGACTTGAATCCCCTTGTTGGACATTCACTCCTTCCAGGCTTCCGTACAGCCTGCGGAGTGCCCCTGCGGTCAGGTCCCTGTGGCTTATCCACGGCCCTACTCCAGTACACAGTATGCAGACTGCGATGGTCTTTTACATCATCATTTTCCTTGTGGATGGCTGCTCTGTATGGACCTAAGCATCTTCACCCTTGTACCTGAAATACTTTTCTCAATGACAATTCAACAAATACAGACTTTTAAAAACCATTTAATCCATATCAATGCCATGCAGAAGAAATGAAGCAAGACTCTGAACACCAACATTGTAGAAAGTATTAAAAGAAGCAGATGAGGGCTAGGGTGTGGCTCAGAGGTAGACCTTGACTATCTGGCATGAGGCACCGTCCTTCTGCCACGACTGCAGGAAGGGAGAAGTGGAGACCAGAGGGACAGAGGTAATTAATAAAATATTTGTATTTAATCCAATTCTAGTCAAAATGATTGTCCTTTTATTACCCAACTAAAAACAAATATCAATTAGATGTTATCTTATTTCCCTCCTTTGCCTGGCTCTGTCAATATAGAGAGCATTCATTCTATGCCTGCAGTGTATTCCACAGAGTGTACACATTACAGCAGCCTGGTGGCTTGTGGCCCCCAGGTCAGACCATACGGGACCCCAGTCTTTTATTTAAAAGACAGAATTCTCCAGTGTAATCTCAGATCCCTTTGGGTTCTAAAGAAAGAACTCTGTATTTTATGGAAGTGGAGACTGCCCTCTCACTGCGAGCGAAGAGTGTCCCTTCAGTGGTCAGTGGTCAGCTGACCCTAGCCATTCCCTCACATTAGCCTGTTCCTGTGCGCATCCTGTAGTCCTAACTGTGGTGCCCTCAGAAACCTGGCCCAGACACTGCAGTCCAGTGAACACAGGCTTGAAAGCTTGTGTAACACAAGCTTCACTAAGTGTAACACAATGAAGAAACAAAATACCTTCTGCTTGCCTCCACTGGTGTTCCCTAGTAACATCAGGGTTCCAAAAGGTGACAGAAGTGGGGTGAAGGACACTTAGGCCTTCACTTAGATTCCCGAAATATAAACATCTTATCACACTTGCTTTATCATTTTCTCTTCCACAGAGCCCTTTAAACACACACACACACACACACACATATACATATACACACACATACATACACACATAGACACATGCACACATACACACACACATACACAAACACATACACATACACGCACATACACATACATACACACATGCACACATACATATACATATATACATATGCACATACACACATACATACATACATGCATGCAATATACACATACATACATATATGCATACACACATACATACATGCACACATACACATACATAAATACATGCACACATACATACATATACATACGCATACATACACACATGCACACATGCACACATACATACATATACATACGTGCACACATACATGCACATACACACATACATGCACACATAATACACACGCACATACACATACATACATACACATGCATATATACACACATACACGCACATACGCAAACATACACACATACATACATGCACACATACATACATGCACACATATACACATACACACATGCACACATACATATACATACATACACGTACACACATACATACATGCACACATACATAACACATACATGCATACACACATACATACATACACATGAACATACATACACACATACACACATGCACACATACACACATGCACACATACATATACATACATGTACATACACATACATACACACATACATGCATACACACATACATACAAACACACACACACACTTACTCACCTCCATGGAAAGATACTTTTTCCTAAGGATTGAAAGTGGTCACTTATGCGATACCCTTTGCATCTAAATACTCTACTGTCCCCTAAGAATGACAGCATTCTTGCATTACCCCCAAATGATTGTCAGAATTATCTTTATTTGTATTGGATTTATTTATTTATTTATTTATTTATTTATTTATTTATTTATTTATTTATTTATTTATTGTGCATCAGTACATGTGTTTGGGTATGTGGAGGTCAGAGGACAACTGTGGGAGTCTCCTTCCACCATGAGGATTCTGGGAATCCAACTTGGATTGTCAGTCTTGGTGTTAAGTGCCTTAAATTGCTACGCTATCCCACTGGCCCAGCGATCAGAGTTTGAAAATGACTTTACCTCAAAACAAATTTGAATCTCCAGTCATTTGAATCTTGCTCACTGCCATCCTCATGCTCTTGCTCTTGCTCAGGATGCCATCTGGGAACTCCTTAAGTATCATCTATTCTTAAACTTCTCCAACTGGAGATGGTTCCCTGTTCCTGCCCTGACTAGCCCTTCCAAAAGCTACAAGTACACCTGGTTCTGGTGACACACCTTTATCCCAGCACTAAGAAGGTAAAAGGCAGGCAGATCTCCATGAGTTAGAGGCTAGCCTTATCTTCATAGTGAACTCCAGGACAGCCAGGGTTACATAGTAAGACCCCATTGGGGCTGGGAGTGGGAGCATGGCGTACTCTGCCGGTCCCCAGTCCCATGGAGCTTCTGCTGCTCTCAGGTGCGTGCTATGTCCTGTTCTTTACAGCTTAGTGTGCCCGAAAGGAGCCTACATCCTCCTTGACTATTGCATTAGGAGCCCTAGGATGCTAAGCAGCCTTTTCATTCCTCCTGTTAACCAAGTCACAGCGGAGCAGGGCTGCTAACCTGGAAATGTGCTGCTTTACCTTGGTAATTAGTCAGCGGTGCCTGGAGGCTGTGAGAGCATCGTATTTTTCATTGTTACTTTCTTCCACCCATGTAGAGCATCGATTGGCACTTGTAACCTGATTCAAGGATCGCTGTGCTGTTGGCCAAGAAGTGGCTCTTTTCTAATTCCATTATTCATCCTAACTTCATTATTCTGGATTTGACCACATGAAAGAAATATCCCTCCTTCCCTCTCTCTGTATCCATTCATTCATTCAGTCATTCACTTCAGCGTGGGCTTTGGGGTTTTTACCTTTCCTCGGGTTATAACCCACCCCCACACTGTGGGGGGAGGGGATAGATAGGAATATACTAGTTATACTTCCATGCTTCCAGCCTAGGGGTAGAGTTTAGTCCTTGCCTAGCATGTGAAAGGTTTGATCCTTAGCACTGCAAGAAAAGAAAAGGAGAAAAGAGAAGACGTGTATGCTCCATTGTTAGACCCTACAAACCCTAAGGCATGTGAGACAAAGATGGGAAAGAGCTACTCCATCCGGGTCCTATTGTACCTGCAAGACTCCCATGGAAGCCAGAAGCACACCATTTTTAAAAGCCCACTTTGGAAGGGAATTCCTCAAACGTGCAGTTATTTAACTCTTTTAAACCTGTTTTAAACATGGAGTGTATTCTGTCTGCACTGGCTAATAGTATTTCTACTAAGCACTCCTAAAAATTTAGAGAGCAATTAATTTAACCAAAGGAATAAAGAGGTGACAGTCTCTTCCTGAGGTTTATTGGCTTGCAACCATGATGTCTCCAAAGGTAATTCCTCTGGCTTCTTGTCCTGTGAATTTCATTGGGGGGGGGGGGTCGTCTCTGTGCACGCAGACACTTTTTTCCTTCCCCTACAGAAAATAGCTAGGAAATGGGTGAGGTTGGAGCAAGGCTGAGTGGCTGTGAGGCCTGATGTTAGCCAGGCCCTTGGTGGCCTAATTAGAGGAAAACGGCTGGGCTTTCTATGAAGCCGAGCAAAGTAAACAGGGAAGGACAGGAAGGGAGGCCAGAGCCCTAAGAGCATCCCCTTCCTGCAGAACTAAATGCCAGCCTCGCCTCAGACCATTAGGCCTGAGCTTCTATAGCATCAACATAAGTAGCTGGGCGACCGCGGGCCGCTGGGTTGTAGTGCAGACTATACGAATGCCCCTAATGTGAGATGTCCAAAGAAACATCAAAGATAAGAGGGGAAGCACTTAGAACTGGATGAAGCCCAGTGTCTGCCCTGACTGCAGATGCCGCCAGAGGTACCTACCAAACCCAGCTCCCTTCGCTGCCCATGGACGGAGAGGTTGTAACATCATGAGGTAAACGCCAGCAGAAGCAAAAATTTTAGGCAGAAGGCAGTTTGCATTTCTGCGGCCAAGCAAGTGTTTGAATAATGTCCTTAGTTTCAGACTCACACTGGAAGGGATTGTCAGCCTCTAAGACTGCTGGGTAGAGTAAGGCCATCGGGAGGGACAGCAGTGAGGAGGGTGTTTTATTTAGAACCCTGCCCTGTGTGGGGCACAAAGGCAGGTCTGAGTTTCATGTGTGTATCTCCTTGAATCCTTGACAGTAAGCCTCTGAAGGAAGGGCCATCCCTGCACCCATTCTAAAGTTCAAAGGACTGAGGCTGGGCAAGATTAGAGCCTCACTAGTGTCACACAGGCTGGAAAATGGCAGTGTTGCAGCAAAAAGAAAGGAGATGTTGATAAATGAGAAAGACTGAGCTGAACCAGAGCTAGCCAGTGTCACCCACGGGCCTCTTGTGTTCACATCAGCGGGGCAGGCAAGGAGACTGAGAATTTTGAGCCAGCTTGGCTCCATGGAGATCATGGTGAGGCCGGATCCACAAGGATCATATCCATGCCTCCCTCCCCTCCCCCATACTGGGATTGAACCCAGGGCTCACTCATGCTAGGCATGCACTCTACACCTGAGCCCAGGCTAGAACACAAGTACCACCTTCTAAGGTGAAACTCAAGGTTTTTCTGAACCAAATAAAAGACTCAGAAAATCAATAGACAGCAGACAGGGTTTCTGGGTAATTCTCTGAGAGTGTGATCTCTAGGTAGGCTAACAGCAGACGTTGCAGCTGTTTGGGAGACTGGGGAAGGGAGATGGCTGGAGCCCAGGAGTTTCACCACAGACGTGTTGTACTTCCCTCTGAGGTCAGTGAGTATAACTTCCCACGGCGTTTGTGTGGATTTGCTTTCCTCCGCCTGGCTGCAGGCTGCTTAGGCTATCAGAGTCCCATCCAGTGGCTGTTCGTCTGTCAATAACCCGATGTGCTGCGGATAAGGCCGATCAATAATGGCTCAACGATTGAGCCACATCGACCAGAAATAGTTAGCTAGGTTCCACAAGTTGACATTTCCCAGGCCCTTCTTAGGTCTGAGTGTGTGGCTGGTCAAGTGACAAAGAATGCCAGTTCTCAAAACAGCAGGCCCAACCCAGCACTGGCAAAGGAACAGAGGCTGCCTGTCCTATTCAGTCTGTGACTGACCTCCTCACCCTACATGTCCTCCTGGGGGTAGCAAATCTGGGACCTTTCGCCTCTTGGCCCTCTTCCCAAGATTTCTAGGTATGCATGTAGGCAAGCTGTTTAATTTGGGTCTCCATTTGTCTTTGAGCCAATGTCTCACTATGTAGCCTAGGCTAACTTCAAACTCATGACCTCCCAAATGCCTAGACTACAGATGTGAGCAACCTTGTCTTGCTCTCATTCCCTGTTTTTGAGTATAAACTAGGAAACAAATCAGTACCTTTTCTTTTCAAACTGACAGTATTCAGGGAAAAATAAATTCTCCCCAAACTCTTCATGAAAGCAAATGGGCTGTGTCGCACGGTCGCAACAAGAGCACTCCTCGGCTCGGTAAGGAAGGCCGGTCCCCGCCTCACTGTGGTTCAACTCCAGATTCTTTTCTGCTTAAGACAGGGTCAGAGCAAAGTACGTGAGTCCAAACTGTACTTACAGATTGCATTTCCATCCTTTTAGACTAGTGATAAGGGGCTTGACTTTCCACGGTAACCATGGTAACCGGCAACAGCTTGCCCTGCCCCTAGTGCGCCTTGTAGTGGGCCTCCATGCTACATGGGTTAGGTGGGTCAACACGTTTCCTGCCTGTGGTCTTTTCAAGTTATGATGGGCTTAGCAGGATCTCCATCAACATCCCCCTTTCCACTAAAGAGAGTTAGTTAACCAAAGCCCCCTGGGGGAGGGGCACCATGACTGAAACCTTTTAGTAAAAGTCTCTCTAAAGTCCTTATGTCTGAAGGAACAGTCCTCGTCTGACCAATCACAATTACAGGAGGAGACTGGTTAAATTCAACACTTGTGTGGTTCTCCTGATGAAAACTCTTAAGCTCAGCATCCCTGCCACCCTGTTCCGTCCTCACCCGTCCTACAAAAGGATGGCTGAAACTAAAGCTAGCCATGGAGAAGGGAGACAGTCTGACATCATCTTGGGCCAGGAGTATTTGCCAGGAACCTCAACCCGAGGCACCCCTGTGCTGGCTGCTGCAGGGAGCCAGAACTCACAGCCTCTGAGTGTGTGTGCGGACGGGGTATGTAGCATGTGTATGTGTTGTACTTGGTGTATGTTTGTTGTTCTGTGTGTATGTATTTATGTGTAATATGTGTGTGGTGTGTGGTATGAATCTGTGTGTGACACTGCCTGTGTTGTGTGTGTGTGTGTGTGTGTGTGTGTGTGTGTGTGTGTGTGTGTGTGGTGTGGCAGGGTGTGTTAGGAATTATTAGCAAGTTTGATAACTGTAGTATTTTGCTGTTGGGAGATACTATTTATTTCTAAAATACTGGAAATATTTTATTAAAATCATTACCAGCCCCCAATTTTCTTTAATAAAGTCTAATTTTCTTAAAAAAAAAAAAAAAGAGTTTGCCAATAATTCTAAAAAGGAGAGGAGGAGTGAATGGGGAAGCAGAGAGGGTTTGTAGGGCCATAAAATTATCTGTATGCTACTATAGTAGCATAGTAGCATAGTGTAGACTATCTGTATACATATCATTACGCATCTGCCAAAACTTAAAAGGTGCACAGCACAGAGAGAACAGCTAGGAACCTACTGAAGTAACCCCACGGTAGTATTGGACACGGCATGGGCTGTCTCCCAGTTATTTGTCAGAGAGGCACCAGAAAAAAAGTACAGGCTATTGCTAATGCCCTTACAGCTAACCACCATAACTGTATGGAAAGAGCCTATTGATGAGGACACCACGCACTCTGGCTGCAGGACACACAGGAATCAATCTCAAACCAACCAGGAGACGTATCCCCTAGCTGTAGGGACATGTGGCATGTCAATGACAGGCACAGTCCAGGGCATCTGGGTATTCCTAAGGGAGGTAGAATCTCCCCCTAGTACTGACTCATTACTGCAGGTAGTATCAAGAGAGCAACACGGGACAGCTGGACAGGCACTGGGCAGGGAAGATGGCCACCAAGACTGACAGAACAAATCTGTACTAGAGCAAAATGGCAAGAGAAAGAAGATGAGGTTACAAATTCCTAAGCCAAGAAGGTTGGAACTTACACTGGCACCATGGAAACATGCAAGGATATACAGCCACAGTTTAGAAAGTGTCCCCAGATCTCTAACTTAGGGATTGGCAGTGTTTTGAGATTTGTGATGTCAGATGTCAGTAGGGTGTCCTGGCAGAGTGTGCTTGGTGTCTTGACTGAGGCTGTTGTTACACTTCAAGACCTTTCCAGCTGGGGAGATTGACCAGACTGTAGCCCTCTGAGACATCCTTCCCTTTAGGAAGCTGGCTGGAGGTGTGCCCAGGAACGTAGGCCCGGAATACCAACCAAGTTTCCTATCAGTGACATGTCATTCCTTGGGCAATTGAAGAAGCCATCTGTATAGGCAAACAAGGTACACTCCACTTTCCTGTCTTTCTGTCTGTCTGTCTCTCTCTCCCCCTCCCCACCTCTCATTCTCTCCCCCTCCTCCCTTACCTTCATCCTAGGGATCAAACGTAGAGCCTCATACATGCTAGGCATGTCTTCTCCCAACATCTGCACCCTCAGCCTTGACCCCTCCCCCAGCCCGTCTGTAGCAGTGCACTTTTCCAGCATATCTTTTAAAAGTTGATTTTTATTATTTTTATTCTGTGACAATTTCATACAAGTATATAGTGTATTTTGCTCATTTACCCCATTACTGTCTTTTATATCCCCCCACTCCTGCTGAACCCCTTCTTCTAATAGATTCCCTCCTACTTTCATGTCTGTTGTTGTTTTGAGGGGTGTGTCTGTGTGTATCTCTCTGTGTGTCTGTATCTCTGCATGTCTGTATGTCTCTCTGTGTCTGTATATGTGTGTCTGTGTGTGGTTTGTGTCTGTGTATATCTCTCTGTGTGTGCCTGTGTGTGTCTGTATGTATATGTCTATGTGTGTCTGTACATGTCTGTGTGTATATTTCTGTGTCTGTGTGTATATATCTATGTATGCATGTGTCTGTGTATGTGTGTTTCTGTGTCTCTGTGTGTGTCTGTGTGTCTGTGTTTCTATGTGTATCTGTGTATGCATGTCTGTGCATGTGTGTCTGTGTGTCTTTGTGTCTCTGTGTGTGCCTGGGTATATCTGTGTGTGTCTCTGTATGTGTGTCTGTGTATATGTGCGTGTATCTGTATGCGTCTGTGTGTGTTTATGTGTGTGCGTGTATAACCCGCTGAGTAGCATCAAGGTTGTTTGTATGAGTGTGGGTAGGGGTTATTTACTGGAGCCTGAGCAAGTTACCATACCACTGAAGTGGCTATACCACTGAAGGAAATGACTCTTCTCTCTCTAGCAACCATTAACTGTCTATCATTCCTCAGTAAGGAGGTGGGGCTTCATGAGCCCCTCCCCCATCGTGATGGAGTGTTGACAGCCCTGTCATCAGCAGTTCTTGTGCAGGTTACCACACATCTACCAGAGAGCGCTTCACATCCTCCTCCCTAGCCTCCACCTCTTAAGCTCTTTCCACTCTATCTCCCTTGGTGTCCCCTGAATATTGGGGGGGACTGGTACAGAAAAACCTGGTGACCTTGTGAGAAGTTAATAGACAGAGGGGGAAGTCCTTGAGCCTCTACCCTACCCAAAGAGCTACAACAACCAAGGAATGCTAAGAATGGGAGAAGCCATACCCCAGGAAAGAGCACACCAGCTGGTTATCCAATAGCAAAAGGTCAGCCCTGAAAACACATGTAAATAACATTATACAAACTAAGCAAGTTGTATTTAGGAATATGTGTGCATATATGTACATACAGGTATGCATGTAACAACAACTAATGACATGAGACCATGAATTTGAAGGAGAACAAGGAAGGGGGTATGGAACTGTCTGGGGAGAGAAGGGGAAGGGGAAATGATGTCATAATATTAATATCAAAAGTATGTTCATAGCTAGGGAAGTCATAGAACCTAGGGGTGAGAACCTACTACTTCTTGTTTTGATGGATAGACACTGTGCCAAACGACCTTCTAAATATGTGTTTATACTCATAGATTAATCATGCTTTGATCAGATATGCTTGTGTTTGCAGCGAGTGTCTGTTGGTGCCCAAAATGTGAAGAAAAAACAGCTGTTGAGTCCCAGCATTTGGAGACAGGTTTTTACTATGTAGCTCAAGCTGGCTGTGAACTCATGTTATGGCCCACTTTGACCCTGAACAATTCCTGACCTCCTTTTTCGGACTCCTAGATGCTGGGATTGCAGGATTGCCCCAACACACCCAACTCATTCTTCCTTTCTCGATGCTGCCTATCTTGGGGGAGTTTTGCAGAAGTTAGCCTCCTTTAGCAGAATCACATTCTAGGGTTATGAAAGACAGTTTCAAGCCAGCATCCAAACCAGGTACAGTGCAGTGCGCACAGAGTCCAAGAACACTCACTTGATTGATGCCTGCTGTGTGCAATTGCCAAGATATGCACCCATGGAATAAAGCTATGGCAGATGTGACCAGATACCTCTGCTAGGGGTGACCAGATACCTCTGCTAGGGGTGACACATCTATCCATCCCCTTCAAACCATCACCCCTCTCTGCCCCACCTTTCCAGGTGATCCTGGCCTCTTCCTGTTCCCAGGAGTTCACCCTTTGTCTTCCTGCCCAGGAGCGCTCCTCCCTCAGGTTTCCATGGGTTCCCTTGCCCTTCCCTTGGGTCTTGGCGCACTAAGCCACCTCCTCAGAACTGAACTTCTCATCCTCCTCTTCCCCAACAGTTTCTGCTCTGCTGCTGCTTCATTGATTTACTTTTCTCAACAAAGTCCTTCTTTTGTCCATTCCTTAGTCATCTCAAGAATATAAGCTCCATATTGGCAGGGATGTCTCTCTTTTGGGTCCCTGCAGTTTTTCTAGTACCTGGAAGCATGGTAGGGACATTGGGGACAAAGGGTAGATAGTATTAGTGGAGCTAATGATAGATGAACTGCAGGTGGCAATTAAACAGGGAATCACGTCACAACTGGGTGCCGTGCGGACTCAAACACAAACCCTGGTTATATTCATCTTCTGGTGCCTGTAGCCCTGAGGAGCTCTACCTCTGCCACTCCTCTGGCTATAAACCAATTTTTCTTGTTGTGTGCATACACATGGCACCCACGGACAGTGGCAGAGGTGGCAAACTCATTCCCAGAAAAGAGTGACACAGTGGTGTCAGGCTTGCTCAGACCCTGAGGAAGTTGCAAGATGTTTCACATTACAATAAAGGAAAGGCTAACATGTCAGTAAAGGTGCTTGGTTATGGCAAGAATGTATCCAATTTTCCAAGAAAGTATCACCTTTGTCTGGGATCACGGTGAGTGATGGAGGGTCATGTTCTGTGTGTAAAGTGTGCTTTGCTCCGCCTTTGGGGACCAGGTAGTAAATCTCATAGTAAATCTAAACACAAGAGCACAGCTTCCCTGCAAGTGGCTCAGTTAAGCATCAGCCAGCCGTGCAGAGGCCAGGCTGCAGCACCGAGGTGGCCTGCTTTCTGCTCATTATTAATCCAGAAACCTTAATGATGAACAACATTTGTGTTATTTTCTACCCAAATTTAATCTGTTCATGCAGCAGTTCAGTCAATCCCGCAATCTGTTTTTCTCAAATGAGGGCAGATAATGGAGACGCCGTTCTTTACAAGTCTTCAGGCTTTTAAATTCTGATAAAATCAGGATTCTTCACTGGGTCCTGCCCCAGCTCTGAATTAAACCACTTTAAATGTAATTACGGAACCTGGCCTTCCATCAGGAACATCCATTTAAAACATTGATTGGCCAGGCTGCTCTGTGAGGCTCTTTATGAGCAACGATTGCAATGGGGCCAGAACTGTAATTTATCAAGGCAAAAAAAAGCAGGTAAATACTTTATTAGTGGTAATGAGAGGGTTGCCAGCTAACTGGGTCTCTTCTTCTCTCACCAGCTACTTCACAGAGCCGTGGTGCATGGCCCTCTTCCACGATCGTTTTATTGATCTCAAGAAAGAGTTGCGCCAAATCTTAATCTCCAAGCAGGTAAGCGTGATTAGTGGACATGTGGGTGTTATTCCTTGAAAATTGTAAGCAGTTGACAGCCGTTGATCATTTGGACTTCTCCCCTACATTCCCACCTCGTAGTGGTTTCTTAGTCCCTCTGCACTGCCTTAGATAAACTCTGGGGTCTATAAATGGAGACAGCAATGTTTCAGGGGTAGTGACTTTCCTCAAACCCTTCTGGACATTGCGCTTGCATTTTTTACAGGTAGCTGAATCTTCGTGATCAGCTAACTATGTTGACTGAAGACTAGATATAAGTTGTTTTTACCTGCTGAGAGGAAAGGAAATCTCATCTCTTTAGTTTTCTGTCTGTCACCGCCAAGGGTGTGTGTGTGTGTGTGTGTGTGTGTGTGTGTGTGTGTGTGTGTGTGTGTGACTTGAGTGTGTGTGTGTGTGTGACTTGAGTGTGTGTGTGTGTGTGTGTGTGACTTGAGTGTGTGTGTGTGTGTGTGTGACTTGAGTGTGTGTGTATGACTTGAGTGTGTGTGTGTGTGTGTGTGTGTGAGACTTGAGTGTGTGTGTGTGTGTGTGTGTGTGTGACTTGAGTGTGTGTGTGTGTCTATAATGCCAACACTTTTGGCAGCGGAAGCAGGACACTCAGGAGTTCATGATGATTCTCTGCTACATAGCAAGTTCCAGACTTGCCTGAGTTACACAAGACTCTGTCACAAAGACCTCCCAACCCATACACAAAAATAAAATAAAATAAAAAATGAAGAAAACTCACTCTGGAGTCAGAATACACTGATTTTATAACTAAAACATCAACATCAAGATGATAGAGAATCATCTGGAATTTAGGCTTCTTTTCCCAGAGGCTTCATGCTCAGCAAATACCTCTGTGGAAATAAGGAAGTATTTGTGCAACTTCATATCAAGTCTCTTGATACAGAAGCCCTTAGCATAGCTGAGGAAAGTTAGTGTCTATGTTCAGGGTGGTGACGTATCCGTCCCAGGCTCCACTTGATTCAGAGAGGCAGAATATCTAGGCCTTCATTAGTTTCTGTCTCATTCTGATGTCTGAATGGACAGTTCCTACGTCCCTTCTTGTCACTTCCACTTGAAAGCATCCACAGCCCTGCAGGTTCTATGGCAGACCCACCATACTGAACAGCCCCATACCATGTTCTATCCCCAGCTCATAACACCTCATTTAATATAGCCAAACCCTGTGCTTCATAGACCTTCCACCAGTGGAGAAACTGAAGTTATGCAGAAGTCTGGCTAACAAGCGTCAGACTCAACATTCATTTTCCAGCTGGGAACGGAGGCCTAGAGCAGTGCAGAGTCAAATCACTGTCTCCCATGTCTCTAGATTTCCAATACAATTCCTCAGGCACTTGCTCCAGAATGTAGGCAATTTACTAATCTGAAATAGACTCAGATTAGAAGCATAGCTAAAGTTTAAATCAAAATGGTATGCTTTAGGGTCTTCACAGATAAAAACCCAGGAGTCAGTGTTAGTAGGAAAGACTTACATTAAAGAGTCAAAATTCCCATTAGCATGGTTATTTCAGTCAGTCCCACAGTGGCCTTGAGAGAGAAACAACGTGAGTAAACTGGAGGTATAGATACAATTTAAGTACCTCTAAGGATACTAAAGCACATAGAAGCTCAATCCCTCCTAGAGAATGGAGCAGTATTTGCATAGGACCTACACATCCTTCTGCACACATTGAATCACCTACTAAAATACCATAGAACTTGAACCACATTATTTAGGGGAAAATGGGGTGGGGGGTCGCATGAGCACTGCCAATACAGACGTAATATTTTCCCAAGTATGGTTGATCCCTAGTCCATTGGATCTGTTGGTGTGAAAGCTGTGGTATGGGGGGCTGACTATATATGAGCAATGGGTATAGGTCCCAGGCACTCTGCTCCATCCTGGAGCCTGGAGGAGGTACCTCGGGTTGAGAGCTGAACCACCATGACAAACCTAGCGGCTCAGCATCTCTACTTAACTCCTTGGACACGTCCCTCCTGTCATAACCTGATCTGCTGAGTACTGCCACTGAAGCAAAGACTCATCTGACCCTGGGGACTCCACTGGCGCTTTCTCAATCTCACTCTTGAGCTCCTTGGTTAACACTCTGCAGAGTGTTTAAGGGGTTTAGGATATACATAGTGTTTTCTTGTTCCTGGCCTGTTTCTGAGGTAAATACTGGAAAGCAGAGCGATTTTTTAAAAAGCACTTTAGCAGAATTGTTACATGGAGTGTATTTTCTTTAATAAAATTCAATTTCCTAAAGCATTAATTTGCCAGTTTTGAGGATTGAGAGAAGGCTGGGTGAATGGTGAGGCACAGAGAGTAGCTTAGGACAGTGGAACTTTCCGTATGGTACCATGCCTTCATACCATTGCTTAACAGTGGTTCTCAGCCTGTGGGTCGCGGCCCCTTTGGGGTCACAGATCAGAGATCTTGCATATCAGGTAGTTACCTTATGATTCATAACAGTAGCAAAATTACAGTTATGAGGTGGCAATGAAATAATTTTATGGTTGGGGGCCCCACACCATGAAGAGCTGTATAAAACGGTCTCAGCATTAGGAGGATCGAGAACCTCAAGATGCTGAACACAAGGAATGCACTTAGGCATTCACGATGACGCATCAGTATTGGATCAAGTATTGAGAAAAAAGAAAGGAGAAGGGAACAGAAGCTGTTAAACTCGGTGGCGTGCATCACGTTTGACAGGACTCCTCATGGCTCCCTGAAATGTTCATCTACAGCCTGACCTTGGCTGTGAGCTGGTTTCCTATGCCGACTCAGGGCAGGAGTGGGCTTTCAGCCCGTGCCAATGCACTCTAAAGGCCTCTAACCATTCCTGTGGGGTTTCAAGCCAGAGAATGCGGCCTGCCTCCGTTGAGGGACTAGGAGAAAAACTTCAGTGGGGACCGTTCCTGCTTTTAGCATTTCTGTCGGTTGGGAAAGCCACACAGAGATGCTATGTGGCATGGGGCCTACTGTTATTCACAGTTAGCTTTGGGCAAACCTTTTGATACCACAGGACAAGGCTCCAGACAGACAGACATTGAAAGAGCATCAGAGAGGTGTGTGACAGAAGGGGCACATGCAAACCCATGGAGGTAAAGGACAGCTCTGCTAATGCCACCACCACCAGCTAAGGGGGCAGGCGGTGACAGTTACAGCACTGAGCCTGACAGGACACGTGATGACAGGCAGACATGGAGGAATTTCCTTTACGAGTCTGACGACAGAAAAATGGAAACAGCAGATACATTCAAGAATAACATTAATTCTTTTTCTTAAACATCAAAATGTTTTAACCCATGTGCTGTCCCTTTCTAACCCATCTTTAAAGCAGTACCGGATCTCAAACATTAAGTACAGCACCCTCAGTATTCCAGTTGTTAATGATAAATTCACCAACATCACATTTTATCTATGGGTGGAGCCTAGGAGTCACTGGCCATAGTCCAATTTTATGTAGTCAAAAATCACTCCTCAGATTCCTCTAATAAATAGCACATGCACCTTTGATAACAGAGCCCCCAAATATCTGAAGCCAAGTTGACAGACTGAAAGGAGAAAATGTATATAAAGTGAGGATTGCATATTTCAGTATATCGCTTTGAGCAATGGTTAGAACCGGCTTCAGGCGGGAAAGAAGAGGATGGTGATGGGGCTGTGAACCACGTGGAGGCAGCACAAGTGCACAGGGCAGCTGCTCAGCAACACCAGAACACACCTTCTTCTCATGTGCACACGAGCCTCCTCCAGGGTGGGACACTCAAGGCCACAGAGCACCTGTCAGTAAACGTTAAAATAGCCACACCGCATCGTGTGAATTTTTAACCATTTTAACCAGTTGCCTAGTAAAACTAAGAAGCCAACACAGAAGGCAAACTGGGAATTTCACAAGTCTGTAGAAATTGAGTAAATACCCTCTCAAGAAACCAGAGAGTGGGTCAAAGAAGGATCCAGAAGGGCTGCTAGCCATACATAGAGTGAGCACAGGTGGAAACACACCACGCAAAACATTGTTTGCAGAGGAACGTGGAAGGACTGTGAGTGGGGTTGAGGGGAGCAGCACCTCTCGCCCAGACCCGCC
>CM052701.1:30420254-30481280 GCA_028551405.1 Uromys caudimaculatus | reverse complement strand
AACCAAAGAATACACATTGATGGACTTATGGTTTGGACCACATATGTGGCAGAGGAGGACCTCGATGGCCATCAGGGAGAGACGAAAGGCCCTTGGGCCTGAGGATGTTAGAGGCCTCAGTAAAGGGGAATATCAAGGCGGGAAAATGGGGATGGGTGGACGGGGGTGGGGTGGGGTGGGAGGTGGAATTCCCTCCTAGAGGCGTGTTGGGAAGGGGATGGGGGGTATACAAAGAGGAGACTCAGAAAAGGGGAAACATTGGAAATGTATATAAAGTATCAAAAATAAAAAAGGAGGGAAAAACAAAAAACATTGTTTGCAGAATGCTGACTTTTTAAACAGGAAACGCTGGGCTGGGCGGAGAGCAAAATGGGTAAGTGTTTGCTGTTCTTTCAGAGGACCGAGGAGCTCTGTTCCCAGTAGCCATGCCGGGGCAGCTCACAGCCATCTGCAACTCCAGCCCCAGGGGACCTGACACCCTGCACACTCTGCGTGCACGCGCGCACACACACACACACACACACACACACACACACACACACACACACACCCTGCACACACACACACAGACACACACACACACACACACACACACACACACACACACAATCTATTTGTAAAAACAGAAACAAAACATTTCAAATAATAACCTAGTGTCATACCTTAGGGAACTAGAGAAAGAAAGAAAGCTAAATTCACTATCAGAAGAAAGAAATAATCTTTAAAAAAAAAAAAAAAAAATAGAGCAAGCCGGGCAGTGGTGGCGCACACCTTTAATCCCAGCACTTGGGAGGCAGAGGCAGGTGAATTTCTGAGTTCAAGGACAGCCTGGTCTACAGAGTGAGTTCCAGGACAGCCAGGGCTACACAGAGAAACCCTGTCTCGAAAAAGCAAACAAACAAACAAAACAAAACAAAACAAAAAAATAGAGCAGAGAAAAGTGAAATAGAGACTGGGCAAAGAATAAAGTCAGTGAGAACAGAAGCTGTTGTTTGAAAGATCAACAAAATCCTAAGTCTTAGGCAAGACTTATAAATTACTGAATCAGAACAAAAGTGAAGACATTCCTAAAGCCTTATACAAACAGAAAGGACATAAAGAATAATTCTGTGCCATCAATTACAAGATGCCTGGATGAAAGTGACAAACTCCTAGAAACATGGAAACTAGAAAGTCTCCACAAAGGTTGAATCAGTAATCAAACCCTCTCAACAGGGCAGAGGACTTGGCTCAGTCAGTTTGCTGTGTAAACAGAAGGGATCCCCAGACCCTGCATAAAACGCCAGGTTGCATGGCGTGTACTTGCAATCCCAGTGCCTGGAAAGCAGAGACCTAAGACTCAGCAGTCAGCCAGCCAGATCACCGCTTGTGGCTGCGTGCAGGGCAGTGAGAGACCATGCCTCAAAGCACACAGTAGCCTGCCCCTGAGGAAAACACCCAAAGCAAACCTCCGCTTTCCATAGGCACATGAAAGCAGACACACACCTCAACAAAGGTTAAACTCAGATTTCATTAATGACTTACGTACCAAACATTTAAAGAATTAACTTCAGTCTCCCCTGAACTGTTCAGAAACAAATAGGAGAGGTGACCATTCCTTTGATACCACAGCCAGGCAAAGGCATCACCAAAATAAATTTTAAGGAAAAACAACCACAGGCCAGTATCCCTTATGGATTTAGATGCAAAAACCTTCAACAGAAGATTAGCAAACCAAATCCAACGGCACGTTTAAAGGATGAGACATCATTACCATGTGGGATTGACCCCGGGAATGTGAGTCGGCCAGGACACAGAAAAAGAAGATGCTGTGACACATTATTCTAGAGAGAGTCAGGGAAGAGAGCAACATCGTCTCAGCTGGAATAAAACAAAAGAAAACAACAACAACAACAACAACAAAAAACCTAAAAAACCGAAAACTAGGTGTGGTGTTGAGAGGTCATGGGGTCAAAGGCATCCTTAGCAAGTTTTAAGATACCCTCTACATGATACATGAGATGTTGTTTCCACAAATAGGACAAAAAAGAAAAAGAAAGGAAGGAGGAAAATAAAGAAAAAGACAAGAAATGTCATAGTTTACAGAGTAGCAGTAGGGTCTGTAGAGATGTGTCGGTGGCTACGAGGGGACCCGAGTTTAGATTCCAGCACCCACATCAGGCTGTTCACAACTCCACTGCAGCCCCAGTGAACCTGTGCCTTCAGCGGGTCTCCACGGGCGTTCATTCACACGCATTCAAAAAACGAACAAACAAAAACCACAACAAAGAAACAAACAAACAAACCTCGCAGTAGGAGGAAACTTCTCCTATCTGGTAGATTAACGAAAAGGCCGCAGTGAGTGTCAGACCGAGAGGCGAATGATCTAAAGCTGGAGTCTTACTCCTGACTGAGATCTGCAGTAAGACAAAGATGTCTGCCTCCACCACGTAAGTTCAACATTCCCCCGGAAGACAATTTGAAGTTCATGGAGCCAGAGCAATGAAACAAGAAAAAGGAAGTAAGAGGCACCTACCTTGGAAAGGAATAAGTAAAGCTGTGGCTTTTCTCAGATGACACAATTCTAACAAATCCAGAAAACAATAAAGCTAATATATGCACTTGGCAAAATTGCATGGTAGAGACAGACACACAGCAGACAACTGTTTACTCAAGAGAAAATGAAAGTAGGAAAATAACCCCACACGTGGTAACATCAAAAAGAATTACATACCTGGGGATCAATTTAATTAAAGTAGTACAAGACTGGATACTGAAAGCTATATTATGTTCTGGAAGATTCAAAGATGGATGGATGGATAGATAGATAGATAGATAGATAGATAGATAGATAGATAGATAGATAGATTGATTATCACGTTCATATACTTAGAGACTATTTTGTTTAGATGGCAGCAGCACCCAGTTAGTTCATGGATTTTGTGAAATCCTAGCAAAAACCCAAAGGCATTTTTTATAGACAGAAAATTTACATAGAAATGCAAGAGATTTCAAATAGCCAAAACTGTCTTCATGGACAGCAGAGCAAAGCTGAAGCCTCACACTCTCTGATTACCTTACTTCAGAGCAACAGTAACCAATCAGTGTACTACTCCATAAGCCATATTAACAATATAAACTATACTAACAATAAAACTGAAGGTCTGAATGTAGCCAGGCACTAGAGCTCATGCCTAGTGAGCAGCAGCAACTCACACCTCAGGCAGGAGGATCAAGACCAGTCTCAGGTATACAGTGACTTCCAGGAGTAAACGAACGGCAAACAAAAAACGTGTTCATTTACATGAAAAGATGCTCAATAATATTAATCACTAGAGCTACAAAGTCAAAACTACAATAGCATACCATTTCACATTCATACAGAGATATAGATATAAATAGATGATAGATAATACATAGATATAAATAAATGATAGATATATAGAAATATATGATAGATATACAGATGATAGATATAAATAGTTGATATATAGATAGATAAATATAAATAGATGATAGATATAAGTAGTTGATAGATATATAGATGATAGATAAATATAGATGCTAGACAGATGGATGATAGATAGATAGATACATAGATATAAATAGATGATAGATTAAATGATAGATAGATAGGTAGTAGGTAGTTGATAGATAAAAGGACAGGGTGTAGAGAGATCACTTGTCAGTTAAGAGCCAGAAATCTTGGTTGGATTCCCGGCCCCCACATAACAGCTTCTAGTTGTCAGTAACTCTAGGTCCGGGGATCTGACGCCCTCTCCTGGACTCTCCCTGCACAAGGTTCACACATGGTGCGTAGATGATACATGTAGTTGAAACACTTATACTCTTAAAAATAAATAGATCTTTTTTAAGACAGTAAATGTGGATGAAATAGCATCCTTATATAGCTAGTGAGGATGTAAAAGTAAGCGGTTGCTATAAAAACAATTAGCATACTAAAAATGTTTCAGAGACTCATCCTCTGACCAGCAACTGTACATTTAGGTATCTGGGTTTTTTTTAAAAACTTGAATGTTATTCAAATGAATACCTGTACACAATATCCAAAGCACCCAGAACAGCTAAACAGAGGAAACAACCCACGTGTCCATCAGTATATCAATGGATAAACAAATGTGGTCTCTTCGGACAGTGTGATAGTACTCAGCCAGGAATGTAAATGAACCCCCAAATCATATTTCAGGACAAAAGCCATGTGCTTGCCTCAGCAGACATAACCTTCTATCCCCTCAATATGAGCTCACAGTTAGCCCCATACGCAGAGATCAGAGACAGGAAAAGAGCACCATTCTTGCCGATTCCATCCAATAAGAGTTCAAAGGACTACAGCCAGAACAGTTGGGCAAAAAAACAGAACAAGGGACTTCTGTTTTAGCTATCCTCCTATTGCTGCGAAAAAATACCATGACCAGAAGGAACTCAGAGTGGCAGGGGAGCAACAGGCTCGTGGACTAGGAAGCTAAGAGCTCATCCTGTTAGGACAGATACATGAAGACCAGGATTGTGACTCCATGGTATGCGCAAGACTCTGGGTTCAATTCCCAGACACACACACACACACACACACACACACACACACACACGGGGGGGGGGGGGGCACCTGATTAACAATAGCCAGACAGAAAGGCAAAGCACTAGCAATGATCTCATTGAAGAAGAAATTAAGCAAACAATCTTGTTTACAATAGCATTAAATTTTTTTCAGAATAAATGTAATCAATGACATAAAGGATCTGTAGACATAAAAAAGAAAAGCATAAAACATTGGTGATTGAGCACATGACTTCCCAAAAGCCCCCATCCCCTCAACATTAACAAAAACAAAATAACCCAGTCAGGAATATGCTGATCAGAGCAGCTGCCCTCAGGTCTGGCAGATCTGTCTCCTGCTTCAACTGCAACAGACCCCAGGGCTCTCTCTAGGTCTCCAGTCACCTTCTAGTCCCTTCCAGTCAGCAACTCCACCAGAGGCTGCCTGCCATGTCCGGCCTTCAAGTCCAGCCAACGCTTTTGCTTGGAATGGAAACCTTACTGGTCAGTTTTGCCCCTCTAGGGGAAAGCCATTTGCTCAGCCACTGCCTGGTCTTCTTGCCTCTGGGGGCTTCCTACTCCTACCTCATTCTGGGCTTTGTTTTGGCAACTGAACATGTCTCCAAGGTGTGGATCATTTCCTCCAGAACCATTCACAAGTGGTCAGGAAACCAGCTCCGTGGCCATGCACGTCCAAGAAAAGCAGACACTGAGTGAAGATTGGGGGGGGGGGGGGGTAAAGCCTGGACACCGTGGAAGGCTCTCTGGAAGCCACCAGGGTCTTGTGAAGAACTCCAGCCAGGCTGTTGGGGATCATCTACCCTGGGTCTGCCTGCACGCCTCCATCTCTGTAACTCCCTGGACAGCTGCCACCTTAAAGAGTAGGTGGTGCTCCTCAAAAAGCATTGTGACACCCATACTGCCTCTACACTCTGGTGGCCCCAGGCCTGGCCAGCGTCTCCAGGAAAGGCCACCCCCTCCCCCACAAGCAGGTGTGGGAGTCCCAACACGCAGTTCCCCCTAAGGCCCCTCAGCATCTCCTTCCAGCAGCACCATGCAGCCTTTCCGACACCTAAGACTTAAGCCAAAGTGAAATAAAGAAGTTGAGAATCACAGAAGTAAATAGGACATTACCCTGCCTTAAGAGAGTTAAAATGCTACCATCTCAACATTACCCAAAGCTACACAAGATCCAGTGTTATCCCTAGGAAAATTCCAATGGCTGTTTGCACAGAAAGAGAAAAAAAAATCTCTCAGATTTATATGGAACCACAGAAGATCAGAATAGCCCAAAGAAAAGAAATAAAGGTGGAAACTCCCTACTACCTAATTTTGAAATATATATCAATGCTACAGTAACCAACACAGCATGGTGCTAGACTAAAAACAAATATACTGGCCAACAGGACAGACACCGGGAGCCCAGAAATGTATCCAGGCTTTCACAGCCAAGGTTTTTAATCTGCTGGGAGAACTCCTTTTTTCAATTATAATTTTTCTTTTGATAACTTCTTACAGGAACACAATGTAATTTAGTAAATTGATTTTTAGGTGTTTTGATAGTTTTAAATTTTTATTTCCCATATGTGAGTGTTTTGCCTTGCATGTATATCATCAGGGCACATTTGCATGCCTGCTTCCCAGAGCAGCCTGAAAAGGGCATCAGATCCCACCCCCAAGTTGGAGTTAGAGAGATGCCAGCCACCACATGAGTGCTGGGAATCAAACTCTGGTCCTCTGGAAAAGTAGTCACTGCTCTTAACTCCTGAGCCATCTCTAGTTCCCTAGTCAATTGATTTAAAAAAAAAAAAAACCAAAGGTACCATATAGTGATGACAGGACAGATTCTTCTATAAAGACAGTGAAAATCGGACATTCACATACCCAAGAACAAAAATGGGGGCTTATCAGAACAATTATAAAATAGACACCATGAAACTCCCAGAGAAAACAGGAGGAAGACTCCTTGAAATCTAGTCAGGGATTCTCTAGATGTGATCCAAGTACAGGCAAGAAAAAGCAGAAATACAAAGTGGGCCTACGTCAAACTGAAAAGCTTCCCCACAGCAAAGAAGTGTCAGAGCTCACACAGTCCATGGGTGTTGAGAAGGCATTTGCAATCACACATTGGACAGAGGCTAATATCTAAAGTCTATGAGGAACCCAATCAATCTATTAACAAAACAGATGGCTAAACTTTTTAAATGGCAAATGGCCTGAACAGACATTTGTCAAAAGGAGACCTACAGATTAAATGGTCAGCATATAAACCTGGAAAAAAAATGGTTAACATCACCAAGAATTGAAATTAAAAACACAGCAGGCTACCACCAGACCGTGTTAGAATGCCTAGTATAAAAAAGCTGAGAGGTAAGACATCAGACTGGTCAAGACACAGACAAAAGAAACCTGTTGAGCACTCACTGCTTGTGGGAACATAAGTGAGGGCCATCCTGGAAAACAGCATAGAGGTCACAGATGGAGTCACCATGTGATCAGCAGTTCCACACCTGAGTGTCTCTCAAGACGTGTTCATAAAGCAATTGGTTTGAGGAAAGTTTGCCTACGGTCTCGTGTTCACTGCACCATCAATAGCCAAGAAGATATAGGAACAACATGGTTGCCCATCCGTGACTTAATGGGTAAAGAGAATGTGCTGTGTGTACCTTGGAATGTATATTACATGGTAGAATACCATTCAGGCCCCCAAAAAAGTTGTTCTTTGCAACAATGTGGGTTAACCTGGTGCTAGATGGAAGAAGCCAACCCCTGCACAAACTCACAGTAAAGGCGACCACGTAGAAAAAGAGCCTGGAGTGGTGGCTGCCGACAGGTGGCTAGGATGGGGAGAAGAGGCATTGTGGTTTTGACAGTCCCCTTATCATACAGCCTGGTAACCAACGCTAATAATAATGTCCAGCTGTTTCAAGTTTGTCATGAGGGTGGGCTTTAAATGTTCTTAGCACAGAGGTGGCGAGTGTAAATGGCGCTGGGTATGCCTCCTCGTCTCACGGTGCATACGTGCACCATAACATTGCATGGTGCCCCACAAATATACACTTGTCGTGAGCTAAAAATAAAATTTAAAAATAAGGGAACTTTCAGAGACTAGAAAAAGTCAAGACATTATGCTAAGTGAAAGAAGCCAGACACAATAGGTCACACAGGACATGGGACACTTTGAGATGAATCTGTGACAAGTAAGCGCAGTGTGAAGGGAGAAGCCAGAGGTGCTACACTGATCTTAAGCCGCCCTCCCCGCTGTAGAACAAGCCCCACTGTCTGTCGGTTCAGTGTTTCAGGTGGTTGAATAGAACCCTCCAGAAGAACTGAAGGAGGAACCAGCTTCGTGTAGACCGCAGATTATATCCGTGGCTTGTGCTGGCACTTAATGCTTTTAGCCCCGGCTCTTAGGGCCACGTATCAGTTGCTTTTCCCCTGCCCACTGTTCAGCTTCCAATCTCGGTTTCTGTGCCATGTCCTGACTGCTCGAAACTCCGTGTTTATAATCTCCCCAACCTTTCTTGCTTAAATAGCCAGATGATAATGTGCCTCCACACAGCGGGAGCCTTCCATCTGTGATGGCCCAGTAGAAACTCACAAATAACTCCTATTATTATTATTATTATTATTATTATTATTATTATTATTATTATTATTATTTTCTTTTCATTTGGAAGAGGGTGTAAATACACTGTGACTTTGGTTTGAGAGATCAGTAGTCACCATGCTGGCAAAAGCACACCAGCTCAAAACCCTAAATCACAACCCTGCTGTAGATGGCAGGACCCCACAGCAGGGACCACCTGGGGGATGTGATCGGCTTGCAGGGGAGATGTGTGCTGTGCTTAGGCTTTGTGCTTGGAAAAAGGAATTTTTTTATTTCTTATTTTTTGGAAACAGGGTTTTCTGTGTAGCCTTGGCTGTCCTGGAACTTGCTCTGTAGACCAAGTTGGCCTCGAACTCACAGAGATCTGCCTGCCTCGGCTTCCCAAGTGCTGGGATTAAAGGCGTGCACCATCACCACCTGCCTTTGTGTTTGAAAGTTTCACAAGATGTCAGAAAACCTCTACTCTTTGTGGATTAAGCATAGTCTCAAATAACTTTATTCTTACTGAGTCCTGTGCTCAAGGATGCTAATACAAATTTGTACGGAGAACTTCTGAGGTTCTTAAACTCTACCCCTGGGCCCTGATCCAAGACAATAAATCACCCAGGGGGGTTCATGCCCAAATATTAAAGCAGGAAGATAATTTTATCTGAAAAAAAAATCTAAGAGCTTAAAATGAGCATCCTTGGTAACATCAGGCTCCGTGATAAATAGAATTCTTACAGGAAAACATACACAGTGTGTGGCTGCAGCTACTTGAGGTGCCCCAGGAAGGAGCCAGGGACTGGGGGTGAGTGGGGGACAGGACTGTGTGTTCCTATTGACAGAGACAGTTCCTGTGATCCAGGATGCAAACTCTGCAGGCAGATGGATGATGGGATGATGGTTGTGCAACAGCGTGAGTGTACTTAACTGTCCACTGAAAACGATAAGAATAACTGTGCAACATGTGTGCTTTGTCACCTTTATGGAGAATTTCTACAAAGCTAGACAAAGCTCCCATCCTTGGGGAGCTGACCCTGCCCTGCACTGGTGTCGCTGACTCTGGCCTGTTAATTGCATTCACAGGAGGAAGACAAGCCTACCATGGAGCAGCTAGCCTGTCAGTTAGAGGAAGAGGAAATAAACCTGAATGAGAAGCCCCAGAAATACCTCCAAAGGGTTTTTGAGGATACCATCTACAAAAGCCTGCTGGAGAAGAGCATCCTAGATTACCTTCATTACAACCAGTACCACCTGCCCATGTACGCATGGCCAGGCATCATTTAGCTGTAGGCAGCGCCCTCCTGGCATCACTTCCATTCTCTGTCAGTCAAGTGCTCCACAGACAGAACCCCCTCCCACTCCTACCCACCCAGAACACCCCCCCCCATCCCATCCCTGCTCTTAAATACTTTCTTCCTCAGGTGTTTTCCCGCTTTTCCAGTAGGTGGCGCTCGGCTGTGTGGTACTGCTAAGTCAGGGAACTTTACAAACGCAGGCATGTTCTAAGCCAAATAATCCACTCTAGCAATAAAATGAGCTCCTACTAAGCAAAACTTGCTTTACCTTGTGTGTGATTCTGTTTGATTTCCTGGAATGTTCTGCTGCCAGTTCCATTAGCCCTTCCTATGTGCGCCAAATAATAGAGGCTGATATAAAAAGAAAATGCTGTGCCCAGAATAGGAAATGGGTAAACAGTCCAGAAGAAATTAAATCTGTCATCCTCCCTCAGGAGGAATCGGTGGAACCTGCCTGACCTTTTGAAACCAAGGAGGCTACTTTCAGAGCCTTACTGTTTATTTGGTTTTTGATTCGTTTTGCTGACCATAAACATAAAGGCTAAGAAATAAATGGAAGGCCAGGAAAATCACACACAGATTTCAAATTCTGAAATGTTGAAGGAAATCATTCTAGTTCGTTTTGCTTGGCGCTGATCTCTGGAGGAGTGAGGTAGGGCAGGACTGGTTCCTCAAATAGCCAACGTGGATCAGATTTATTTCCTCCTCCCACAGCACTACCAGAGCTGAGGCAGGAGTATTACTATGAATTCAAGACAGTGAGCTATATAGGGAGTTTGAGGCCAGCCTAGGCTGCAAAGTGAAACCATCTTGAAGAAGAAAAAGGAAGGAAGCAGCCTTCTTTTCTCTTCTTAATAAAGCAAGTTTTAATTGCCCACCCGCAAAGCACAAGGATTCAGGAACAAACAGAGGCACAACTGACACACAGTAGGACTTTAAATTGTTTTTTATGAACACAAGTATGGGTTTTATCACCCTACCCCCCACACCCACACAAAGGCTCAGTGGCAAGATTCTTCCAGCTCCCACAAGGCAGGGGTGGGGGGTGGAGGGTGGAGGGGGCAAGCCGGAAGTCTTTGTGAGCCATCCAGCTCTGCCACAAGCCGCCTGGGCATTTGGAGCAACCAAGTTGTTTGACATTTCTCACAACAAAATTGTTCCAGAACACTGAACTCCTATTTTTCTGCAGCCAGACAAAAGCAAGTAATAAATGCCATTCATTCCTTCACACATAGGTTTTACACAAACGTGGGCCAGTGAGGGGAGGGCAGCGGTGGCCCATCTGGTACAGGCTATCACTTGAATGGGAACCAATCGCTGCTGGCCCATGCTTCAGAATTCACACCCAGCACATATTTCAGGAGTGTCAGCTCAGGCACCACTCTTCCTTCCCTTGTCCCTTTCCTGAGATGTCCTGGGTCAAACTCATCAGCAAATATAGAACGTTTGGTGCCAGACCCTGGCATTCTGGGCCAGAGGTTACAGAACAAAGTGAGTGAGCTGGTTTAACAGTTATGACTTTTGTGACCAACTATTACCATGATAAAGCCTCTTGTTACACAAAAGTGACCCCAGAGGACTACATTAACCTTAACAGCAAGTCCCGCATAAATCTGTTAACTGCAGCGTTTTCTTTGCTGCCTTTAAAAAAGTAGCCATGGGCATCACAACAGGTGTGAGAGGATCTAAAGCATACCGTGGCCTACAGAGGGTGTATGGTGACATTTTAATCCTCGTCCCACTCTTAGAAAGCAAGTTCCTGAGTCTAGGGCCGTTGGCATATATGTGCAGTCCTTAAGAACAAGTTTCCTGAGAAATGAAGCCCTCACAGCCATTGGTCACAGCTTGAAACTGGCTCAGGAAGGACTCTGGATGATAAAGCCCACAATAAAGATTCAAAGAGACACCTGATCTGGGAATTCTATTGTTTGTAACCAAAGAATATTGTCAAGAAAACACCAAAGTTAAATTTCCAAACACTGCTTCACAGATGCCTCTAATGTTCTTCTCACAGATATCAGTTCTTAAATAAGAGATGTAGTCGCCTCCTTGCCACAGACGGCTTCTTTTGGTTTTATCACACTCAAAAATCACAGGAACTTAGAGAAGGGGGGGGGGAGAAACCCTGACCTGCCTGGAAGATTAAAATCAGGCAATCAATATTTACCCTTAAGAGAGAGGGAGAGAGAGCGAGAGAGCGAGAGGGGGGGAGAGGGGGAGAGGGAGAGGGAGAAAGGAAGAGAGGGAGGGAGGGAGGGAGGGAGGGAGGGAGAGAGAGAGAGAGAGAGAGAGAGAGAGAGAGAGAGAGAGAGAGAGAGAGAGAACAGAATGCAGTTGGGCGAGCCAGTCTTAGCAGGACTGGGGCTGGAAAGTCGCGTGTATGAGGAGCTGTTGATTGTTTTCTGGCTGAGAGAAGTGAAGATAAGGCCGGCATAAAGTAAGCGCGGGGCCGGGGCGGGAGCCCGGCAGCTGTATGCTAATGTTCACAGAAACCCAGCCTCCGCGTCCCCCATTAAAGCAGGCGACCAGGAGGCCACACATCACTGAACAAATAGGCTCTCTCTAGACAAATAAAATAACACACGTTGGCCTGTTTGGGGGTGGGGGTGGAGGAGCAAGGAGTGGGGGAAGATCGAGGGAGGGGAAAAGAGAAGAGTGGAAGAGGGTAGAGGAGGAGGGGACAGAGGAAGAACATGGATGGAGGAAGGAGAGTGATGGGAAAGGGGAAGGCGTTGTCAAGACAGGCGGAGAAACACTCAAGAAGAAGGGGACTGGAAGAGATGGGAGAGGGACAGTCTGAGGTCGAGGGGGGAGCTGAGTGAGGAAGAGGACCAGGAGAGAGGTGGAGAGGAAGAGAGAGGAAGGCCGGCCTAAGGTGCATGAGGTGGGGCGATGGGGAAAGAATGCCAGGAAGGAGGGAAGGAAGGAAAGGAAGGAAGGAAGGAAGGAAGGAAGGAAGGAAGGAAGGAAGGAAGGAAGGAAGGAAGGAAGGAAGGAAGGAAGGAAGGAAGGGATAAAACAGCCAAAGAAGGCAGGAGAGAGAAAGGGTGGAAAAGTGTTCCAAATGGGAGAGGGCTCGAAGCAAACTCCGAGAAAAAGTTGTGAGAAAAGGCCTGACCCAAGGGCAGAAGCAGGCCCAGGCCAAAAGTGTCCCTCGGGCTCCCAGAAGGTGGTGGGGTATGAGGTGTTGGCAGTGGGGTCGCCGGAGTTCGACTCCGCTTCTGTGGGTTCATTTTCAGACACCCGGGCACGGGGGGGGGGGGGGGCGACTCTGCATCCAGGCTCATTGTCATCCGGGCTCTTCTGGCCCAAGGTTCTAGTTGAGACATTCCCACATTCTTGCTTTGCAAAGCCCCTCTTGCAGCCAGCCCTGGGTCCAAGCACCCCAGGTCCTCCCTTCCAGTCCCTATCCAATGCAAAAAAACAAACAGCCCTAAGGGCACTCCAATGAGTGTGCGGTGGCCCGACGGCACACTGGTGTGTAGGAAGGGTGGATAAAAGCGGTGGCCTCATAATGGGCGCGCAGCAGATTGCGGGGCCCTGGGCTCTAGAGGGGAGGGGACACTTGAGCGCGTCCCTCCCGCGCCCGGCGCCCGGCGCCCGGCGCGGCCTCGCGGCTTCACCCTTGTTCGATCTCTTTCATGCACTCTCCTTTTGTGTGGAATTATTTAAACGGGAGATCCGTGGCAGCTTTATGCTAATGTGCCGAACAAAGGCAGCGGCCTATGCGGCGGGGAGGCCCGGAAGGTGCCCAGAGGCCAGACTGGGCCGGGAGGGGCGGCGGCATCCCGCCTGCGCGTGTCTCTCGCGTGCTCCTGGGACTGACAAGACAACCCTTCATTCCTGCAAATACAAAGCTTCTGCACTCTGGGTCCTCCAGGACCTGGCGGTGGGCATGGGACGGTGACATTCAGTGCCTTCCAGTCTTGTCCTGTGGGAACCGGGGTCTGTGGTTGGGAGTTTCTGTTAAGTCTGAGAGCAGGCTGCAGCAGAACCACAGAGAGAAAACTAGGGACGCTCACCTCGACACACACACACACACACACACACACACACACACACACACACACACACACACACACACACACCCCCTTGGTGTCTCCAGAAACTCCCTGCACGGCGCAGGACTGAGACCCCTGACCGGAGGGTCTCCTCCTTCTGAGTGGTCAAAGCTGTTAGCACAGCTCTAAAGCCACGGCTAAATTCTCAAAGACTGTATACTCAATACCTAGACACCCAAGTTCTAGAAACTCTCAGCGGTCTCAACTTTCTTTTGGAGCAATGCTGGTGGTCACAGAGTGTACCGAAGCTTGTCCGGACGGCAGATGCATTCACAGGAATAGATGGTGGGAGCGAGCAGCCTTAGGAACTGGTACCCACCTCCCATTCAGCAAGGACAAGAATTAGAGAGGCCTGGGGGGTTGGGGGAAGGGAGGGTCTCCAAACCTTCCATAAAGGAAGAGGAGTCCTCACCTTGGTGTCCACTTGGGACACTTGGGTGCCCAGACACCCACCGACTCCCGTTAAGGCATCCTTAAAGAAGGCAAAGTAATGCTCAAGGTTTCTCCACCACTGCTCCCGTATCCATTATTCTGAATCGCAGTGTGGAGATGCAGGCCGCGGGAGAGCTTTGCTCTTCCCAGGAGAAGACACTTAGCAGGAGTAGGTGTTCTGGTCCCTGCAGGCAGACAAGTTCTGAGAAAATCCCGCAGACCTCCCACCACTGGTGCTGGACTGCACCTGCCGAAGGGTGGCTAGTGTGAGCACGTGTCCGAGTGCACAGCCTAAGTGTTCCAGGACTTTCCAAGTTTCCATTTATTTTAACTGTACCGGCGTGAAGAACATCCATTGAATATCTGCATAGATTTCCCTGACCAAATCAAGGGCCCTGTTTGAATTCCCTCGAGCAAGGTTTTTTATTTTTATTTTGTTTTTTTCAGTTGTTGGCCATATGCACCCCCACCCATCCAACACACATACATACCTTCTTTACAGTTATTAGTGGGTTTTTTTGTTTGTTTGTAAGAACTCACTAGGCGACGAACTCTTCCGGTAGCCCTTTGAATAAAGAGTGTTACATACGCAAGACTAAATATCCTGACGGGGGTAGCCCATCGAGCCTCGTCTATATTATTCCACAACCCAGATGGGATTCGTGATTAGAAAATAAAATTGGCCAAAGCTGTCTCGGAATCTCCCTCTCTCTTTTAATTTCATCAGCAGTATTAATCAGCGCTCAAAAGAGCAAAGAAATAACAGTTATTTTCAGATCGAAACATTCATAGATTGTAATTCATTTTAGAATTTCTAACTTTTAAAGACTAGCATCCATCGCAGCATTTTATATATTTTTTTCTCTTCAGCTGGTGGTTTTTTAAAAATCACAGACATAAAATCATAAGATTTCTTTCCTCTGAGTTAACTCACCTTAACAACTGTCCCCATTAAAATGTATTACTCAAGTGGATTCTGTTGAAAAAAAAAAAAAAAACTGTATTTAATTTCCAAGCCAGGGTATTTTCAGAGGGAAACCCCAAAACAATTAAGTGCCTTCAGTGGAATTTAATCGTGAGTCAAACTCAGCAAAAATCTAGGCTCACTGCAAGAAAAAAAAAAATGTGTCTCTCACTTTGAGTGAAGTGACATTTTCGCCACAGCTATGACATTTGATGAGTCTTGACTATTTGTTCCCTGGTGACGGACTTCATAGGGATCTACTCCTTTCCCTGAGAAAAGCAATCTTTTGTGTTTCCTCAGCCCTGGGCAGGGAAGAGATCCCTAGACAAGTTGTCGGGTCTGGGTCCAAATCCGGCGTCGAGTGTGCTGTGTGTGTACAAGGGGTGCCCTTCGTTGTTGTCTCTTCCCAGTGGCACGGGGGAAGCGGCTGGTCCTCTCAGGCTGCAGACTCCCTCTGAGGACAGATTGGCTACCCCCACCTCCCCCCACCCCGGGCAGCACGCGTCTCTTTTGCGTCCAGATTGGCCGCGACCCGCGCTCAATAGCGGGAGGTTAATTTCCTTCACAAAGGTGAAGGGGGCACGGCTGGGGGGGGGGGGGCGCCCAGACAGGCGGTTGCTTTATTCCGCAGCGCCTTGATTGGAGCCCTTGATTTAGCATCTGATGTCAACCCGCAGACAAAATGCCCGCTCAGAATGAAAATGCATGAGGCTACGCAGAGGGTGGAAACCAACTTCACCGTGCGTGGCCCGCTTGGGTCCACTCCACAGACGTTGCCTACTCCCTGGACAGCGAGGAGGCTTCTGAAGCCTGGGTCCGACCCTGGCAAGGATGCCAATCCCCTGGCTTCAGGGATATTAGGGAAAGGAAAGGAACTTCAGACATTCAAGTTCCTTTTGGAAGGCAGCCAGTAGGCCAGGGCTGCAGCCCCGCATCCGGGGATGATAGAAAACGTGCTATGCCAACAGTTTCTCCAACTCCACAGAGAAGTGTTTCGAGGCCCGCCGGCAGGCTGAGCCTGCGAGCCCAGAAGCTCCGCTGAAGCCCGCAGGCTCAATGTGTTTACTCTCCGAACCCCGGGGTCCCGCGGCCAGGGCACGGGCTGGCCACTGGTTGTCCGGACTTCAGGAGCGCGTTCCCCTGGCCGATGATTTTCCATACAGCGCGCGGGGCTCCCGCGCCCTTCTCCCGCCGCAGCCGCGGCCCTCGGCTCGTCCCTGCCCCCAGCCCATCAGCGCGCCCAATTTCCCCCTGGGCTCCGGCTCGCGGATTGAACCCTCCTGACATATTTGGGGCCATTCTTCTCCTTTGTTGCTATTTAGCTCGCGACCCGCGGGTAATCCCCGCGCGGGAGGGGGGCGCACATTGTCGTGCTGATGGACGGGCCCATTTGGCGGCTCCGCGCCCCCCGGAGGAGACACACAAAGCCCAGGCACGTGCGCCACACCATAGAGGAGCAGCAGACCGTGAAGGGAGGCGGGGCCGGGCGTGTGCCTGGACCAGGCGGGGCGGCGGCGCCGGGCGCGGCGGGGCGGGGCGGGGCGGCCGAGGGGCGCGCGCTGGGGCCCCGCGCCCTCAGGTACATCTGCCGCACCTACCGGGCGACCCTCGAGTCCCGGCCCCTTTTTTGCCGCTCCGTCGCCCTCCCGCCCTCGTCGGCGGAGGAGCTGCGGACGCGCTGATTGGCTCCGGGGGAAGCGGGAGGCGAGAACAATGGCCCCCTCCCCCCGTTAAAAGGGAGCGGCGCCCGAGCCCGGGGACAGGGACGCGCGTGCGGAGCGCAGAGCCGGGCCAGCAGCCGCGGGCACCGCGCGAGTCCCGAAGCCGCCGCGTGCAGGCGATGGGCTGGGGGTACTGAGGGCCGCCAGGGCCGAGCACGGAGGTGGGACCCAGCCAGTGCGTCGCCCTTTGCACCGCGCCAACATGCCCCGCGGGTTCCTGGTGAAGCGCAGTAAGAAGTCCACGCCCGTGTCCTACCGGGTCCGCGGCGGCGAGGACAGTGACCGCGCGCTGCTGCTGACACCCGGCTGCGGGGGCGCTCGCGCCGAGCCCCCAGTGCCCAGCCCGGGGCCGCTGCCGCCACCTCCGCCGCCGGTGCTCGCGGAGCGCGCCCATGCTGCGCTCGCCGCCGCGCTCGCCTGCGCGCCAGGCCCGCCGCCACCCCCGCCGGGCCCGCGGGCCGCGCACTTCGGCAACCCCGAGGCTGCGCACCCCGCGCCTCTCTACAGTCCCACGCGGCCGGTGAGCCGCGAGCACGAGAAGCACAAGTACTTCGAGCGCAGCTTCAACCTGGGCTCGCCGGTGTCCGCGGAGTCTTTCCCCACGCCCGCCGCGCTGCTAGCAGGGGGAGGCGGCGGAGCCAACGGCGCTGGCGGCGGTGGCGGCGGCACCTGCGGCGGAGACGCGCTGCTCTTCGTGCCCGCCGAGCTCAAGATGGGCACTGCGTTCTCCGCTGGCGCCGAGGCGGCCCGGGGTCCTGGGCCCGGTCCTCCACTGTCCCCCGCCGCGGCCCTGCGGCCCCCGGGCAAGCGACCCGCGCCCCCCGCCGCTGTCGCTGCCGAGCCGCCCACCAAGGCAGCCAAGGCCCCGAGCGCCAAAAAGCCGAAGGCCATCCGCAAGCTGCACTTCGAAGACGAGGTGACCACGTCGCCGGTGCTGGGGCTCAAGATCAAGGAGGGCCCGGTGGAGGCGCCGCGGGGCCGCGCGGGGGGCGCGACCCGACCCCTGGGCGAGTTCATCTGCCAGCTGTGCAAGGAGGAGTACGCCGACCCGTTCGCGTTGGCGCAGCATAAGTGCTCGCGCATCGTGCGTGTGGAGTACCGCTGCCCCGAGTGCGCCAAGGTCTTCAGCTGCCCGGCCAACCTGGCCTCGCACCGCCGCTGGCACAAACCGCGGCCGGCGCCCGCGGCGGCCCGAGCGCCGGAGCCAGAAGCAGCCACCAGGGCGGAGGCGCGCGAGGTTGCGGGCGGCGGCAGCAGCGATCGCGACACGCCGAGCCCCGGCGGCGTATCCGAGTCAGGCTCCGAGGACGGGCTCTACGAGTGCCACCACTGCGCCAAGAAGTTCCGTCGGCAGGCCTATCTGCGCAAGCACCTGCTGGCACATCACCAGGCGCTGCAGGCCAAAGGCGCGCCGCCGCCCCCGCCGCCCCCCGCCGAGGACATCCTGGCTTTCTATGCCGGGCCCGACGAAAAGGCGCCCCAGGAGGCCTCGGGCGACGGCGAGGCGGCCGGGGTGCTGGGCCTGAGTGCGGCCGCCGAGTGCCACCTGTGCCCAGTATGCGGGGAGACCTTCCCCAGCAAGGGCGCCCAGGAGCGCCACCTGCGCCTGCTGCACGCGGCCCAGGTGTTCCCCTGCAAGTACTGCCCGGCCACCTTCTATAGCTCTCCCGGCCTGACGCGGCACATCAACAAGTGCCACCCGTCTGAGAATAGACAGGTGATCCTCCTTCAGGTGCCCGTGCGTCCGGCCTGCTAGAGTGCGCCCTCGGTCCGGGCCCCCAGAACTGTGCCTTCACTTGGAGACCCACAAAGAGAGCGCGCCCCCCATGCCTGATCTGGGGGGCCCTACCCCCATTCCGGGGTGAAAGTGTCTTCGCTTCTCTCGGGGTGGCGTGGACGGTAACCCTGGTCTTCTCGCTGTGACTCCTTTGGACCCCTCCCCCTTTGCGTTGTGTCCCCCACCCCCATGGCGCAACAGGAGTCCGTCTCTTTCTGTACAGGGGAGAAAAAAATGCTGTATACGTTTGTCTCGTGGTTGGACGCCTCCCTTTGCGGGGCGAAGCTGTTTTTCTTGCTAGTATTCGCTGTGTTCATGGTCTAGAAAATGCGGTTTGCTCTGCCTACCAATCTCTGCTCTCGATGTCTGTAGCGTACGGGTTGTTTTGGGTGAATCTTGAGGAATAAATGCCTTTATATTTCACAGGCTGTAAATTGAACTTCCCACACGATTAGCTTTATTATGGCTTGTGAACTGCTGGAGTCTGGCTTTACCTTTTTGTATGTGAACAAATCAAATTGCTTAAAAAAGAGTTTTCTTTAGTATAGCCACAAATGCCTTGACCTGTTGTCTGTTGGGGATTGTTTTTTGGGGGAAGGGAGGAGTTTTAATGAGATGCTGTAGTATCTGCCTCAGTATTTCACGGAAGACTTTTGGTTTGATCATCTTTGTTGAGGCAGGACTATTGAGTTTCCTTTATATGTATATGTTGATTTATGCGTAATTGTTATTTATTCTTTATTTATTTATATTATGAAGATTATGATATTATTTGATTGCAGATTCTTCTCTTATTTTATTTTATTTTTTTGTGAGCTTTCCCCCTGCCACTTTTGACATTTCACTGTGCATTTTAGGAAAGAACCTTTTTCTAGAGGGGTCTGCTGAAAGTTTTAACTTTTCTATCTATGGAGGGAATTACAGACAACGTACCATTTTATTCTGCTTGAGGGACCCCAAGGCCCTTGTACAACCGACAGCTCTTACTTTTAAATGCAATCTCTTTTCTACATACATTATTTTCTTAATTGTTAGCTATTTATAGAAAGCTTCGATAGAACTGTTTCAACTGTATAAATATTTACTATTCAAATAAAATATTTTCAAAGTCAAAATAGTGTGGTCTTATTTCAGCATCAAGTAGTTCCCTCAAAGGAGGATTAAAATAGATTTTAAATGGTGTTTTTTAGTCTTTTCTTAAAAGCACCCTTATTCCTATGGTTAGGAAAATTCCTCTTCTCTTACAAGAGTCAGGGATTTTCACAGCTGAACCTGTATGTCCTAGATTCTGCCCTTTCTGACCGAAATGTACTAGATGGTAAATTAGAGCCAGCCAGATACAGCAGCCCTTCAGGGGTGCCTAGCTAAGCAATCAAAAGAAAGCACCCTCTGCACAGCAGATTCAGGAACACCACTCTTATTTAGCATATTCGTCCCTTATCTGTAATTTGGTGATAGCCATTCCTCAAAAAAAAAGTGGGGGAGATTTTTAATTATTCTGAAGGGCCAAATAGTTGAAGGCAGAAAATGTATATATGGATATAACACAAATTAAGCAACTGGATTTGGAGAGAGGGCTCTAAAATAAGTTTCCAGTCAGGTAAGCCATCCACTGGGTGCAGGAGCAGGGGCGAGGGAGTGAACACCATCTGTTTGGGGTATTAAATTTAATAACAGGCAATTACAATGTTTTCCGTTATTTGTCACTCAGCTCTTTGAAGAAGGGTTCTGTTGATCACCCACAGTATTCTGGAAAGTGCGATTAAGGAGCAGAGCCACATTGCACAAACCAGTGTGCCCTGGATTTTGTGTCGCTCTCCTACTTTTTTCCTAACGCTCATTAGGAGACACAACGATCAAAGAGACACAAGAGATTTATGCCGGATCTCCCTAGAAGAGCTGTGACAGGCGGGCAGGGAACAAGGAATTGGGAAGGAAATATGGAGTCTTTAAAGATCCCCCTCTGAATGACCCCATCTGAGCTACAGGGCATGGATGTTCGGTGGCAATAGAACTTTTTTTTTTTTTTCTAAACATGAAGTCTGACCCTGCTTGACAAGACCTGTATCCGGGAACAGCAGCTGCCATCTTTGCCCTTGTCCACAGGGTGTGAATTCACCACTACTCATCTTTATACATGCAAATGTGACTTACTCGTTCATGAGTGGTCCTCTGTCTACTGCGGAAATGATTCTAGTCTAACAGATGTATTACTTCTCCAAAAGAAAAGCCAAAATTCTGTTTACGTGTGTGAGCTTCTAAGTGATGCTGCATAGTAAACAGAGATGGTTGAAGTTACCCCAAGGTGTAGGTGAAAAGCTCTGGTGGGCTAACTTCAAAGGAACTCAAGTTAGCATAATATTCTACCACAAGGAAGTCATCCTTCCTGTCTTCAAGCTTCCTCAGATAGTAGGGAGTATACCGTTCTTTACACAGATGCAAACGCTGTGTAGGCAGGCTGTGTGTTCTGAGGTCACTCCAATATTGGGAGGTCATTAGTGGAAGCCAGTTCATGATTTCCCCCCTTCTATCACAATGAAGGATTGTTGCTGAGAAAATAAGGGGTTAGGCTAGCAACCTGAGCAAGGAGGGAGGAGCCAAAAGAGAAAAAAAAATAAGATCGCTAGCCCAGTTCTTTATTTCTGTTTAAACCAAGCAAAACGAAAAAAGAAGGGTGTTCTGAACTGCTTTAGACCCAAAATGAGTGTGTTTCTGGAACGGCGGAGAGGCACTGGATGGCCTTTTTCCTCGCTGTCATCGTTGTCCTGAGGTCCAGGGCAGCGTGCCTGTCACTCACTAGCTTTCCTTCTCTGAGGCTGGAACAGTGGAAGCTCTAATGAGAACCTGAGCAGGGCCGCTGCTGGGAAAGTCGGCTGTGGGGAGCTTATGCCGAGGCTACAAGTCCTTCCTTCCTTCTTGGTAGCACCATGGACAGAGGAAATCACACCTATCAGCTGCCCAGAATGCCGGGCAGTTTCAGCCTAAAAGGAAGCCGGCTGGACTCAAGCCCTGCCGGTATAGTGATACACGGGGCATGTTAAGTGCCTGGGCGTGCACAATTGGACAGGGCAATGCTGCAGTTGAATGTTGTCTGGCCTGTCTTGGGGTAAGGCACAGTTGGAGAGGGTGCAACACCTCTCATATGCCTGTTTACTCTGCAGGTGGTACCCAGTACCCTGATCCAGACAAAGCAGAAAGACCTCTTAATCCAAGAAAATAGATAATTCTGGAGGAGTTTCTTCCTACAAAGAAGGGTCCCTGATGAGGGTTGTTTAGTCAGCATCACTTGGATTCTTCTAGGCTCTGTGTTAACCTAAGATAACCTTGGTGGTAGATTCCATAAGTGAGGGTTGGGTATGAACTCTGGGAGCATTCCAGAGTCTGAGAGATAAAAGACAGAAGAGACCCCAGAGGGGTCCGGTGTTTTTCACACAGGAGACAACCTCTTTGTCCTAACTGTTGTTCCCTGTGACATCTAGAATTTGCTATAAACCTGCCAGCCTGTGGCAAGCTTGGTTTGAACAAAAGTTGCTGTCTTGAAACAATTTCCTGGCAAGTATCATCTGTTAGCTTGTTACGTGGCCAGGTTCAGATAGACTTTTTGACATCACAGCTAGAGGAAGCTGTAATGCTTGGTGGTTGAAGCTACAGCTGTGGGATTTTTCAGAAGAACAATAAGGAAGCAAGACTGCAGAGAGAAACTGTGGGGTGAATTAACAACACACAATGGCCCTGATTCTATCTGATCAGCAAAATAGCATGGTGGCTTATAGGCTTCAGACTTTAACCTTAAATCTGTGCTCTAGTGAGACAATTCAAAAATTAATAGATTGAAAAGTGAGAGGGAATGGGAGAGAGAAAGAAGCAAAATGTATCTGTGTCACCTCATCTATTTGAGAAGTGCTTGTCTCTTCCTGGAGGACCTGCAGCATGCCCTGAGAATGCTTACAGTGAAGGCTTGGTGTGCTCATCACTCTCAAGTGACCAGGAGTCAGGACAGGCAGAGCAGCAACAGGAGTTCAGAAATGAGAGAACTCCCTCAAAGAGCATGGCATGCCCTAGAATGCAGCAGACTAATCCAGGCACTCTCACAATGGAAGACCACCTCCGCTGGGAGTCCTAGGTTCCTGCAGCTCAGAGATCAATCTTCTCTGGCACCTGCCATTGAGCCAGGCAGAGCTCACAGCAGCTATGACTCAAGGTGACAGACGGAGAAACCCTACTTGCTATGTGACTCTGGTGGGTAGAGGAATCTTTTGTTTTTTAAACAATGTAGTCTTGGGAAGTCCTGTCTACTTCTAAGGCTGTTAAGGAAATAGTAGCTCAGTCATTTTCAACATCCTCGCCCCGTACAACTGACTACTGGTTTTGCTTCACTGAGGCAACTGGCCAGGTGAGAAGGTTTTCTAAAGAGCAACAGGTCCTGTTACTTTGAACATATTCTTTACGAGGAATCACAGGGACAAGGACTTGAAATTATACGTAGTGCTGAAAGCAACAGGGTCCAAGGAAAGGTCCCAGCAAGGGACCCATGACCTTTGGAATGAGGGAAGTTGATTTTGCATAGAGGTGAGAGGAAAGAGAGGTCTGGCTTGCGGAGTTACCATCACAACTATTTTGGATGGTTTTTATTCTCTTAGTTTGGATTTTATTATCCTAGTAAAGGCCCTAGACTGATAGACTTCTCCAGATCAGAGAACAAACTGAGCACATGATTTAAAGCTAGTTAGCATATTTTAATGAACTCAAACATTCACCCCTTCATTTCTTAAGCCCCAAGTGTCTGTCATCTTTTGTCTAACAGATACTTTTATTGTGGGCACACTGCCTGTGGAACATGGGACTGTCCAGGCTGTGCACACTCCCTTCTGTATGGTGAACAGATGGGCTATAGGATGAACACATTCACGCTTTGTCTTGTTTGAAGATTTCTGTGCTGTGTGGTCTCCCTGGTGGCATTTCCACACAAAGCATTAGTACTTCTGTTTTCAGTTTTGGATTTTTTTTCCCTCTATTAACTCATTGCAATAAGGCCACACTAGAGGAACAAGCCATTCCAAGCTGCAATGAAACTTCTAGAATATTCATGGCAGTAGGAGTACTCTCAAAGGCCTAAGTGTGAAGAGCCTGTGTTTCAAGCACATGGTAGTCACACCGTGCTACACCAGCAATGCTTCTAAGAGGCTGTCTACATGGGTCTCATTCTCTATCACTGCATCTGTCTGGAATACGACATTCATGGGTCCTCCCATTTGGCTCGAGCCAGTAGGTCAAGCACAGTGTAGCAGGGAGATGACATCGGATTCATCCGATCTCCTCCTTCACTCATCAAAGAAGGCCTTTCATTGAGCTTAACATCTGCTTTGTCTCTGCTACACAGGGCCAGAGCCCCAGTGCAAGGTTCTCTTTGCGAACACCACAGCCAGATGACAGTCACACCTGAGGCTGGCAGAATGAGCAGAGTAAGCCAAGATACTATTGAATGCAGAACTTAATAGGGCACTGCGAAGGCACTAGTGCATGGAGAGCGGAATTCAGAGAAGGGCTCTTCTACTGGTGAGAGAAAAATCAGGCTATGATTTCCTGAGTACAAAGAACAGAAATAGGAAACTCGGGTTAAAATACATGTGTTCGGGGTTGCTATTTAAAAGCTTGTGCCATCAACTATCTGTGGCTCTTTTTCTCTCGCTGTCTACCAACTATACTATGTAAAACATATCATTGCCATTCTAGAGTATAGATGCAAAGGGGCTGTTACTAGTTTCCTACAAAACAGAAAACGGACTTCCACTTGATTTTATGAATATTGTTCATGTTTGCCCTGCTGCACCAGGGGTGCTTTAGGCAATGTAAAACTTACCCGGACTCCTACCAATCATCATGTGGCTACTCAGAACAGGTTGTCCATCACCTGCAAGGTTTTCTTACTGACATAATGATCTGACTTTATCAGGTGCAATCACAATGTGGATTCTCTTTAAAAGTAAAAATAAAAGCTTCATATGTAATTTAGCTTAACATTTCAAGGAATTTGGGTAACTCACTTATTAGTTTAAAGTTGACTTAAAGACAGAAGATAACTTTGAATTAGCATTTACTTGCCTCAAAATTGTGTTACCTTAATAGCAACAAAGATCTTGGCAATTGCTGATGTCTTTTAATTATGCAAATATTTGAACATGTGGACATTTAGGTTAGTGTACAATAGAAAGGCTACCAATCATTATTTTTATAACAGTTTTCAGACCCAGCATATAAATTATGATGATGCTATGGTTTGAATGTGCCCCAGATGATGGAAATGTAATACCTAGGTGTTTGGTGGTGGGGCCTAATGGGAGGCATTGAGGTCACAATGGCTCTGACATCATGGATGAATTAGTTTAATGCAGGAGATAAGGCTGTTATAACAGTGCCTTAGCCCTGGGCATGGTGGCACATGCCTTTAATCCCAGTACTTGGGAGGCAGAGGCAGGCAGATCTCTGAGTTTGAAGCCAGCCTGGTCTACAGAGCAAGTTCCAGTACAGCCAGGGCTACACAGAGAAACCATGTCTCAAAAATAAAACTAAATAAAACAACAATGAAAGTGCCTTGGTCCCATCATGCTCTTTCTGCTGGCTTTCTATCTTCAGTGGAATGATATAGTAGGAAGACTCTTGGTATTCCCAAGGGAACAAGAACTTCCTAGGATCCAGAATCTGTAAGACAATAAACACCTACTCACTATAAACCGATCAGCCTGTGGCATTTTGTCATAGCCGCACAAAACAGATAAAGTCAGGAAACCACAATATGTGTGCTGTAGGCTCTTAATTTGCTTTTTCAGGGCTTTGCTGACCACAGACTTACTGCATCAGCATCATGTGGGAGCCAGTCTGAAGAGCAGACAGAACTGCAGACCTCACCTTGGAGTTGCTGCCCCATTAGAACCTAAATATGAACAGGGTGCCAGGAAGCCTGTGCTGACGTTGATATTGATGTCATGCTGGGTTTAGAGTGAATTGTTGCCTATATCTGAGCTATCCCAGTTTGGGTAAAAAGTAAGTTTGAACTGAGAAGAGATGGTGTCTTGAAATCTTAATCAGGGGCCACTAGCTCCAACTAATGATGCATCTGTAACCATATTTGCAACTAAACTTCAATGTGGCCTAGTCTGAGGCCTTCATGGGAATGACTGGCTGAGTTCTCACAAGTACTCTACATAGCTTCATTCATCATAATCTGTGGGACAGATGGGGACACATGAGGCCCTAAAAGAGACAGGTTCTTAGCTGACCATACTGGGGCAAAGAGAGAAATCCGAGCCAAAGAAAGAAATCTGAGGTGGCAGACATTTTAGTACAGGAGAATTCATATGGATGGTGAAATGCATTCTGTCCTCTTGCCAAGGGACTGGGACATGCACAGTTCTAATCCCTAATCAGGTGTCAAATGACTTGTCTCCCACCTGGGGAGAGAAAAGTTGTCTCTTATTTCAAACACAAGAGAAACTTATTTCCAAAAATCTTGCAAATGCAAGTCTCTGATATTCATGAGACAATCAGATATATTCAATACTCCAACTGCAACAAAAGTTCTAGCACTTGCATAGTCCCAAATTTGTAGATTCTGCCCATTTTTGGCTTTGCTTTAATAGGCTGCAGATGCAAAGCAGAAGAGAAATAGATGATGGCATTTCTAACCCACAGCACACTGGGCCAATCCCTCTGAGCTGGCTTTCTGTGCCACCTTCTATCTGGTTCTTTACTTTCCATTTTGGTTCTAAAAGCACTTGGTTTTGGAAATCACTCAGTGCTATATACCAGCAGGCAAGTTAACAAGCCATTCCAGAACAATGACAACCAATGTGAAAGAGGGCTGGGCTGGAAAAAAATCCCTAAGCAAAGAGGGCCTGAAGAACAGCAGAGAGATACAGACACATTTCTGTTCAACCCATGGAGCCAAGTCAAGACTCTGACATGCAAGATATAGAAACTTTGTTTCATAAAGGATTTTGTATGTTTCCCATGCTGGCCTTGAACTCACAGCAATCCTCTTGCCTCAGCCTCTGAAGTCCTGGGGTTACAGTCTTATGCCACCACACCTGGCTAGAAACTTTAAAGAAAATATTATAGTGTGCTGGTCAGTTTGTCGTTGCTGTGACTACTATGTGAGAACAGCTATTTGAAGGGAGTGAACGTTTGTTTGGGCTCATGATGTCAGAGGTTACAGTCCATGAGATGGATCGTCATGGTTGATGGGAATGGTTGAAGCACACTACTCACCTTATGGTGGCCAGGAAGCAGAGACAAAGAGAGAGGTGTGGGTAAGACATACTCTTCAGTGACATGGTTCCTCCAATGATCTACATTCTCTAATTATGCTCTACTTCCAAAAGCTTTCACCACCTCCCAAAAGTTTCACCTGGGGATTAAGCCTTCAACACACCAGCCTGTAGAAGACATTTTATATTCAAATCATTGATAGAGAGCTTGCCTAGTAAGCATGAGGCTCAGTATTTGATTTCCAGCAATACTGCTCCCCCTCCCCCCAACAATAATGAAACTTTATGCTTCAAGGAACATGCTACAACTGTAGTTTCTGGAATATTCCTTTCTCTTTCAATGTGAGGGATTTTACAAGCTCAGATATAAAGGAATGACTTTCTTTTCCTATATGTTGTGCCTAATGAGATTCTCATCATTTTGTCTCCACTGTGGTTTTAGGCAAGTAATTAGTACTCTCTCTGATCATTTTATTATTGATAAAATGATGAAAAGGTAGCATTCACAATATTCAATGTATTGAACATTGGTAATATTTTCTACTTGTACCATACCTTTTGAATAACCATTCTGCACTTAAATAATCTCCTACCCATTGAGTCCAGCCTCTCCAAGGCATGATTCCCAAACTTTCCTTTCCAGCCTCTCTTGCAGCTAGGTTCTGTTAGAAGGTTATAGAAAACAAACTAGGCATGAACATCAATGTTCAACTAAGAGAGGTCAGGTTACCCTTGGATTAGGAATGCCTGACCTCTGATCAGACAAAAGATGAGACATAGATCGACAAGAGGAATGCCAAGGAGGTGGTAACAAGTGCTGTTCATGTTGGGGAGAGACAGAAAGGAATTTTTCTCTCAGAAATGGCCATCATAAGGTTTAGTATCACAAAATGACCTGTCTGGTAGGACAATTTTAGTGTTTCTAAATATTTTAACCCCAACATCTTACTATATGACCCTCCTAAACATAAAGTAAGGTAACTAGGTGCATTTAATTAAATGATGCCTCTAATTCAGCTGGCTACATTATATTTGTCTGTCTGTCATTAAGTACCTACCATGACTGTTGTCTATGGCTATATTCTGAATATGCCCAATCTTGTCTGATCTCAGAAGCTAAGTGAGATTAGGTTTAGATAGTATTTTGATAAAAGATTAAATGAATTATTCAGGTCAAGTGCTAGCAAGAACTCAAGACTTTTACTTTTTTGAGTTTTTTTGTTGTTGTTAATTAAAAATTTCATGTAATACTAATGCATTTGGTACAGGTAAAACATTTCTTCTTTACATGTGTCCCATTGTGAAATAAAGTCCATGCAGTCCTTCTCTCTATAAGACTGAATGGATCTCTATGAATACTTCCTTAAAATCTAGTAGAAGTACACTAAGAAATCACAAAGTGTGGCTTCTAAGTGAGGTCAGGAATGGCCATGCTCTTCTACCTTAGTCTGTCTTGGTCTTAGTCCTACACCATGAGAAAGTCTAAGACAGACTAAGCTGGGATCCCAGTCAAGATCAAGAATCAATCCTGGACATGGGAGGGAACAGGGCACTGGCTCCTTTCAACCCCTTCATGACATTTGCTTGAAAGAGTCCAGGTAAGAGCAGTCTAGACAGGCTTGCTCACTCCCTGGAACCTTGAAGGAGAAAAGGAACAGGATGGCTGCTGTTTGAAAACACTGAGTTTTGGGGGTGACTCATTATAGAACACACTCCTGGTGTTTCTAGACTTCTCTCTGGCCTTTCAGAATGTTGGGCATGAGCTTTTCTATCTGGTCATTACCTCAACCCTGTGTAGAAAGTTTCATGCTCCGTCATCACTTTGTGTGTGATGAACATGATGAAGGTTGAGCACTTTACCCTAGATAATGTGACTTTTCTTCTAAACATAAAACAGATCCCAGGCCTCTGGGTCCCTAGTATGGCACCCTTTTGCTGTGGTCTAGGTTCAGAGGATGAGGTTACAGTATATCCTACCAGAGATTTTGAACTATTGTTAGAACGTACTGCTGTGTGTAAATGTGTCCTCTATATTATCTTGCATTCAGCTTCAAAACAGTGTCCTAGTTTCTATCTTTTTATCCATGGGATTAGTGTGCTTATATAGCTTTGACCATTTAACAACAAATCACTCCAAAACTCAGTGGTTGAGAACAGTAGCTGTTATTCATTACACCTAATTACTTACGTGGGCCAGGAACCAGGAGTAGCTGGGCATGGGTGATGCATCTCTGCAATCCCAGTGCCCAGAGTTGCTGAGGAAGGAAGATTTTGTTCACCATCAAGTCAACCTGAGTTACATAGTTAAGACTGTTACAAACCAACAAATACAAAGAAATAAAGTTGCACACTTGGTTGAGAGGCTGCATCCTGGAATATTACAGTTTTAGGGCTGGAGAAACGGGTCAGTGGTTTAGAGTACTGGCTGCACTTCCAGAGGACCTGAGTGCAGTTTCCATCACCCACACAATAACTTACAAAGATCATTAACTCCAGTTCCAGGGGTTCCGATGCTGTCTTCTGACCTCCATGGGCACCAGGCATGTGATGCACAGATATACATAAAGGCAAAGCATTTATACCTATAACATAAAATAAATAAATCCATTTTTTTTTTAATTAAGGAGAGGAAAGAAGTTACAGTTATCTGTCAAACATGTGCGTATTCGGGTGCAAAGCTGACAGTGTAAAGAGGTGGACTTTTGATCTGGCTCCCTCATATGGCCTCTAGTCCCCACAGTACCACTGGAGTGTCCTTACAGCATGGCAGCATTCCCAGAGCAAGCTACTCAAAAGGCCAAGGAGACTGTAATGTCCTTGTCACCTAATCTTGAAGGGCACAGCACTGTTCTATTGGTCCCATAGATTAACTCTCAATCAGTGTGGGAATGACTACACAAGACAGACATCACTATCAAGAGATGATGACCCCCGGAGGTCACCTTAGAGACTAGGTACTACAATCAGCATGATTATTCTAAGGATGAGGAGATGGGGCAGAATGTTGGAGACTCAAGAGCTCAAGGCCATAGTGTTCGTTGATTATAATAAAGGTTCAAGCTGGGTGGTGGTGGTGCATGTCTTTAATCCTAGCACTTGGGAGGCTGAGGCAGGCAGATCTTTGTGTGTTTGAGGCCAGCCTGGTCCACAGAGTGAGCTCCAGAGCAGCCAGGGCTACAGAGAGAAACCTTGTCTTAGAGGAAAAAAGGTTGAATGGAGGTATATTTTGATGCATACATAATATTACTATCTTCACAAAGTTCTTGAAAATGAACAAATGTTGGTTTGTAACAGTCTTAACTACATAGCCCAAGTTCACTTGACTGTGAACTTAAAATCCTCCTGCCTCAGCAACTCTGGGCACTGGGATGTTGCCATGGAAGTATGGGGTATAGGGTGGACAAACCAAACTGGAGGCCTCACTTTCTTTGGTCAGTAAATACGTAATGGCTGGAAAGTTTTCTGTAAGGTGTCTTGCCTTTAAATTTTCCCTCTTAAAGTTGATGGATAATATGAATTCTCTTGTACAGACATGGAAGTTATGGGTCCTTACTTCACTTTAAAAATATAACCACTAAATTGGTTTTATATGATTTAACAATGATCAACTAGTCTACCAGGGCGAAGATAATGGTCTTAGCTTGAGCTGCTATGGCTTGAATAAGAACCACCCCGTCTCTGTGTTAGGGGGTTGGTTTCTTTACAGACAGGATTGGATCCTGAGTATTCTGACCTTGTTCTCCAGCATGAGCCTGCTTCCTGGCTATGGAGAGTGGCTGGCTGCTTATCTTCTTTACAAGGTTCTTCTTGCTTTTCTCCTTCATTCTCTGCAGAATGTGAGATCACACCTAGGGCCTTGGCATAAGGCACTTTGTACAGTAGACTCATCCCACCATGGAAGCCCCACTCATCCTCATTAATTCATCCTAATCCATGAACCTTCCTAGATCCCACCTCCAGATTCCATGACATTTGAGGTTATGATTTTAATGTATGAACCTGGGGGTTGAACATGAAGTCTATAATCATTATGTATATTCTAACCAGTGTGTTAGTTTCCAATACTGCAAGAAAATAGCTGAGGTAGCCAAATTTAAAACACATGTTTTCAGGCTGGACCTTGTGGCTCACATCTTTTATCCTAGCACTTGTGAAGCAGAGGCAGGTGGGTTTCTCTTAGGTTTGAGGCTAGCTTGGTTTTCATAGTTAGTTTCTGGCCAGCCAGAGCAACATAGATAGACTCTGTCTCAAAAACAAAACCAAACCCGCAAACAAACAAATTCAATATACAGGTTTACTTTGGCTCATGGTTTTCAAGGGTTTGGTTCAAGGCTGGTTAGCCTCGTTGCTTTTGAGCTGTAGGGGGGGCAGCTCATTGTGGTGAGAACATATGGAAAAACCCAAAGTTTCTCACCTTATGATGGGGAAATGGGGGAAAAAGGAGGAGGAAAGAAGTCATGGTCTCGCAGTCCCCTTTGAGGACATGTGTCCCGTGAGCTAAAACCTCCCAGAAGCCCCACTTAAAGCTTCAACCACAGCCTGACATCACCAGCTGGGAACTTAGCCTTTGACCCAAACGCCTTTGCAGCACATTCCAGACACTTATTTCAGTTTTGGAAATTTATCCATAAAAATAAAAGTAGCCACATGCCAGGGGCTAAGTGCAATGACACTTATCCAGGGGTATTGTTACCAGGAACACTGGAAGCCACCATGTTTATATGTGGGTCACGGAAATTAAATTCCATATGTAGGAATAATATGCAATCAGTCGGCCTGATGAATTAAAGACATGTGCACCTATGACAGAGTAAATCTTTTTTGTTGTTGTTTGTTCTTTGTTTTTCAAGACAGGGTTTCTCTGTGTAGCTCTGATTGTCCTGGAACTCACTCTGCAGATCAGGCTAGCCTTGAATTCACAGAGATCCATCTGCCTCTGCCTCCTGAGTGTTGGCATGCACCACCATCACACAGCAACATGGTAAGTCTTATAAGAACCTTAGAGTAACATTATATATATATATATATAAATGCTATTTTTGTACAAAAAAAAAAAAAGATGGCACCTTTGTGTGTTTGCATGAATCTGGAGAGAAAGCTTCCAGAGAGAATTTGTGTTTAATAACCTGCTTACCATTTTCAGAGAGGGGGGAGTTGGGATAGGGGCAAAACTAGGAGAGAATGTATAGCGTGTCCAGGATATCATGCATCCATACTGTCCGTTCATGTGATCTCGGTGATGTTAAGTGCACAAACAAATCTTCTTTGATTAAGAAGTTCCTGTTCAAGTCTTCCCACTGCCATGTGTCTTTGGCTTTTCCTGAAATGAGGATGACAAAGGAAAAGTAGTGGGGTACCCATTTCTGAGGAGCATGGAGGACAGAATGGGTTGCCAGTGTTTAGGAGAGCTGATGCTGCCTCTCAAACCACTGGTGAAAAGTGTGCTACAGAGGTGTAGTTGCTCCGAGGGAGGGGGTCTCACAGAGCCCTCAGGCCCCACTTAGCCTGGCAGCATTTCTTGGGGAATATTGATCAAAAGTGCTCACCTCTATCATCTGAGGAGCATAATGCAGTCTGTGAGTATTCATGGAAAAAGGCTTTTCTTGGCCAGGCTATTTTCTGAAGTCAAAAAGATCCTTTCAGGATCCGTAATAACCATCCCTTCACACTTCACACCCTCAGTGAAAAGCACACTCCAATTTTCAGACCCTAGGACCCCACACCAAGGAGGCGGCTGATGAGCGGGACCTATTCATGTAAAAGAGTCTGTCAAACTCAATGAGCATTTTGCCAGAGGGAGAGGGAGGGATACATGTTAGATTAAAAATTCCACTTGGACACACAGGAAAAGACACCCTTCTCCCTGAGATCCTTTAATGCATCTTTTCTTTCTTAAATGTCTTAAATGGTTCTTTCAGCCATATACATAATGTAGCCAGCTATGGAAGGCAGCATATTGGTGTGATAGTAAACCTGTGTTTTTTCATGTCTAACAAGTATTTTCTAGTTTCTCCGACTTTGGCAGAATTTTGTATACATTATTTTTTAATTTACCTGTCTACCTATCTGCTTACACACACACACACACACACACACACACACACACACACACACACACACACACCATTCTCTCTCTAGTCCTGGGGACAAAACCAGAGACCTTGTGCATGTGTGGCAAGTGTTCTATCACATATAGCACAGCAGCTTAAACCCTAACCTTTCTTGCATTATCCAACTTAATTTAGGCTAGTAGGGACTTAGGGATGAAAATATTTTTCTTGTAAAGTTCAAACCACCAAAAAAAAAACCCCAAAAAAACAAAAAACAAAACAAAACAAAAAACCCAAAACAAAACAAAACAAAAACGGGAGAAACAAACAAAAACATGGTGCAATTTGAGCAAATTCTTTTCAGTGACTCTTTAGCAGGGGTGTCGTGTTCCATGGGTCCCTGCTGCGGTAAGGCTGGTCAGCTCCTTTGGAGCACATGTGAAAGCACCTTTGGGTAGGGAGCATGCTAAATACACACATGGCCTTTCCTAGTCGGGTCATCATCTATGCTTGAGAGATGCTACAGCAGCTGCAGCATGTGGAAAACCCATCCCTTGGAAGCAAGTCACAGTCCCCAGGTGTTCAAGAACCTTGGTGTGTCTCTACCATTGTTCTCATGAATCTTTACCTGCAAATGCTCATAGGAGGCAATCACAACTGTGATCAAATGGTAGCAAGTATTAAACACCATGTGGCCTTTTGACTCCGGAAGGTGGGAACGACCTTCCAGGGTGTGGCTGACCTGCCTGGGCATTGCACCAAGCCTGTCTTGGTGCCAGCTTTCTTTTCAAAGTCTATCTTTTCTCAGTTAAGAACGTGCAATCTGTCTTTCCAGGAAAGTGCTATCTGGTGGTTTTTGAATTCCTAGTAGGAGTTGGTTCCAAGTGCTCTTTTTGTACATGACAGAGAGGTCTTATTTCTGGCAAACCAGATCCTCACAGTGCCAAAACCTTGCTGAGTTCAGTCCGGCTCTCATGACAGTGACTCAAGGTGGTCTCAGATGTGGACTTAGGAATACTGTAACAGTGGCTAAACTACAGCAGGCACGTGAAGACTACATTGTTCAAGAAACTGTCTATGGACAGGTTAAGGACAGTTATTGGTGCTGAGTGGAGGTGTCACTAAGACATGGGACCCTGGGGACAGCTCCTGGCTAGAGCCCCAGTCTGGCTGCATGAGAGCCAGTGAGGCAACATCTTCAGACCCCCCCCCCCCTTTTTTTTCCCTTAAACAGCAGACAGAGGTGGATGGAGGACAGGGTGGGTGTTCCCAGGTGTAGACCAGGGTGTTAAGGAACCATACATGTAGTGTACTTTCTGATCTTTTCTCACAACCCCTATGGGTTTTGTTTTGTTGAAAATGAAATGCAATTAAAACCACATTCATTCATAGGAAGAAGAGCAAATGAGAATAGCACTCCTTGATATAAACGTTTCTATCAAGTGGCCTTGGCTTAAATGACACACACAGAGCCACACCGCGCATGTGTGTATAGAAGTAAACACTGTAAATGTGGTTATCTTCTCACTAGGAAATATTCTATTTGAGGAAACAGGGAAGAAACAGATTTTTATTTGCCCTGGAATACAAACAAAACAAAACCCCTATGACTGCATTCTTCTAATAATGGTCCTCTTCATCGGAAGCTGGACGCTACGACATGATCTGAGACTCCATGGGGGTGTTGATGAGGGCTTTTGAAGATGACTCAATCTCTTACAGGAAACACGGTGCCTTGGAATCAACCAACCCCTTCCCATCTTTTTGCTATAAATAAGAAAGTAATCTTTATGAGACAAAAGTGACAACAGCCTTTTCGTTTCAAGTGTTCATTTCCATATCTGAAAGGTATCCCAATATGACCCCAGAGGAAAGCTCCCTGGGAATCCTGGAAGGCCATCTGCCAAGCTGAAAGGTAAGCAAGAGGGAGGAACTCAGCTCCAAGGAGCAGATGCAGAGCAGTGGCCATGGGCTCCACAGACACATTCAGACTGCCTTCAATACCAGCAGCAGGGCTCCTCTGGCTCCCCTAATGATCCTTGGGCATCCATCACCTTCTGGGTAGCTTGGGGGATGCAGATGCTTTAGTTCTACCCTGGGAGGGAGGGAGGCAGGAGTCTGAAGCCTCGGAGGAGCCTAAATGATTCGTAAGGCTGAGAAGTTTCTGATTCACAGAGCTTATGCCGTCCCTAGAAGGAACTATATGCGTGAGCCCTTGATTATCAGTTAAAGGCTAAAAAGATGTCAGGTCGATTCAGGCTCTGCTTTGCACTTGACTTTCCAGAACATACCAGCATGGCCCCCTTTTCAGGACACCAACATGTTCTGTAAGTAATGGGAACTCAGCAAGCATTGGCTACAGGAACAAGTGAACGATTTTTACAAACTTGGTTGTTCAGCATCCTGAGAATTCACTACTGTCTGGAATGTTCCCAGAGACCATGGGTTAGGATGTAATGTCCTGAGGAAGGAAATAGTAATACCGGACTTCAGCCATAATAGGAGTACAGATTATATGTTGTAAAATATGTAATTTTTACAAAATCCTCAAACACTTCTTACTTCTTAGGGGCAGGGTCTCTAGCTAGGACAGGGGGCTGCCTAGAAAAGACAAAGCAGGGAGCAAAGGTCATTGTGAGGCTACATACCAGTTGTAGAAACAGACCATCCTGGCCTGCTCTTGCCATTATGAAGACGGGATGAGTCTAAGTAGGTGAGAAGACGGATGGAGGATGGGGTTGGTGTTCCCAGTGGTAGACTAGGGTTTTGAGGAACCACATATGCAGAAAAGGTTGTGATCATCAGAGGCTGCAGGTCCTCTGGTAGCTGGATGTCAGCATTCCATACTATGAACCATGAAGTAATTCTACACAAGCATGCATAAGCTCTCTTAATGGTATTAACTACCATACTGGACATCTCTGCTGGCTTTGGTTTACAGAATGCTTTTGAATAGCTTTTTTCAACAAAAAAATCAAATCAACTTTTTTATTAGATGGTGGGATAAACTTTTATTTCCTACAAACTATGAGAATGTTAGAAACACGCAGCACAGAGGTGCTGTGTTTCTCATTCATCAACTCATCACAGTAAATCAGACCGACCAAGAGCGAGCTGGAGTCGAGAGGCACCATTACGGAGCTGTGTTTCCCAGCATGGCTGCCTTGGTGGAGTGTGTCCCTAGTGCATGTGTACACTCCTGACCGGTGGAGCAGGCTTGGAGGTTCCCCCAGCCACACACCCCTCAGAACAACCTAGATGTGCAATTGGAAAGTTAAATAACAAGAGACCTCAAAACAATCAAATGACATGCTATAACTTAATTTACCATCGCTATCAAATTTCCCCTATTTACACATACTAAATACTGTAGCCCTGAAACCAAGGAAATGCTTGCTTACTGTGTACGTCATATACATAGAAACCGGGTGCAAATACAAGGATGGGTGTCTCCTGATGCATTTCCCTTAGATGTGACATCCCCTTCAGTAAGTATGGAGTGATTATAGCTACATGTAAAACACACAGGAAGGTTTAGAAGGCTCATCAAACCTCTACCACGGATCAGTGGAGAAAAGAAAAGGACACCTGAGGACAGTCGGGAAGACAGGGTTTGCATGGCTCTCTGGAGCTGTGTGACCTCCTTTATAAGGCTAAGGGCCCTACTAAACAGCCGTATTGCAGAGTCAGAGTCCATCCCTGGGACTCAAGAACTGTCAGCTTGGCTGCTGAAGACACTGGAAAAGTCACTCACCAGATTACATTTCTTTTCTTCAGTCTGCTGAAGGTCTGGCTATTTTTCAAAAGTCCTAATTTTGTGAGGTTATTATTTTTTTTTTTTTAAACAGCATGAAAGTCTAATCAATAAGACTATAAACATCACTTTCCCTCTTTATGGACATCCGAAGTCAGCATGTGGAAAAGGGCACTAGCCAGGCCCTGCAGGAGCCCAGAGAGTCTTACCACACTCTGGGGGTAATTAGGGACACTTTTATCACAGATGGCTGACCTACTAATACTAATGTGACAAGTGGTTCTCAGAAGGGTCTCACCAGATGAGTGATCCTTAGCAATTTTGCTAAAAGACATTTATTATGAAAACACAATATTTGCTTTTCTAACTGACAAAGGGAAACACCAAACTTGATCATTTTAATTTTCCACCCCAAATAACAAGAGCTGTTGAATGCAATCAATCATGGTTGCTGGAGTCCCTACTCCGAAGCTCTTAGGTCTCTAACCAGAGCTATTACCAACCCAAGACCCATGGACTAAATAAATAAGTAAAACACAAACAGACATCAACTGTTGCTGTCAACCTGGGTGTGGGATTGGTAAAATCATTAGGTTACAAGAAGTTCAAATTATTTGCTACCTCCAATTGAATTTCTCACTCCAAGTCTGAGGGCTTGTGGAAGCAAACGAAATTATGAACAGACAGCTGTGGGAGTTAAACAGGACCTCTGGGACCTGGGTTGTGGCCCTGGGTTCTGTTATGACTGAAAAAGACAAAAATGAAAGACTTCCAAAATGACAAGAATTCCACAACAGGGGTTTATGGGGCCTGAAGATAAGTGTTCCTACAGAAGTTACTTTATGACTGAGTCTGCAGGGGCCTTTAGCACCCAGGACTTGGGAGGTGCTTTCTGCAGGAGCCAGGCCTGGGCACCTAATAAACACCAAAGTAGCAGATCAATAACAAGTCTGAGCAATACTGGCCACACACACAGACACACAGAAACACATATACAGGCACACAGACAGACAGACAGACACATACTCACAGACAGACAGAGTGGACAGGATAAGAATCAAGGTTACACTGACACAATGGGAAATGTCATGACAGCCTATTTCCCTTCTATCACCATTAACCTCCCAGTAAGTGAGCACCCTGGACCCTTAGAAAACAGCACACCTTTTCTCTGCTTTGCAGTGTCCTGCTCTATGATCTTCAAGCAGCTTTTCAGGTAATGTCTGCCTGGGATGAGAGGCTGTTGAACTCCCTCCAAAGCAGGAGGATGGATTCCCCCTGCAGTGGGAAGGTGCTCCTAGAATGTCTCGCTCTCAGAATTCCCACTGACTAGTACATATTAAAAAGCTGGCTTCTCTGGGGAATGGACAGTGGTGAGGTGGATAAGCAGGCTCAGAGGAGTGACCAAGCAGGCTGAGTAGTAACGTGTGTGAGATCAGAGGGCAGAGGAAGATGGAGAGGTGGCCACATGCAGGCCATTCTTTCCCATGCCGAGCCCCTCCAGTCTATCCTCGATGGCTGCTTTTCTGCTCTGAGTGAAGGGCTCATCTAGGTATGTGCACTGGGAATGCCTCATGTAGCAGGACCATGCAACAAGGGACAGTCTCTGCTGCATTTGCTGTTTTGCTCTGAGGCAGAGCAGGGAATGGAGCAACACTGGAGCTCTGAGACAGCACCAGGGCCAGGACAGAGGCATGGGGTTGGGGTGTGTGTATGCGTGTGTGTGGGTGACCACACAGAAGCCTTCCCTGTGAACTCTTAGTTGCCGGATTCTAAGGTCCAAGATATCCATGTTCAGTAAGGGACACATTTAACTCCTTTTTTCCCTCCTATCCCTAATAGGTACAATACACCTTCCTTAGAGCCAATATATAAAATTTGATTCGTGTGTGTGTGTGTGTGTACATATATATAAAAGGTTCAAATCTATTGCCTGGAATCTGTTACCCTAAAACTCATGTGACAAGTACTGTTTCTGAGGCCTGTCTTGGACTCTGAACAGCAGGCAGGAGGAAGACTTCAGATGAGCTTTCAGGGATTGGACACAATGGGGGTGTTGGTCAGCCCTGGAGCTGGCGCAGGCACTAATCTTGTGTGTTGATGTGTGTGGTGCTGGGCTCGGCTGGGCTGGGCTGGGCTGGGCAGAGCGGGGCAGGTCTGGGCTGGGCTAGGCTGGGCTGGGCTGGGCAAGGGTGCTACCCATCTGCTTAGTGCTCTCATGCGTATACTCCCATATATTTAGGCACCCTACTTGCTCTGTGTGGGAACATCACCTGACAGAACTCTGTGCTGTGAAGAGAATCTTAAGTCAGTGGGGCCTCAGGCTCCAGGTGGAAAAGATTCAATGGTGGAGGTGAAACTTCCTGTGGGAAAAGACCCTGGGGACAACCAGTTTCCATGATGATGAAATTTTGAGTAAACTATAAATCCTAACATAAGGATTAGCAAAATCAGTATGGAGGAAATTCCTTCAACAATTACACAGTTGTTTTGTCAGTCCTTTTGGGAATCAAGCTTGGGTGTATAAGTGAAAGAAAAACCGATTCGGTGATACAGAGAAGTGCCCTTGGGCCCTGAACCTTTTGCTACTGTGTTCTGCCTAAAGACTGTAGGCTTTCTCCATTGCAGGTTTGTTCCTGGTTGAGGGCGACTTTTTCTTTTCTTCTTCTGATGCCCAAGGTTTGGCGAGTTCCAGGACAGGAAGGAAGAAGCCTTGTTTGAAGGTTCCACACAAACTAGATCACCTCTGACCTTGGGGGGCCCAGCCATGGGAAGGCTTGCTGCACGTGCTGGCACAGAGGCAGTTTCCTGAAGTCTGGATTTTGAGGGTTCTGGGGGAATCAGGGGAGTCTTGCCTGTCTCTTCCACATGGAGGATTTTCTTGGGGTCCATACTCAGGCTGGAGGTCAAGACCCCTGCAAAAGAAGCAGAGAATGGTCACATCACAGAGGCCAATGAGAATCTCTGGTCACATACAATGCTCAGAAGCCAGGGGACTTGGTCACTGGGAAACAGGTTTGAAGTCTTCCCTGCCCCACAGTGTGCCAGGCAAGGATGTTTGTTGAATGTATCAAAAAAGAAATGCCACTCCTCTCAGTCTTTGCTCTGGGCTCTTCTACAACATGAAAGAAACTACAGATCTGTGAAGCTTTGATATAAAAATCAGCCTTTCTGGGCTAGTACAGAAGTAAGGAATAAAGAGAAAGGCATCGGATTGCAGCACACTGGAGAGAAGGCCACGAAGGAGCCCTGGACAGAGTCAATGGCAGTGCTGTGTTTCTGGGATCCTAGCATGTTTACATTTTGACATTTCACACGAGTTACTACTCACTTATTCCCTGAAGGGCCTAAGACTAGAGGTCACGCCTAAATTGCTTGTCTGAATGAGTCCAGATGAGCATGCAGCTATTTGGCACTAGAGGGAACAAGGAATAAAATTAAAACTCGCAGCTCTGCACTCTTCCCATCCCCAGGGTGGCTGCCTGGGAGCTCAGCGGGATACAAGAATGTCTGCTGCAACACTCGGCCACTGTTGCAGTGTCGCTGGTCTCCCGAGGGGCCACTCTTCGAATGAGAAGATCCTTTCATCACCCTCCCCCTAGTAATATATTTTTAAATTCTCTAAGCTTCCCTGGGTGGCCCCTGCCTAGAACAAACCTCAAAAGCAGGACTCCTGCAGTCTCCTCCCTATGGGCCTTTCCTCTTGAACTATGGCCTTTGAAATTGTCATTGCTAGTGTTTGAAATTTATTTAGGTTATTATATTTGTTTGTTTATATGTCTTCCGACTTTGTCTTATCCTTTCTGGGGAAGAACTTCTGAAATCAAAACTTAAAAGATGCCTTGACCCATGGAGACATTCTGTCCCATGCACTCTATGGTTTTTCACTTTCAGATTCCACAAACAGACATTCTCTCTCCCTCCCTTCTAGGCTCAGTGGAGCTGGTGGATAGAGAGGTCCTGGGCCCTTTTCCCATTGTTTTCCTCATTAGAAACAGGCTACTAAGGGCAGGGTTAGCTCAGTGGTCCATGAAGCTGAGTCCCAGCATTGCAAAAATACAAAACCCAGGTTGCCTTAAACAAAGACAGCACAGCAGATGTGGCCATCCAAAGATGAGTGTTGTTTTTAAATACGCATTTGTTTTGTCTACATACATGTCTGTGTGCTACCTGGTGCCCGCAGTTACAGGTAGTTGTAAGTTGCCATGTGGGTGCTGAGAATTAAGGCCTGGTCTTCTGGAAGAGCAGCCAGTGTTCTTCACTTCTGAGCATCTCTCCAGCCTCCCCCAAGGACCAGGGTTTTAAGGCCATCTCTCCCTCTCCTAGCTGTTGGGAGTGGGCAGGAGAATTTGATGAGGGGCAAGAGGTGGTGGGGGAAACCTGACTGAACCTTACAGAGGATTCTGGTTTGAAATGCCACCCACTCTGATCACATCAGTTAGAATTACGAAGCCAAATAGGAAAAAAAGCAAGTCAGTGAATGCTTAAAGATAGTAGGCAAAGGAATGAAGCACTTGCTCATGTCAGAAGCAAACATTTTAGCCTGTACCCTGATCCCCCTCTACCAAGGAAGACCAGGATAGCTGGGTCCAAGCTTGGGCTCCCACAGATGGACAGGGTAGTGCCAGCTGTCCCACTGAGTAAAGCTGAGGCAGCATTTCAAAGCTCTGCAAACAAGGGGCTCATACTGCTAAAGGCAGAGAGTAAAGCCACCGAGGACCCAGTGCACCCATGCTCATGCACTTCTTCAGTCTTTCCTGCTTGGCTCCCCTGTGCCCACTGATACTCCCCTTGATGGATGGAGGCAGTGGCTGCACGATGCATATGTGAAGCTCAAAGGATGAGGGTTGCCTTCCTGATATAGTGACTATACTTGCAAGCTGCGGACAGTGCTGCCCCAGCTTGGCCTCGGCTGGGGATGGAAGCTGGGGGCTTATTCAAAGGACATTTGGGTTGTATTTTACCTCTGCCAGGGCAGGTGCAGGAGTACATGGGAGAGGGGCCTCAAAATACATGTCTTTGCCCCCTGGGAAGGGACTGTACAATTCTCTTTCACCCTTTCTGACGAGAGAACTTGTGTTCTGTAGATCCTACCACCTTTGAGGGCTGATGTAAGTTAGCCACTGGGACCAGTCTAAAGCCATGGCTGAGAAGAAGAGAACGGGCAGCTGGGCTACAGGAATGATTCACTATAGTGGCCATCTGCACATCTAGCCGGCAGGTATGGCAGCTGCTCAGTTACAGAGGTGTCTTGGGCAAGCTACTTCTATTTATGTTGGGACCACAGTAGGAACATGGTTAATAAATGATAGCTTCCTCTTTTGAGTGGATTTGTCATAGGTGCAATCCAAGCATCTCCTGCCTGTGAACCAGAGAACCAGTACAGCTAAGCCATACTGGAGAGTCGCTACCCAGTCTTGCAGTGGTGGCTGTCATCCATCTAAGCTATCTGTGCTGGGTCAGGATCCCAGAGCCAGGACAGAGAGGTCAGCCTGAGAGGTCACACCTGCCATCTCAGCTTGTTCTCAGCTTCCTAGACTGTGGATCCAGGGGTTCGCTGCCCTCTTCACTCACCCAGCTTTTGTCTGCTTCTCTTCCTCCAGCTGCTCTATTCAGCAGCCCTCCTTGATGACCTGCCCTCCCTGTGTGGAGGCCTTGGCCTTTGGAGGCCTCTGCTAAGGCAAGCAGTCAAAGGCTAGGCCAGCACGTGCCTCATCTTATCGGCTCATCTCAACATCCTGCTTCTCCAGGCTTGGCCAACAAAAAAAAGGGAGGGCAGCCCTGTACCCATGGCTCCCTGCAGCCCCCCACACAAAGGGGAGGCGACAAAGACATTTTCCATGATGGCAGGTGTTGGTGTCAGATTCCACCCAGAGTGTACTCGCAGAAGAAAGGCAGGCAAAGCTGTGCTCCACAGGCAGCACAGACATGTAGGGGCAGGAGAGTGGGCAGGGCCCCTTGGGAGGAGACAGGAGGCAGGCAAGGCTGAGGCCAAAGGAGAGTGGTTATGTAAAAGTCAACTAAGGGTTTGGCGGGGGGTGGGGACCCACCATTAGTCTTACCTTGCTCAAGTATCGTAATGAAACCAGTATGGATTTTAATCTGAAGGGAGAAAAGATAAAGTCCAGTGAATGAGAGGATGGCACGCCCCCAGCTGCAGCTTGACACTGACACACACAGTTGATAACACATGTATCCCCTTGGTATCTGCACCTAGTCCTAAAGCCCCGTGCATCATTCCTGAAAGTTCACTTCAATACTCACTTGATGGGATCAAATGCCAGTTGGTGCTGTGCTTACAACTGAGTCCTCAGAAGCATGTGGACTTGAGGGAAGATCTCAGTCTTCAATTCCTTATGACAGGTCCCTATCACCCGCTCCACACCATCTTTCTCCCTACACCATCCACAGCAATGCACTCTGGTTTTGCTTTCAGAAAGCAGTTTTCTACCCCACCCTTCCTTCCCCAGCTCTCCCAAATTCTACATAGCTAGGCCCCTATTGAGTCTGGACATTAGCAGCAACACAAAACACTGTACACATTGCTATAACTGTAAACTCGGACTTTCTGCTGATCTCATCTGCCAAGGTTGGCACAGCGACCAGAGATTTTTCTACCACCACTTGGGCATTCTTTCTTTTATGCCTCTCTGAAGGAAGTGTGTGTACTTCTATGAAGTTTGATTTTCTAAGCTATTGATGAACACTCAGGCCCTGAGTTTTGAGTACTTGGAGTGGGAAGCCAGCCCTGGATGACAAAATGGCAGTTCCTTGTCCTACTATGATCTTGGCTCCTTCTCCATGTGAGGGCATGAGCAGCTCTTTCTAGGCTAAGGCCCCTTTGGGTCCTTAGATATTAATGCATTTTTCTAGATTTCTTATTTTCCCAGTGTGCCATACTGCAGGGCTCCATTTCATCTAAGGGAAGATGGCAAGCAGAGAGCGCCTCTGTGCATGGGTCTACCTTGAGTGGAGAGCCTCAGGTTTTCAGAGTCATGCCCCTGGTGCCCTCCCATATGAGAAGAGGCTCTTTATGAAGGGGATCCTTGATCTCATTCTCCTGCAGCCCCCCGGCCCTGGTTATGCTATGCATACAGGCCCTTGATTGGTGGAAACCCAGAAAGCAGATGGTGCACTAACAATGGAAGACTTGTTTGTAATTGCTGATGAGGACTGGTTTGCTCCTCTCCTGAGGGTCCCCAGACACAGCCTAGTGTGGTGTGCTGGCCCACAAAGACTATCTCAGTAACTGCCAATCCATGGTTGAATTAAGGCGACACAGCGGCAGAGGCAGTTGCAGGCTGCCTTGATTATTCCATAGGGCTCAGATGTCACCTGCTCTTGACATGCAGGCAGGACTCTTGAAGGGTGAGCTCCCAGTTGGTAGGTCCAGGGAATAGGCTATAGCTTCTTAGTACAATGTACAATTCCAGGGATTAGCACACATACTACTGGAAGGGTCTAGAAGGGAGAGCATTGAGCTTAGAGATAAGGAATGAGAAGAGACTGGAAGGCAAACAATGCCTGGGAGGAAAGAGGCACAAAGTATGATTTTTTTTTCCATCTTTCTTTTCATCCAGTGGACACCAGATCTGTTGAACACCATTATAGGCTGTAGCAATGGCTACAACAAACAAAGCCTTTGCTTTGGAGGCTATAGCAGATGGTGGGGGCACACAAATAAATGGGCACACGACATATTTCTTGAGAGGCTCCATGGTGACTTGAGAGCTGCTGTACTGCAGGGTTACAGTGTATCTTGAAGAAGACGACATGTTTGGACATCAGCAGCCAGTTCCTTCTCATGTAGGAGCACCTGCAGGGACTCCTGGAGAGAACCCTTCACAGTCTACCTCAGACACTAACCAGCCCGGTTACAGACAATTGGCAGCTCATACACAAGAGTCTGGGCCTGGAGAAGAATCCAGAGGCCATTTTCAGAGATGTGTTTCACTTTTTGGTGTTGTGTGACTTCCTGGCTATTCTGGATATCAACAATTTAAATTCAGAAATAACCAATATGGTTGGAGGTTTGTATTCTCTGCAGCTCAGCCTGGAGTTGCTACTTGAGAGCTTGTCGGTCTTTGTAGGGCATGTTTCTCTCAGCTGCAAAGGAGTGCAGTCTGAAGCAAGCGTCTTCTCTTTGAGGAAAGCCTGCTGTCCTGCATTGACACCTAGGGTAAATGTGGGCCAGGGCAGACAAGATACGTGGCTGCCTCTCCCCACATCCTTGTTACTGAACAGTCAGTGTGGAAATGATTAACTGGTTCAAGATAATTAGGAAAGAGAATGATTTTGAGAGTTGGCATGGGTGAGGGAGAAAGACAGGACCAGGGCTCCAGCTTTAGGCAAGTGCTAACTATTCTCCCAGCAGGAAGGCAGGCAGAGGAGGATCAGAGCCCTGACAGCGTTATTCAGACCCCTTGGAATGGCTCTGAGGAAGGGAACAGGTGCAGGCAGTGGATGGGGAAGCCTGCACATGCAACTCAACACTGGCAAACTAAGACCGGTGGGGATTTGCCAGCCTAATTAACATCTCCAAATGGCCAAGGATGGCTTCCAGTATTTCCAATCCAGCAGCGGTGGCTATGTCCTGGCTCCAGTCCTGGCACTGGGGTTGGCTTCCCCTGCTTGGTTGTTGGTCTTGCCCATCAACTTTGGTTCTGAATCAGAAAGCCAGGACAGCTGGACCAACAAGCATGGGGGGAGGGGGGAGAGAAAAAAGCACCTGAACTGTTCTCTGTGTGCAGGCACACTTGTATTAGGGCCTTAGTAAATAGTTGGGACATTAAGAGAAACTTTGCTGGCAATTTTCTTTATTGCCCAAATATGTGAGCTTAGGAACTCAACATACACATGAATGGAATTATGCAAGTATAATCATGCTAATAAAACAATTTTTAAAAACACAGTAAACACAGGGCAGGAGAGATGGCTCAGCAGTTAAGAGCACTGACTTAAGAGCACTGACTGCTCTTCCAGAGGTCCTGAGTTCAATTCCCAGCAACCACATGGTGGCTCACAACCACCTGTAATGGGATCAGATGCCCTCTTCTGGTGCGCCTGAAGACAGTTACAGTGTACTCAAATAAATAAAATAAGTAAATAAATCTCAAACACACACACACACACACACACACACACACACACACACACACACACACACACACTGCTACAGCATGAATGAACTTTGGAAACATGTTATGTGAACAAAGCCAAGTCATCATACTACCTGGTTGCATTTCTATGTCTAGAATAGGTAGAGGCAGAGAAATGGAGATGGATTAGTGGTTTCACAGGACCAAGGGTAAGGTTTGTGGAAAGAATGAAGCCTATGAGTGTGCTTTATTTTATTTCTAGGAGAAATGAAACATTCTAGAATTAGTCTATGGAGACAGTTGTACAATCTGTGAAAATACTAAAAGTATCAATTGTATACTTTAACTGCATAATTTGTATGATATGCAAATTATATCTTAATACAACCCCCTTTTTAAAAGTTTTCTTTTTTCCATTTGTATGGTGGAGACTGAAGCCAGTGTGCATGGTGTTAAGTATTTATCACTGAGTTATACATCCCTCCCAATTTAAAAAACAAAGCAAAACCAGAAAGTGGTCTGAGAAACATTCTGTACTCTCCATTCCAAAAGCAACACCAGAATGACTTCAAGATTTAGGGAGAAAACCCACCTGTGGGCCCAGAAATGAGGGGGCAGGGTAGCGATGAGGCCACGTGGATGTCACCAACACCTCCTGAGCTGAGTCACTCTACTGACTTCACAGCACCCTCAAAGCAAGTACACTTCCTGCAGGTGACACACTACTCTTAGTGTCCAAGGCTGACTCTAAGATGTCTTGTAACTTGAGTTCAGCTTTCTTAAAACAACTCAAGAGTGGCCTGTTGCAGGAGGGGCTAGGAGTGTTCTGCCTCTGTGCTCCCTGGATTTGGTGTCTGTTCCCTTGGAGCTGGGATGGGACTGGGGATATGGTCCTGTGATGGATTACTTATTCAGAGTATATGAGTTCATAGACCCAACATCTAGCACCCAAACACATGAGCAAGCAAACAAAACACTCCTGCTGTCTTTAGACAGTCAGGAGGAAATATGGGCCTGGGATTAGGGCTTGATCTACTGGGGCTCTTGCCATGCACTCCACTGAAGTTGGGAGCAGACAATAGTTCAGTTCACGTTATTTACATTTCTCAGATATGTGGGTCAAAGTAGGATAGCATTTGCTACTGGTACCACAAGTTGCCCAGGCCATAAACCCAACAAATTAGTCCTTTCTGCCTTTGAAGGGAATGCTTTGCTTTTGGTCACTGTCTGCTTACTCCTGTAGATCTGTTCCAACACAGTGGGTGCCCAAAGCCAGGGACCCTGAATGGGTCCGAGAATGAGTCTTGTCTGGGACACAAAGACTTAAGTACCAAGCCCAGATCTTGCCATGACCAGGCAGCCACGTGCTATGAAAACACCACTTTCCTCAGTTCTTCATCTGCCAAGGAGCTAAACCTTCCTCACAAGGGTAGAATGAGGGGAAAGAGCACAATAATGGCCTGTTGAAAGCAGCAACTAAAGTCTGTGGAGTGTTCTGCAGACCTTTCCCTATTGTTTTGAGACGGGGTCTTGCCGCATTCCCCAGGCTGGCCTTGAACTCCTGCGCTCAAGGAATCCTCTCATTTCAGTCTCTCAAGTAGCTGGGCCTGCAGGCATGTACCACCACATGGGGCTTTTTGAGTGAGACAGGACTACAAGAATCACTTCCTGTTCCTTGGGTCACTCAGTCATTGATTTTCTCTGTGCTGAGCAGTTATTTACATAGCTCAAGGCTGGAGTGAGGTGAATGACTTCATATCAAAGTTCTACCTCCCTCATGCTCACCTTCCTTTCACTAGGGTAGCCAAGATAAGGCATTGTATCCCATGGCACTGTGGTGTGTGGGGCACAGTGCACTCACAGTGAATTTTCAGAAGGGATGTCTCTGCATGGCCACAGCCTTTGCCTGACAGTCACAGTACCACAGGCCTGTTGTGTGCCTGGTGATACAGTGAATGAGGTATTATCTAACTTGTCCTTGCTTCCAGTGTCCAGTCTCCACAGAAGCCAGACTGGGCCTTTCAAAGTATGATCATATAAAGTTACCCTACTGCTCCAATAGCTGTCTGCCTCTGATCTTCTGAATCTTCATTCATTGATGGCTCTGTTCTTCCAAGCCCCAGACCTTCACTCCTCCCGGGAGTGTCAAGTAAGCTCCTACCTGTGAAGGTTTCCCTCTGGCTTCCCTGTCTGGCTTCTACATACAGCCATTTCCTCAACTCCTTTCAGGGTTTTCATCAGTGTCTTATTCCCAGTAAGGCCTTTGCTGACCTGTTTCCCTTCTCCCCGCCCTCCTTTTTTAATTATTTGAGAATCTCACATCATGCACCCAGATTGTGCTCACCTCCCAGCCTCCCCCCAAAAAAAGAAAAACTAAAAACAAACAAACAAACATTAAGTCCATTTTGTGTTGTTCATGTACTCACTGGAGTGTGGTCAAACCCCTAGTGGCCAGTCCTACAAGGGAAGGTGAGTCTTTCTCCACCAGCACCCCCCCCCCCCCCAAACACTACTGCCCCTACCAGAAGCCATCCATTGTAGAGAGCTGTGCTGAAGCAGGGCTCACATGTGGAGACAGCCGAGGGACTGATGGGGCCTGCTGTAATGTGCACCTCCACACTGGGATAGGTTTTTCCTCTTATCCCCCATTGTCTTTCCTTGCTAAGCACCAAGGAGCTCCTAATGGCTGATTCTTTCTCTCCTATCTGTGAGGTAGCCTCAAGGAAGGCAGGGTATCTTTCTGCTTCGTCCACTTCTATACCTCTCCTATTAAGTCCTTAGGATATTCTTCTGGGGGTGGAGTAACTGTCTGAAACCCTAACCTGTGGGGTTTGTGAAATGCTCCGAGGAAATGAAGCTGTTGTCCTATGGGCTGACTGAGTTGCAGGAGAGGTGTGGGTACGACCAGGATTCTAAGCTGGCCAGAATTTCAATACCCCATTGTAGCCTCCAGCAGATTGGGGGACACAGGTAGGTGGAGTTCATCTGGGATTTTATCATTTTATATTCTTTAAGTGGCGAAAACCCCAGGCTTTTGGTTATTCTTTCTCTTCCATAATGCCGTGAACTTTCTTATATGCCAAGAATTCAATGTTGGCCATATTAATGCTGTAAATTTGCTCCCCATCCCTCGCTTCCCTCCATCTACCCATCCTCTTGCAATATTGACTGGCATGTTTCCCCATTTTCAAAAATTTTTTTCCACTCAGCATTTTGTGAGACTTTAAGAGCAAATTTACAGGTTTTTCCCCCCTGGGTGTCACCCTCAGTGTCCCTGGAAAGGATAGCACAAAACATTCCTTCTATCCAATTGCATACTCCAACGCCAGCACGAGAGCTACATTTGGCTTTGCTTTAGTTTGCTCTTTGCTAAGTGGAAATCCGAGCAAAATCATTGAGTCTTCCAGGAAGCCCCAGCTGCTAAGGCTGCACATGGACCACCTGCAAGGACAGATTGACATGAAGGCTACAACTGCCACTGACAGAGAATGTGAGCTTGGGCTGTCCCAAACCCTGGGCGTGTCTCAGTCAAACTGTAAAGGTTATTTTGAATAAGCTTTAATTAAGGTTCATTTCCAAAACTCTGTCTGAGAAAGATTCTTGGTACCTGCTGGCCATCCCCTGGTAACTGCTTCAGTGTCCCCTGAGCCATAATTAGCAGTTAGGCGGGAAAGAGATGCCACCTGCACATAAAATCCTGGAAGGAAGCAGGATTGAGAGACTATAGTATCTTATAGGAAGCAGATGCTCTCAGGTGCTCCCATAGACACACATTCTAAACAACTCTAATACGCCAGCTCCCTTCCCATTCTCGGAAGCTATGGACTCAAGTCCCAGCACTGGCCAGGGTCTGGAGGACCCATGAGTGTCTGAAAGGCTCTTCCCCAGTCTACTCAGTCCATCCTGGTCTTGTGGAAGGGCTTTTTAGCTTTCAGGCATCCTAGGTTTTAGCCAGGGTTGCAAAGGTAAAAGCCGAATGATCAGTGGATGGTGAAGGACACAGGAAGCAAGCTCCTGTTCCCAAGCTCCTGGATCACAAGACAGACGGCACAGCCCACCTCAGGAGAGCCCAAGTCATGGCCAGCGGGGTTGCTTTCACTTGTAGTCACATTTTGCTGTAACTATCTAGGATTTTTTTTTTTTCTTTTTGGACATAGAGTATTCATGCATATCTTTTTTCTCTCTTAAGACTCATTACCACAAAAGTAGAGACACAGGTCTTCTCAAGGGTCCCAAAACTTTGTATATATCCTTAAGTACCCTTTAGAGGTCTGCTCAGTGGCAGCAGCCTACGGAAGGCAGAGCCGTCTCAGAGATGTCACATCTGACAGGCCGCAGTATCACTTTCTAGCTGACCAAATGGAAAAATATGTCTCACCTCTCACTGTCTCCCAGAGCAACAGGAGGGGAGTAGCGGAGTGTTAAAAGGATACAGGGATGAATAAGCACCAAACATTGTGGTGACAAACAGGGCCATGGAGAGTTCCCTCTGAAACCCTGAGCATCACTTACAAAAGCACCCAGAATCAGGTTTCCGCTACTCAGAACTGCACTATCCAGCCTGGGGATTAACCTGGCTCCTGGCTTCCCCTCTCTCTCCACATTAGGCTTTGACCATATTGCTTGTCACTGACCCACTTTTCCTAAGAGATCGAGAAGGGAGAAGGCAGATGAAATGTAATTAGAGGTGTTTGTTCTGGATCTTGCATCAGACCCAACACATCTGTGGTCTGGAGACACACCTGTACCACTTAAAGCAACAGCCTGGCTTCTTTCTGCCCTGCTTTTCTATTTTCCTCCTGTCACATGTATTGTAAAGAAGAGATGGCAGGCATTAATCTTTAAAGAATTTATAGCCCCCCTTAGATAAACACACACACTACAGAGTTACATGTTCTAAAAAAAAAATGAGACAGACGTGCAGATGCTCCTGCACTTGGAAGAGTTATACAAATCCATTATAAGTTGATAACACTAAAATACAGTGTTTCATGAGAAAGCAAGCTGGGTCTCGTTAAGAAATTTCTATCAGTATCTTCTTGCCTTTTCAAGAATACATATATAAATTACAAAACAAAAGCAAGAAGGGTCAGAATTGAGCTGGCTGTGTGGAAGGGAGCTAGGCTGGGACCAGATGGCATTGTTGGGATGGAGGTAGTTATCTATCTACAGAACACATGGCAACATTTTGGCCAGGGACAGTCAAGTGTGCTAAGGGTGTAAGTTGGGCTGTGAGCTCCTGAGCAGACAGTGACATAAGAAAACTTATGTTTATAGTAAATTTCTGGGTTCTCTACATGTAATTTTCAAATTTAATTCTGAGCTTTAATATCAAAACCAGCCACTATTGCTTGATTTATAGGACCATCATTACATCATAGGCACTGGGCTGGCATGTCTATGTGTGGAATGGAAGGTGAGGGCTATGTTGTCAAACTTGTCTACAGTCTTCATGGTTTATACTTCAACTTAGTCAAAACTACGAAGAAGGGGCTAGACCTGATTCTCTGAAGTTCTTCTACCTGCACATTCTCTGATGTTCTTTGCTGGTTTCCCTAAGCTATGATAAAGCTAATACATAAGAAGCATAAGCTGTGCTATCAGTGTAAGCCTTACTAAGACCGCTTTAACAGGGATGGAGGAAGGGAGAATTCGTGAAAGAACAGATACCGCCTGAGTGAGAGACAGGGGATTACCCTTTCAACCAGCATGAAAAGCTTGTTGGATCAGGGCTGGGCTTTACCTGTCTGTTTCTCGGGGCTAACTTGATTATTAATTGCCCAGTAAAATATTCCTTCCAGGATCTGTATACAGAATCATAAGGCCGTAAGATGCTGGTATAGTGAGTACCCGTGCATGGTGGCCTCAACAAGGGGGAGCTGGTGGAATTTCACCCCTTGGGGAAAAGGCCAGGGAACTACAGAACTAGTGCAGCATCTACATCCCAGATTCCCTTTGGGACCAAGGTGTAGCAGGATGTTTGCGGCTTTATGAATTCATTGGCTCCCACCAAGTGGACCAGGTTAGGGTTTCTGGTACAATGTCAAAAGCTGTTGTAGTGAGGAGCAAAAAAGAATGACAAAAGTCTATTCTGTGACATAGATGAACACAATACTTCTTTCCAAGAGGCCATCCAGGCACACATCTGAGAAAGAGGAAAGTTTGCAGCTTTGGGCAGTGGTAGCATCTTAAGACTGACCCAGACTAATCTGGTTTAAGCCCCAAATATGACCTACATTCAAGCAGCAGATAGTGGATCAAAGTCGGGATGACACATTTTCTCCAACTTGCTTTATTACCCTGAAGCCTTTGCAACCTCGAATGTCATGAAGGAGAAAGTACTGCTGACCCCATCTTAGAGAAATCAAGGGCTGTGTTTTTGAGACTAACAAATAAACAAAGATCTGTGCTCCCTCTGCTGGCCCTCCACAGCAATATTGAAGTGGGCAGGAGCCATAACCAGTGTTGGCATCTCAAGCAAACACCAGCCAATCCAGGGACACCGAGAACAAATCAATCTCCTTGAACTTGGTTTTATACATTCCTTGGAATAAAAACATATTCTCACCAACTTCTGACCAAAGTAATTTTAAATGCTGAAAGATAGATATTACATGAGACATGCCTACTGTTCTCAATTGCCAAATCACAAGCTGTGACCATAACAGTTATTTTGGGATTCATTTATCAACAGACACAAGTGGACTCCTCCAAGATTTTAAGGTCCAGACACAATCTTTACAGCAGCTTCAGGGGGTGAAAACAAAACAAAACAAAAAACACCAAAAACCCCCAGCAATAAGGAAACCCCCATGCAAGTCCAAACAAGTTTCTTCCTCCCTTTTTGTTCGGTAAGAGCAGCTCCCAAAGGTAAAGATTTACACTATATCCCTTTGGATAATGTCAAACATTAGACTGGATTCTCCAGGTCATTAGCATGCAGAAGAATGACCTCATGGTGAACAGATGCACTTGGCTGTGAGCTGCAGTGATTACATCAGTCCCTCCCCAGCACTCGAGGGTGCCCATTCCAGTTAACCCTTTACAGGCCTCTCTGCTGCTCCCTTTCCTTGATAACATGAAAACACAAACTTAGTCCTCTACTCCCATAGTGGTGTGGGTTAAGCACATACAAATTTGCATGCATAAACATATAGATGATAATATTGGCTACCTTTTAGATTATTTATTGCTTGCCAATAAGAGAAGGGATCAAATAGCAAACCACAGGCAGGGCTAGGTAAAAAAGCTATCCAAACACCTTTCACACAGTGTATTATTAATTCAAGCAATGGATGCAACAGATACAAAGGGCTGCTTTAAAATAGTATTTCTGGCTGGGAGATGAATCCTCTTTTTAAAGCCACTGACAGAAGATGAACTCTTGTATTTGAGTCCCATGTCCCTATTCAGCTCGTGGTGTACCAATGGACAGAAGTACACTCATTTGGGTGCATGGGTCCCTAGAGCTCTGTGGTCAGGGAGTATGGGAGGCACAGGTAGTTCCCATCAGTAGAGTCTCTGGTCAAGCTCACCCGCACATCTCCTCTCTACAGTGGGACTGTGTGCTGCTTTCTGGGTGTGCTATACTATACAATGCAGGTATCTTCCTTAAAGACTGTATTCTAGGGAAGTCTGTGCATATGTATGTAAGGAGCCTGGGAGCCCTGCTTTGATGCTATAAATGGCTACAGAGAGTTTGACTAGACCCTGTGTGCACTGTGGGAGCATAAGCAGTTTAGGGTACATTTTCCCAGTTGGTCTGAGTGTAAGTTAGTTGGGCTGGGCTCATCTGGTTTTGACTGTGCTTGTCCCAAGAAAATAAGGAACCACTATGAACAGGTGAAAAGTGTTTTCCTCTGTGAAAGCCTGCATAGAGAAAACAGCTCTGAGAGGGTGCCTGTGCGCGGTGAGGCTGATGAGCCCGCCCTCACTGCACTGCACTCACACTGCAGTTCAAATAGATCTTATCTCTATCTCTTTCCTTATCACTGTGAAGGGCAAGTAGAAGCTGTGAAGATGACAGGATGAGATGCTGATGTTGATCTGAAGGACAAACCGCATTTGCTTTGGTGTTCTAGATTTGGTTTCTTGCCCCATATATAAAAGTTCTAATGTCTACCCTGACAAGCTGTCAGAATTTTTATTAAATAATTAAAAAAAACCCCACAGGACATTCTTCCAAAAAATGTATTAACTACCCTTCTTTAAAGTGGTCACACAAATCAAAATGCTCCTTCAGTCCTAGGAACTGAATCTAAACTGGTTGAATAATTACAAACTTTATTTATACAGAGGCTAAAATATACATAGAAAATAACACCCATCATTACTTCAATAACATTGATCGTCATCAACCTTAAAAATAAAAAGTTAAGAAATATAAACATTTAATTATTTCATTTTTTCTTTTATTTTTAAGAAATGAAATGTTTTCTTAGAAGTTAATACAACAACAACAACAACAACAAAATAAAACAAAAAAACCCAAAACCAAAACAAAAGCCTCCACTGAAAAAAACCAAGTCCCAGTGTCTCCAAAGGATGAGAAGAGGCTGAACGGAGCTCTAAAGCATTAGCTTGCTGTGGATTCCTCCTGTTCTTTCACTGAAAAATTAGACACAATTTTAAACCTCTAGCCAGACTGGCTATGAAATCTTCATTTCCCTTGAAGATTTTTTTCTTGTCTTAGAATGCTGGCAGAGCGTATAAAAGAATTCAGTTCACAGCTGTTCTACTTTTTTTAATGTAAGAAACATTAATCAAAGCTTTAAGTTATAAGCTTTTCTCATGTTGCTCAGTATCCCAGTTCAACAAAGATCAATAGAGGCCATCCCTGTTTCTCTCGCCTCACCAGGAAGCAGAGGCGTGATTATGTAAATGCAGCTCCGCACCTCTGCCAGCTTGCTTATCTCCCAAGCCTTCTGCCTGCTGCTCCTGGCTTCCCATGCAAGTGCCTGCCTCTCTTATCTCCCAACAAAGCTCCAAGAGGCAAGGACTGAAGCCAGCGATGTTAAACAATGAAGCATGGCTGGTTTTATTTGTAAGTGATTTATTTCACTGAATTTAATTTTTTACACTTTGTGTGTAAGATATTTGTTAACAAGTCAGCACAGGAGAAGCAAGCCTGTGTTCAGAAGCAATTAACACAGGCTAGAAATCTATTAAGCATCCTTATAGCTATGCTGAGACCAGGGAAGGTGAAGGAAGTCCCTCATTGAGAATTTCAACATGCTGCAGACTAAATATTCCACTTACTCTTTGACAGGCAATTAATCTGTTAACAGCATGCAGAAATTTACTAGTAATAATTTTATTCTTTGAAAACAAAACCCGTAACAATCATATCAACAATTTTAGTGGCAGGATATACTTCTTTTCAAATTGATAGTGCTATATAGAAATAGTATGTATCTAAAAACAAGGAAATCCATGGAAAATTCTGTAATTCCACTGACCTACTAAATGAAAGCCATTATAATCTACTTTCTAAAGGCTGCACACCAGGTGCTGCTCTGGTCAGTGGCTTGTCCACATGACACCAACTACTCCAGAGAGCAGCGTGCATGCGGCCCTCTGTAATGACGGGCCTGGGGACACTGTCCTTCCCTGTCTCCAGCATTAATCCCTGACCCTGGTATCTCAGCGGCATAATCTCCATTTAGCATTAGGAGCAACGGCTTCAACTGTGAGGAACTCTTTTCTGATAAGTATGCAGTGATTTGGGCATCGCTTTTAAACAACATATTCCCAGCTCAGCAAGAAACTCACACTCCTGAATGAACCGGAGCACATTATTGAGAAAAAGTTCATTAACCTTGCTAGATTCGAGGGTTAACAGGATAGAGGAAGAAAGGAACACAGCGAATAGCTCGGATACAAAACAAATTAAAATGAATGTCATCATTCCTTTTGAAATTCATTAGTTGATTCAGAGGGAGAATGTTCTTCTTAAATTTGCAAGCATTTATCTGTGAAAAACAGGTGTACATCTGCTACTCAAATACGTCTTAAGCGGGAGGGAGGAAAATAATGTAGACAACTCACCCGTTCCACTGAGAGAGTAGCTGGGAGAGGGAGAAAAGACTTGAGCAGCGAAATCCTCAAATGTCATGACTTCCCGGTGGTTTTGAATTATTGCTTCCAGATACAGAGCTCGCTCTTCGTAGCTGCAGTAATTAGTTAAGGAGACAAACACACATGCAAAATGGCATGCAGAATAGTGGTCGATTTGTTTTAAATGCAGTTACTCAACTCAGCTTTCCCATCCTGTGTGAAAACCATCTTGGAAACTCTTCAGCATTTTGCTAGAAAGTTAAATATTTGTCACATACAATAGTGAGATGCTAGTTTTAAGACCTAGATTTCTTTCAGGCTTCATTATATCCAACAGTAACACCATTTCCTATATATATATATATATATATATATATATATATATATATATATATATATATATATATACACACACACACACACACACACACACACACACACATGTATGTATTACAGGATTATACCAAAGTGCTGATTAGTATATCATCTCGAAGGCTGGTTTAAGCCAGAAGAGAGGTGGTCAAGTATGATGACATTGTAATGGTGTGGTGTGACAGCCTTCCTCTTCCCTCCAGATCTAGGCAACAAGAATTCTCATCTCAGTCTAAGGACACAACTGATACTTCAAGTAAGAGCTGGGGATATGGTGGCGAGCACTTTCAACAAAGGTAAGAAAACCTAACTTATTGGGAGGAGGAGGCCAGGAGTTATATTCTGCAAGGGCAGCAGAGCCTCTGAGCAGGGTAAGTGATGAGCATTAGAAAATAAAAATGGAGATGGATGTAGCAAATGGTGTACAGTGCAACTGCAAAAAAATTAAAATAAAATAAAAAGAAAGAAAGAAACTATTGCCTTTTAATTAAAGCTGCAGTCTGGAACACACAACATTCAAATGTGTAATCAAAAACCAGTCACCAATAAAACTTACAAGCGTAACACGCCGAAGCAACTTTCCAGCTGTCTTAATAGGACCCCTGCGTGTGGCAGCCTTTCACAGGGCAGAAAGCAAATCTTCCCCTTTGTGTGAGGCTTCTGTTTCCTCTGAAGGTGAATCATGCACTTCCAATAACAGGAACCGTCAGAATGATCTGACAATGAACAGAGGCGCCACTTTAGGAATTAGCACTGGGGGAAGCCAGCATGACGTCTCATTTTCCCTTCCTCATTATTGATGCAAAAGTTAAAGGATGTGTTTTGATTATTTTGAAATTGTGCAATTTCTTCATGAACACAAAACCCAGGGAATGTAGATTCCCCCTGGATTTTTATCTTGGGCTGCAAAGAAGAAACATGATTCTGTATGTTTCACTAACATTCTGTATACCTTAAAACAATCTTTTCAAGATAAGCTGGGAATGATTATGCTCTTCCTAATAGTTTCTCTAGAGCTTCTTTTAAAACAGGAGACACTTCTCTATTTTCTTTTGGTAAAGTCTCAACACTGGTTTTGAGATGCAGTTTCTCTCTCCCACTTTTTTATATCTTCAGGGATGGAGTCGCACCACGAGGGGACCGAGGCACTCTGGAGCAGTGCTGACTCACCTGGGAGCCACATGTGACCATCATGATTTCAATGTTCATTAACTGAGGTGCAAAAGGAATAGCTACACTTCTCTGCCCCAATCTGTATATTTCAAACATTCAATAGTTATCAAGTCAAACTGTAGATACAGGATCTGGTGCAGGCAGAGATGTAGAAAGTAATATTGGGATCTGCTTCATGCTAGAATTTCCCTTAGAAACTCTTAGAAAATATAGAGAATATGCATTGGAAGCTTTCAAAAGTGGCCCCTCTGAAGATATATGATTTTTTTTTTCTATGGATGGTCACAACAGCCCCAGGCCCGGGCAGCGTGATCTAGAGCTGCCTCCTGGGCTGCAGGCTGAACTCCTGGTGACTTGCCTTAATGAACAGGCTGCCAAACTTCCTCAGTGAGAGGCGCCTGCTCAGGCCCAATTCTAGAGGGACCCACTAATGCCATTCACATCTCTCATTATGAGCATGCTCATTCTGTACAGCACTTGGCTGTCACCACAGAGCGGCCCTCCGTGTATGGCCCCAGCAAGCCGCTGGTCCGGGGAACAGCAGGATGTTAGGCCTGAGTGGCCGTCTGGCAAACAGGCCCTCTGACACTAAGCTGGCACGTGCTGGCCCAGCAGGGGCTGAGCCAGGCGTGACAAATTACTCAAAGAGCTGAGCTAAACTTATGGTTGACAACCACCTGAGCCTTTAGACTGCTGTGGCCCACTGTCAATGCTCAATTCATGGCTCCCCCCTTTCAGTACAGTCTGCTTGTGGGCCTGGGTTAGAGCAAGCACTGCCCTGTAAAGAATTGTCACACTCTGCCTAGTATTGTCCTGCTGTTTCCTGAAAGGTCCCAGTGTCTAATACATCCCCATACAGAGCTGGGGACAATGGTGACCAACACAGAAATGTGTGTGCCCTTTGCTAGATTCTCCATGGAAGACTTCTCTGGAAAGTAGCCTTCTTAATCAAACTCACAATCAAACCTACAGAAGGACTGGTGCACACAGATCCCACGTGGCTGTCCATCATCCTCATCCTGGATGACACCATCCAACTGTCAAGGGGCTGGTCCCTGTCATGACTGAGAGGTCTGGACTCTTAGGAGGAAGTCCAGCACTGCAATCACAGGAAGCAGGCCTCAAGTTTTGGGATTCTCCCATTCTGTGAATATTTATGGTCTGACTCTTGTATCTATAGACAACAGAGAGAACCAAAACTGCTTCCAGAATTGGATCCCAAAGGAGGAAATGATCCTTCATAGAAGGATTGCCATTCAAGCCCTAGACTGTCAAATGTCATACCCATTCTCCACTGGTCTCTCGGCAGTGTTAACTAGCATTAAACTTGTGTTGTCATTGAGACAAATATCCATGGTGGGTTAGGTAAGACTAAGAGACATCAAATGCGACTCACTTGGGTTCAAGTCAGTGCATGTTAAATATCATGACAAAGAGAAAAAACAAGTACCATTCTAGCTTGAATAGTGCTTTGAGCAGATGAGAACACATGAATGCCCCAAATCATTTGTTCAGTAATCTTAGCAAAAATATAGCCCTGGTTTAATTTTTGAGACCTAAAACTTGCTGTTTTGGCTAAACTGGCTAGTCAGTGAGCCCTCAGGTCTGTTAGTCTCTATGTTCCCATAACACACTGGGATTACAAACTCATGCTGCTGAGTCCAGCTTTTAGGTGGGCACTGGGGATCTGAACTGAGGTTTTCATGTTTGTACAATAAATACTTTACCCCAAGGATCTTATCGAAATGTATTGAAACCATGAGCAAAGGTGAACTGGAAAAATGTTGTCTGACACTTACTGTCCACAGAACTTCAAAAAAAGATGTATCAGTATGTATCAAAATGACTGTAAGACCCTCCTCAGGCATATGCAGGAGGCTGACGAGGCACTAAGCCATAAATCTGACACCCATTTTAATAGTAGGTACTGTTCTCTCCTCTCCTGAAAGTACCCTACAAACACAAGGCTTTTAATTCTACTTTGAATGATTACATCATTAATATGCTACAAATACTTTCAAAGGACTTTGTTCCTTGATCACTCAACTCAGAGGACTTTTAAATTACTAAATTAATAAACCCATCTTGAATTTGTTGTTCCTTACCCTCTTGGTGGGTCTTACTGTGTAGCCCAGTTGGCCTGGAACACACCATCCTCCTGCCTCTACTTGACAACTGCTTGGGACTACAGATAGAAGCTGCTATGCCTGGCTGTATTTGAGCTTCTTTAGCAAACTACATTTTTTACATACAAATCACACAAGTTATTAATACTCTACTGGGCTGTCTCCAGTGGTTATAATCAATAGATACCTCGCAGACTCTGCTGGGAATCCAACCCCAGACTTCCAACTTTAGTCTGATTATTATTTGATATTTTAGAATAGCAACAACATGACAATGTGGAAGGTGCTTACTTCCGGTGAAAGGCCTAGGTTTCAGTTTGGGCCCTTTTCTTCACAAGATGGGTGAAGGGATAAGCTGCTCCAACTTGCAGCTTCAGTTGTCATAGAGGTAAAATGGGCAGATAAATGGAATCCTACCTGGGAGCCCTTTGCCAGGATCTTATGTAAAAGAGGCAGGTAAGTATGGATGGCTTGCTCTGGCCACCCTAGTGCGGGCTCACAGGTCTGTTCAAGGAACACTGCAATGGATGAGCTGGGAGAGCCTCTGGGTAGGCTCTACAGTCACCAAACTACATTACTGATGGGAAAATGTTAGCTCAAAACCATCAAGTGCTTTCTGGTGTCACAGTTACCCCTACACTAGAACTGGGATGAGAATCTAGATTTTCTGACTTTCATTGTTCTCCATGAAGATCATGGATTTCAGAATACACGGGTTTAAGTTCAGGATCTCATGCAAGGTTAAGAGCGAAACTTCCAATGAGGACAAACCAGCCAACTTAACTTAAATATCTATGGGTACAAACACCAACCTGCAATGTAAACCTGGGTACACAGAGAGCATGCTGACTGCATGAAATACAGAAAACACGCCGGTTTACACTGGTGCCTGGGGACCTCTGCCTGGGCCAGTAGGAGACCTTAGCCAACAAGCACCTTAGAAAGGTAACCTCCCAGGAGCTTGGAAGGGCCGTGACTGGGGTTGAGGGGAGCAGCACCTCTCACCCAGACCCGCCCGGATCTGCGGGGATCCGGGGCCTGAGAACCCGGGGAAAGAAAAACTCCGAAACTTCTGGATTTCACTTGCGGGTGGAAACCTCTGCCTGGGCCGCCAGGAGTCAGTAGCCAATGAGCACCGGAGAGGGGTGCCCTCCCGGGAGCCTGGAAAGGCCGTGAGTGGGGTTAAGGGGAACAACACCTATCACCCAGACCCACCCGGATCTGCCGGGATCCAGGGCCTGAGAACCAGGGGACAGAATAACTGTGAACTTTCCGGATTACACTGGTGCCTGGGGACCTCTGCCTGGGCCACTAGGAGACCTTAGCCAACAAGTGCCATAGAAAGAGCGGACCCTGAGGGACAGCTCTCCAAACCCAAACACCTCTCGGACAGTGCTGGTCTTCAAGGAGTACTGACACAGAGGCCTGCAGGAGGGGCAAGCCACAACCGGACAGAGTAAGATCAGCTAACATCAGAGTCAACAAGATGGCAAAAGGCAAGGGTAAGAACATAAAGAACAGAAACCAAGAGTACTCCACACCCTCAGAACCCAGCTCTCCCACCACAGCAAGCCCTGGGTACCCCAACACACCAGAAAAGCAAGACGCAGATTTAAAATCATTTCTCATGATGATGATAAAAGACTTTAAGAAAGAAATGAATAACACCCTTAAAGAAATACAAGAGAACAGAGATAAACAACGAGAAGCCTTTCAAGAGGAAATTCGAAAATCCATTAAAGAATTACAGGAAAC
>CM052701.1:30314967-30419754 GCA_028551405.1 Uromys caudimaculatus | reverse complement strand
CTGAGGATGTTAGAGGTCTCAGTAAAGGGGAATGTCAAGGCGGGAATATGGGGATGGGTGGACGGGGGGGGGGGGGGGGGGGAGGGGATTCCCTCCTAGAGGCAGGTTGGGGAGGGGACAGGGGGTATCCAAAGAGGAGACTCAGAAAAGGGGAAACATTGGAAATGTACATAAAAGGAGAAAAAAAGAAAAAAAAAAAAAAAGAAATACAGAAAACACAATCGCTCCATTTCGATCTCCTTCTTCCCTTTCCCATTTCCTTCTGCCTCTTCTCTCCTACCTCAGGTTCTGTGATGGTTGACAGCATTTTGATCATCTGTCCTGTGCAGGTTGCACTTTTTTAGCATTTGGAATCTGTGTTGTTCAGCCCTTCTCTACATTCTCCAAGTGTGAACATGATATTCACACTGGCCTGAGGGGAAGGCTGCCGCCTGCTATTGGGATGAGCGCCATACCAGTCAGTTCATGTCCCTAACCTGAAGTTTCATAACATTTGCAGCAATTTATTAGTGACATAAACAAGTCCAAAGCTAGCTGTCCCCACGGCTACCAGCCTTCTGACTCTCTAGCAGCCATCTGCAAAAGAGAGGAAGTCATGATTCAGAACTGTCAGAGAGGTGTCATATGCTCCCATGAAGAATTCTGGCACCTGTTCCAGTGCTGACTGTCCGGACTCCTTAGTCTATCAAGGGTTATCACTATCCTATTGCACAGCTAGCTCCCGAGTTAGTTAGCTTTCTGGTGTTGCTGAAAAGGATCACAACATCAAGGGCTTACAGATTTTCTCTCTTACTAGTTCTGGAAGGGCAGATCCCCAAACAATAGAGCTGTACTCCCTTCCCCTCAGGAGCTCTGGGAAATACTGTTTTCCTTTCTTTAGATGCCAGGAGAGTGTTTGCACTCTTGCTTGTATGCGCACATGACTTCCTCTTCTTTGTGTGTCTATCAGCAGGACACCTGCCATTGGATTTAGTGCCCACCTGGAGAACCCAAGAGAACTCCTTATCTCAAGACCTTAACTTACTCATAGGTTCCAGTGATTCTGATACGACTGCATTCATCCCTATATCACAGTTGCTTCTAAGTCTTCTACACAATGTTTACTGGGCTTGTATCAAAGGCTCAAAAATTTACTTTTCCTTTGCACACCTGAGGAAGTAATTAGGCAATATATTTTGAGGACATGTGGCATACTTCCATTTGAGGAAAGGTGAAAAGGTGGGAGGAGTTGGGGAAGGAACAGCCTGATGAGGGGTCACAGCTGGAAGTAGAGGCCCTGACCTGATGCACTTCTGATCCTTGACACTTGCAAGTACCTGCCACCAGGCAGGACACACCACAGGCGGGTTCAGGTAGCCATGCCTCACTCTAAATAAATGGATGAAATTCCAAAATGACAAGCATGGGAGCAGATGCAATTACACTCGAAAGCCATACATCCTTTCCACGGAGAGTCTGTTTGTCTTTCAGTAGAATGCAAATTTCAATGTTAGGACTATTTAAGATTGCAAATACATGAATCATTCAATGTAAATGTCACAGCCTGGTGACATGAAGAGGAGACTTGACTGGATAATGCAATTGTGTGAGGTGGACCCTCTGGGGAGGAAATGAAACACATGGAGGTAGGAGAGATTAGATGAGGTCTCCAGCCCTAATTCCACCCTCCTGGAGGGGGTAGTCCACGCCTGCTCACAAAGAAGAAAACACCCTTATAACTAAGTTTAAGAGTAATTCTGAGGAAATGATAAGAACAAATGGAAATGGGGGAAAGCAGAGTTTCCTGGGCTATTAAATTAGACTTTTGGAGGAATCTGCTCTCATATTCCCAGGCCAGCAAAGGAATCGAAGGCTTCCTCTCAGGATCTGAGACACTCCAAGGATGCCATGTATTTGATCCATAAGAAGTGGTCAGCTGTTCTTCCCTGGGCACTGGCTGGTGAGGAGCACATCTGTAACCACCGCCTTTTCATTTCTGCCTTTTCCAGTTCTCCTGGAGCACCTTACCACCAACACATGAGAAAATGCCCAGGACCCATCAATCAAAGTCTCACTGCAGTAAAAATGTAACTGACAAGAAAATTAGTCATTCTGCAAATTTCAGTTATTGAGAAAGTGCTGTCAAATTGGGTGAGAAATGACTCAACAGGCTACTTGGCTGAGGACACCCACTGGAGAAGCAAGGGATCAGTTAGCACAACTGACGTCTAAGAGTTCCGGATGTTCCTGCCAATGGCTTGATTTCTGAGAGGATGGAGTCGGTGTTAACTTAGATGGTTTCTCTTTCACAGGTTTTACTCATCCCAAAGATCTATGGTAGAAGCTAAACATGTCCTTTAGTCTGTAATCACAGCAGTGACCACTGGGACTTGTCTGTTGACATTTCATATTCATGAAGTGTTGACTAAGTGGAAGACAATTAGAAATGTAAGGCATCTGAAAATGCCTTGAGTCCAGTTTATGGCAAAGCCTAAAGAGGAGATGATTAAATAGGAATGCATTCAGACTTTTAGCTCTACCATCAGCCTAAGTGAAAAATTATTAAATAAAATAGGCTCTAAGTATTACCTAGTACAATGCAATTGAACTGAATTATTTACTAATTATTGGACAAGTACTCTGATATTGAGAACTAAAAGCTATTTCAATTTAGTCTACAAATTAGTTTATATCTAGTTTGATTCTAAGAATAAAATGAACACTAGGTGCAGTGGCACTTGTCTGATGCACACAGGAGGCTGAGCCAGGAGGATGAAAGGTCAAGGCCAGCCTAAGCCATGGAGTGAATTTGAGCCGATGCCTATGATTAGCCCTCAGACGCTACAGAAATCATTATCATGATCCTAAGTTCTCCAACAACTTCCTTGACTTCATTTCTGAAAGCAGCTTTAAGGAAATGGCTGCCTTTTTTGTGATGTTTACAAACTCTGAGCTTTAGTTAATTTTTTTTCCTTCCTTCTATACATGTAAAAATAATGAAGGTGGAAGCTGGAGAGATAACTCAGTGGTTAGAGCCTGGCAGTGTGCAGGGGTACCCTAACACCTGACTGATAAACAGAGCTGCTGATCTGTACCTGAAACCAAAATGCACCATGACCTTACCAGAGCAAGACAGTAACATTGACGCTGAGGAACCCCAGCTGGAAATCTGGGGGAATTCTAATATCATAGAGGTCCTTGGTGTTTCAAAGCAGCAAAACGGCTGTCACTTGATATTAAAGGAACTGATGCTATCCAAAACAGAATGTGTGGAAAATGTTCAGTAAGGCAAGAGTCACAATGGGCAGAGAGAACTGAACATCATGGCAGAGCACAGAGTACATCTTCATCTGTAGCCTTAGGACCAGGCATGGCTGTGGGCATCATACCGTGGGCATGGCTGGCTTGTCAAACATCTGCCCTGGGCAAGACCAAAAGGCCAGAGGAGGGTGGGTGGCATTTTATCTTTTTGGGAAAATGCCAAAGGAGAGTGGGGTGGCATTGTATCTCGTTGGGAAGCTGGAAGGGAAAAACTCTTCCTTTACAACGTTGGTATTTGATCCAATGTTTGGGGGTGGGGGGTGGGAAATGACCAGGAAATTTAAGTGAGCTACTCAAATATGTTGATAGGAATTTGAGGCAGAGGGGAAACCCAGGGCCTCATATGTGCCAGGCAAAGGCCCTGCCACTAACCCATACCAGCTTCCCTGGTAGAAGGTTGGTGCTTCGCTCTTGAGCTTGATCACAAAAATTCCCAGAGTCTGCTGAAACGGTGTTGATTTTTATAACAGACTCAGTGGTACTGTTCTACACCCTCTGCTGATCTTGGCTGGAGGCTGTGCAGGGAGTTCTTTAAAACAGAGCATGACCTGAAGAACAAATATTGTGAGTAGAGGGGATGTTTTCCTGGTGACTCCTGGAGGAGACACCATGTGAAGACTTTGTAAGGTGGTTGTGCTTTCCTGTGACACTTCTGCTTGGTGCTGGAGAAGGGACGTTCTCTCTCTCGGTACTAAAGGGATCTAGAAAGAAAACACAAAGCAGAGTCCAGCACAAAGCTCAGATATAGTTGATGGAGTGTTCCTGGAGACGGACAGGCAGTGCACAGGATTCCTCCTTCCCTTATCTTCTTTCTCCGTCTTCTTTTCCTTCTCCTGTGCAGAGGATGGAACCCAAAGCCACTCTATATGAGGCAAGTACTCTCTACCACTGAGTCACAGCTTTCTCTGAAGACAACTACATTTTCAGGGTGCTCTGCAGCAGTCCACCCTAATGGGAAAAGATTCCGCTTTGCCGGCCCTTCAGTTTAAGTGTCTGTCTGTGGCATGAGCCATGCTACATTCTGAGTACCATCGAGGTCCTGGTAGGTGCACCTCAGCTGTTGCCGCATCAGTCATGGGTATAGTATGTACCAGTACCAGCTGGAGTGATCTGGTGCTTTTCTGTCCGAGTGTGTATGGTCAGTTCTATCTCACTATTCCTAACTATGCTGTCCCTTCCTGGAGCTTGTATGCTCAGGATCTTTTCATGGAGGAGACAGAAGGCCAAGTGAGGTGTTTTGTTCCAGACCTCGAAGATACAGCCAGCAGCTTGCCTTTCTGTCCTAGTTCTCAGCTACGGCCTGCCTCTTGAGTTCAGAATGCTCTTTTATGTGTAAAATCCCCACGGACAGAGGGCCAGGTCCACACAGCCATTTATAAAATGGAGATATGGAGGAAATTTGTTTCCTACTCAGAGAAGAAAGAAATGCAAAATGAAATGGCTTTCTGTGTTTCAGTATTAGAACAGGCCTGGCACAATGGCGTGCGGCTCTCTCTGCAGGGTGGGGACTCCTGTAGCAGGGCAGCACACCAGGCCTTCCATGGGACGAAGTCATGTAAGCCTACTCTCTCATTCTCTTCTTCCTTAGAGCTCTCCTGCCTGGCTCATCCATGTTCCATCATCTTGCTGGACCCTAGGCCTGGTACCCCTGGTCCTGCACTCCAGTGACCCCACAGGTTGTTAGGTATAAGAGAGCAATGTTCTGAGTGAACTCTAAGTAGACCTGGTTTATGATGGGCTGTAGAGGGAGGTAAGGAGGTTGTTCAGTTGTTCTTTGTCCTTTGTACTTGGAAGATGGTGTCAGCAAGTATGGAGCACACACTTGCTCAACATCTTCCCTCATTTAAGTAGTTGCTTCTGGGTACCTAAACACTTTAACTTTTTCTCCATAATCCAGAGGGCAATACAGAAATGAGCTTGTCTCAGTGGGAACAAAGGTCAAAAAATTTTCTATTGATGCCATGTACTTCAAGAAGGATGTGTTAGATTAAAAAAGAAAGACAGAAAGAAAAAAGATAGGTGTTTATATCTTGGTTTTTATGTCATTATATTCTGAATTAGTCTATTTTGCACTTTGATGAAGTTTGTCTGTTTTTACATTTTGTATGCCAAATTTTCTGTCCAAAGTTCCATCCATCCCAACAAAAATATACTCTGAAAGTCTAACAGAAACAGCCTAGATGCTGCTGAAGTCCCGGTTCTCACTGTTTTCTGGGACTTTCCACTTAAGCCTCGTAGAGTCATTTGATATCATCTTCATGACTAAAAATGTGACTGCAATATTATTACTTAAATTATAATCAAATCATTCTCTTGCAGATTAAGACACTTACTCTTAGAAAAATAGCCAAATTGAATTAGGTGTGTCTTTTCTTGATAGATCAAAAGCGGCTCCATTAAATCAGCAGTTTCATATTAATGGCAGGAGACATGGCCTAGATGAGCAAAATACCCTTTGGGGCCATTCTGTACTCATGTAAGCGGAGATGGACATCCCCCCCAGTTCAGATGGAAAGTAGGACTGTATCCCAAGTCCCCAGGTGGGGAAGCCAGACATTCACCCACCCTGGTGGCTCATCCTGTGCGCATCTCCTCCCTCCTTATTCTTTCATTCTTCAAATTATTGTGCTTGCACACACACATCTATCCATCTGGTATTTGATTCCTGTATGTCCCCCAAGGAGTGAGGAAAGCATTTCCTTGCTCCTCAGTCCTCCTCTCAGTTTTGGCTCTTATAATCCCCAACGTTCACACCAAGGACTGAAGTACATTGGAGCATTCTAAAGCATATTATGGTAAGATTACCTTATAACTATTCTGAGTTCTGATCAGGGTGATATCTCACAGAGAAGAAATAAAAGATCCAATATTTATAGGATAAAAGTGTAGTGTTGGCACAGTGTTCTACTACTTGTGAAGCCTCTTTGTAGTCATGAACTTATTGAACAGTTCTGGAAACCTCAAACTATAGAAAAGACAAGATTAGAGCCCAAACAATTAGAGTTCACCCCATGAATAATGACGAGAGCCCAAACTCTTGAGCGTAGGCAAATTCAATGGACAGAGGCAAGGATGAAGGACGGATGGACGGATGGCCATGGGGCAAGGAGCTTGCTCCAAAGAACTCGCAAGGCTGGCCTCTTGCTTTCCATTGTGCTGTTTCAGTTCGTCCGTCTGTCCTTCCTTCCTTCCTTTCAGCTTGGAAATATGCAATGTGCAAAGGTAACTTAATTTGCCAATTGTGATGTTTGATGCTGACAGGGGTTGAGAATAGGCAACTCTACCTCTACCCTCTCTAGAACCAAAGTAGCACAAAGTAAATTGGCAATTTCTATAGCTAATCCGGCATAAATGGCGACCTCCTAGCTGCGTTATTATCTGCATAAGTGTTAGGAGAAGCAAGCATTTATAGTAATAAACTATATTAATTCAATGCTTTCTTTCATGCAACAAGGTTTAGGGATTTAATATACTCATTAAAGATAAAGTTAGCTTGCTTATTTCTGGTCACATTTTGAAGAAAACTAGGGGAGAATTCTACAGTTTTATTAATTGATTATTTTCGTAGACATTTTCAGTGAAAATGATTTAGAACCATCAGATATGGGTTATTAAGTCCCAATACCTATAGCACCAGGCAACAGTACAGCTTTCCCTTGTGAGATTCACTAGGCTTCTGAGCCACACTGAAATGCTGGGTGCTATTAGGAATGGATTGGCATCCTACAGCTGCTGTCTTCTGAAGTAACGAGGCTTCTGGCAAATGATTACTTTTAATCAGGCACCACTTGGTGTCATTAAAATATACTGAGGAGGGCACAATCATTTGTATAATGTGTCTGAGCAAATGAACTAAAAATTCAGGCTGAGAATCCACATGTCATTCATTGCAAAGAGCATGGTCGACGTCAAAGCCAGATTCCAGACATAGGCATACACCTGCTTCTAAGTGTGGTATCATGTCAACAGGGTACAGCCACCTCACCAGGTTACGCTTTAGAAGCTCCCCTCCCTCCCCCTCGAACAATCAGTAGTTGGCTACAGTAGAAATCAGGACCTAGAGGAGGGCTGAGAAGCTGCAATGGTTGTTGAACTTTGTGGCACTCCAGGTTAATTGGCAGAACTGAAGAGGAAAACAACTGGCAAGAGATGTGTTGGGAGCCCCAGCACAACACAGCAGAAGATAGGAGGCCAGGCTTGGGCCCAAGTGCCTATCAATCCCTGACTGTTTGGCTTGTTGGCCAGGCCTTGGGCCAGAATCACCACCCCTAACAAGAGGAGAAAGACCTTCCCTTGATGGGAAGAGTCACATCAATTTCTTGTTTCAGGCACCAGAACTTCCTCTTAATGGGTGAGAAAGATTGCACGGCAAATGTTTTGTCACCTAAAAGCAGAACACAAGAGCGAGGGACAAGACTGAATTTCAGCTATAGAAGCCTGAGATCCCCCCTCTGGCAGATTCTAAACTGTCAGTGACTCACAGTTTAGGCTACTGTTTCTGACTGTCCGCACCTACCTCTGATGAAACTTAGAAATGTTACTTTGGGAATCCCCTTGGTACTTCTCCCGACTTCCCCACAGCCATGTAGACAACACAGTTGGTTCTCATTGTTTTCCTTAAATATCCCATATGCAGGTCACTGGGAGTACTCGGTCCAGAACACAGCTATGTGGACCATGGGGGTCAAGAAGACCATGGCAATGATTCCTCACTCAAGGATGATTAAATGTGAGTTCATGGAGAACATAAAAGACATGTCACTCATGGGCTCTACCTCCTCTCAGTCTGTAGCTGATACAGCTTATCTTGCTGTGCTGACAGGTCAGGTACTAAGAGAAGGGAGCTGGCTACAGTGCTGGTGTGGGAGGGGACGTGTAGAGTAGGGTTCTGAGACTGAATGGACTCTACATAGGCAGGGCAAGAGTGATGGAGGAGGCCAGAGGGAAGAACTGGAGATATTCTAAGAAGCCATGCTCAGAGAAAGGAGGAAAGGAACACAGGCTGCCTTGGGAAGCCCACGCCTCGGGACCAGCACATATTCAGGAAGCTAGTAAGTTAGACTGCCAACAGAAGCAAAATAGGAAGATAGGTCTGGCAGCTAGGCACCGAGCTGGAGAGCAAGGGGACAAAATATCATATAAGGGCGTGCCCAGAAAACTCTAGAAACAGCTTTAGTAGCTGCCTCCAGGAGGACAGGCAATAAAATGCCAATGCTGTGCCTCACTCCATAATTAAATAATTTTACATATAGTTTACTATATAGTTAGTCTTGAGATAGAAGGGTGAAAAAAAATTTAAACATGGCTACAGGTAAGAATAATATGTGTTTCAAAATTCCCCAAGGAGCAGATTTAAAAAAAAAAAAAATGTTCCTATAAGCAACCAGCAAGCATAAATGGTGATTAACTTCACATTAACCTCATAATCACATTGGGTTATGATTGTCAGTTAAAAGGAAAATTAAAAATAGGAGGGATCACAAATCTGAGGCCAGCTTTGCTATAACACAAGATTCAAAAGTAAATGAGTAAATAAAATAAGCATTATTTTGTGTCTGAGATTCTTGAAGTAAAGGCATGTTACTGTGACAGGTAGAGCAAAGCAAGAGAAAGAGCAGGAAGCAGGGGACAGAGAGAACACATGAACCTATGGATGTGACAGAACTTTCCAGAGCATGCTTGCGCTTTGGGTGCTTCCTCTCTTTGAAATTCAAGTTAAGACTGTATAGTTAATGAGCTATTTCTGCTAACTTTTCTTGTACAGGAATGATAAATGGGTTTCCCATCTTTTGATTTGTGATTATTAATACAAGGTTATTGAAATCATCCCGCCACACACATGTGCTGAATATTGAAGTTAGGGTCTGTATAAGGTAGGAAAATATACACCTTTATTGTTATTATTTTTTAAAGGTGGCAAGAGAACCCCTATGGGCTGTGAAAAGAAACACCTTTGAGTAGGAGGGTTCAGAGCCTCTCCCTGTCACAATCCACCAGAACAAGCTACTTTCTGTGATGATGGAACCACTACAGAACATAATAACTGGGTCAATTTTCTGCAGAGATGGGTCTCTGAATGTGATTGTCTCATTGTACTTGTTGATAAGTGACTACCAGGGCTCTCCTTTGGTGATTATAATTAGCTAACTGGTGCCACAAGCCAGGCGATCACCAAGGATTAAATAGCCAGTGAAAAGGTCAAAAGTTAGCAATCACCACAACCTTGGGCTCTGTGACAATGCTAATCTTTCTGCAGTCGAGCATGGAACATTTGTACACATAAGTTGATTTTTAACAGTGCTTTTCTATACAAATAGCACCAATAAGCTGATGTATGAAGCTGAAATATTTTTAGGTGGACATAACTGTAAATGTTCACAAGTCAATATATGCAGTGTATTGGAAACAAGCTCTTGCTTTATTTCAATTAATGTGCCCTCTACCAAGTCTAGTCAGGGATGTGCACATGGAGACTGGGAAGTGAAATTGCCTGTTAAATGTCTGGGTGTTGTTTGGGAATGAAGGCAAAGGTCACAAGGACCTTAGATCTGAGGCTCTCTCTGTTCACCATAAAACAGGCAAGTGATAAAACATCTTGAAAATGCAATGAGTATCCATGCAATCTGGGACAAACAGAAAGGACAAATTGCAGTGTGTGTGTGTGTGTGTGTGTGTGTGTGTGTGTGTGTGTGTGTGTGTGTGTGTTTTCCTCCTTTCTGGTACATGGGCCTCTGCACCTTGCAGAAGGCTTTGACTGATGGTTCCTCTTACTCATTGCTTCCCTAGCCCTCTGCTCGGACTCGATGGGCTGTGGGAATCCCTCAGAAGGCAGGTCACACACAGTCTGGGTTCCTGCAGCCCAGAGGTCTCTTAGAAGGTGATGATCAGACTCTGAGGGGGCTATTAACTTGGGTGGTAAAATGTACAGTTTTACTTTCAGTATACCCTCTGAAATGATGTATTTCCTTCCATTATACACAGACATCAAACCACAGTGACTGTACTTATGGAAACCACAGACCCTTTCACAGTACATGATGTTGTTGCCCATGATTCAAAACACTAATTCTTACTAAAGCCTCACAGTTACTGAGCAGTACAACTGTTCCACTGTTGTTATAGATAGCTAGCCATGTGCAGGTGTGTTTGATTATAAAAAAAAAAAAATTCCATGAACATAAATACAAGCTGCTGAGTCCATTGGTTGTTTATGTATATATGGTTTCGGGGTGGAACCTCTGGACTGTATAACCAATACCAGAGCTCACCCTCGCTCAGGCGAATGCTCCCTCCCCAGCAGTCATCACTTGCCTACAGTCATGTATACATATATACATACATACATACATATAAAACAATAATCAACGGAAAAGAGGCTATCAATTTGAGAGTGGGGGCTGTGGGAGGAGCTACGGAAGGGAACCTGAGAGGGGCTGGAGGGAGGACAGGGGCAAAGTGATACAATTTTATTTTAATTAAAAATGTATTCTTAAAATAAGCATTCTGCTATAACTGATTTCCTTTGTAAAACTATGTGCTTTATTTTCTGCACTTACAAACATTTTAGGAAAGGCAGAAGGCCCTCAGCACAAAGGAGGCGGAGTACTCCATTCTTTTCGGTATTCTCTAGAATGACAGGGCAACCAGTGACCCTAACACCGCAGACTCTCGGGTGGGTTGGGGGTGTGCCCACCGGACACAGAGTGACACACAGCCTAATTGTGGAATTCTGCCTCTTTTCCCCATGCCACAACATCGACTCCAGCCATATCTGACAGCTGAAGGACAGCTGTCCTGGAGAGGCTGGGCACAGCCCCATATCCACTGTGAGGAGGGGGATTTTGAGCCAGTTTACAGTTCCATGAAGATCAAGGCAGAGTGCCTGTGAGATGTGAATCTCTAATAAAAGAGAGAGAAAAAAAGTAATTTCAAGATAGGAGAATAAAAGTCTATTAAGATTTCAACAACAAAAGTTATATACATTTACTTTGTCTTTACAGAGTACTCAGTGTAAAAGGGGACTGGGGACAGAAACCCTTCAAGAACAACCTTGCAGGAAACTGTGTTCCTTTTACTCAGATCTGTCCCTTCTAAGCAGCTATTAGCAGGTGGGAGGGAAGGGAGTCACACTGGTGAAGCATGTATCATTGCCTTTGCAAGCCCCTTTCTCAGACATGGAAACTGAGGCCAGGGAACTGGCCCTCTTGCCTCAAGTTGCTATCTCAACTTATCACTAAGTGGCCCGACTGTCATCTGATAATATGTTGAGAAACAGCCCAGAGTCGCCATAGGTTCTAATAAAGTAAGCAACCCTGTATCTTTTTACAGCTAGGTACCAGGTGAAAGGCTGGAGAGCCTGCTGGAGCCACTCTCCTCATTTCTGTTCTCTGGGATAGATTCTGACCCCAGGCTGGGCTGGGGAGGCTGGTGAGATGAACCAATGGAAAATCGACAGGGAGCAGTAGTCAGTCATCTGAACCAACAGCTACACACAGGGCTTCAAAGCAACACAAAACAGGTAATTTAATTTCATAAAGGGATCTTTCTACCATTTGTTTTTTCCTCTCAGCCTATTGAAATGTACACACCATGAGGACAAAGTCCAGGGCACTCTTCAGCTGCAATTTTACCTCTGCACATATTTAATGTGTTGCTGGGGATGAAGCGTTTCATGGTTCCTGTGCTTAGCAAATGAAATAAATCAATGTGTTATGTGAGAGGCTTTCCCCCCTTGCTGCTTGGGGGAAGTGCTCTTTACTTTTCAACTAACAGGAGCTTAACGAACCATTCCACATTTAAACCCCTTGGAAAGGTCAGAATGCCTAGTTCTTAATTAGTTTTTTTTTTAAAAAGCTGAGTAATACTATTTTCCTTTTATGTGTCCACATGGGTAGTGGTGCTTAAAAAAAATTACTAAAAATAAACAATGCTAGAGAGCAAGAAATCTTTTTGTTTCTTAAATATAGATACTCATAGGTCTTTATAAAACAAGACACAGAGAGATGACCTGGCCCAGGATTTTATTAAATATAATCAAAGAACCAGGGAATTTGGGTTGCCATGGAAGTCGGGCCTAAATAAAGTTTATCACACTGTGCTGACTTAGCATTGTGCTTTGAAATGATAAAGCCAATGTGCCATAAAAAACACAGGTCACTCAACAGTTAGGTTCCTTTGCTTGAATTTCTTTTAAATTTTTATGCTTAAAGTTCCCAGTCTGTACTAAAAAAGCCCCGGCTTTGTGGTATAACAGAAATAGGTACTCAAGGCTCGCCTCTGCTTCATGCTTGGGCCAGTCTCATTTTTCTGTCCTAATTGCAGCAGACAGCATTTCGGCTTTGTCAGCCCTACCTGCTCTGAATAGGAGCACTTTTGCCCCCCCCTCCCCCTCCCGTCAAAGACCAGGGAAGAAAGCGCTCTCTCTGGTTGGCAGCAGTCTTGGATCCTCGCCCCCGGCCATACTGTGCAATCACGCTGTTTATCCCACTGTAACAATCAGACAGCGAGAGCTGAGCACCTGGTACTCCCGGCCCTGGCCTTCCTTGGCAGCTGACGGGCAACCTCGCTGCCAGGTGGTCGCGCTTCAATTACATTAGCTAGCCATTCTAGGGTTAACGAGGACCCACTTTCCTCAGAATGCCCCGAGAAAATCAGTTATTCATAAAAGACAGTATGCCTTTTGTTGATAGCTGAACAATGTTGCTGAATATCCATTAAATTAAATTCTCCTTATTGGACTGAATAATGCAATAGCGATAGCCCCAGCTAGAAGTTTGCATGTTTATTTACCAAATTTCTGAATAATTTATACACAGATCCTGGCTCTATTTTTCATTTGGTGGCCAAATGCTTCTTTGGAATAGGTCTGTGTGGCTTTGCCTTCGTTTTAATACAGGCTGACACTCACTCACAAATGGAAAACAAATGAAGGCATGCCGTAATGGAGTGGTGAGGAAAGGAAATTGTACTTTGACTCAGAATTCACCTTCCAATTTTCTATTGCAGGAGGACTTTTAGATTTGCACAGATGCTTTTGGGGGCTGTTTCATCTGAGAAGCTTTTTCTGCACAAAAAAAGGAAGACAGTGTGCTGGTCGGTCGTTAATCTCCAAGCAAGGAACTATTACCAGTGCTTAGGTACACAGTGGCCCTGTGGAGACCTGGTGGTAACTGAATTTGATGGACAGCTAGACTGTGTCTCCCTGCCTCAATCCTTCTGGAGAGCTGTCATCTGTGATCCTTGGCAGCAGAGACTACAGGGACAGGAAAGTCATGAACTGAAAGGTTTCCCTCCTTTTTGCTCTTCCCCAAGTAGAGAGTGGGTATAGGAGGAATACTCCCTCCTCTTGGGATGTGGGATGTTGCCCATGTTTAGAGGAATGGGCCTTCAGTCTCAGATACATGGTTGCCCAGCTAGACTGCTGTGAAAAAGCTGTAAGAGGCAATGCAGAGAAACAAGCACAGGGGAGAACAAAGCCACTTAAATACTATTGTCTAGGAACTGAGTCTTAGTTGACTGGGAAGTAATGTTTAGACTTAATTCATTTTTTTCCCAGTGTTATATACAGGGACTCACATATGTTGGGCAAGCACTCAACCCTGATAAACCCCAAGACCAGGAGATAAGTTTAGAACAGGATGCAGGAAAAACCCTGAGAGTTTTTTTCACCCCTAAAGTTAAATCACTCGAAGGACATATTAGCTATCACAAAGAAGAGAAGACAATGGGAAAATTCTATTGGATTTCCCTTTCATTTAGGGGAGAAAAGATCTTGCTCCCCCCCCTTTGGTGATGAAAAAGATTGAATAAATCTAGCAAGAAAGGCAAACCTCAGTTGATATGCAAATGCAAAGGAGTCTGGAAGAGGGGTTTTTAGGCTTAGCAGTGGCACAGTACAGCAGCTGGGAGGCGGGGAGCAGGGCTGGGAGTGTGAACCTGTGGGAAGTACCACTCCTAGTTGGTGTCTTGGAGGCCTTGGGCAAGTCACGCTTTTCCTATGTCTTCTCTTTTTGCAAGATGGGGGCATTTTGCAGACATTTAGCACCTTGCGTGGTTGGAGAGCTTAGGTTTTGAAGCTAGCCTGCAGACCATTCCTGAGCATGTGCTCATAGTTCATGAACTTCCTCACTGCCCTCCTTCACCCCAATCTTGTTCAAGATGTGAGTATAACCCTGCACTGTGGTCTTGAACATAATCACCTCACCAAGTTTCTCTGACTTGAGACATCAAAAGCAAACTAGAACCCAGCGCCACAGCAAAGCCAACACCCTGGAATTACTGTTCCTGGTGGGTGAAGTACCAAGAGCACAGCCTACAATGGGGCACTCAGAAAGGCATGCTCCTAGCTTGCTTCCTGATCATCTCTGATAAACACTTGGGCTTTTTCTTGTCATTTATCTTCCCAGGCAGGCTGGTGTCTGGTCACAATGCACGTTTCCAGTAACATTGTCTCTGAATGATAAGATCCACCTTGAACAAGGCTCCAACACAAAGGCTGTCGAATGTGCCTGTGACAAAGCGGACACTCTTCTATGCCTCAAAAACAATGGCTGACACTTCTGTATGAATAGACAGAAGGCACATCAAAGACAGCCTTTCACAGGGAAAAATTATGTGATGCCCACTTTAATCTCTCAGAAAACCTATGCACAAACTGTACCCAATTTTATTTTTCAGATAAATACTAAGGCTTGATACAAGGACATCTTTTTCTTTGCAGTTAAAAGAGGAGGAGACAAAGATATGCTAGCATAGCCTTTGAACTTTTGAAAGCTGTATCAATGGACCAAGGTACTTAACCACTGATACAAGGGCAGAGATTTTACAATAGCTGCATTTAAAGCATTTTGACTAAAACCAGTCATTATTATAGTCATTATTATTATTAAAGAAAGGCACTGATATCCACATTTTTCTTAAAGCTACATACTTTTTAATACTATTAACCCTTTGATCAATTAACAAGGTCTAAACAGAGAAGGCTTATAAAATCACAAAGGCCCAGGGCTGTGATTTGGAGGGCCACACTCATTCCTTAAATAAGGATGCAGAACAAATGCCTTGTGGGTAGGACAGGAAAATGCCCTCCAGTGAACAGATGCCTCAGGACTGGGGTAACTCCATGGTGACTCTTCTGAAAGTGCGTTTGTTTGGGAGGTAGGACTGTGGAATGGTGTCTGTGATGGCTCCTGAGCTCTCCTCTCTTCTTGCACCCTCAGGTTCCTCTCCTGCTTTAGGTATCCTACTGTGATGCTGCTGCTGCTTGTTTTCCATTCTTTCAGCTAGTTCAATCTCACCCAGGGGACTCAACTTCCTCCTTCTAGCCAGGCTGCTAGTCTGATTTATTTAACCTTGTGACTTTTCTTACAACTGCAGTCTTGATGGTTGTACAGCTCAAGTTCCAAGCCTAGCATTATCTATTCTCTGGTCACACCTCAGGAAGTCAGACCCCTCTGCAGTTCATGGTTTCCTCAAGTCTAGATGGTGACATGTGGTACTTATATGAAGCACTTAGTACAGGGCACAACACAAACTGAGCCTTAGGGAGGGCAGACTATCTAACATAACCACTCCCAGTTCTGAAAGCGACCATGGTTCCGTGCCCCCATTTCCCATAAGGTAGCATTGATCCTTCTTTCTAGACCTAGGCACCTCCAATCCTTGCTTAGGGTCAGGGTCGGTCAATGTTGGTGACTTCCACATGATGCCATTGTACAGTTGGGCTTGGTAAGACACTGCCCACTATCTACACAGGGCTCAGACTGGGAAGGCACTCTCCCGAGATAGAGACCATTGAGGAACACTGCTTATTGGTTCTGTCTGTCTCTGTCTCTGTCTCTCTCATACTCAGTCATCTTTCTCATACAGCCCAGGCCCACATGCCCAGAGGATGACACTGCCCACAGGAGGCTGAGCCCTCCTCCATCAACTAGCCACTGGCCAGTCTAATGGAGGCAATCCCTTAACTGAGGTTCCCTCTTTCCAGATGCCTGTATTTTGTGCTAGTTAGGTTGACAACAAATGATCTTTAAAAGAAAACCTGGCTAAAATCAAATAATTCCTTTGAAAGAAGCTCTATAGATCTGAATTTGGGAGCATCTTTTGAAAAGTCATACTCTTGAAATGGCCAGAACCAAGGCACCCTACTAACCTGAACCTTCAAAGCACAGTACTTTAAAGGCTTTCTTTCCTGTCACACATGACTCAGAGTCCTCCCTCCCTCTCTGTCTGTGTCTCTTTTCCTTTTTTTTTTTTTTTTGGTTTTCCAAGACCGGGTTTCCCTGTATAGCCCTGGCTATCCTGAAACTTGCTCTGTAGACCTCAGAGATCTGCTTGCCTTGGACCTGTGAGTGCTGTGATTAAAAGCATGTACCATCACTACCTGGCTAAAGTCCATTTTCTTAATGCCAAAAATCACTGACCTGCTGAGGCACCTCTCCCTTTAACAGGACTGATGGTCAGTAACATTTAATATCCCAAGAGCACCGTGGACTGTTAAGCAGATGTCAGGTTCTAGCTACAGGAAGGTACCGTTAAAGAGTGACAGGGGTGCAGCGAAAAGTCAAAATTTTTCTCCCCCCTCCATTTCCCTATTATGAAGGTTTAACTTAAAAATAAGTAAAAATCATTTAGAAAACTCAAAAAATAATTTTAGACAAATTGTAATTCAGTGGAATATTGTGATAATCAATTTTTTTGAAAAACACATCTTACAGTAAAGAGAGGTAATTTTTCTTTTTATGAGAGGTAAATTTTCAAAGAAGATTCTGAAATTAAGGCAGATAAGACTAGGAGAAGGAGGGAAGCAATAAGGAAAAGGTGGAGAGGCAGAGGAACAGGGGAATGCAGAGGGAAGATGGAGGAGGGAAGGAAGGGAGACATACAGAAATGAGAGGGAGACGAATGCTAACTACCCTAACTGAACAGTGTACATTATAGATATACACTGAAACATCACTGCATCTCACACACACACACACACACACACACACCACACCACACGCACGCCATGGTTAATTGAAATAAAACCAGAAGAGGTTGGGAAGAAGCAGCAGACCCTAATGCCATGGGAGAAGCCTGCCCTCTGTTCCAGGAGCACTGTAGAAAGCCAGTGCACCGACCCCCAGGAAGAGATGGCTTAGCCATGTCTTAGCCCCACCCCAGGGAGTACCAACTAACCTGAGCTGCTGGAGGGATGATGTTCAGACTAATGTGAACAGGCCCTGTGGTTTCTACTTTGATAATCAAGTGAATTATTGGGCTGAACTACTGCATGCCACTTCCGCATGGGCCAGGATCCATGATGGAGTGGGGACATCCAATAACTTCTCAGGAGCGATGAGCTTCATTCAAATATACATTTAGAAATGACACTAAGGCCAAATGCTATTTTTTGAGCACCCTGGTTGCCATGGTTTGGCTAAGTTTTGGGTTGGTAACCCTTCTGTCACAGTCTGAATCCACTCACATTGGTCTCTCTGGTGTCTGGCATAGGCAGATTTTGATCATCTTTGTTTGGACATTTTAGTTTTAATAAAAGTTGCATTTAAAGCATTGATAATTTTCTCCAGTTACAATTTTTTATTGCAATAAAATCAATGGTTTACGTCCTTTTTTTTTTTTTTTCCTGTGCAGTGGTAAATAAGGCAGGCTATCACTGCTCAGCACCAGAGGTGGTAGCTGTCTGGGCCAATGGCAGACTTAAAGATTCACTAACCTCCCAGGTAAAGGTGAATTTCACTGGCTAATTATTTCAAAGTCCTCTCAGAAGCAGGATTTCCAATACTTTGTATTATGTACAAAAACAACATTCATGGGGCACAACACCTAGAATAATCAGAAACACAGGGTAAGGGCTAACAGCTTTAAAGAACCCTGTTCAACAGGCAGGGACCTCCCCACCAAGGGGCTTCCAAGAAGCCCCGCAAAGCACCTGGGCTCTGGAGGTATCCTTTACCTACAGTTCCCCACGCAAACTGTTCTCTGGGGAGGAAAGGGAGTGGGTGTTCATAGTTATTGCCCATTTGTATAATTGGAAACAGCCACAGAGAATCATATAAAAATGCCCTTCTCTAGTAATTTTATGTATTTCAATATGAAAGGAAGTACCGAAGCCCATCCTGTAACTGTCCTCCAATTCTTGAAATTATGAAATTATCTCTGTGAGCACCTTTGAGGGGATATGAGGGACAATCTTTTACTTCGACAGAGAGCTACAGGATCTCTTGTATGGCAAACTAGGCTTGAGTTTACGCTGAAGGTGAAAATAACCTTGAACTTCTGGTTCCCCTACTTCCACCTTTCACCTGCGGGATTACAGAGGCATGCCATCCTGTCTGTAAGGTTTATGCATCGATAGGGACTGAGCCCAGGGTTTCTTGCATTGTAGGCAAGCACATTATCAGCTCCACTTTCATGTTTACCAGCCAAGCTCTGCCTTTATGTTTACAGTAACATTGGTAACTATGACTTTAGCTCTCCTACTAAATGAGGGAACGATGACAGCTGTTCCATTCCATGCTGATGGGGCTAAGTAAGACCTGGGTGTAGTGGCATACACCTTTAATCCTAGCACTTGGGAGGCAGAGGCAGGTGGATCTGAGTTTGAGGCCAGCCTGATCTACAGAGTGATTTCCAGGACAGCCACAGATCCACAGAGAAACCCTATCTTGGAAAACCAAACCCCAAACCAACAAACAAACAACAGAAAAGTGAGTATTCAGGAATCTTTTCTTTCATTATAAGAACATAAGCCAATGCCATGACGAGCCCTGAATACAACACCAGCGAGACTCTAACATGTCTCTGATAGAAAGAAATTCCAGGGTGCAATAGCATTTGATAGGGGACATTGGAGCTTAATCTGAAAGTCAGATAGTTCTTAAGGAAAGGCTTGTGAATCCTATGCATTGGTCTTTTGTGGAGGTAAAAAAATAAATAAAAAAATAAGCATCCAGCCTTGGTGTGTAACAAGATGTTTAACAAAATGAACAAGGTTAGTTGGGTTCCATTTGTACATATATCAAAGTTTCTATCAATAAACTTCTGGACACAGGATGGATTTGACAACACACTAAAGAGACTAAGCAAATATCGAAATTTAAAGAGTATTTTGCGTGAGTTTTAACAATTTTCTATACTGGAAATTCAGTGGGCACTGCATTACTTTGATAGCATCTTAGCTACACAGTTTCTCTACAGCACATATTCTGAAAACCAGTAACATTTCTGAAATTCCACTGTTTCTGTAACTTTAATTTCAGAAAAAGAAATCCCCAAATAACAAGTCAACATTTTCTTGATTGAAACAAAATGCAGCTTCATAAAAATGGAATCTTTACTCTTAGCAAGGACAAAGATTATGAACACTGGTCAATAATTCCCTTATTTACAGTGATATGACCCTGGGTTTAGGAATATATAGTGACATGAAAACTATGTCAGCCTTCAAGAGAGGACTGAACACAAGTCCTGAGTCCACAATTAGCACCTACCACAGAGGGCTTCCAAGAGTGTCCCCATGAAAACCTGGAATGTATGTCTCATTCAACAACATGAGAAGACAGCTTTTTTCAGGCACAGAGCACATTACCAGGTTCATTAATTAAACAGTGCGGGCGGAGCAGATGGATGCTACCTACGCTCCAATGATGCTAAATTGGGACAGAGGTTTGCAGTCCTTAATGAGACTCCATAAAATGAATGATTACATAGTGATCCCAAGTAAACAAACCAGGGAAGAGCTGGACTGCAGGCAACAAGTCCTGCAACATGGTAACAAGGAAACCAACCGGGGAAGTATCTAATACGCATACCTTTGAGGTCATTAAAGCCCGGATCAAGCTGGCTCAGAAAAGCAGGAGTCTACAGATGACACCGGACAAGAATATAAGAATGCCTGGCTGTGGAAATGAATGGAAGAGAAGCCGTTTCTGTCACATATGTGCTGTGTAACTGAGATCGACTCTCAAGCTTCCCCTCATCTTCAGAGAAGAACATGCAAAATATATGTGCAAGGGAAGCCCTCCAGAAGATGAGGGTTATTTTTAGCCATAGCTTTTCTTTATCACTAGTTAATTCTGTACTTTGTTGCTATGTCCCTCCCTCTTTCTTGTCCTAGACTATGCTGCACATGAACTTGTATAGTAACTCTGAATGTGTCTTCTAGACTCATGGAAGAGGAGCAGAAAGCTACAAAAAATTCCCTGAAGACATCAGCTGTTGTCTGGAACACACTACATACAATCTTGAGAATGACCTTCTAGGTTTTCCAGCTAAGACAGCACAATTCCAGAGAGCATCTGAAAACTTTGGAGTAACAATGGGAGAAGTGGCAGTGGCGCACCCTACAGCACAGCCTAGGGAGTCCACAGTAGCTTTGTGCGTCACTGTTCTGATACTACTTGGTCGATACTGTGGCCCCAGTTCCCTGTTATGATGTAAGATGCTCTTTCGTGACAGTTTCCTCTGCTCTCTCTCACTCTCCCATTACATCTGGCCTATGCTTCAAGGCCTTCACATCTGTTTTAGAAAAAAGGGCAGGGTACAAGCCAATTCAACACCGACAAATAAATGTCTGCAAAAACTCAGGAACATCACTACAATGGAAGCATGTTTTGGACTCTTCACCAAGGCATGTACAGTGAGTTATATTAATTACGTGCTTATTTTGGTCTAGCCTCTGGCAAGAATATATGCATTTAATGTTTCTACTGAATTTTAATTTAGAAGCTCTATAAATAAAGGTGGGGTTATGTACATAATTTCAAAATAAGAACACTTCCCATTCTACTTTTCCTTTATCCCTCTATTCTATCTTTATTCCATACAATTAGGGTTGAGAGCAGTGGTTCGCAACCTAATGTTGACCCTTTTATACAATGCCTCATGCTGTGGTGACCCCCAACCATAAAATTATTTTGTTTCTACTTCATAACTATAATTTTGCTACTGTTATGAATCATATCTGATATGGGACCCCCATGAAAGGGTCAATTAACTTGCAAAGGGACTGTGACCCACAGGTTGAAAGTCTGGGTAACAGTCCTGAGCGAGTATGTTAAAATTAAGAAGAATTTGTAAACCTTTAAACCTTTAATGACCTTCTGTTTTGCCTGGAGACAAGTGAGGAAGGGCATTGGGTCTTAAAAGCCAAGCTGCCCAGGTGTTCATTCAGTCTAACCCTACTCCTACTGAGGGCCCAGGCCAAGTTCTGCTTGCTACACCTTCAGTTTCTCCATTTGCAAAGTAAGGCTGACACATTCTGTAGGGCTGTCTAAGAGTGTGAATTATGGTCCAGTGGTCCTCACCTTCTGTATATTGTTGACGAGGCTACATTTTTGCACATTTTCCATCCATGCCAAGTGACTCCTGGAACTCAGCCGGACTCTACGTCCACAGGCTAGTTAAATAGCATGTTATCCATCACATGCCAACACAAGTACCAGGTGGTGTTTCCACTTCTGTTCTTCACAAAATTTTTGATTATTCTGTTGCATTTTTGTCTCACTTTGTAAGAGTGACTGGACACAGGATAAAATCAAGTGCTTGTGGTAGTAACAGCTATAGCTCTCAACTCAGAAGTTTCCAGCAAAACTAGATATCCTTACACATATTAAATATGGGAATCTTAAGTGCTTAGTTAAAATTTTGTCTTGCCAAATATACCAGCTCATTTCCAGTGACAAAGGGCAAAGATATTAGGATGCCTTTGGAAAACACACAAGTGCCAGGATCTAAGACGGAAGGCATGCTCAGGAATAGGCAGTGTTTCTGTTTCATTTTCTGAACCTAGATGACAATTCCCATGAATCTGAGCACAGTTTTCAATTTGGATCTATAGATCAAAATAAAACCGCATTCAAAGATGGAACACAAATGAAATATAATTATTGACAATACCAGTCTCCATCTTCTTTCCCACAACAAGATAAACATTTTTTTTATAATTTGCAAAATTATAATTTTTTTTATAATTCTGTATTATTTCATAGGCTGAGGTTCCTTTAAGGATTCAATATATTTGCCAGATTCAAACAGCAAACGATCCCTGTGCCAGACTGTGACTAAGAAACACATAATCAGAAATGGTATTGGAGATTCTCAACTCTAAAATGCTTAAATAAAATGTTCAATAAGGGATCATTTATAAAAGCAGCCAATATTTCGATCACTAAAAAGGAAGGCTAACTGCATAAATGTGAACAATCTCTTTTTAGTTCACAAAAATCTGATATTATATACATTTGCATAAATGGCCCCAAAACACAGAATTCTGAACATTCTCTTACAACTTTATAAAACTATGGCATGAGCAGCCTAGAGTGTCCGACAAATAGGTCACCGTGTCACCAGGCAGACAGTGGATTCTACGGAATGTTAAAGGGATAGCAATCATGTGGGCAATGGCCTCCGGTGCTCTGGCTCGTCCACATCGTGCTTCTGATACTCTTCTCTTTCTCTCTTTCCCTGTTGGTGAGACTGGGATTGAACTGGGCGCCTTGCACACACTAGTGTGTTCTCTGCCATTGAGTTCTATCCCAGCCTAATTTTGTTTAAAAAAAAAAAAAAGCCTATCAAACTGTTACATTCTTCCAATGTGAGGAAGGAATTCAAAAGTAAAGCTTACAACCCCCCCACCCCACCCCACCCCCCACTGGAGAGAAAATATTTTTTAATAGAATTTTGAAACAAACTCACCAAATGCTAAGAGAGCTTTTAGTAAGCAGACATTTCAGACAACACCTCAAAAAACATTTTTCTGGAGCCCCCCCCAAGACTTTTTAGCCTGAGGGGTTAAAAGTGTGGGTGTGGAAGTCAGCTTTTGTTTGAAAAATTAGCAATGCTATGAGTCACCCTGCATTAGCAGCAGAGGAGTTTTGCATCTTGTACGAATCCAGACACCATATGCCATGCGAAGGCCTATTACTTTATTCGGTGCCACCGCTGACAGGCAGCCACGTGGGTATCCCCAGTGGAAGGGCTGTCTCCTCCCGGCGGCGAGGACAGGAACCCAGTGAGCTGAACACATCCGACATTGTACAGAGCAGCAGGAACAGCTGGTAAGCTAGCAAGCAGCAAGGGCTAGCTAGGAGCTCCGATGCTAATGAGCCTGGCAACAATGCAGGCCTTCAGAGGAGCCAGCCCAATGTCTATGTGTTCTCACAAAGCCTCCAGAGGAGAATCTGCTCATTCATGCCTTCAGTCTCATTAAAACACATACTGGTGTTAGTAGTTTATCAAAAGCTGCTCTAACTTACAAGTTATAAATCTCCCCAACAGTTTCAACATGTTTTAAAAAGTGGCACTGAACTGTGTGGAGAAGCCCACGGGTCTGTCTGGGTAGCAGGGACATTTTAAGGGGCAATGGTGAACAGTGGGCTAGCAGAACAAGCAGAGCAGCTGCTGCTGGGTTCAGGTCCCAGCTCCCACACTCACAGAACTGTGTGGCCTCCAGCAGGTTATCTAACCTCTCTGTGCTCTGCTTGTGATCTTATCAGATGTCACTCCTACATTTACATAGTGTGTTCCTAGGATACGTCTCTTCTTAAGTTGCTGGAAGGACCTGTGGACTGAATACACAGGTGAAGTTCTTAGTGCCTGGACTGAGCACAAGTTGGCAAACCTATGTAAACTGATGTCTATTCCTGGGGACCAGTGCATGGAGCACTAAGAGGCTTGGCCCACAACATCAGCCAGCAGACATCTCCTGAGGGCAAGGTTTAAGTGCAGGGAGGGAGATCACAGTGGAGTGTAGGGAGTTGTGGGGGCTCTGGTGATTCCAGACAGGATTACTCATGGCCATGGGTTGGGTGGGCTTCCCAGAAGCACCTGGGGTTCCCTGACTGCTAAGATCTTTGGTGGTTTTGGGTATATGGGAGGCTCTTGGCTGAAAAGCGTTCACTTCTGAGCAGTCCTTGCTCCACTTAGGACTTGTGACTCCTGTTTATTCTTCCAAGCCAGGCCAGAGACTTGGGACATTGCTCTGAGTTCTGAGTTGAACCTGCCGTGGTAGCCATTAAGAAACTGCACTGCTCTTCAATGTAACAGGCTGTCTTCCAGCAATGCCCCTTGAGGACCAGAGCCATGCCTTCTGTAAGATTACCCTCAGCAATAGCAAGGGTCTGGAAGACAGCAAAGACCAATGGATTATCTTGTTGAGTGAACAAAAAAACTAATAAAAATAAAAACCACAGTCCTGCTTCTAACTTCTCCTGTTCAGAAGTAGCACCTGGGAATGAGACTGGGAAGACAGGATCTCCGGATCATCCTTTGCCAACACAGTATTATAAGCATCTAAAGAAACGTAGCTGTGTTAAATTATCATCTCTCCACTGCCTATGGCTGGGTGTGTGGGAACGTAAGAGGGAAGTGCCTGGCTTTGGAGGGTGAAACTTGTCTCCTTGAAGTTCTTATGCCAGGAAAGTTTAATTAGGGGCCTCTCAGAAGATGACATATCTGCACTTTGGAAAACCAAAAGCATGCAGATGTCTGGCAAGTGAAAATGGCCCTAACAGTGGACGATCAAGACTGAAATCAAGATGACATGCTAGAAGAACTACCCTTGGGTTTGGAAGAGTTAAAAAATCCTAGTAAAGTTGCATACCCTTGTAGCCCCAGCTGCATAGGAAGCTAAAATATTAGTTTTGAGGCCAGCTTGGACAAATAGTAATTCTAGAAAAACAACAACAAAAAGAAGCAGAGGAAGCCACAGTCCTTTCTGCAAGGCTCTTATGTGCAGCGGGTATTAGACTGGGACACTGCTTGCCACTGCTGCCTGCCCCCTTGTTGTACAGACATAACATATATATGGCAGCAATTATTCACATTTAAATGTGCTGTTGCTTTCATATTTACCTTCCTTTACCTCTAGCCCTTACTTCTTATTGTAGCCTGAATGCCACAGGAATGCCAGGACCACTAGAAGAAAACAGAAAGGCTAGAAAGGAACTAAAGTACACTGTCAGAGGATACTTGGGCTATTCCACAGCTCATTCCCAGGTAGAGGCTCCTGAGGCCTCCCAGTAGTCCAGGGATAGCCAGATCTTCATCCCCCAGCCTCTTATAATGGCCACAGGCCATGCAGAGACAGATATGACAATTAATGCTTGCTGCCTTCTCATGCCTATGGGACAGCACACCAAATGAGCTCCTCAGGCGCTGGAATTCCAAAGAGTAAAACAAAACAAAACAACCTGGTTTTTCTATTTTTTGAGACAGGATTTCATGTAATCTTAACTACTGATCTTCCCACCTCTACTTCCCAAGTGCTAGATTTATAAACATGTACTACCAATGTCCTGCTAAATAACAAAATAAAAAACAAACAACAACAAAACAACCCCCCCCACACACACAAAACCTTTAGTGTTTAAAAATTAGTCAGAATGGAATTAATTCTAGCCCATGGCTCTAGAGTAGATTCCACTGCCCAGGATCAGTGAAGTTAGTAGAGTCACAGGGAGAATATTGGCACATTTGTCTGTCTGGTTCATACATGTATGCTTGAACAAACATGCACGCAGTCCAGGCAGAGTCCTTCTTCCCTGTATCAAGCTCCAGAGGAAGGTGTTCCACAGTAGGGCTGAGCAGAACCACCCATCACGGATGGAATGTGTCCCTAGTGAGGGTGCTATGAATCTCTGCCATGGAGCTGCCACTTCCACGGTCTGTGTAATGCCACCTAAGTGCTCTGCCTCACGTGACTTGCTGCAGGCTGCTGAAGATTAGAGCCATCGATCGCTCCCTGCAGAAGACTCTCACTGTGCAAAAGGAAAGTAAGCAGCAGAGACAAACAGCTCAAGTATTGATCTGCTCTGGTGGGGGCTGCACTGCCAAATGACAATCAGCACTCCTTCCCAGCACCTACGAGGGTTACTATAATATGCACAGGGACATGACAAAGATGGTGTGTGGGGCCAAACACTGCTGCTCTCTCTCCTGTCAGTGGGTCACAGACCTCTCAGAGAAGCCAAGCTGCCATATGAAACCTCTGGTTTTTAAAAAAGGCTTGGCACCATTCTATATTCTTTGGGCATTCTATATTCATCCACAGCAGCGCTAAAAGACTGTTGCCAGAGGTCAGCCTAAATGCAGGGGAAAGCAATGTAGACGCATTTCAAGGACATCCTTCCAGGGGCTGGAGAGATGGCTCTGCGGTTAAGAGCACTGACTGCTCTTTCAGAGGTGCTGAGTTCAATTCCCAGCAACCACACTGTGGCTCATAGCCATCTGTAATGGGATCTGATGCCTTCTTCTGGTGTGTCTGAAGACAGCTACAGTGTACATAAAATAAATAATTAATAAATAAATAAATAAATACAATAAAGAACATCCTCCCAACGACCAAGAGTCATCCAGCTAGAAGTCTGGCTCTCATTACGCAAGGCAGAAACCTTTTTCCTATAGGAGAAAGACCTATAGAGCACTCATCTAACTTAAAGGCCAATATTTAAAGACTGCTCCCCAAAACATTCATTCTCCTTAAGGAAACTGTAAACTATATGGCTTCCAGTAGTTCTTTTTTAAAAAACTTCAAGCATAAAAACATAAATTCACCTAAAAAGACAATGAAATTGTGAAGTACACCAAAACTCATGATTCTTGAAAGCTACGTGAAATGAATATAGGATTGGAACAGATTAAACTGGGAAAGTGGGATCAGGGAGGCGGTTCAGGGAGTAAAGGTGCCTGCTGCCACGTTGAAGACCTGAATCTGATCCTAGAAACCACATGGTAGAAGGAGAGAACTGACTTCTGCAGGTAAGCTGTCCTCCGACCGCCACATATGCGGCATAACCCATGTGCTACCCCATCACATCAATAAATAAATAAAAATGTAATCAAATGTTAAAGTGAGAAAGTAAGAAATCTATTTAGAACTCAGAAGGCCCCTTTAAATGTGTGTTTCTGTGGAGATAGAAGCAAACTGAACTGTATTGCCTTTATGAGTATCCTTTGGATTAAAGTCATTATTTAAAATCAGTCTCTCCTTTTGGTAAGTCATTTTCTTCTAGGCAGTAAACATATCTTGTGGTACAATTAAACAAATGGCACCTGAATACTTTGCCCTCAGAATTCCTTAAGGTGTTTGCATTTTTTAAAAATTTCCATCCAACTAAGAATACTGAGTGCTGCTATTCTGGATGGTGGGACTGAAATATGAATGAGACAGGCTTACAGAACTCAAGTTGTCTACCTTGGGGCCCTGTTCCAGAACAATCATACCAGTAATTTGGAGCAGCTGGCTGGGATGTCGATAATCTCAACAGGCGTTCTTTTTTCCCTCATCTCAGCAACAGCCAATAATCCTGAGTTGTCCAATGTGAGACTGCAAAATCTTGGGCCTTCCGTCTGAGTCTCTTGAAGCCCCCAGTAGCCAGGCAGAAGTTAGACTGAGGTAAGAAGACTGAACCTAGCTACAGGGAGGAACTGTAGGTAAGGGATACTTGGATAGTTCCTAGCTGTTCCCACTACACAGGTATCAGCCATGACAGACCCGGCAAGACCCAAACCTGAGCCTGGGATACCCACAGAACTTACAAAGTCGTCCTCCTCCATTTCTCCATGAAAAACCTCTGCCAGAATCCTTAGACTAGCTAGGATATCCTTGGACTCTTATGAGAAAAGATGATTCTCTGACTTCTACTCATATTTACCTTTTTATCTAAAATTAAGAAGTAAATTAAACTTTACTGAAATTTTAATGCCTGGCCTCACTGGATGTTTCTTGCTCAGTCATTCCTGAGCCCATCCCAGGACAGAGTGAGAGATACTGACAGCAGAACCCTCATTCACTTTTTGTACACTGGGTTGTTGGGGTTTCCAAGAGTCTCTTATTGAGGTTACAAACTTTATCACCTCATAAACAGAATCATTACAATCCACTGGCCCATGGTAAAATGTGCCTGACAGACCATGGAAGTCTTTTCTGTCATGAGATATGCACTTTATCTCATAGTAACGTTCTTGTAAAAGTCATCGAACAGAAAGATGAATTACCAATTTTTCATTTCCTCTTTTAGAACGGGAAATGTTGTGGAGTTGGTGGCCTTTTCTGCTAGGGCAGAGGGCTGACTTCATTTACTCATCTAACAAGCATTTCCTGAACAAATATTTATCCTGTGGCAGGTGCTGAGGTTACATCCAGGGTTGGGACTCTCCTGGAAGACACATGCATAATTTGTACCCTGAGTTGCCCTTGTTTTACCAATTTGCTAAATATTTTTACTATCACCTGTAAAGATATCAGTCAAAAAAACCAGTTAGACAAGAATCTCTGTCTTCAAACAGTGGGGACAACACAGGTGAGAAGATTAAGTGAATTCTATAGTAAATTAGATGGTGACAAGGGCTCACGTAGTAAAGAGCACACAGGAAGGCCACAGCGGTACTAGAGATGTGCATACATGCACAGATGTGCGTAGGTGTGAGCAAGCTTTATACGGGAAGGAGGGAGAGCACTCAGAGTGGCAGGGAATGAGTCCTATGGACACCTGGGGGAAAGCTCTCTAGGCAGAGGACAAAGGGCACGGCCTTCCCTGTAGTGCTCTGGCTAATCTTGGCAGTGTGGACAGACAGGGCAGTGTGGACAGACAGGGCAGTGTGGACAGACAGGGCAGTGTCTATGGATTGTCCAGGCTGCTGTGCTGAGGAGGCCAGAGGAGGCAGGAAATGAAGTGAGGTGGCTCTGGCTGGCAATAATCCTTTAGCTGACTGTAAGATGAAAAAACCACTATTGCACTATAAAGGAAGGGACATTTTAACTTCTTGAGAACAGCTGCATACAAATCAAGATGGGAAGAGAAGACCTGGAATGGAACACTGGAAAACACAGCCTTTGATATGGGAATTAACTTGTGTTTTCACAAAGCTCTAATCTCCGCAATATCTAAACAAACCATGAGCAGAATTTTGTAGGCTAGTTCTAACCTGCTCAAATAAAGAGTTTAGTACATTTTGAATATGCTAAAATATATCAGTGTAGGATTGGGAGAGGTCAGTGATGGACAGCTTGCCTGGCATGCTTAAGGTCCCAAGTTCAAACCTCAGAAACACACACACACACACACACACACACGCATGCACAAACGCACACACCAATGAAACCTGTACAGCATGAAGGAAGATGGAAACCTCTAGTCAAATGTTCTGAGGGATCTTATAGAACAGATGGCAACAACAGACAGTGAACATGAGCTATTGGGGTTATGGGCTAAGACTCTTAATATTCCCTAGTCCATGGATGCCTCTTTACAAATTTTGTTTTTACTATCAACAAACAAACAAAGTCAAAATCAGTCAAGCCTGGAGGGACTTTCTGTTTCACAGAACTATTAAACAAAAGTTTAAAAAAACAACACGTCTATTTAATCCCATTGCATTAAGATACACAATTTGTATCTTAGCAAAAGCAGGACAATTTTATGCTACAAAATACTTTAAGTTCTTTAAGCTTTACCACACCCTTTCAAAATCCGTATAATTGAGCATACTTCCTAATAGGAATCCAGACTTCTGAGGCAGTCAGTGGGTCTAAGGCAGTACCCTAGCTTACTGAGGTGAGGACTGTCTAATTTCCATTCTTTCCTCTGAACAAAAACAAGAGGCGCAACTTTAAGTCTACCATGATATGCTGCTGTCCCAATGCAAGCTCACCAAAATTCCTCCAGGCTAGAGGCACTTAAACTAGTAATTGTGATTAGTGTCTGAATATATTTTTGGAAAACAAACTCAACAAAACCTTCTGAACTGTCTAGCCTATTGAGACTTGCAAAACAAACATGAAGCTACTAATGAGAGACGCTCTTAGGTGGAGTCACTCTTCCCTAGCGGAGCTCCCTCCATCCTCTCACTCTGGTTTGTAGTTTGTGTTTGAAAGACCCAGGAGAACCATTATATGCCAACTAAGACCTTTCCTACATCCCAGAATAAGCCCAAGTGGTGAAGAAGGCCCCACAAGAGCAAGGCTACTCATCTCCACAACCTACAGTAACGCCAGGGCCACAGACATGTGCTGGAGGAGAAAGACAGAAGCAAACTTCCAAAGCTCCCATGGCATGCATGGCAGACCCTGGGAACGGAGGTGTTCTGGAAGCCAGAAGGGTACAACTACTTCTGATCACAGAGAACGAGCTGGGAGACTGACTTCCCCCTGCAACCCAGCATGCATCCGCTCACTGTTCATTCCCTTACCTGTTTATATGATGTGCACACTTTATCAAGTCCTTTCCTTCCTCTAGGGTGGGGATAGTCACAAATGGTGACAGGTAGGTAGGTTTGTCCTCTGCAGTTGATGTACTCATGAGAGAAAGACACAACAATTAAATGACAAGAACTAAGAAAAAAAATGAGGTAACACTGCCCAAGGAACAGAGCTTAGTATTTAGGACACGTTGTAATAAACGGTCTCTGATTTTAAACAGAGACTAAGGAAACGGAAGGAGCTATGAAGGTGCTAGGAGGAGGGATGGGGCAGACAGAGTTCTAGGCAGAGAATGGAGGTATCGAGGCTGCCATGTTTGGGGACCATCAGAAAGATCTGGATTTTTCTGTAGTATGGAGGGTTTTGAGCTACATGTTTTGATTTCTGCCCGAAGGAAAAGTTTCTGCTTTCTGGAAAGATCTGCAAGGATAACAGAGAAGTAGTGAAACTAGGAGGAGGCTATGCAGCAGGTTAGCTCATGACAAGACTGGGTTGGGGCTATGTGGTCCAAGTGGGAAGAAGCTGCACTTCAGTTACATTCTAAGGATAAGCTTTTGGCATATACTTCATTCCATAATAGTTAGCAATAATCTGGCTGAGGGATTACTTTCCTTACTTTACAAATAAGGAAATGGGTAGAGGTAAAATACTTGTTCAAAACCGAAGAACTAGTTACCAGTCTAAAACTGAAACCCAACTTCTGTCTGATACCAGCTCTCATATACGCCTGGAAAATGTGCATACTATAACAAAGACACTTTGAAATGTGCCGAGCATTTGTAGCAAGAAGACTGCTGAGGAGGAAAGGCAGTGCCCTGCACTCTTTCCTACTAGAATTGTCACAGAAAATGAGCACTTGACCACAAGAGGAATGGGAGTAGAGCTCGGTGGTAAGAATGAGTATAGACAGAATTCATGTAGAATGTAGGAATTATCCCCAGCAGTGCCAAAGTAACCCCCAAACCTGCCCAAGCATGCGGATCCAGTTCTATGATATTAGTGTGTGACACTGCAGAACATGAGGTATAGACACAGGTTTTATATTCTTTCATGTCTGTTTTCAACTAAATAAAAACGCGCTATTCTAGTGTGCTATTGTCGGTGACAATCAACTTGAATAGTTACTCTACCTGTGGGTTCAGTGCGCTTTCTGCCTCTGTCTTTGCCCCCCACCCCCAACCCCAAACACACACCTAGGATGGCTGTGGAGCTCTAAGGCCTAGATGACCTTATTTGGCCTTTCTGACCCAAGCAGTGACCACAGGGCATGATTCCAGAGAGGAGTGGCTAAGAGTACAGAACTCATTTCCAAGGTACTTAAGTGAAATCCTGAGGGCTGACAATCCACAGCAAAGACAGCAGTAGGAAATGCTTCCCTCATCCAATCTCAAGCACAAACCATGTCTCAGACAACAGTCTAGAGCACCACTCAGGACTAATCTCTTCTAATCTGATAATTTAAAGCCTCTCCAGATACACCGTTCTTTTTATGTATGTAGATGTCACCATACACATTTATCCTCTTGGGCATAAATTCTATTTTTAAAATTAACAAACATACAACAGTTGAAAGCTCTTTAAAGATGTAAAAGATTTTATAAACATGCTACTTAAATTAAAACAAAGTTTACTTTTCCTCTGATAGCCATAGTAACCTCAGTTTCTTGGGAGCATAAATTTATTTATTTATTTTTTACTTCAATTCATTTAATTTTAAATGTGTTTTTTTAAAAAAAAACACCCCATATATCCTATTTATTTTCTCATAGCCAAGGTGAACACTCAGCAGGAGAATATAATGTGATGACAGTTTCCATTTTCGTTGGGGAGAGAGTTATGAGTCTTGGGGTGTGAAAGGCACAGCACAATGGAGAGTGGTGGCAGCTCCCCCATCGGCAATCCGCCTGCCTTCTTTAAAGTCCACAGAGGACGGCAGTTTGGATGGAAACCCCAAAATCTATTCTGTCCATCTGTTTTATTATTCTTAGAACAACTGTCAAAAGTTGCCCAGGGATCAAGTTGCAAACGTACTAATTTGCCTTTGAAAAGTGGGCCCTGGGGGAATTCTGGAACTCTACTTATAAATTCAGAATCCTCTCAGCCAGCCAGCCTGCCCTACCCTTTGTGGAGGTATGAGACTTTGCACTTCCAGGCATACATCTGCCTCAAGGCAGGGATGCCCTGATAGACTTACATCCCACTTCATAGGCAAATGAAGGGGAACCACAGGGACTTGGCATCTTAAGGGCTGGCTTGCTCCCTGACAAGCAGACTGAGTTTTTTGGGAGGCAGCCCCTTCATTGATCACGGGTGGATGAAAGAGCCAAGCTTTGTACTGGAGGTTTAAAGGCGTGAACGTGGAAAAGGGGTACCCGTTCTGTACTCTTTTATATCCTTGGACCAAACAGGAGTTAGAAGCCTGAAACGAAACACTGAAGAAATAAGCTGAAGATAAAAAGCTATAAGCCACTGAAAGTGGTGCCATTTGTTTTTGTGGCTATCCTGAAACAATAGCAGAAAGACTGTGTGGACAGACAGACAGTCAGATGTGGTCTTGTCAGGAGTCACAAGGCGTACCTAGAGAGTGGTCTATGCTATGTAGCATTTAGGCAGCATGCTACTCTGCTCAAAACTAAAGCAGCTGCCCATTCCGTAAGCTGGCTGTGCTTAAGGTGTGTACACACACAGTGTACAGATGGAAGTGCATGCGGGCTCACTGGATGTAGGGAGCAAGGGCCCGCACTGACCCTCCTACGGACCAGCCTTCTCTACTAGGTCCCAGTGGTCTCTAGCAAAAAGTTTTCAATACATAGGACCACAGAACCATACCTGAAAAACAAGATGTTTTAGAGTTCTGAGTTTCTCAGTACTAGAGAGAACTGAAAAAGAGGCCCCTTCAAGGCTCACATGATGGCATTTGGATTGTACTCACTCAGATTACCAAAAAAGTATTCAGCTTTGATTAAAAAACTTCCTTGAGCATGTTGCAAATGACTGCAGCAGGAAACCTGCTGGGAGCCCACTGCAGACGCACAGAAGGGATCACCAGTTGGACCTGCTGCTTTGTCCTCCTTTGGCTTTGCCCAATCTCTTATTATAATAAGGCACGTATTATCCTTTTTAGAGATTTGAATAACAGAAAATCTCACTTTCAAAATACTGCTTATAATCCCAGAGTCTACGACGTTTTCTGTTGATGCTTTTCAAAATGGGATAGATAATTAGTAAGCTGAAAGTTGATTAATGTTGGATTAAGAGGTTCTAAGGCTTCCCTGAAGTGTGTTATTTCAGTCTGTGGTCACTGGAAGAGACAATCTTTAGGAAACCTGTTTCCTCTGTTTTCCAGAAGGAAAAGATGAACTTCAAACCCTGTCTTTAAATAAAGAGAATTCAGTCTGAACAAGTCAGATTTCTTTCTTTCTTTCTTTTTTTTCCCCTATTTTTAAAAATTTTCTTTGTCACTCTGAAGTTGGAGCCCATGAATTAATCAAGAAAGCATGAAATAAAATAGAAATACAAGTCTTCCTCAAAATTGCTCAGGGTGAGTCCTTACTGCTTATGGTGGGTAACTTGGCATAGACAGAGGTTTTGACAGCCTTTGCTCTCAGTAGGCTCCAGCAGACTTTTGGGAAAGGAAAGAACTCTGGAAACAAAAGGTCTGTCTGGTCTGGTATAGATTCCAGTCATTGAAGTAACCATTTAAATAATATCCCATGGAAAAACTTAATTATAGTACTTTGTGCTTTCAAACACCAGAGTGGGGCTACCTCTTGTAGGTTTGCTGGAGTTATCTAAAGCCAGATGATGACCATTTTCTTTTTCCCTATGTTAAAATTCATATTGTCCCCTACTGCTGAAGAGTGTGGAAGAATTAGAAATGGTGGCTCCCTTTGAAGCTATGTCATTCCCACGTAACTGTAAATGCTAAGACTCTGTCATTTACGGAATGACCTTTTGATCTTTGAATATTTACACATCAATAAATGCCAAATGCCTAGAAATGCTCACAGTACTGTGGAGAAGGTAAGCAGGTCAGCTAATGCTCGCTCGCATGCCTTTGGCATGACAACCATTTCCACTTTTCTAACAGCTTTCTAATAGCAAAATGTATTTAGGAACAACAGTGGAATTTATGTCATCATGACCAAATGATTACGGTGCAAACCCGAGATTCTTCTGGGGCCCAGCAGGTTTCTGGTCCCTATGGAAACGAAACCACAGACATTGTCCTCCACTCAGCTGGAGGACAAGGCCGGGAGGCTTTTGTGCTCAGTGAGATTTCTTCCACAACCTTCCTGCAACAGACCCTAGCGCTTCCTCCCAACTCCTTTCTAATTGAGATGCAAATGCATCTCTCTGGCTGATTACACTTCCCTTAAAGCAACTGACGAATGCAGCTGGAACCAGAGTGTGCAGATTCTCCAACAAGTGATTTCAGCTGTCAGTATTTGCATGCTTGGCCTACACCAGCCTACTGCCTAGTAGTTTCAGAAGAGGCATTTTTATTTATGTGCGTAAAATTTACACACATTAATAGTTAAAAAAAAGCACACCCCCGCCCCAGCAACCTGCTCATAGGACCCTAGGATCTGGAACAACAAAAATACAGGCCTTCCTGGCCATTTCCCTCTGAGCCATAACTGGAGCTGTCTGTCCCTCCTTCCTGAAGGTCGAAGCTGTGGTGGCCACAGTAGGTCTCTCCTTGTAAGTTTTCAGACTTTAACCATCCTTGAGCTCAATCTTTCTCCCTAAATCTACCTAAATAATCATGTCTCTATGAAAACTGCTGGATAGTCTTTATGTTCTTACACATCACTCAAGAGTTGATTAATTTCAAAATATAAAGCCCTTCAATAACTTTTAGGGAGATATCTGAAATCTATCAATCAATCATGTACCAGGACTGAACCTAGGACTTTACATGTTAAGAAATTGCCCTATCAATGTGTTGGTTTGTCTTTTTCAACTTGACAAACCCTAGAGTTATCTGAAGGGAGGGAATCTCAATAGAGAAGTTGCCTCTATAAGATTCAGCTGTAAGGCATTCTCTTAACTAGTGATTGATGGGGGTGGGGGGGACAGCTCATTGTGGATAGTTCCATCCTTGGGCTGGTAGTTCTGGGTTTTGTAAGAAAGCAGGCTGAGCAAGTCATTAGGGACAAGCCAGTAAGCAGCATCCCTCCATGGCCTCTGCATCAGCTCCTGCCTCCAGGTTCCTGCCCAGTGTGAGTTCTTGTCTTGACTTCCTTACATGATGAACAGTGATATGGAAGTGTGAGCCAAATTAACTCCTTCCTCTCCAACTTACTTTTTGGTAGTTGTGTTTCATCGCAGCAATAAAACCCTAGGACAACCACTGAGCTAAATTCCCATCTACAAAATTGTTTTGAACACAACAAAAGTATACATGCATTAACATAATCACCCAATAAAAGAAAATATCTAGTTTTTCAAGCATTTTCCCAACTTTTCAAAAGCCCCTTTATGCTGTTTTTAAAGTGTGGTTCTGTGACCAGCTCCCCCTACCAGGTATTGCATTGCAGGTTCTTTGAGTGTTTGGGACAGAGCTGAAATGTGTATCTTCAAAATGGAAAAGCAAGGCTTACGAGGTACAGACATAAGCAGATGCACACACAGGCTGTATGTGGACCCACTTTTCACCAGAGACAACGAACGCTCCTAACTCTGGGAAAAAAAATGCAGTGTTATAAAGTATTTATCTTTTGATACAGTTTCCCAAATGAGTTTACAAATGAATGCCTTATTTCCTCCGTTGCCCTGCCCCCAGCCCCAACACCTTTACGCACATCGGCATAATGCACCAGGAGGTAACAGGGAGAGTGACAGTAAGAACTTGACAGTACAGCTCCAAGCTGCATACTCAAGGCAGAGGTGACTGGATCTTGACACAGAAGTCAAGGGAACAAAAGACTGTGTGGGTCAGATGGTGAGGGAGGATGAGAATCTACACCCCAGCGGAGACCCACAAGTAGCATGTGGGGTGGGGTGCAGCAAAGTGACCCTGAGGTCAGCAGAGTGGGAAGCAACACCCCTGCCCAGGACAGCCTGCAGTGAGACAGGGTGATCCAGTTGAGACAGTGGCCAAGGGAGGAAGAGCCCCAGCTCTTGTGGATATTTTCACAGGTACAGCAAGAATCTGGTTTCTTACAGACTATTAGAATGGTTAGTGTTCTTAGATTAGGTCTTTTTAACTGTCACTGCACACCAAAACTAGCAACATAGTTACTCTGTCTTCATGAAAACTTCCCCTGCAAGCAGGTGCTTCCTACAGGCTTTTTCTGGGCAGCTTTGACCTTAAGAAGCAGACAGTTATCATATGGCAGGGATTCTATACAAGCTATTGAAGGAGACACCTCCTGCCCTTTATTTTAGTATTTACTAGGTAAAAAGTAAACATTCCTGTCATGTAACGCCCAGCTGGGATCTTCCAGCCTTCATGCCCTAGGCTTGGAACCCATTAGTTACGGGAATCAGGCAGGTGGCACCCCTTACTGGACTTCCAGCCAAACAGGGACGGGAACTCACCATGAGGTACCATGATGGTGGTGCTGGCACTGGGTCTCATGAGGTGGGGACTATGGTGACTACAAGGACAGGTGCCCGGTGAAGAGACTGGGTACTATCAGCTGAAGCAGAGGGAGATCTAATCAGCTCTGATATTCTTATTCTTTAGGAGAAAGTTGTTGTTTTTTTTTTTTTTAAATCTACATTTTGAGGGAAAGAGGGGATGGTTCAGCAGTTAAGAGTGCTTGCTGCACATTCATGAGGAGCAGAATTCAAACCTTAGCACTTGATACAAGCCAGGCATCCCACAATGAACCCCAGTTCTGAGGGATCCAAAGCCCTCTGTTAGCCTCTAAGAGAGCAGAGTTACTCACACATATGCATATATACTCACATAGACACATGCATACACACATAAATAAATTAATCCTTAACTGGAAAGATGGTTCATTAGTTAAAAGCATACACTGCTTTTACAGAGGGCCTAGGTTTAGTTCCTAGTACTAACATGGGGACTCACTACAGTCGTAATTCCATGCTTTCTGATCTCCGGGGCTCCTGGTACACATACATGCATGCAGGCAAAACATCCATACACACAAAACAGCGGTTCTCAACCTTCCTAATGCTGAGACCCTTTTAGTATAGTTCCTCATGGTTTGGTGACATTACTTTTTTTCTGCTGCTTCATAACTGTGATTTTGCTACTGTTATGAATCAAAAGGAAAATATCTGTGTTTTCCAATGGTCTTAGGTGACACCTGTGAAAGAGTTGTTCCATTCCCTAAAGGGGTCATGACCACAAGTTGGGGTCACGATCACAAGTTGAGAACCACTGACATAAAATACTCTTAAAAAAAAAAAAAAAAAAGCCTACATTAAAAAAAATGCAGTGTCCCTGTTTTTCACTGTGCTGACAATCTTCAGTTTTGTGTTTTGGTAATACAGGAAGGCCAAGTGCAGTTCAAACAAAGCCCATCTGTAGGCTGGATTCAGTATGCAGGCAGCTGGTTTGCCAGTTCTGGGCTCGGTTTGCATGACATTGAGCTAAAGCTGATCGGTGGCTGCCTCTACCCACTGGTCTCAGTTCTGCAGACCAGTCCCTCTATAACCTCCCAGGTCCTAAACATGATGCCTTCTTGGTTTTAACAGCTTCCATTTACCTAAGGCTGCATAATGATCATACTTTATCTAGATTGGCTCTGAGATGAAAGGCCCTTCTTTCAATGTGACCCCCAAAGTAGCTCACTACCTTTTGGAAAATAACACTTGAGGCTGCAGGAGCAAAGACAGTACCCTAACTCTGGTGAGTGGATCTTGTGCTTTTCTGCACCATGTCCTAGAAATGCTACATGTTACCTTCGTTTGGTTATCAAGCCACCACACCACCCCTGTCCTGCCCTGACACAGTTGGTCAACCAACTTAGGTCCATGCCACCCCTTTCCAGTCTTGCTGTTTGGGCCCAAGGTAACATCTGCTGAGACAACCCTGATTTCTGACCTTGCCTGGGATTACTTAACCCATTCACGAATGATAGTTCTAGAACTCTGCTAAGTCATTAATAAAACTGTTACATGGGAGATGAGTAGGAAGACGTAAGGAAACCAGCGCAGTGTGGTTTCAGGATTAAAGCGCTGCAGTCTGGCCACAGTGAAATCATCCATCTCTCAGAGTCCCAGAGTATCCCAGTGATCAAGATGTTTTGTCAAAGTTAAGATGTGTATTTGTAAGCTTATAAGCTTAAAAAAAAAAAAAAAATGTGTTTGTGACACCCTTACTCTTTGAGAAAATGTTAATTTCTGAAATTTCAGGGCCATTTAATGATTTAGCTTTACAGATTTACAAGGGATTTCAAAATTCAGCCTTTAATCCTATTTGCAAATGAGGGACATTTTTTCTTGTTTACAGTTTTCGGTGTATCTTTTATTCAGCATGATTACTCGTGTGTGTGTGTGTGTGTGTGTGTGTGTGTGTGTGTGTGTGTGTGTGTGTGTCAGAAGCGTCTCTTATGGCTCTGTGCTCTGATGCATCTCTGCTCTGTGTAAGGGTAGAAATGGGTGGCTCTGAATAAAGACTTTACTTGGAAGGGCCAATCGCCCTCCTTTTTGTTGTACTCTCTGTACCATGACAGATCCAGAAGCCGGGAACTCTGGGGACATTATTATGAGTGCTGCTTTTTAGCACTTGGGGTTCCTCCTTTAATTTTAATATACAGATTTTAAACACAAATTTATCAGAAACAAACTTCCTATGGTTGCTCTTTCATGCTTTCCCGTTTTCTTCTTCAGGGAAATAATTTAAATTTTATCTACCTATTTATTTGTTTGTTTAGAGACAGGTTTCATATGTCCTAGACTGGCCTTGGATTTGCTGTGAAGCTGAAAGTAACCTTAAACTCCTGACATTCCTACCTCTACTCTGGAGTGCTGGGACTATAGGTGTGAGCCCCCAAATGCTACATACCTTAAACTTTATAATTTAAAGATCTCATTATTAGGAATTTTCCATTTCTTATTCCTTTTTTTTTTTTTTTTTTTTAAGTCTTCCTTTCACCCAGGGGAAAATGTAGCACTTGGCCCTCTCAACTTTAGCTTTTGCACTGTGCTTCTCATGTGTCTAGAGTACAGTCCTATGTCTGCTTTCATCCATCCATATGCAAATTCCAGTACAAAGCCACGATTTCCTGCAATACTTGGAGTCGCAACACATTCTTTCAAATTGTTATGAAATGAATCCCATGTTCTGCGTTTTGTGTTTTGCTTCTTGTTTTCTGAAAGATGAGAGCTCTGCCAGTGGAGAATGTGGCAAATATTCGTTGCCTCCAGTAGACTGTGCTTTAGAGTGAATGCCAAGCGGCAGAGATGGCCATCACAGGTTTTTGTTGTAGGGCTGTTTAGGACCCTGATTCCTCAAGTATCATCCACGCCTTCCAGCTGCAGCTTGGTGTCTGCCATTCAGTTGGATTAAGTTTAGTTCCCTCCCATTAATTTTCCACCCATAAGCACTCAATCCCACCCCGAAGTGTCTTCCTTCGTCTTAGAAACTACCTGGTATGTCTTGACTTTCCCTTTTTGGTAACTCAGTTTTCAGTTCTCTTACACCCAATTTTCTCCCATCTATACACAAACTCTAGTATAAACCCACCACTTTCAGCAAAGGCCTGAGCCCCAGTGATAGATGAAGCCAATTACTAGTATGTCTTGCTTGGCCAGTTTGCTGAAAGCAATGCTTCCTCTCTCTCCTCTGGCTTCCCCTTTCCTAAGTCTCTACGGCTACCTCTTCCTTCAAAACCAACTCTTTCATTGTTCTACAGAACGCTATCTATGGTTATCTATTGGATCAGCCCAATCCCTGCATAGGTTCCAACCTGTCCCCTTGCCACTGCTACAGACCAGGCCCTGCCTGTTCTCTCCCAGACAGCACCCCTTCCACAGCTCTGTGCAGGCTCTCAGGCCTCTGTCTTCGCTGTGCCTGTGCCTGCATGTGCATATCCTACACTCTGCCATATGGAAGCATCTGTCGTTCTCATATGTAACGGGCTTTCACAGCCTAGTCCATAAGCAAACAGTGTCCTCTCTCTCTTGAAATATCTTATTCATATCTATATTCCTAGTGGTTAGGATGGTGCCTGGCACATGGCAGGAAAGTTGCGAATGCTGACACATGCATAATTGGTTGTGCATGGTGAAATATAACACACGGTATGGTTTGATTTCCTTTCTACAGTGTGGGGAGATGGGCAGAAGAAATCAGAGGTCTGTCCTGGAAGAAGAGCTCAGGATCCCACTGGAGAAGAAAGAACTTGAGTTCTTAGAACTTTAAAGGGAAGGGTCATTTTTGAAGCTATGTAAATTAGGAGCAGAATCTAGGAATGCTACTAAGCTCACATATCTAAGAGAGAAGCTCTAGTAGTTTTATGTTCATGTACCTGTTAGCTAACAAAGAAAGCTCATTTCACTTGTGACAGAACAAGGCATAAAACTACTTTTTCTTAGGCACACCATCTCTTTCCATCAAACATGGAGAGTTCCAGAGTAGAAATGGCAAATGAAACTGAGACTATTGTTCTATTGAAGTGGACATTTATCCTAGAAAGCCACCATCTGCTTGATTTGGGGTGAATTCCTCCTAATGGGCACGTTGCATATGGCAAGGGAACCTTTTCCCTGAAACAAGTTATCTGAGGGGGAAGAATGAAAGCTCTTGGCTCAAATGGTTGTAGAAACTTCTATCAGCAGAGCACAGTTTCATTTTGGAATGTTTAGTTGGCTTGGGAACTGTAAACATAACATGTGGCATGCTTCCCATTTACTGTGCTCTAGGCATAGGAGCAGGCCCTGCTTGCCTGTGAGCGATAGAAGAGGCAGATGGTAGGTGTGTTGGCTCTCACTATTCAACAGTGCAGTGGCCACGGGACGAAGGCGCGCTTGACAGATTTGATTCAGCCCACTGTGGAGGTTACAGGAAGGCCCACAAGGCACAAAAGGGCTGGGCTGAACCGTTAGAGGGTGCTTTCCATACACAGTCCTACTGTGGTCACATTTTATTTTTTTTAAATTATGGGAGACAATGATATTTTTCAGTCTTCTGTGTGCCTCTGCCACACAGTTCCAACTTTGATCATTAGCCAAAAAAACTGCACACAAGAACTCCTTTGATATTGACCCAAAGCTAGATTTACTGCTAAAAAACAAAACAAAACAAAACAAAACAAAACAAAACAAAACGTCCCAAAAGACAAATTTGTTCAGGCAATACTTCCAATCCCCAGTTAATCAGAAGTGGATTTAAAAAAAAAAAATTACAGAGTCAGACTGATACTTAACAGTTCACAGTTTTACTTTTACTTAAAATTTACATGAAACTGGATCCCAATCAAGTTTATTCTAAGGAAGTTAAATATCAATCAGCTGCAGAAGGAATGGAGAGGCAGAGGTAACTAAGTAATTTCACTGGTTCTCTGCTTCGAGTGTCCTCAGGCTCAACATGGGCCGGTGTGCAGTCACTACACAGAAAAGCAAGTGCCCCCACATAAAGGATTTACAAAGGTCTGAACAACGTGACTGTTGTTCATAGAATGGCCTAGAAAGTGTGTGACACTGAGATGAACTGAGTAGCTTGTCAATGTTCTATTTCACAATTGTGATCTAAATATTAGAAGCAAAATAAGGACACAGGGTGGTTATATAAAAAGGCCTGGTGACAAGGAACTATCTTTGTTATTGTTCAGCTTGGTGACTTGTATCTCAAGGGAGCAGGGAGCAGTAACTCTTCCTCTGACATTTGAACCTGCAGTGAAGTTTTCTTCTAGGTAGCATACACAGGCTGCTTCCTTCCTTAATGAGTCTGGGTTCATACCAATACAGTTTTGCCAAGGGATATATTGCCAGGCGTTAGGGGGAAAAAACCCCCAAAAAACCAAAAAAAATCTATCAATGCCTGACATTTGGAGCCAGAGTTCCTCAACACGTTCTGGGGGATTTCAGGATGGATTGCAGGCAGGGCTTCAGGGTCACGTGGCCAGAACAGCTGGACATGAGAACTGTTTCTTCAGTGACTAAAATTTCATAAAAGCTGAGAGGTTACACTCTTCTCTTCTACCAAAGCATAACTTGCATTGAATGCAGAAAGAAAGCAGCAGTGAATGACCATAGAGCCATGAACAACCACAGGACCCTATCACACCCTCTCTTAGCTGTGTTACCCCCTTGTAGCAGCTGATCACGTGCTCTGCCAACTGCCACAGCAGAATGACCATGGTTACAGGGTGACCCATGGTTCTCTTCCTATCACTTCTTCCTTGCTCAACAACAAACTAACAGCAGAGAGAGCTACTAAAATACACATATAGGAAGAACCAAATACGCCCAGATGAAAAGTTTTTGTGCAGTGTTACTAAGAACAAAACATATGCGCACACGTGAGCTACGGTGTATGAATTGCAAAATTCTATTGATTCCAGGTAATGAGTTGCTATCAAATTAGTATTATATAATTTAGACTGATAAAAATCACTGTAAACAATTTAAAATTTAACACTCCTTTACTTTGAGTGATGGTAAGCACAAATATAAGAACACTTTAAATTGGAAGACATAAGAAAAAATGGAGAGTGCTTATACTTCAGGACCTTTCAAAGAACTTTCTCCTCTGTTTTAAAAGGAGCACCACATGCTCATTCCCACTGCTCAGATGAAACCACTGGCACTTCCTATCCAAGGCACCACTGATCTCTCCAGTCCTCAGGGCTCTGCACAGGCTCGGAGGATGTGTTGCCCCTACACCCCTTACACTATCTGTCGGGAGCCCGGGCTGGATCCTTCTGCATGCTGCTCTGAGATGAAAACTCTGAGGTGCATATGAGCTGGACATCTGAGAAGCTTCTTTTGGGGATCGCCTAGCACGCCATTCCCATCACAGCTGACTTTTGGGTTCACCACAGGCACCCCGATGGACCTGGACATGTACAGGATTAACATAAACATAATGTGTACCTCCCCAAAGCACTCAATTTTGGGCATCCATGCTCCTACAGACAGTTTCCTTCTAATTCTACAGTCTCGCCCCAAGTATGTTCTCCTTGGAGAGGGCCCCTCTTGCCCTGACTCTTGTTCACCCCAACTCTCAGTTTCACTTGTTCACTGAAGAGAAAGGAACCAGTTAGCCTGGGCACTCCTTAGGCATTATCTCTGAAATGTGTGAACAAGGACTGGGCTCCCGGTCCCTGATGTGCTGCGGGAGCCCCAGCTTCTAGCACTGGACTTGGCAGACAGTCCACAGGAAATGTTTGTTTGGGAAATGAATAAATGCAATTAGTACTCATAATCAGGACTGCTTAGAGTATTTAGTGTTTTTCAAAATTCAAGTATCAGACTTGTGTCAATGAAGCAGCAAATTCCAGACATCAGCTATGACACTGAAGCAGTTCAGGTGTTCCCCAAAGTGCACTGCGACTTGAGTGTCCTAGTGAACACCAAGGCAGCAGCTGGTTATTACTAGCCGGCACAGGCACATGTATACAGTTGAAGAACTTACTGAGGACGTGTAAAGTACAGAGATCTCCCCCCCCCATTTTCTCGTTCTTATTAGAGTCCTTATTTCTAACCAGAATATCAGCAGTTTGTAGACAGAAATAGTCACTAAATGAGCACAAGGTATTCCTCACAAGTTTTCTATCTGGATAAAAATCTGAGCATATCATGTGATTTACTGTGATAGTGAATAACACAAATAAATTAAAGAAAATAGAAAAGAAAACTAAAGCTTGATAGTAATCAGTATAACAGGCTTGGTTACTTTTTTCTCCTTTTTATTCTAAGTCATCCTCTGAGATGTCAAATTGTCCATTTTATGATCTATTTTAGGGTTCTGGCACCTCCAATCCTGATGTGATTTCTTTGAGGCTTTTAAGGAGATTCTGATCATTATCTTTTCAACTTTTAAAATTATTGTTTTTTTTGTGAATCAGACTGCTCCAATGGTACCTCATTATTGATCAGTAAAATGACAAAGCATTTATTTTGTGATGTCTTTGATAAGTGAGAAGGTGGCATGATTTTAAAAAAATCACAGTGGACTGCTGCAAAATAGACTTTTTTTGTTTTCAAAGGACTTCTGTTGCCATGGTCCAGGGTCCTTCACTGATAGGTGTCATGCTCATCCCTGCTCATACGCTGACTGACAGACCAATTGTTGGACAAGTCTTTCTCATTTTTGCTATGAAGCTCCTCTAAGTTGCAGTTTATGTGAAATAAAAATTCCATGCTGGAGGAAGACCCAATAGCAGCTATAGATTACATCTGGAGTGTTCTGGAAGCCTCTGCAGAGAATGCTGCCTCCAAACCCTCCTCCCCAGCCTGGACAGAGCAGGAGAGTGTGCTGGAGGGAATAATACAGCCTGGCCCCGGGGGAGGAACCAGATGGGACCTAATAGCTCTTTTCTACTACTAATTTCTATGATAATTTTAAGTTGCCACATGGCATATGTATTTTTTTTTAAATCCAAAGGCAGGATATTGTCAAGCACTATTTTAATGAAAGGTATTTCTCACAAACTGTATCTCTTTACATGTTATTTTCATTCACCCTCTCCCCAGTAATGCATCACTTAAATCAGGTGGGAGAAGTCTATGGAGAAAAGTCAAATGGAATGTGTTCCTAATCATTATCAATACCAACTAGAAACAAAGAGATTCTAAGTTTTATTAGCAAGTTAGATGGTTTTGGTAGCAGTTTTATGAAGTCACTCATCTTAATTTCTTTTTCTTTTCTTATAGTTAGAGATATATGGATTTAAGGATTCTACATGCCAATCAGTGCTTGAGAGAGAACTTATAAACGTGAAATGACTGCCATTCCTCTCATCAAGTATAACTGCTCCTTCCTCCATCCTTCTGACCCTCTGCATCTTTCAGGTGCTGTGTGCAGTTTTTGATTTATTAGTCATTCCCTTTGCTTCTGCTTTCTGGTGCTCTGAATGAGATTTTCAACAACTTGCTACATATCCCTCTTTCTGCACAGTGAAATGTGACTCTAGATAGAAGAGATGAAACCTGGGGAAAAAACTCTGAGAAGCCATGGGCTTGAGCACCATGGCAATAGCAGTCTTTCAGACACAGAGTTATGAACAAACTAGGAAAACAAACTCTCTATTCGATGCAGCACAATATTTCTCTATTTCATGGAAATCAACAAGCAGTACTGCAGCCTGGGCCCAAAGCCCACTTACCTCTCCTGAAAGCTTGCCAGGAGTCTCACCCTGGGGAGGGTTAACAAGTTACACATTCACAGCAAAAAGATACAAGCTCTGATAGAGTGGGATGAGGCACTTCACCGCTCTGCTGGCATTGATGCACGTGGCACAGATGAGGCTCGGCAGCAGCTTCCCACTCACGATCGCTCCATCAAACAGAGGCCCAAAGAACGGGACCTAAGGATTCAAAACAGAAAAAGCTATGCTCAAAACCAGCACAAGTTAAGGCAGAGGTAAGAGAATGTGCTCGACGTGGAAGACTGGGGATGAATACATAGGCTGCCATCCATCCAGACAAACCTTTTCAGAGCAAGTTGAGGGCTTTCAAGTCAAAGAGCACAGGATTGCTCTACCAGGCTCTTCCCTGAGAACCTTCTGTAAGGCCTTTTAAGTGGCAAAGTATCAAGTGCCTCCCCAGTACCCTGTGCTGCCATTCAGAGGTGGCACTGTCCTCTCTACATGCCGATGCCATGGTACAGTGACCGGCACACAGATGTCGTGACTCCACTCTCCAACACTCAGTCTTCGTTTTGCTGACTTGCCCATCCTCTGCTTCCAAGACCCTGCATTATCTTCACTCCCTTCTACCTTTAAGGGGCTTGGCTTTCTTTTGCTGGATCCATGTCCACTATGTGGACAAACCATAGTGTTCATTGATGTCTTTTTGTATTTTTTTTTCATTTCTCCTCCTTTCCCCTTTATTAGAATTTCATTCTCTAACATGGAGATTGTAAACTCTGTGAGATTTGGGACTGGAGCTGGTTAGTAACTCTTATATACATCTACAATTTCTCTTGATTTTTTATTAATTTACATAATATTTACTATATGATAGACCTTTTATCCTAATCTATTCCCTAAAGGGACATGTGAAGAACATACACATAAAAATCTAACCTAACTCAAATATACAGTATTTGAATATATGTATAATATGATGTATAAAACAGAAGATAATACAGAGAACAAAGAACTTTTGGGGGATAGATATCTCCAATTACATCAAAATGGGAGGGAAGGCTTTAAGCAGGATGTTTCATTAAAAGTCTATAGGGGATGGAGAATGAACAACGAGCTATGAGGACAATGCATGGAAGAACATTCCAGGAAGAGTAATGGCAGCAATCCAGACTGTGATAGGAGTGGGATTCAAGTATTTAAGCAAAGGCAGGAGAGCCACAGTTCCCACAGCCAGGTCAGTAGAAGGAAGACCAGAGGGGAGAGAAGTCAGGTAGGGAAGAAGAGCCTTGTAGGGAACTGTAAGAATTCTCAGTTTTTACTCTAAGGAAGATAGAAGCCTTCAACAGGGCTTTAGAGAAGCGAAGAATACCATCTAACCTACATTTGTGTGTATGTTTTCATGTTTGTGGATATAGGCACATATGCATATATATGTATATGCAGGTAAAGGAGACCAGAGATCAACACTGGTTGCCTTGCTCAGTCACTCTCCACCTTGTTCTATGGAGACAGGGTCTCTGACTGAACCTGGAGCTCACTCAGCATCAACAATCACAGTGATACAGGGCAGTTGTCCCAAAAACCTGGACACTGAGGTGGAGGACCGTGAATTCAAAGCTAGTCTTGGCAATATTATCAAGATATCAAAACACTCTCCCCCCCCTTCTCTCTCTACACACACACACACACACACACACACACACACACACACACAAAGAGAATAAATCTAGCAAAAGATGTGCATGACAAATGTACTTAAAAGTACCCAAGAGTGGTAACATAAATTCATGAAAACCTGAATTTATTCGTAGTACAATCTTCATGGGCTGGAAGTTTTTATACTGTTAAGGTGTCAATTCTTCTGAAATCAAAATTTAGATTCTAACACAAACTCAACTAAAATTCTGGTTTTAAAAGTAGACATGTATTAGGTGCTTCTAAGTTCATACAGAAATGAAAAGATAGAAATGAGCCATGACAATAAGGAGATGATTTATACCTGACTTCGAGGAATAAATATAAAATTACAGTAACTAAGATATTAAAACAATATTAGGATTGATAAATTGACAGACAAAAATATATAGTCTGAGAATAGAAGCACACATTACAGCAACTGTACAGCAAGGGAGGACTCCGGTGAAGCATTTTGATGTTCCCAAGCAGAGCTGGGCAAATGCTTCACAGACAACCTTGGGTTTTAGAATCAGACTATTGCTGTGTATGAGCCTACTAAAATCCACTCTATGCTGAAAAATGCCTTCTTCCCTGGTTGGCCAATTAAACAGGTATTGCACTTATAACAAATGCAAGGCCATGATTTTGTGTCTGGCTTTTTGGCACCAACTTTATCATGCAAGAAGACAGTAATGTGATGCAAAGGTATAGTGTTTGAGTTTCTGCTGAACTTCTCATGTTTGTCTTTCCAGTGGATACAGGATGGATACTTGGAAGCACACAAATATGAAGAGACCTTCAATAGTATGCATCTATATACAGAGGATACAGATGTAAGTTTCAGGTGCTCCTTGAAGGTTAGATGGCTAGAAACCAAAACAGCAAAGTCAGATAGAGAATTCATGCTTTTATAGTAGCAGAATACCTGCTTAGAGCACAGAATGATGGCTGTAAAGGAAAGCTCTGAGAGGTTAAGAGCCATTGCGATAGTGAGCACAACTGCCACGGAGAGGTAACTGTATGGTAAGGGTCAGCACACCTGTGAATGAGGAGATACCGTTAGATTCAGAGCTTAAGTAGGGAGACTATGAAAAGCTTCTGCATGTGTGGGGTAAGGGGCACGTGGAGACTGGTCAGTGGCTTGAGCAAATCAAAACAGCCTTCCCTGTAAATGCTTTGTCAAGGATAACTCTCTACTTCCCCCCAAAGAGGTTTCACAGCTGCTCTAAAGGAGAATTGCTTCGTCTGGACTTAACCAGAACTTTTCAGGAGTTGATTAGAACTACAGACAATGTGCTTTTCCATATTTCTCACTAGCCTTCTGAGCAAACCTAAAGCAAAAAGTAGTAATGAACAATGGTGACAGAATCACATAGAATTTGGGGGATAAAGAAACATCAATGTGAAAGGCCAGAAAGGATGAAGTCACTTCTAAGTAAAGCAGAGACCATACAGACCAGGAGCTGCTCCTACTTCAGCGATGCCCAAGGGTAGGACACTGTCTGAGGCTTCCTGGTGAGGTGGAAACCCATAAGTACCTCTCTATCTCTGAGAACTACAATGCCTGATCACAGCTTTCTCCTTGGGGAATTTCACAATCCCACAGGAATTATGAATGGAAAGGGAATATTTACACTTCTGCTTTTACGCCTGAGATACTGAAGTGTGAGATAGGTAAATCCATTAAAATTTAGTATTAGAGATGCTTTTCCTACTTGGAAAAAAAAAACAATAAAACAACTTGTGAAAAGTAAAGGCATTACATTTGAAGCACTTTTCATGTGCTCTGTGGTTCAGGGTATAGAAATGGAAAACGCGTGTCTCCAGTAGTATACAGCTTGCTTTAAGGGAAACACTCTTAAGGACTGGGCTGCTCAGAAAACAGCTCACTGGATTTATGCTAGTTTCCTGAAAGATGAGAAAAAGCAGATTTAAACTATTTTGCAGAGCCCGAGGGTCTTAGACACAGTAAATAATTTCCAAGCAATGACTAAGCCCTGTTGGGAAACAACATGGCAATTGGATGGATGTCTTAGAAGTAAGCTGATTACTTAATTTGTTCCACATACATAATTAGTCTATGTTTTATAATTAGTTACACGATTATATTAACCACAGACAAGGGGTTCTACTAGCTTAGGAACATCTGAACTGATAAGGAGTTAAATGGCTGTGGCTGCGTTCTGAGCTTAGCGCTGTACTGTAGAACACGCCACTTCCCCAACTCTTCTACATCCTCCTTTTTACAGAACTCAGGGAAACCTGGAGTGGGCTGCTACTTTTCTCAAGGTCATCAAAATCAGAATATTGGTCTAGACTCCATGGTGACCCAGGAGGCTCTGCACATCCTGCCAGCCCTCTTCTTGCTTCTCTGACGATGGCCTTTTCCTCACTCTTGAAAGTCAGGTCTACCTCAGGACTTTGCCCTCTCTGCTTCCTACTTGATGAGGATTGGAACACCTGCTCCACTGGGTCTCAGGTCAATTATAATAACACAGGGAGCCTCTCCATCCACAGGAATCACTATGCAATATTCCCTTTATCTCTGATCACTTTTATTGCTCTGAAGTTGACTGACATTGTTAGCTTACCTTTCTTCTGATTAATGGTCTATCCTTCCCTTCATTAGCCATTATTTAAAAGTTTTTGGTAGGCTGGTTGGTTTACTTATCGTTGGGCATTTCCTTCTTCTTCTTTTTAATGCACTTGAACAGTGCCTGAATTTTGTTTCTACTGCCAAGATTGAACCTAGGGCCTTGTACTCTATGACTGATCTACACTTCCAGCCTGTCTTACTTTTTAACTCACATATTTAGAACACTGATTATGAAAGGAAATTATCACCAGTGTTACATTAATGTGTCATGTTATTTTATTGTTTCTTTTTCTTTCTTTCCTTTTCTCCTTCTCCTCTTCTTTCTCTTCCTCCTCCTCCTCCTCCTCCTCCTCCTCCTCCTCCTCCTCCTCCTCCTCCCTCGTCCTCCTCTTCCTCCTCTTTCTTCTTTTTCTTTTTGGTCTTCTACTTCTGTCTTCTCTGGTTTTATCTGAGTATTTTTATGATTCTATTTTTCTTATCATTTAATCATATCAATTACAATTCGTATTTTAAACACTTTTTAGAGATTACCCCAAGTTTTAAATACTTTTATAACTAGCTAAAATGCCCCCTTCTCGGGTAGTACAGGGACCACTCCAATCTCTGGGCTCCATCCTTACATCACTGTTGCTACCTTCCTCTTAGACTTATTTCTATTATCATGATAAACATAGTGTGCATTTCATTTTACCTTCACATATTCCTTCCTAAAGCTCTTCTTTTTTATGGAGACACCATGTATCTTCTTCTGTGTGCAGTGGTGTTTCGGTGTGTGCACATGTACAGATGTGAAGGCCAGAGGCCAATGTGTGTCATCACCACTCACTTTTCATGGTATTTTTTGCAAACAGAGTCTCTCACAAAACCTGCAGCTCACTGACTCAGCTATTCTGGTTACCCAGTGGGCTCCAGAGACCCTCCTGTCTCTATCTTCCTGAACTTAGGTCCCCATGTTTATGTGACAAGCACTCTTTTGACAAAGAGCCCCCTATTTTCCCCTTCCATTTGAAGAATTTCACATTTAATGCAAGATAATCTATGGGCCACAAATTCCCTCTAACATTGTTGCTGTTTGGTTGAGGAACTCTCTACTTTTGAAGGATCATTTCCACAGATGGAGAATTCTGGATAGTATTTTCTTTCATCACTCTGGGTGTACACCTTGTCTCTTTTTGATAACATGTGATGTTACTGTCTGTGTCTCTGTAATTGTCTGTTTCTCCAGGACTTCTTTCAAGACTTCCTGTTTGTGTTTCGGCTTATGCCCAGGTGTACTTTGGTATTTAACTGAACTAAAGAAGCCTCTGTATCCCTCATCCCTTCACTGTTTCCTTTGCTTTGTGATACCCATTCCTACTGGAAAACTTATTTACCCAACCACTTATTTACATATTTACTGATTATTTCCACATTGCTAGACCAGGCATCAGAAAAAATTAAAAAAACCAAAAAACAAAAAACCAAGCAAATTAAGAAAAAGTGGAGACCTGAAAAGGGAGAAACATTTGAAATGTAAATAAAGTATCAAAAAATTAAAAAAAAAAAAAGAAAGAAAAAGAGCCATAAGAACAATTTCCTACTATCTTTAGTAATATGCTTTGAAAGTTCATTTATAACTTATTTTTTTAATAAATAAGTGTTATTGGCCAGGTGGATTCATCCCAGCACTCAGGAGGTGGAGGCCGGTGGATTCTGTGAGATTCTGTCAAAAAAAAAAAAAAAAAAAAAGTAAGCATTCCCTCTTATATGCCTTATACAAGAGGAGAAGAAATAAAAACAAAACAAAACAAATAGCAAGGTTCTAAATCTTGAGTTTGGCCCAGCAAATACACTTCTTAGGCAGTGGGCTGTGTTTTCTTTCACAGGGGAGCCCAGCACACTCCCAACACTGGGCAAACCAGTCAGCTGGTGTGCACTCACATGTAGGACCTTTCGAAGCAGCATGAGGAGCCTGGAATATGTCCTGTCTCCTGGGTCAAACAGGCCCTTCCTGTTGTGGCAGCTCAAGAATAGAGAATGAGAGCTGCCTTGCTTCCTGGCACAAAGCCTGGGCTCCAGTTTGCTATCTGGTGTACATTCAGCAAAGGAGAGAAGACAAACCCAAAAGAGAAAGACAGAATGAGGTCTAAGTAAGAAGCAGGAAAATGGTGCCAATGTTTTAAGGAAATTCTGTTGAAAAGGAGATCTCAAAAGCCAAATTCCTGTGAGGTAGGAGCTAAGTTCCTAAGAGTATACAGTGCTGCTTCAGGTTTTCTCCTGTCTGTTCTCTAGGCCCTTTTGTAAAATAAATGTTCTTTATTCTTGGCACCTGCTTGTGGGTGTCAATCTTTCAAAAACTGAACAAAAGTGATAATATCAATCCACAGTATCTAGGAAATTCCTCTATTAACAGTGCCAGTGTAGGAGCAAGCTTGATTTTAAAACAACATCTGCAAGCAGCTGCCTCTTGACATAGTTCTCATTGCCACTCCTTTACTAAAACCAATGTTAACAACACACGACTCAAGCAAAACGCACTGCAGCAATCCATTTAATAAGTGAGTTTAATAAAATCTAGTTCTTTGGTATTTTCAATGATCTTTTTAAAGTAAATAACTCTTAGTATTTTCCCAAGTTAATTTACTTTCTTGAGAATTCTCCAGAATATTTAAGGTGCATGATTGAATCTCCAAAGGGTTGTTTGGCTGGGATAAATATTAAAGAAAATTATAATGAAATCAAGATAAATTTACAAAACCACACAGCAAAGGCAAACATGCTTCCTGTATAATGGGGCATCTCCAGCAAGCTTAAAACATTTCCTTACAAAAACATAGACGCCCAAGCTGTCCTCCTCTTAGTCCTATGTGCTTAAACGCTCTTGTGACTGGCACATTAACCTTTTGACTGGCATTTTCTAGGTGCTTGCTCCAGACAGAGGTCCTGAGCTAGGCATCACCCAGAGGGAGGATACTCATTCTCATACACCTGCATGCATTCATGCATCTCCATCCCACACACCCCAAAGCTACGAGAGAGCCAGCTGCCGCTTTAACAGCACCCTCTGGATGGACGGACAGGATAACTTAAGAAAAGGCAAGGCAAAGGGTTCGTATACCCTTTAAGTCACTCACTGTCTTGTGGGCAAGTCTTTCATGAATGGCTGACTGATAAAAGTAGGCAAAAGATAAATTTAAGTCTGATAATTATGCTTTTCTTTTCTATGATCAAAATTTTACTGTGTCAGTATTTATGGAGGTGGAAATGTACTTATTTGGAAATTAACTTAAGAATGAAATAATGCTGCAAAGCACATTGATTTTTTTAAAGAAAAAGGCAGAGGTTCAATACAATGTTCGTGAAGTGAGCAGACTCTGTCAGCCATGAGGGTTTTGTGCCCTCAGAGGAGCACACTCATGCTTCTTCAATGTAGCATTTTACAAATGTGGGGCATTATTAAGAAGGGGTGGACTCTGCCAGTCACATAATTTGTATATTTAAGGGGGGGTGTATGGAATGAAAAAGCGAAATATGTTAAATTTCAAAGGACTTGGAAGTAATGCTGCCTGTAAGCTTGTATTACAAATAGCCCCACATTATCACATAGGCTATTAATGAGGCCAAGTGAATGAAAGTACAATTTGAATATGCATGACTCTATCCAATGAGCAGGACTTTTGTGTACTGATGAGTTCCCCCCCCCTTAAAAAGGATTAAAATTATTCTTAGAGAAGTATGGCTACCCAGAAATGAGTAAAATAAATGTATTTGGCCACAGAGTCATACTATATTCATATGAATTATACAGGTGGTAAAAGATTGCTGCTGACTCCACCTGCAGTCTCTGAAATGTATGCATGTTCTGTCTTCTAAAGGAATATTCTTCAACTCAGGCAGCTGTATTAGTACAATCTCTAAGGAAAAATAATGATTTTGCTGGAGATTCCTAAAAGTGGACAAGGTTAAGTAAACCTTTGAGTACAAAGCCTTCAGTTCCATGGTAAGGAACACTAGTTAAAAGACTGGGGAATGGGCAAATTATTGCGCCAAATGGCTGAGAATTAATCTCTGCTGACTAGCTGTAATCTAACGAGGCGTCTGTGTCCCAGGGAGCCCGCAGCATGTCCCTGGCGGTATGTGCAGTGTGTCGAGTCTGCGTGGCACCCTTTGTCCTCGCTCACAGGCGGCCTTTCCCCTCATTGTCCATAATATCCTCATGCATCTGGGACGCGTGGAATGCATTCATACTAACAGACTTACCATTGTTTTCTCTCAGAAGCTTTGTTGAGCAAAGACTGCATCACGGTTACTGATAATTATATTGCTTAATTAATCAAGACAAAAAAATTTGCAAATCATTGCCTGGTTGCCAAGCAAGGAGATAAAAAATGACAACAATACAAGCTGAAGCAATATAACAAAAGTAACAGCTATCTGATCAGAAATTCTTATATAATGAAGCTATTAATGCTAAATCGGTTAATGTTAGCATTGCTCCAGGTGTCTCTACTTAGATGCAAACAAAAAGGCTAACATTATGGATATAAAAGGCCAAATGTTGCCATGGATTCTGTAACCTGATAGAGAGGACAGCCTTTTCATTTGATTAGGTAATGCAATTTAAATACCAGGGACTGAAGCCAAACAAACAGACATTCCCTCCGAAAGCCTCTTGCATTCACCCTGGGGTCAGTGGTTGGTGAACAAAAGGTCAGCTACACTTGCCCTGGAAATGTCTGAATTCATTTTATTACATTGTAATGGTTTATACTTTAAATGTAGGGATAACACTAAGTTTTCAGTTTCCCATTATTCCTTTCTTCTTGTTAGGCCTTTTTGAGTTAATATTAAGAAACCAATTTTCTGAATTCATCTTGTCAGAATTGATGGCCAAGTTTATCAAATGTAAACATATTTGGTAGGAAAATTTAAAAAGTATATTAATAAGTTTCTATGCATCTTATGCTATGTTAAGAAATGTCACTTTTGACACAGCAGAGTGAAATGAAATGCTTTTCATGTTCTTCGTTCACTTTAAGAATAAAGGAGACATTATAAGGACATTCTGACATTTTAGGGGGTCATCCTGAAAATGACCTAATAAAAGTAGTTCTACACTACATATAAAAGAATTTTTCTTAATTTTGAAAGCCAAAAAGTACTAAATCTATTACTTCTTTAAGATTAAAATTATCACTTTAATTCTTATACATAATTCTTTGTCTTCATAGGCAAATGCAAATAAATGTTAGCACTTGCAACACAAAACTGAAAACCTGCCATAAACAGGGGTCTGAATCAGAGGAGCACAATATCTAATATAAATTCTGACATCTTCTTTCTATGAACAGAGAGAAGATTCCCTCTTTTATTTTATGAGGTTTTCCTAGATTGAGAGAGCCTACACATTACAGAATTAATGTATACATTAAATTTTACTGGAATATATATATCTATATCTATATCTATATATATCTATATATATCTATATCTATATCTATATCTATATCTATATCTATATATATATATCTCCTGATAGCAACCATAACTGCAACAATGGCTAACATGGAAGCAGCTTTTACCCAGGTGCCAGGCAATGTCTGAAGCACTTTTTCACTTATGAGCACGTTTAATGCTAACATAACACTTTAGGTTATGAATCCGAATTAGAACAACAAATCTCATCATGATCTACTTTTTAAAGTTTAAAAATAGTTTTTAGAATAATGCTGAGCTCCTCTAGGAGAATGATTTTGAGATGTAAATAAATACTTTATTTACTATCAGGATGAAAACAAAGTTTTTTGTTTCTTAATGAATGGCCCATATACTTAATATATTTAATTTCAAACCTAAGAAGACTTTTCTTAATGAGGTAAAAACAAAATAAGTCACTACAGAGCAGCAGTATTAAAATACCAGTAAAGGCATGACGAGGGCGGAAACTGCAGCCGATTAGTACCCAGGACATAGACCACTGGATTGTTCCAGCCAGCGCCATGGTCAATACCAACTGACATGGCTGAATTGATTCTCTAGCAAGGTGCTTTGATTGCTAATATTCATCATGTGGGCTTTGCTTCAGGGCACCAATGTCTTTGTGGACATGTCCAGAATCCTTCAGGATTGACCACCATCAGCACCAGTCAGGGCTCAGTGACCAATGCTCATCCATCAGACAGGGCTGGATTCTAGACCCAAGGTTTTTCCCCAAATAGCTAAGTGATAATGGAGTTCCATCAATTCTTACTATTATTAATAATGTGCCCCAGTTAAAAGTTATAATATTCTTAAAATTATAACATTTTAAAACATTAAAATTATTTAAAAGCCCATACATTTTTCTAACATAATTTTCAAATAATACAAAATGGAATTTTGTGCTCATGATTAGAATTCTTTTGAATATCACAGTTCATATTAAAGTCCTCTCTAGCACACACAGTTCAGATATTGTAACATTCATCAGGGTTTTGAGGACCATGAATCCAATGGCAAATGAAGAGGTCAGGGCAACAGTGGAGGAAGCATACCTCAGGCTTCTTCGTTATCGTGATAAAGAACATATGATTCTTCATTGGGTAAATAATGATGGAAACGTCTCCAAAGGCTGTTGGGATAATACCCCTGCGGTAGTCTCTGGAGTGTTCAGACCAGACGATGTGGACCTCGTCATTCCCCAGGTGACGGAGCTGCAACAGCAAATTGGCTCTTTATTAACTGAGGTGCTAACAACAGTTTATGAGGGGCTGTGGCTTACAAATTGAATTAGAAAACTCAGAGGCCAAAAATATTTTAGTCCAAATTGGGCTACCACACTAATGCCTTACTCAGGATTCAAATGTACTATTCTGTAAAACTTCAACCCATCTGCTAGGATGCAGGTTTTGTTCTAAGATCACACACAGAAGCACCAAGGGCACATTCCAGTGGGATGGAGGAAGGCATCTTTAAGGTCTCTTTTACACAGAATTCTGTTTCTACACCAGTCCTATTCTATAGTGCAGAGAATGTTCTCAACAACCGACATCACTTTTTCTAGTCTTTATTGCTTTAAAACTGTAAGCTTCTTAATCTAGTGGTTATTAAGAAATAACAAAGTATGATAACACAGAAGCCACTCCAACACGACTGTTGATAATTTGTAAGAAACTGTACTGAGATACATTTTTGAGATAAAGAATGTAAGAAAGTATATTTTGAGGAAATAAATATATTTAATTTAACTTTAGTGGGAATACTAGCATCTGGCATTTAAAGATTTCTAAAGCGCTCACAGGAAATGATGTCTGCCCTTCCCACAGACTTTGAATAACTCCATCTTTACCTCATCTTACAAGAATTGTCTGCTCAGGAATATTCTGTCTGCCAAGTGCACAGAACAGCACTGGAGAGAGGGCTAGAGACTGTGGCCTCCACTCTTGATTATCTAAGCCAGGGACATCCAACCTGTGGCCCACAGGCTGGGAGAACATACACACACACACACACACACACACACACACACACACACACACACACACACACGCAGACACACACACACACATACACACAGTGTGTGTGTGACATTTCAGTGACACAGTATGTACACACTATACATTTATAATAAACAAAATCTCTCTCACACACACACACACACACACACATCTCTTACTGCTATAAGTAAATTTACAGTTGTGTTGGGCTGCATTCAGTTGGACATTCCTGATCTCAGCTCACATCAAAAACTATTTTACTGATATATCTCAAGTAGTTTAGCTTGCTTATTTTGATATTTTATAAAGAGACTATGAATTCCAAAAAACCAGACTCTTGGTATCTTCAAGAAGGTCTTGGGAAGGTCTCCAGAGACCCTTACAAGCTCTTCTAGGGCAAACCTTTGCTAGGTGCAAGAGCCTACTAATTGAATCTGGCCAAAGCTGCAAAGAAATCATTTGAGAAGGTCTTGAAGCATAACTAAAAGGAACGGGCCCCAGTGATGAGAATATTGGCCTGAACTAAGGTTCTGAAGCTGTGATGTGTGGCAGAGGCAGGGGCTTAGAAGTCTTGAGGGAATGAGGTGTCTGCCTCAGAGCAGGGAATATCATACAATTGCAGGAACAAGGGACCAAACTTAAAAGGACCATAATACAACTGTGATGTTATCTAAAGGATACTCTGAAATAGTGTACATCTGAAACATGTTGGCATAGATATTATTATTTTTTAGATGTGATTTGATCATAGAGAATACCCAAGGTGACCCCAACATGGCCTCTTTCTAGTCATCAAGTTTCAAAGGCAGCTGTTTGTTGCAGTGCTTGCTTATTTTGCACTCTCTATGCTTCTGGAAGTGACTCTACACATCAATTATTCACAGAGACCTGCATCTGTACTTTTGTGCTTAAATGGAGTAAGGTACGGGAGTCAACTGGTCTGAAGAGGGCTCCAGAAAGGCACAGCTGTGGGAGTCCAGCACAAGCTACAACGTTCCAGAACAATTTAATGGAGTCTACAACTTTTGTAGATGCAAACATTACCCCATGCATCTTTCTTCTCCTCCTCATGCAATTATTACCCCCATACAAGTATTAAAGGTTCAAAAGGTAGCTGGCAAAACAGAAAAACCATAGCACAGTGAACCTAGCTATGACACAAAGGTTTTGTTGTTTTCTTTTTAAGGCACCAAGCTCTTACAGCTGAAGAAGCCCTCAAGTCCCACCTTTCTCTCCTTTGCTCTTTCAGCAGTGCTGACGATGGGACCTAGAGTCCAGCCCTATTCTCTGAGACATGGTTACTGACTCCTGCCTGCCTGCCTTTCTCATTTTTGACTCCATGGCTAAAGATCTTGGAGCAGTGTTTTGCTTCTCAGTCCTTTTGCAGTGACAGCATGTGAGTTAGGATTGCCAATGAGACAAGATGGACAGCTTTCTATGGTAAATATGGATTAGATCTAATTGAAACATTGGGAAGGATTAGAGCAATAGGAGCTAACTGTAAGAAGTAGGGTTACCCTGAAGTTCAGCTTCCAGCCCTCATCCTCCATAGAGACTTGACCCTGCACCCTTCTCGTTATGAGGTTGGCAAAAGCAACATAATGGAGATAATCCCCTTACCAGACACTGTTTGACCTTGTAGCTACCACACAATGCCACACCTAATACCAGTGGTCTCTCCTTTTCATCCTCAAGGGCAGAGTACAGCACTTACTCTTGAGATGATACACCGATGGCTGAAGTTTTGCAGTTGCTCTGGCCCTTTCTAAATTGTGTTATTCAATTGTATAACCCAAGTAAACCTCTCTTAATTTTATTTGCATCAGTATTCTGAGAAAACTCTAGCATTAGGAGAGCAATCCACACTAATTAATTGACCCTTCCTCCCACTGTGGCAATTCTGCAATTATGGAAGAACTATTTTTGTAATATTCACTCAGTGCTGCTTTCAGTGTCATGCACCTTACATTTCTGGACATGTTACAGTTTAATTAACTAAACCAGAAAGCCAAGAGCTAAGGCCACGGGACCAATTGACTGGTACAGCTGGAACAAAGTACAAAAATTACACCCCCTTGTGCCTATGATATGAACCCAAGGACATAAAACAAACTGACATGGACAAACTACCCACCACAGAGCATAACATAGTTACCCAAATCAGAGCATAAGGGAATATCCTGGAAACCTAAAATGGTACTCAATTCAAAGGGGATTTCAATAAAGAGATGTCACTTTGTGAGTTTTACAGAACTTTGATTATAGGCCTGTACGTTAGAAACCCACCCACAGGTTTGCTCTGGGACAAGCCAACTTGACTGGAGGTATGTGACTTCAGGAGACGATGCCTCCCTAGAAGGGAGCTGCATTCACATTGGCTCCTGCTTCCACTATACAATAGGGTCCAGAAGGCCTCAAGGCTCACCATGCTCAGAACAAACAGACTCTTGAGCCTCAAGAAATCAATCCCCTGTCCTGCTATCCCCAGTCCTGACTGGCAGAGTTCTAAAGCCCCTCTGCCTGAGCTGTTCTGCCTGCTGCTGCCAGGCTGCACGCCTGCACGCCACTGGTGACACTGGTCATGGTCCACACCTAATAGGCTGACCTCCTTTCCCGACTAATTGCATTACATCGACAGCTGGCTCCAGAAGTAGTCGTCTGTTTGATTGAAGAATCTGGGCTCCTCAGCGGGCCCGGCTGCTACTTTTACTAAGTAACAGTCAGGCCTGACATCCCCATTGTTCAGCTGACAGTGTGCCCATCCTAAAATCTAAGTTTTATTTGTAAATTAACCAAGAAACTTCCTGCCAGAACAGAGCTGCTTAGAGACTGATAATGTGGGCCTTTCATCCCCTTTCACTCTACTGTATCACTGCCAATTTGTTTTTCATGTGCCTGGCCAGCCTGAGGCTATAAAAGCCTTGTAAGACATAAGTGCAATTATAGTCCTGGAGTCAAATGAATTGGACAAATCCAATAGCACAGCTCTGTCCCCACTCTGCAAACCCCTACAGCAGTTAGATTAGCTGTGAAAAATCTAATCTAGCTAGAGCTAACAAATTTCTGCAGTGAAGGATCAAGAGTTCAGTATGAGGTTGCAACCGCATTGCGGAATTGAAGAAGTTCCCCCATGACAGGGGCAGAACAGAGCATGAATCACTTTAGAATTTTGCAGCTCATTTTTAAGCTGTTAGGGACAATTTAGCTAGAATAAGTCAAGGAACCAGGGGCTGCTGTTATGTGACTGATTTTTTCTGCCTAACTGTGAGACATCCTGGTAAAGAGGGTTATCGTTAATGATGCTAAATTTTAGAGCTGCAGAAGGTTTCAGCTGCTTTTTGACTATTACAGTGGGATATCTCCCATACAGACTAAGCCTTGGGACATTATTTATAGCAGTATTATGTGAAGAAAATAGTATAAAAACAAAATAAAAAGCCTTTCTACTTAAGAAGTACTTCAAAGCAGTTTATATATAAGTCTGTCTTTGACATATAATTGTCAATCCTGAAAAATTATAGAGTATGGGGACAATATGCAGAGTATGAAGACATTATAAGGTATTCCAAGTTTTATAAAACATGTGAATACAGACTGGGGTCTTGGTAAAGCGACTCCAGATTCTAGAATACTAGTGAGCTACCAGATAGCAGGGTTCTCCTTTTTATGAGCACTGCAGCCATTAGACCCCAAGCTGGACAGGCAGACGGCTCCTTCACACCTGTGGGGACCAGCACATGGCTGGCACTCCCACTAGCTGAGAGGTTCCCAGCCCAGGGAGGCCAAGGCAGCATGTAGGGCTATGCTGGTGAAAGGCTGCTGAATTTCTGAATGCAAATTGTGCTTTATGCATCAGAGATACTTGATCACTATGGAAATTGTCTGTGACCCGAGTTCTGATGATGTCTCCCATGCACTGTTGTTCATCATGTATGCAGTCCAGACATCTGTGGCTACAGTAGTGAAAAGGCGAACCAGAGACAAAAGAAATGAAGCAGATACAGTAGGGCCCATGAGCTAATATCAATCATCTGGCTAATGGGGCAGGGGAAAAAGAATCAATTACACCAGTGGGCAATGACGAGGGCTGATGGCCAGAATTCCTACCAGGTATTGGGCTAAGCAATTTTTCTGGCATTGTCTCACTTACTTGACTCCACAGTACTGTGCTATGGGCTCCATTTTTAATCTTATTTAATAAATGAAAACCGGAGGTACAAGCTGGTAAAACAATTAAGACACACACTTGAGCCTTGGCTGGCTGTAGCTTTAACCACGCCACCACACTCCCAATGTGCAGCCTTCGAACCTGAGACACTGCCCTCAGTTCCTTACATCTGTGCTCTTGGTGGTGGTGGGGGGGGTGTGGGTGTGTGTGGGATGCTTTCCTAGAGCCTTACCAGCACTTTTTTTTTGGGGGGTCAAAATGGCTATTATATGTTGTGACCTTTGCCAATCTGTGAGGTAAAAATTTTGTTTCTCAGGTAATTAACATGAAAGAAGGTCCAAAAGTAGCTACACTAAAGACCTCTTTTCTTCCTAGTCTTTAACCTTAAGCTTAAGGTATTTTAGATTCACCACAACTGTGGCCAGAGGAAGAGCAACACTGACTTCGAACTCCGGGAAAGCAGCCTCAGTGGATTGCCAGGGCTTGATCACCATCCAGACCCAGAGAGCCTCACTTACACACGAGTGCAGTGAGGTGTTGCCCCTGAGAAGCCCCCTTACCTTTTTGGTGAGTGAATCATCTGAATCTGATGGCATCCGAGTGGAAACATGGAAAATTACTTCCACGGTCGAGGTAGCATAGTAAGGGGCTGTCTGTCCCGTGCTGCCATTGCGCTGAAGACCACCCATAAACCCACAGTGGGTTGAGAGATCCACCTGATGAAGGTCACAGAGCAAAAGACGAGGGTCAAAAGTAAGCTAATCTTATTCATTAGGCAGGACTGTGAGCTGAGAGAATGAACAATTTTCATTTAAATATCTTTCGTTCTGATTACAAATAAATATAAGGTTGACAAAATTAATTTTTAAAGGAAGAAATGAACATCAAAACTCAAACTGGTCTGCAGCCATGCTCTGTGAAAACCACTATCAAAATGGAAGGAGGGCCGGCCTCAGCAGCTCAGTGCTCGCCTGGCATGTGCGAGGACGGATACGGCAGACACAGACACAACACACACAAACACAGGACAGTCCGCAGCCTTCCCCTGATTCTTGTGTACAGTTCAGTTTCTCCCTCTCATATACATGGGTATGTACATATCTGCATATGTCTGTCCCCCTTATCTGTGGGGATCTGTCTCAAGAGTTTCAGCAGTTAACTGAAACTACAAATAGTACTATGTTTTTTTCTCTGTCTATAGAACTATAATAAAGTTTAATTTATCAATGAAACAAGTTATTAACAACTAAAGGAAAATACAAATCTAACAGTCTGCTGTACTAAAAATTGTATGAATGGGGTATCTCTTTCCAATATACTCTACTGTGCCTTGACCTCTTCACTCATTGAAAATATTTCATGGTGTCTCTGGCATATCCACATTGCTAGCAACACACACCACACCCACGCACACTCACACGCACACACAAACACACACCCTACACCTCTCCCACCTACTCCACTTTTCAGATTCTAGGGATATGCTTTCCTCTAGGTTTATGTTCACAGGAGGAAGGTATGCACCTCTCTGTGTATATATCTGATAGTTGACCATTCAGTAAGGAAACCCGAATCCTTGCCAGTCATTCTGGAGTTGTGCATTAGGGAACTGCAGTGACAGCCAATGGCATTCTAGTCCCAGTTTCTCACTTTATCCAGGCCCTCCTTCATTTTTCATCTAGCAAGCCACCGCCTATTTTTTCAACTCCCCAGTGGCCACACTTGTCTTCTTTTGTCACAAACTGCAGCCCTGAGCCTATATGACTATACAGTTCTTATGCAAAGCTAATGAAAAGATATTAAGGGGAAGCAAAGATCCACACATAGAATAGTAAAATAAAGCAAGCAGATTTTAAGGTCAGTGCAGCCTTCAAGAACTCTATGCATGCTACATTTGATTGTGAAGATATAACTAAGAACATCCACAACTCATATCTGCTTTAAATACTAATAGTCAGCAACCACACAATGAATGAAGTGAATTACCTCCCATCCAAGACCAGCAACAAAGTCTTCATATGCTTGGCTTCCTCTTTCATTGGCTAGAATGGAACACTTGTCTTCTTGCCCTTCAGCAATGTAAAACACTGCGATCTTATGGGTCTCGCGGCTATAAATGTTTAAATTTAAAGGAGTTAGAACATGTATGTGTGTGTGTGTGTGTGTGTGTAGTTTGGTTTACTGTTATGGCTAGCATGCCTCCTAATGGCATTCACAAAGGGTCAGTCACTATTCTAAGGTGGTTGATGCATTATTTGAAATCTGCAAGTCCCATTCCATAAGAAGACCAGTGTTATTACTGTATCATCTGCTTTGCAGAGGTGACGGAATGGAGACACAAGGTTAAAGAAGCAGGAGACTACACTTCAGACACCGGAGACACTAAAACAGGAGCTATCAGAGCACATTCTCCACCAGGCTCTTCCCATGCTTGGGGATGAACACTGTCCTCTCACGCACTTCAGGTAGACACGTATTGTGACAGGTAGCAATTAGAGCTATGAGACATGCTAAGGCTTTATGAGAAATGGAAACACTTAGGGATTTTCTTTGTGAAAGGATGTGTTCTGACTATAGTGAGGACATGGAATGTGATGCACAGTTGTTCTGCGGAGAGTCTTTTGGATACTTTTGCTTAGATAAGCTCTTTATTTACTTGCCCCGTGATAGATTTGTGGTAGTTTCCTGTTAAATCATGTAAACATGATAGGTACTTTGAAGAAAGGAGCCCTGTCTTTCCTTTTTTCTTTTTTTCCTTTTTTTAGTATTTGGTGCATAGCTTAGCTAAAGTCTCTGTTAAACTGACCAGATAAATGACGGCATGTTTCAAAGTGTAATGGCTAGTAAAATATTAAAATATCTGGAATCCACCCTATCAAGCTGTTTGGTGATAGTTTGGAGATAAAAGCTCAATTGTTATTCAGATGAAGCTTAATCAAGAACCATTCCTTTAACAGCAGCAGTCTATGAGCTTTATTCTACTGTAGCCTCAATGGTAAAAGAATTAGATTCCCACTTCCGGGGGTGGGGGCAGCCCCACCCTTCTCACATTTGCATTACATCATAAAAACACTGCATAGGAAAAAGCATCAAGTGCTTCAGCAATACGGAAATGTTTCTGTTGTATAATTATTTAATATCTCAACACTGTAATGTGATTAGACATCCAAATTGGTAGATCTGGACTCCTTATTTTAACAAATTCTCAAATATTTCCTTCTTCATGGTTATTTTTCTACTTGTTAAGCAAGGCTAATGGAAGCTAAACTAAAATGCTATATAAGTCACTGGAGGAGGCACATTCTCTCCTATTCATTAGCTAGCTACTCATCCCCCATCATTCTCATGGAACAAATATATGTGAGGAAAAATCAGAAAATACAGAAAAAGAATAAAAAGAACAACTCTCAACTTGAACATGTAAACAAACAACATGGCTGCATCGCTGTAGGAAGTGGAAAGAGATGCTATAAAGAGGACATGATTTTTGGTAGTGATGGGCCCCACAGAGAGTGTACAATCTGGTAGTCAAGACCTTAGGGAATCTAGAAATTGCTATATCATTTACTGCCTTGAGAGACAGGCAGAGGACAACAAGAAGGGTCCCCTACAACATGACTGGCTTATCACAGGAACTGAAGTAATTCGGTAGCTTGGATGATGGTAACAGACACACTAAACGGTGGCTTCAACAAAGGAACAAAAGCATAGTTACCTGATTTCTCTCTGCAACTATCTTTATATTTTAAAAGTCTTTAGCATTCAATTTACAAAAAATCCAACCTTCAGCTTATTTGAAATCACCAGTGTTTTATCCTTAAAGCCCAGGACTATTCCATCCTGGGTCCTTGAGTCCTCGTTAACTCAGTGTCGAAGCACAAAAAGCTAAGCTCAAATGAAGGAGGACTGACTGATGTGGGTGTGAGGAAAGGTGACCTTTAGCTGTAAACATTCATCAAATTTCACATCCTCCAAAATATTAGCACTGCAGAGAGCCTGCTAAGATGCAGACACTGCCTGGCCTTATTAGTGCCAGGCTTTTGAAATGGTAATTACAACATCAACAGCACTTTGTATCTACAAGCTGCACAACCAGTGCATGAAGGAAGGAGCAGGTAATTCAGGAACACATATACATAAAATCAACAATGTCGTCTTCTTCCTTTGAATGCATTTTTTCCCTCATTACCTGGAATAGACCAGAAGAGTTCAGGTTTCTTGTGCTGTCAGATTTTAAAAACCAAACAAAGAAAAACATGACTTTAAGGTTTCCTTCACCACACAGGCAAGAAAGCCCATAGTGTTTGTATGTACAGCCATCACACACAGTATACAGACCTTAGCTGCAAGACAACTTTTTCTCAAAACATGTGAAAATGCACTGTGCCCCCACAACAGTGATATAAATTGATACCAGGAATAAATAAAAATGTCCTGAAAGTTGAGGGACAAGATGTGTTCTTGCATGGTATCAGACCAATCTATAGCACAGGCCAGATTTCCCTACAGGTGAAGAGCCCCAGATGTAGTTCAGGTTGTTAAAAGACAATCTTGAAAAATATCCTTTCCCATTAAATAAATTGATATGCATTTAGAGGCCAAGACGCCAGACATAAGTCCAGGAGTTGGGGTTTTAAGTGAAGGTTAATCAAAGGGCAGAAGATTGCCAGTCAGCTACCGAAAGCCGTATTTTACTGCAACAGCACCCCAGGGAGCTAATTCGATTGCACCTCATGTAACTAAAGTGCATTAACATTCAACAAATTGGCTACAATTACAAGATACCAGTGCATTCACTTAACACTGGAGAAGCAGGGAATAATTCAGCATATGCTAGCTGGGCTTGGGGTCCAAATGACTGTTTAACATCGAAGGACCAGGAGGAGGAAAGCAAGTGCCCAAGTCCTTCAGAAATCCCTCATGGAATCTCCAGAGGGCTCAGTCTCTGTCCTGGAGAGAGAAAGGAGAGGTAGACTGAAGGGAGGAATGGCAGTTATCAGGGTCTAAAACAGTTCTTAAATGTTTTTGAAATTCAAATTAAGCTTTACTTGAATCAAGAAATGAAAACAATTAAAATACCAACAGAGTTGCAGGATCTGCCCTGAGGATGTTTCTTTCAATTACAACTACAAATGAATCATTTAAACCTGTATATTTCTTTTCTTTTATTTCTTGATTCTAAAATGCTTACCACTCTCCAGAACACTAGAGTTACTAAGAGGAAAGGCCCTCACACCACCTTCTGCAGATGAAATCAGGCTCACAACAGCACACACGCACATTCCCAACACCCAGAGCACACACACAAAACAGTACATGCTTCAACATGTGTGTGGCTCTTAGAAGCTATGGCTGATGAAAATGATATGTGGGAAGGTAAAAAAAATCCTACAGGATTGTGATTCCCACAAAATGGTTGACATGAATTAATGTATCTTAATTCTTCCCCATGCTTCTGAAAGAGTGAAAGGATATACAGCTATAAGTAAGCCTAATGTGACTTTATCTGCTGAGTCCTCAGTGAGAGACCAGAAGGTAGACAGACTCCCTGTAGGCAGACAGATAGGGAGAGGAGCTAGGGAATAAAGACAGTAAATTTCCAAGATGGTCAGCTTCTTCCTCAGCCTCCTGACTTGAGAGAAAAGCCTGCCAACTGTGTCCTGTCAGCAGGCCCACTACTGATGAACCGGCTCAACAAGTCCCAGGCTGGATCAGGACTTGCCACACAACAGTTATGAACCAATCACTCATTCTATCTACCCTCAAACGGACTAAACCTAAAGCAGGAGAGAAAAACTCTGCAGAGGTTTAAAACTCCCAGCTCTGGATTTTTGTCTTCCAAGTCCTTCCTCTGCTTTGCAGATAGGCTTTTTCTCTGTGTGTCTGCTACGGACATGGTTCATCACTCCCAATAAACATCTTTCTTCAACTGCTGATTCTGTCTGTCTGTGGTGCTAGAGGTTTCTCTGCTGCTATCGCTGCACTTCAGATTTTCTAGTCCTTTAATTCTTTGACAGAAAAACAAACAAACAAACAGTCAATCAAGGCCCCTAGATTGCATCATTTGTGTTGTGACAAAAAGATATTTCTATTAAGTCCTCTTAGAGGGGTGTGTGTGTGTGTGTGTGTGTGTGTGTGTGTGTGTGTGTGTGTATGCTATTTTACTTCCAGGTAGAGTTCACTATTCGACTAGTTGTTGCTTGATAGATAGGTTCAAGAATTAAAAACATCAACAAAATATCATAGTTATAAACCTGATATGCAAATAATAGTGACTTGAGCCAAGCATTTACTTAAGAATAAACAATAAAACCACAAGAAAGCCACCTGAACATAAATGATAGTGAAAATACTTGTTTAGGAAACAGCATGGCACTGACACAAACGCACAGGCCAATGGATGAGAACCCAAAATAAACCCATTCAGTTATAACCACTGAGTTTTGACAGTGATACCAAACACACAGAAGGGAGAAAAACAGACTGTTGAATGTGTGTAAGAATGAAATTAGATTCCTGTTTCTCACCCTATTTTAAAATGGACTAAAGACCTACCTTTTAAACCTGGGCATGGTGGCTCATGACTTTAATCCCAGCACTTGGAGAGGCAGGTTGGATATCTGAGCTTGAGGCCAGCCTGGTCTAAAGATCGAGTTCCAGGATAGCCAGTGCTACACAGAGAAACCCTGTCTCAAACTAAAAACAAACAAAAAAGACCTATATTTTAGCCTGAAGCTGGCAGAGTAAAATAGGGAAACTACTTCAAGACAAAAAAGTAGACAGGGATTTCCTGTAGGCAGAGGAAATAACTCCAAGAACTAGCAAATGGTATTACTTAAATTAAAAAGCTTCTGCACAGCAAGAGAGAAAATCAACATCCGGAAGAGACAACTACAGAATGAGAAAAATAAAAAACTGTGACAGCTAATGTCAGACAGGGCCTGATATGCAGGACACATAAAGAACTGCAGAGTTGAATACCACACCCCAAATCATCAAATCAACAAATAGTTTAAGGAACAGAATAGTTCTTTAAAGAAGAAATACAAGTAGCCTACAAATAATTTTAAGTGTCCAATATCTTTAGCCACCACAGAAATGCCAAGCAAATTTGCCTTAAGATTTTATCTCATCTCAGTCAGAGTGGCTATCATCAAATAAATGCATGGTAGGACGTGGGGGTTAGGAGTGCTTTACTCATCGCTGATGGAATGTGCAGTGCAACCACCGTAGAAATCACTCCCAAGTCGACAGCCCTCAACACACATACACATAAACAACACTACACAGACTCAAAGGCTTATGCATTCATGTGTATGTACACACACACCTTTAAGAGAACTTAACAATATCTTTTTATGTTCTTACACAATGAAAAAGAGGCCATGAAGTTAAAACAGAACAAGAGATGGGATCTTTTTTTTTTTTTTTTTTTTTAACTTTTAGGTTAAACAAAGCTTATGATCCCAGCTACTTGGGGGTTGAGGCAGGAGAATTACATGATTGAGGCCTACCTGAGCTACAGAGTATGTTGAAGGTCAGCCTGGGCAACTTGAGAGTCCCTGTCTCAACAAAACAGAATGGAAAAAAACAAAACAAACCGAAACACTAAAGGTTCAGCCAAGGTCAATGTCAACAGATTCTGGGCTACAGAAACACTCTGGGTTTCTCTGTGGGTACCTTTTTTCCTGAAAATGTATTTGATACCATGTTCTAACAAAGTTAGACAAGAAAAGATATTTCACGTACCACTGACGAGAGTCCAGATTCTTTAATTCTCTCAATAATTTTGAATTTTTCTTCAACAAATGAAAATTCTTCCTGCATGAAAAAAGGATGCAAGAAGAAATCATGACCACAGACCAACTTTGCTATTTTCCAATCCAATATCAAACAAAGCCACTGTGGTGGTTTGAGTAGGAATGACCCCCATAGGCTTATATATTTGGATGCTTAGACATTAGGGACTGGCACTATTAGGAAGTGTAGCCTTGTTGATGTAGGTGTGGCCTTGTTGATGTAGGTGTGGCCTTGTTGAATGAAGTATGTCACTGGGGGTAGGCTCTGCGGTTTTTGAAGCTCATGTCAGGTCCAGTGTTTCTTCCTTTCTACTGCCTGAGGATCCAGACGTAGAATTCTCAGCTACCTCTCCAGCACCATGTCTGCCTGATTGCTGCCATGTTTCCCACCATGATTATAATAGACTAAACCTCTGAACCTGTAAGCGAGCACCAATTACATGCTTTCCTTTATAAGAGTTTCCATGGTCATGATGTCTCTTCACAGTACAGTAATGCTAAGATAGCCATCATCGATCCATCTACAATCTCCTTCACTGAAGAACTGTGATAGATCTTGTCAAGTTTGAATGAGATGCGCCTTCCCCCCACCCCCATATTCTTGGGCATTTGAATACTTGTTCACCACTTAGTGGTCCTGTTTGAGTAAATTTAGGAAATGTGGCATGGTTGGAGAAAGTCTGTCACTGGGGGCAGGCTTTGAGGTCTCAGAAGCCACATGCTACTTCCAGTGCACTCTGGTTCCTGCTACCAGTTGGAGATATGAATTCTCAGCTGTGGTCCAGCTGTCATTTCTGTCACCTGCTGTTCCTGCCATTATGGACTCTAAGCATCAGAAACCATATGTCCAAAATAAACTTGTTCTTCTATAAGTTGCCTTTTTCATAGTGTTTTATCATAGCAAAAGAAAAGTAACTAATTCAGAAGTTTTCAAAATGAGCCCAATTTTCCTTGAGTATACAGAGACATAATAATTCCTCTGTCATCTAGTGACACTGGAAAGCTCTTTAGTCAACAAGTATGTCCCTTGTGTGCAAGTGCTTGTGTCTGTTTTCAATACCAGTTCTGTGAAGGTCTTCCCCAACCTCTCTTTAAAGCTCCACTATCAGGTCCAGGTCAATGCCACCCTCTTCTCTAAGGTGTCTCTAATACACACACTACCCACTGGATAAAACTGCTCTTCTTGGCCTCCAGTGCCTTTGTCTGAGGTGCATCAAGTTCACATTCCTCATCAATCCTGTGACTAGACAGTGTTTACTTACCTTTGCAGTCCATTTGCATCTTGTATGAAAACAGAAATACTATGGTCAGGGAGGCAAGAAGAAAAATGTATGGATCATATGCTTTCAAAGGTCTGACAGGTGTTTGGAACTCAAGCTGTGTACCAGTATTGTACATTTAGTTTTATTTCTATCTTTAATACAGTAGCTAAAAATAAAGTGTAAGTATTGAAATCCAGAAAAACTTCTATTTCTTATTCTTTAACCTCAAACTGATAATAATAAAAAAGAATAACCCTCATATAAAAATAATGATAAAACATTCAGAGCTCGGTTACCTTCTGTCCCAGGAATTCATTCCTAAGTCATCAAGCAACAACCTGCAGAAATAAAAGGGTCCCCGGGGCTCCACTGGTGAGGGCTGTCCTTGGCTGGTGACCTTTACTGCAGAATTGGAGTTGCACCTCTGCACATACTCATCTTCCTGTGTGCTCTGGCGCAGGATGACCTCGATGATGTCCTTCTCTTGGTCACAGTTCATTGCACATGGGGTTGGGGAAGGCTCATTTAGATTTAGTTGGGATGGTAAAAGGCATTCAGGGCTTGTATGGCCAATGTTTTCAAGTAATTTGTCAAGCACATCATCTCCCTCCTCACTGTGAAACAAATCTTTCTGAGGTCCACATGTGTGATGATGCCAGCCAGAAATCTGAAATGAGGGATTCCTTCCATTGGGTGCCAAGCGGCCTTCCAGAGGTCCATATAAAACCTTGCCATCCCAAGAGTACTTCCCTGAGATATCCCTCACAATGACTCTGACATCTGAGAGGGAACCCCCTGAAGTCCCTCCAGCTGGTCCTTCTGCTGGCGTCTGAAGGTAGGAGATGAGGGTGCTATCATTAAATACGAAGAGCTGCAGGTTTGGGCTCCTGAACACCTCCGAGGACAGCTCAGTTCCTTCCACATGGGCATTGTCGTGGTTCTCACTGACCAGGCTGTGCAGCACGGCAGGGCCCCCACTCAGTGGATAGTGACCAAGGTGGTTCACCAGGTGGGCCATGACCATTCGTGCAGTGAGGGGGATCAGTTCTACACTTCTTCTCTTCTTCTCTGTGAGCAGTAGGAAGAAACCATAAGGAGAGAATGGGGGCATTAGTTTGAATGTTTGATTGTTATTTTTGTTTTGTTTTGTGAGACAAGGTGTCACTATGTATCACTGGCTGGCCTAGAACTCACTATGTAGATCAGGTTGGTCTGGAACACATAGAGATCCACTTGTCTCTGCTTCTGCCTCTGCTGGGATTAAAGGTGTGTGCCATCACACCTAGCTGAATGTTTTTAACTCTGAGATTGATTTTTTTATCTTTTTTCTTTTTTACGCTAACTCTATTTGAATATAAAACATAGTTGAAACAGACTGCTAAAGAACCAACTTACATGAAGACATCACTCTGATAGGGATTTTAAAAGTCTATAGACATAAGAATAAGCCAAAGAGAAGCATTTCCAGGTTAGACAGATAAAAATTCAGGGGCTCAGATGAGAGTAAAAAACCTAGCTGGAGGAGAAGTTGAGATCAGGAAGTGGGCCAGGGGTCCTACTCTGTTGGTTGCAGGTAAACTTGATAAAGATATTAATAAACCTTGGTGCTATTTTAAAAGATTGGAAACAATATAATTAATAATCATTGTGATAGTTTGTTTTGTTATTGGAACACTTAAATATTTTAAAAAATTCATCATATTAATAAATCATGGAGGCACTTAGAACAACTTAACTGAATCTGTATTTCATGATTTAGTAATCAAGAGCAACTGATTTATAAAATTTTAGCTTAAATGTCTATAAAGACTTTGACAACAGAATGAGTCTCAGGGCTTTATAAAATGAGGTAAAATGGACAGGCAGATATACTAAAATTATAACTAGAAATTGAAATAGTACTTCAGGCTGAGAGTAGTTGAGGAAACTTCAATTGGCAAAATTTATAAAAGTCAATTTAATAACAAGTGAAAGTGAAACTATAAAAATTTTATGGAAAAAGGACTACATATTTAAATTAAGGTTTATAATTTGATCTTAGGGCTTTAGGAAGTAATAGCTTTTAAACTCACACCATGAAAAATCAAATATTAATAACACATAAATCACTGTAAATATATGACTTCATGCTAAATACTTCTAGTTTTAGACATTATCCAACTGGCTTACTCATAACATGTTGTTTTGTGCTATATAAAAATCCTAGAAAGAAACAAATCTCTGAAACTTGGGAAATTCCAAGTAATAAGTGAGGAGAACAAGATCATTTTGAATTTTCTCAGATTTCTTATCATTTTTTTTCAATGTACATGAAATCTATATCTAATACTGGAAAATAAAATGTCACACAAAAAGGTTCTTGTTTTTTTTTTTTTAAGAAACAAGAGGTCAGTTACATCTATTCTAAACTTAAAACTTTTCCCCACAACCTAAGAGAAATATGTAAGATTTCTATACAACTAAGAAAGATAATGCTCCAGCTGAGAAATGTTAATACCTAGAAACACACAGGAAAACAGCCAGGAGTTCACAGTTCATAATGGGAAACACGCTGTCATCATGACAGCAGGGTAGGCACAAAACTAATGAATAAAGGTACAAACTGACAGAGGGCCATGGCAGAAAATATCAAATGGGAAAAGTAACTTCCCTCTACTTTTGCTTACAGAGGTTGTGCTTTTGGTTTGTGTTTTGTGAATGTTTGAATTCTACAATGGGAAAATGACCTGGAGCCCTATGAATCGAGCTGTAAACCCTGCCACCATGACACTTCTAATACAATCCCAAATGGGGCTGGTCCTGAAACATCTGTGAAACACTGACCTCCTCCTGCACATCTCAGTGAAGTCTGCTTTCCATGTACTCCTGGGGACCAGGGACGACCTGCATTCTACCAGTGACAAAACTAGCTGAGGGTTTCACAAACTACTAAACAAGAAAACATTCCAACTATCTTCTCTCTAGATCACTAGAGGAAATTCAAAGCTAGAATGTCTGGTTATCCTTTGCCTCTCCTCTCCTGAAGCTCCTCTCCTTCCTTCTGTTTTAAGTAGTTAGTTATTAACAATGAGCAATCTGAACACATGTGATCACAGATGGCTTGATTGTGTATCTTGCTTGTAACTTTATAAAAGTAGTAATGATGTCAGGAACAGGTAATGGCCTAATAAGTAAGTCATTAAAATAGGGGTGAACCTATTTTAGGGCACACTTGTACGTCCTGCACTCTCACCTGATCACGGCCTTCTAAGTCTCTTTCCTCTCCACAGAAGGCACAGGAAAGAGGTCTATCTCAGGGTTGGACTGTTATCAACTTTCTGCATGAGGGGCTCCTTGCCTGGATACTCTATGAGCTCCTTCAAACCTGCTCACCCTGCTGAGTCCAGTTCAAGTTCTTCCCTATGGGAGGGAAGTCCTGAAGATGCTACCAGTCCAGCAATGTCCTATCTCCCCCACTCCCTGGAAAGCCTCTTGGGGATAGAAAATGAGCCTTTTAGTGCATTTCATGGGTATGAAACAAACAGGTTTTCAGTAACACAAAGCCACGGGCATAATTTAAGATGGAGAAAAAAGAGAGGAGGAAAAATAACAGGAAAAAAGGGAAGAAACAAAGAAAGCAGTTTGCTATCAGAGACCCTATAAACTGGGATTTCAACTTCAACAATGGATTTAAAACAAACCCAAAACACAAGCATGGACAGGACTCCAAGCTTACCTTTTCATGCACATAAGACTGTATATCTGCAGTCATACCTACCCTCTTCCACAGTCAGCAGGTTCCCCAAGTCTGCTGATGCTTGGTACTGGACTGGCTCAGAGTTCCTCACGTTTGCCAGAGGGAGAAAGGGGTCATAATCCGTGGATGACAGGTCAGCCAAGGTCAGAGTATAGTGACTTTGCTGTGTGTATGTGCTCGAGCCACAGACACAGCAGTGCAGAACCTGAGGAAGACAGACAGGCATGGCACTCTGTATGCCAGCATTTCCTGAGCTCTGACAATCTGTCCAGCTACCACAGTGCTTGGAAGAGAGGGCTCCTTCCTAGGGCCATGTCCAAATATGGACTTCTTTCCATTCTTAAATATCTTTTTGCTACTAGCAAGTCAGTAATAATATCTATATTCTCAGGGCAAACAAAAACACAAGTGAAAGGTGCCTATTTCTGTTCTTGTGTGACTGTACACACCTCAGGTTTTCATCCTCCAGAGGCAGCAAAGTGGAAGGAGCCAGCCCAGGAGATGAAAGGAAGGCATGGGAAAGCCCTCATGGTAGAGGACAGGGTGACTACAACCTGTGTTTAAATCAGTACAACACATGAGCCCATGAATTATAAGGAATAATTTAATACAACTTTGAAAGTATAATTAAATAAAAGTAAATTGGATGCAGATTTTAAAGTTTCTTACTTCTTACAAAGTGAGACTTCTTAACTCATATCCTAAAGTTTTTTTTTTCCTTTGTATTCTTTTCCTTTAGTTTTGGTTCTGGTTTTGAGACAGGGTTTCATTATTTAGCTTATGCTGCCTTGAACTCAAGGCAGTCCTTTTGCCCCCATGTTCCCAAGCACTGGGATCACAAAGATGCACCACCACACCTGCCTTTTGAGGTTTATTTAAGGCAAAGGGATTACTAGAAGCATTATGGGTTTTTCTGATAAACAGATCTTTGTGAAGCTGATGCTGTAGACCCTATATTATAGGAGGCTATAATATAAACAGTCCATTTAGAAATGAAGTAGACACAGACCACTTGTCATGAAGATTGGGGGCATCTGATCCAATGGCAGTCGTTTAAACATGACAGTTATGTGAAGTGCATTCATCTTCACCTTGGCAACTATTGAGTCTCTACAACTGTATCTGTTCTGCTTACTCATTAATTATTCATTTCTTTCCAAATGCATAACTTTCCACAGGTCATTTTCAGAAGGCACAAATACGTGAATGTAGGAAATGTACAACATTTAGGTATTTTAGTCTGTAGGTCTATAGTCTGTAGGTCTATAGTCTGTGCCCAAGGCCTAGAGGAGACTCACCCTGTAGATATAATCCAGCAAGGGAGCCCGGGACGAGTGCAGCTCCTCTAGGACTGCCGTGGACACAGGGTGGAGGAGAGCACTCACGGGCAGCGCCATACACCAGTCCAAGAGACAAAGGAGCAAGGACACAATAAACTAGAAGAAGAAATGTATCCAGAACTTATATTATGGCCTTTAGGAACCACTGCATGTGAAAATAAACAGAATTGTCCCTGTGTATACTCAGTAATTAACGGACACCCAAGTACAGGGTAAGTTAGTAAGCAAAAAGAGTTTCCATAGGAAAGAATGTTAAAGCCAACATATAAGGATGTTATAAATGATACCATCATTAGTAATAGTTGTTCGCATTCTGTCTTATACTTAAAAATAACTCTGGGGAATACTACCTAACCTGTCACTTACCTTTTTATCTGTTTCTACTGAAGAGTACTCTGCACTTGGTAAAAGGAACGCAATTGTGGCCACAAGGATCTGCATAAAAGATAAAGGCTAGTCAAGCAATTTATTACAGTTTTCATATATAGTTATTATAGTTATAGTTTATATAATTTACGGAGTTTTAGTTTTAGGTTTAGTTTGTTAAGAATCCCTAGATGGCCTTGCAACGTAACACAGCTTGGTGCCTACTCACTGGATGGTGATTCAACACTGAGGGCCAGTTGTTAGAGACTGGAAAATCATGATCATGTAATGGTCTTCTTTAATGGAGGACTGAGGCCTCAAGGAAAGGAGGGTTCTCTCTATAGTCACATAGTTTCTAGTGAAACTATTAGTCCCACAGTTCTAGTGAAATAAAAATGATTTTAAAAATAATTATGAAAAGGTTCCCATTCGCTATCTTTAAATCAGCACAGAGCCCTACCTCCTGTTCTGGCATCACAGCACGTTGATCATTCTCACAGGTGTCCTGTCTGAATAATTACAGGGTGACACTAAACCCAACTTTACATTCTGCAACAGAGTAAAAAGGTCTATTTCACTCTGGATCACTTAAGGTCAAAAACCACTTGTAACTCTTTTTTTTTTTTTTTGGTTTTTCGAGACAGGGTTTCTCTGTGTAGCTCTGGCTGTCCTGGAACTCACTCTGTGGACCAGGCTGGCCTCGAACTCAGAAATCAACCTGCCTCTGCCTCCCAAGTGCTGGGATTAAAGGCGTGCGCCACCACTGCCCGGCTCACTTGTGACTCTTGATGTGATTCTGAGAGAACAAAATGATGCCAACCAATGAAGTCTGTCCAGGGGTGGGAGGAAATGAGTCTGCATCACTTCTCTCTTCCTACAATCCTTCTTGGGGACAAATCACATTTCCTCAGAGTCTCCAAGGGATAGGCAAAGAACTGGGCTTGCCTAAAGAAGTGCTTAAAAAACCCAGCCAGGCACAGGTGTGCTGAATCACAGGCATCTGTGAGTTAGTCCCACTGGCTCTGAGCAAAGACCCCTTGGCTGGAGTCGAATTCCAAGAAAGCGTGGTGGAGATGATACTTCCCGTTCTTCTTGCCCCCTCTCCTGGCCACCACCCCTGAGAGGTTAGTACTGCACTGATCTCATTACTGCCAAGTAACCATGCCACAGCAGCAAGCTTGGCCTGGCCTGTAGGTCTGGGAACAGCTCCTGCTTTACACAACAGCCAGGCCCCGCCCTGCAATGAAGGCATTAAACCAGCTGCCTACTCCTTGTTGGCACCATCCAAATTACACTGAATGAATACAGCCCAACCTACAAAAGGTCTCTTTGTTGTGGTTGTGTCTGCCTTTCAAACTCTCCAGGCACCAGCCTCTGGCTGGAACACTGCAGGCTTCTTTGCACAGTGCCTAGAATTGAAGCTGAGAGGAGCCAGCCAACACAGCCTGAAAACGGGGCTCACATGGCAGTTTAATAGTTGCTTCTCTAACAATTACTCGAGGATCTACAGCTAATTAGATATCAAATACATTAGTAAGAAGGAAATGCAGATGCTTTAGCAGTAGATAAAGGACTTACTTCTGCCATTTTTCGTGGTAGAGCAGTTTCAAACAGCTGAAGCTTTTCCCAGTAGGAAACCAACAACTGAAGAACATCACAGGCTACCTGAGCCACGATCTTGTTAGGAAACTACAAAAGAAACCCAAACCCCCAAGTCAACAGAGCAGCTCAGCAGGCCTATATTCTGGAGGAAGAACAGAGCTGATTGCTCTTGCCAGCCTTGTATACATATCTCATACGCAACTGAAGGAAACTATGTCCAATTAACATCGTTTGAACATGACCACTCCATTCCATTTTGTTGCCTGTTTGAACTCACCCACATTAATTTATATATTCCATAGAAAAGGTGGTCAATGTTTGCCTAGAAATTAAAGCCCACATTTCAAATTCTGTATTCAGCTCATACAAATCACACTATTGACAAACTGAGGAAATTAAAATAGTATATGCTTCAGCGCCCTTTGTGTGCCGAACCTTCTGGATAAATGTAACTCATTCTGTCATTGGTAAATTGTTATTGACAGTTCTGGAAGGAAGGTGCTATCTTCATTTCACAGACAGAAAAACAGGGATTAGCCAAATGACTTCCTACCTGAGGAAATAAAATGACACACATGTAACATACTAGGAAGTGTGTAAAGGCAGACTTTAAGGACATAACCCAGAGGCTAGGGCATGTTCAGTGACTCTGGGTGTGTTTCCTAAAGCTGCCTGTGGTGGCTTAAAAGAGAATGGCCCTCACAGGCTAATATATGCTTCAGTCAGTAAAACTGGAAGGGCAGAGCCATCTAAGATCTTTGACATCAGATACAGAGGTAAAGGATTTGGAGTCTTTCCTGTTGGGTTTTGGTGTTCCATTATTTCCTCATTATTTCCTGATTCTTCCCCTTTTGAAATGGTAAATATACATTCTATGTAGTTGTCTGTTGGAAGTATTACATTTGCTTTTATAACTTACAAGGGGTTACAGTTAAGAGATTTCCTTGAGTCTCAGAAGAGAGTTTGAACTTTGGACTTTTAAACTGTGTTGAGACTGTGAAAGATTATAGGGACTTTTGAAGTTGAACTGACTGCAGTTTGCATTATGATATGGCCACAGCCTATGGGGGCCATGGAGTGGAATGGAATGTGGTAGTCTGACTGAGAGTGGCATCCATAAGATTATATCTGTAAGTACTTGGTCAGCAGTTGTTTGAGAAGAATTAGATAGATGTGTTCTTGTCGGAAAGGTATGTGAGGTTTCATAGGCTCATGGCATTTCCAGTTTGATTTCCCTCTACCTCATGGCTGCTGTCTTAAGATGTGAGCTCTCAGCTACTGCTCCAGAGCCATGCCTGCCTGCCTGCCTGCCTGAGCCTGCCAGCTGCAATACTCCCTGCCATGATGGTCATGGACTCTAACCCTCTGCAACTGTAAGCTCTAGTAAACTCTTTATTCTAATAGTTGCTTTCAACATAGTTTCTCTTTACAGGGACAGAAAAGAATAACTAAGACACTGCCTGATGTCCCCAGACTCCTGGATGCTTTACTTTTTGGTGAGGCAGATGACAAAGAGGTAATATGTGCAAAGTCTTCATCATCACGCTGAGTATACACAAATGGGACATGGACACCCTGTGCTTCCTGCCTTGGTCAGAACCTAGAGGCTGCACTGCTATCCACACCGCATTATCCACAACACAGGGCTTGCCAATGGCCCTGTGCTGCTGAGTTTAAGTCATCTGAGCATTCAGGGGCTCTCCACAGTCTCCCTCCTCATCTAGACTCCAGATGACCTGAATGCCACTGATGTCCTCCCACCCTCAGGACCCCTGGGTGTTTCTGTCCTTTGTACTTGTTCCCGGCTTTGCTTCGGACATGTTAGTTCCCAGGTCTAGTGTCCCTGGCACAGCTATATTGTTCAGATCCTCAGTTCACCATCTCCATGAAGCAGTCCATACCTTCGGGCTCTTCAGTTTTATCCCACCATGTTTCGTTTTCTCCACAGTAGTACTACAGGAGACTAGAATACATTTACTGCTTTCTCATATTATCACTATTGAGAAGGCTAATAGTGGAGTATACATGTCATGTTCAAGGAGAGGATGAAGCACTGAGGAAGTGGAAGAATGAATGGGCAGTAGTAAGGCTCTTAGAAGCTGGAAACAGACAAGGGGAAAATGACAAGAGCAGTGGGAGACAAGATAAGGGGGGTTGGGGCAGAAGGGGAGACATGGGACAGAGAGAAAGTGGTAGGATGGAGGGCCGAGCTGTACCTGGAAGGATGCGGAGGGAGCTGGGTTTCCCTCTAGGTGAGCAGCAGTATGTGTGTGCAGTGGAGGCACAGGTTCTGAGGCAGCTAGGGATCTTGAGACAGGGACTGCCACTGGGGTAGCAGTATACATACACAGTGAGTGAGGAGAAAGATGGTAGGAATAAAAGAAATCCTTCCCCACTCACTGTCACCCACTCACACACAGCCATGAAAGACTGACAATGTGCCAACACTGAATTAAAGGCAGAGAGCTGAAGGCACACAATGAGTCTAGCAGGTGAGCACAGTCCATATTTTCTAGAACCTGTAATTGCTAAGGAGTGGGCTGGTGTCTGTCTTGCATGCTGTGCTAGGTACTCTAGACTGTAGGTTGGAGTGATCACACCTATGCATAGCAGTGGAACGTTCTAGCACTGTGATAGACACTCTGACAGGACACAGGCACAATATGTAGAATTGGAATTGTTTTCTGGTACCAATTGTTTACCCTCTTAATTACAGAAAAAGTGCAGGGATTTTGAGAATTCATAAACATACAAAGAAAATCTGTTCAGCTGGGACTCTATTCCTCTATCATCAATCTCACTAAAATAAGTGATTTATTCATTTATCCGATGTGTATGGGTGTTTTGCCTGCATGTACAGCTGCAACATCTGTATGCCTGATTTCCTTGGAATCCAGAATAAGACATCAAATCCCTGGAGACCAGAGTTATGGACAGTTGTAAACTGTGGGTACTAGGAACTGAACCCAGGTCCTCTGGAAGAGAAGCCAGTGCTCTTAACCATGAAATCATCTCTCCGACCCCAAGCTATTATCAATTTCTATCTCTGTTCTATACTATATAGGAAGTTATACATTTCTAAGATATCATCATATTAATAGTGTTCTCAGGTAAAGGATAAAGCGAGGTAACTAACTTAAGTGTGTATGTTTAGATTTCAGAAAGGAAAAAACTGAAAACCACCCTAGAATTGAAAAAATGGGGTATTTAAAAAATGAATTGAAATCCACGTAAGTCAACAACTTAACATCCAGTAGCTTCTCCTCTGTGGTTTGGAAGTCAGAGTCTGGCATACTGAAAGTACACAAAGCCCCAAGCATGGGGTCACAGCATCCTGGTTGGAGCTGTCAGGATCTTGGCCAGTCCACTTTACTCATCTGTTAAGTAGAGGTGGCAGTGCCACTTCACCTCCTAAGATAGGACCCAGTATTAAATATGACCTCAAGGGCCAGGCCAGAGGGAATTTGGCCATGCAGCATCACTGTTGACAAATTCTTACATTCTTCACCAAGGGATCAGTAGCAGGTACTCGACCAGCTTCTAAGATATAACCCAGGGATTACACAGGAGGGATGTGGGATGAGGTGATGGGGATAGGGGACACACATAGGGGACAAGAGGTATTGAGTTTGGTCAGGCAGGGGCCACACTACAGTGTCCCATTCCAAAGACGAAGAACACTGTGTGTTGATCATCCTATGGGTCAAAAAAAAAAAAAAAACAAAAAACCAATGCACCAAGGGCAAATAGGGCTGTCATTGGTCTAATGACAACTGCCCAGAGCCTGCTGCAACCACTGTAACTATCATAGCCGCCAGAAAGAAGGGAGAGAAGTGTCTGAACACCAGGATTAGACAAGTTGAATTTCAATTCAGATTCAGCTGAAACCTTCCCCAACCTAAATATCTCCATATATCTCCTACATATGAGTTCCCTTCTTCTCTAGTTAAATGGCAAACTGCCTCTGCCACCGAGAACTGACAAAGCCCTCAGCACAGCGCCTGGCAGACTCACTGGTTCTGCAAATTTGATAGTCACAGTGCTAATGATGTCTACTGTTTCTGCACAGGAACCAAGAAGGCAGGATATAGGCTCTGCTTTAGGAGGCAGCCTAACGGCCCAAGTGGAAGTTCAATTATGTCTTGAATGCCATACACATCTACTTTCAGTGCTGACTCTGTCACTCAGGGCTGTATTGTTTTGGACTTGTGACTGATTTCTCCCGGACATGATTTCCTCTGGTGTAAAAAGAGGGATTGTGGTGCTCATCTTGCAGAGCTATCACTGAAATTTAAAAAGTATTTAGAGATCACCAATATTCTAGTTTCATATAATGCTCAATAAACAGCACATCTTTCAGTAACAAAGCAAAGAAGGAATATGTCTCAAATGCCTTAAGTTCAGGCAGCAGGTGAACACCCAGGCTCCTAAGGGGAAGCTGCAGGTTCCTAGCTTATTCATGCCAGAGAGGTCACAGCTTGAAACCTCACTTTCTTATAGCCTAAGATGTCCAGCCACCAGAAGAGCCCTAACTAGCTCTGGCTTGGTCCATAAACACTCAGACTATAAGTGGTCTAAGAACAATAAAGAGGCAGCCGCTGACATCCTTGCAAAATATTTACCATGGCACTCAGAACAAGACTTTTTAATGATCATCTGTCTGTAATGTAGAGAGCTACAAACACAGACTAAATAAAGTTAAAACTGGTTAAAATCCTAGGAGAGCAACAACTGGAGCAGGGCTGTCCCTGAATTTGTTACCTTCCTGTGGATTCTGCTCCCCTAACTGGGCCAACTTGTTTGGCATCAGTGAGAAAGGATGTGCCTAGTCCTGCAGTGACTGGTGTGCTCCGTGTGTGTGTGTGTGTGTGTGTGTGTGTGTGTGTGTGTGTGTTCTCAGAGGAGACAGGGAGGAGGGTGGGGAAAGGAGCTGTGAGAGGGGGTCACTGGGAGGGGAGGGGGTGCTGATATTGGGATGTAAATGGAATAAATAAGTACATTTTTAAAGTCCTAGGAGAGAACTTAATGTCAAAACAAAACAAAACAACCATTAAGAAAGATGAATACCTTCAAAGTGACCCCTATCACGTTGATGGCGTCCTTCACCTGAGGATGGCTGGCACACTGTGCGAGCTCTTCACAGATCCAGACGCCAAGGGAGCAAATGGCAATGCATCTTTCAAGAGAGAAACAAAGGGAGGAAAAGGCTCATGAAATTCAATATATTTTAAATGACAAACTACTTTATATCTATTCATTCAAAGGAACAGCAATTACAGATATACTAACAGAATATTTTCATTGAGAGAAAAGATAAAAAACTTCCAGTGGGCCAGTTTTCAGGATAAATGAAATCACTAATGATGGTTAGGACTTAAATAGTTCCTGAAACAAGTGGCCTATTTTCTGTTAAGTACCACAATCCATGTCAATCATTTTTGTTGACTCAAAAACTGTTATGACATTTTAATAACAGATAATTCTGAGGAGCAAAAAGCATGGATCTTAGATTATTGAAAATTGGGGTTGTAGTTGTTTTCCTTACAAAGTATATAGTACATATTTCAAATGAAAGACAAACACTATATTTGATTTTAAAGTAACTTTCAAATAAACACATTTTCACTGTTATTTCTTCTAAACTCCATGCTAATATAAACTATTCTTCAAGAAATGTGACTTTCTATAAATAAAAGAAGTTAGGTAAAGGAATTATTATTTGATGGGCATAAGAAAATAAACAAAAGATATTCCACAAGACCTTGGGCTGAAAAACTGAGTAGATAATATTTTCAGTTTCTGAGGTGAATCTGAGGGGCATGAGGCTTAATAGTGCAGAGCACATCAGAGGCACTGGAAGACCCCGTGAGGGCTGGGCTACATTCGGGCGTTTAGACATCCCACTCGAGGTATCAAGTACAGCCGAGCCTGGCCACACAGAGTCATTAAAAAGGCCAGGGAAGTAATTCGGGAATGATCAGCAAAGCATGTGCAGACTGACTAGGACCTGGTGCTGGGTTGCTGTACTATGTGGAGTTAAGCAGAGAAGGGGAGTTCCCGTGGGGCCAGGGAAGGTGCTGCTGCAGGGGACACATTTAGAAGGGGAAAGACAGACTAACTTTAAGACTGCTAAAACCATATTAAAATTTTATAAACAGTCTTTATGAGAACTGAATGGAAATCTGAGACAATGAAATTGACTATGGCAAAGAAAAATTAAGAACCAATTTAAAAAAGCATAGCAAAAGAGTCAGGAAACAAAGGTAATAAACAGAAGAAATGCTTAGGAGCTCCAATTCAAAATAAAATATTAAATAAGATGACAAACACGCCCAAAAGATTACTGGTAATAACAAATACAAATGAATTAAAGTTTCAGTTAAGAGATGAAGATCACACAACTTTATACAATCATATAATCCAGATATATACAGCTTTTGCAAAGGCACTTTAAAGAGAATACAGAAAAGTTATTTTTAAAAGATAAAAAGTATTATATAGTATGAAATCAAAGGCAGATAAAGTGGTCTCTAAAATAAACAAATCATCCATACAAACATAAATACATTTGATTCACTATAGAGATAGGACAATTTCAGATGCCTATGCAACTAATAACACAGCCTTTGACAGAAATACTAGAAAACAGATTAAGATACAACAGTGGGAAGCTTTTAGTATAACGTCAGTAAATGATCAATTAACAATAACAACAACAATAATAAAAATTGTTAATTATATTATAATTATATATACTTGTGTAATAAGAAGAAGAAGTGAGAAGGAATGCAGATTACATGAAACACTGTAAGGTTACAACTAGAACAGCATGCCTAATAATTAAAGAACAGTCTATACATTCCCTTCTAAATATAGTATTTTTCATTTTTATTTTATGTTTATGGGTATTCTGCATATATATCTGTAGTGTACAATGAGGCCAGAAAAGGGCACTGGATCACTTGGGGCTGGAATTACAAAGGACTGTGAACCACTGTGTGGGTGCTGGGATCCAAACCCAAGTCTTCTGGAGGAACACCAGGGGCTTTTAATGACTGAGACGTCTTTCTAGCCCCTATGTACACTCTTTTCAAGAATATATGAGATATCTGCTAAAAATCACTATCCATGGGGGCATAAAACAAATATAAATATTAACTTTAAATAAAATAGTCAGTCATCACACACACATTTTAGTCTACATCATAATTACTTGAAACAAACGTAGCAATAAAAGATAGAAATAGAGGGTAGAGATGGGTCAGCAGTTAAGAGCACTTGTTGCTCTTGCAGAGGACCAAGGATCAGTTTTCAGCACCAACATGGTAGCTCATATCCATGTATAAATCTAGGCAAATTACTAATTTATATAAAATTTTAAAAATTCTAACATTTAAAAAAAAACAGCGATAACCGTATTTTTGGAAATTAATAAAAAAGCATGATCCCACAAAGGAGTCATAATAAAAAGTAGAAAAACAGAATTGAAAATATTGCATATTAAAGCTTAAAATTTTGCAAAAGGTAGCTGTTATCAATAAGCCCTTAACAACACTCATAGACATTTAAGGAAAAAAGTTAAAAATACACCAAGTATGCATATTTTAAAAGTAACAAAAGAATACTATTACAAGTAGAAGAGTTTTAGAGCTCAAAGCTGGAAATAAAAACAATATAGAGAAGTAAGCAAAGACAAAACTTACTGCTTGAAAAAACTAGTAACAGTGACAAATCTAACAAGACTAGTCATACAGCCAGAGAATACACAAAGTATTTAACAGCAAAGATGAAATGGACATATTCTCAGACACTTTTGCTCCTGAGATCTAGCACACGGGGATACTAATCTTACTGTTGCAAAAGATATTCTGAATGTGGAGAAGAAAGTCTGTCATGTGTTTTATGGCCCTCTGGCCTGACATTCAAACAGGATGAGGGCATGATGGGGATGGAAAATTACAGATGCTGGGTGTAATGTAACTTTCTGAACCAGAATCTATACATCAAGGTGGGTGTGTATTCATACCCAAGTCTAGTTCAATGTTAACAAACTGGTAATACACACAGCTTATGAAAATGGCAGACTAGGAAAACTGGACTAATCCATCTTCTGAAGATAGGTAAAGTTCAAAAAATACAAAAATTAACAAAATGTAAAATCACAAAAGTGCATGAGACAGTAAAGAGTTACAGGCCTCTGTCTTCCCATGGCCTAAGGGCCATGACACGTGCAACTGCGCTGAGGCACTCCCAGGCACAAGTGACCTGACAAGGCTGGGAGTTGAGTTTGAGAGAGGGATTCTCTCCTCTATCTGCATTCCTAGTATGGCCTTCACCTTGAGAGGAGAGGTAGGGACTTCTTACCGCAGTTGGTCTAGAAAGTCGCCTACCTTGGTCACAGACTGTAGCAGTCTTAGATGCCTGGTAGAAGCACCCAAATGTTTTCACATATTGTCAAATGTCTCCTGAGGCACAAATCATCTGCAGTTTAAAATCTCTGCCCGAAACATACAGCTTTCAGACAGCTTTATCCCTCCTTACTGAAAGCATCATTTATTTCTAACCTTGTGCTTTCTTATGTAAAAGACAGTGTACTCTATAATAGTTTTCACCTTACCCTTTTCTAGTAATGATGACATTTTAAGCAGCTAAGAATAGCAACTTCCTGACACAATGCTTACTATACATTTCAGTGCGTGTGAGAGAAATGTAAAGGATTTTTAAAACATTAACTGTTTATACACAAATGTGCATCTTAAAATTCTAACATAGTTTACCTCTTGTTCATCATTTACCTTGCACATTCATTTGGTTCCTCGGTAGCATTCTTCAGTAAAATATTTATGAGGTAATGCTAAAAACACAAAATTCAGTAAATGAAAATTTGATGTCATTGTTGGTTTCCCGCATGTGCTGACCATGTCACAGGCACCCTGGAGCTAGCAAAAGGCCAGGGAGTTCGGGCAGCCCTTCCTTCAGGGAGAACTTGGCTCACCTCAGCAAGTGCCTCCCTGGGTAACCGAGCCAACCTGCAGCACAGCATTTCTAGGGATCCAGTGGAAATTAAGCAAAGCATCTGAGACTTCCAGATAGGAAAATCTCCATTTTATTTTGATTGGATTAGACACTGTACATTGAATTACAGATTATAATCAGGTATTATGGATTGATTGACTGATGCAGGGACTTTTTGTTTGCTTCAAAAGCCAGCTGAGGACAAAAAAAAAAAAAAAATGCATACTTTTATTCCCCTAGAAATAATTTGGAATTTCAGGTTATTAGTAGCATTTAATCAGGCCAGCAATGGGATTGAATATTTAGCTTACTGGAATTATTTCTTATAAATTCATTTGCTACACTAATGCAGCGTAACTAAGCTAACAGAATTATTACAAATGATGATTCATTACATAATTATGATCCCTAGGAACGATAAACAGATCTAATAAAAAAACACCAGAGGAAAAGAGCTATCAGGTCTAACTGCAATATGCTATGAACGTGATATATTCACAGTTCATATAACGCACTTCTGAAAACAACTACCAAAGTTTTCAAAAGATACAGCAAATGTGAGGGGAAAGTAGGTCAGTGCATAGGATGGAAGACACAGTGATGCAGCTCCAGCTGTAGATGCTAAACTCAAGAGTCAGTTATGTACCTTGACGTCTTCAGCTCCCATGACGACGTCACTCACTTCTGGCACTGACTGCAGCAGAGGGATCTCCTGGTAGGTATTTGGGAAGCAGACAAGGGAACCAAGGAGAGTGAGAGCTTCTGAACGAGGTGCCTGCATAAAAGGAGGGAAACACCACGTTTCTTACATAGGCTGGAAGCTGGAAAAGCATGTTTTACTTTGTTCTGGTTTTGAGAGGGAATTTTATCATTTTTCCTTCTGGGTATAAAGTGCCAAACTATCTCTGGTTATTTTCCTGGTGGATGTTTAGGCAAGAGAAGTTTGCCTAGATGAAAATGCAAATCTCCAGCGAACAGAAAGCATCCTACATTTGATGTAAACAAATGCTATAAAAACCATTCTACAGACTCATTCAGTTTAGAAAGGCAAATGGCTGTCATGGCTGCTTTAAATAATTTTGGAGTTCATGATCTTGAAAGGGCAGGGCAATGAGAACAACCTAACATTATTTTTCAAGTAAAAAGCAAGAGCATTCGTAAGGAGGGGAACTGGAGGTAGTCATCCAAAGAGAGGAGGGAAAAGTGATACCAGTTAGGAATGGAGCCATGGCATCAGAGATAAAGTCAGAATGCAATGGTTTGCTTACTTTTTGAATGTGAAGGTTTGGAGTGACTACTGTGAGCTGCTAAAGTTGACTAACATCAGGCATGGGGAGTACTTTGGCTAATGACTTCCATGGTACACAACAAGCGGATACCAGCAGTCTCAGCCTCATCTGACCTCAGAGGCATCTGACACAGTTCACAGCTCCTTTGCAGTACAAGCACTGTTACCATGTGGCTTCGGGGATACTTTCTGAAGAGACTAAGAGTCTCCCTTGATGGAACTGCCCATTTCTTTACAATCTAAGATTAGGGTGTTGGCTGTAGCTCTTCCCTCTTCACTCACAGATCCATACTCAATCCAAGACCGAGCTAGACCTGGGGCTCCCTGCTGTGAGCTGCTATACAGCAATCCTCAGCATGTTTGCACCAAGGTTTTTGCTCTGCTGCTGCTGGACTTTTAGACTGGTTCTAGCTTTGGCTGCTAACTACTGCTGCTATGTAGAAGGTTCCACAGATTTCTTTGTTGATTTGTTCCTGTGCACACATTTATTTCTCTTTCTGGTTGCCTGAGCAAGCAGGGATACTTAATATTCATAGTTAACTGTGATTCCTGAAAACTAGTTGAGTAGGTGTGTGCCAAGCACCTCTCTTACCAGGTGCACAGCTTTAAACCTCACATTTACACAGAAAAGTAATTCAAGGAATCCCTCTCCTTAAAACTATTCTATTCATATTCTCTCCATTTAAAGTGTCATTTTGTAAAGCTGTTTTTTTTTTTTCTTTAGCATTATGGAGGCATGACAAGTAAATTATATACACTTAAAGAAGCACTTCTCAACTTAGGGACTGCAACCCACACAGGAGTCATATATCAGACATCCTGCATATCAGATATTTATATTACAATTCGTAACAGCAGCAAAATTACAGTTATGAAATAGCAACAATTTTATGGATGGGGGTCACTACAACATGAGCAACTGTATTAAAGGGCTGCATCATGCGGAAGTTTGAGAAGCACGGATTTAAGGGGGATAACATATATATGTATGTATATGTATATAGTTAAAAGCACACATACTGTAAAATGAAAGCTATAATTAAGGTTAATTAACCCATCTATCATCTCAGATAACTGATTTTTTTTTCATGGAGGAACATTTTCTTGACAAATTTCAAGTTTATAATACAATACTTTTAAGTGCGATCATCATGTCGTCCAGTACAGGAGAGCTCACAAACTTACCAAAACTTTCTACATTTTGATCAACATCACCCATTTATTTCCCAGCCCTTACCAAACACCAGGCTACTCTGTTTCTGCTCATTTGACTTTTAATATTTCACATGTCTTAGAGATGATGCAGGCCCATGTCTGGCTTATTTCCCAGGCAAAGTGGCTTCTGGAATCACTCATGTTGTCAAAGATGAGAAGATTTCTTTGTTTTTAAGGATGGAGACTATTCTATTGCATGTATTACATTTGTTTATCCACATGTACACATACTTAAGTACTTACTCTAACTTACTAACTAGGAATAATGCTGCAGAGAACACGAGGGGCAGTTTCCCTACAACACGCTGACTCTACTTCCTGGGTCACTTAATGGTTTTACTAATTTTAAAAGGTCATTCTATTTCAACAGTAGCTGTACCAATTTATGTTCCCACCAAGAGTATACAAAGATTCCCTTTCTTCTATATCTTCAACAATACTTATTTCCCTTTATGATGACAGCAACTCTTAACAAGGGAAATCTTGTGTTTTAATTTGCATTTCTGATTAAAGATGTTGATTATTTTTTATATGCCCATTGACCAATTTATGTCTGGAAGGCTACTTTAAATAGCTCGCATATGCAAAAGACCCATGTCCACAGGGAGCACCACTATGTGTGGTGCAGCATAAAGGGTTGTAGCATGTTCTACAGAAATCCTCCTAGCAAGTAGTAAAATTCTAATAACGTATGATTCTCTTGCCTATGTCCTGCAATTTTTTTCAAGCCAATTTGAAGGCTTAACACTTAACAAGAAGGTCCTTTAAAGATGATCTCCCCCTCAATTCAGAAATAACCAAGTGGGGAAAGGAAGTTGCTGTTGTAAAAGAATTGGACATTTTTCTTCCTCATTTTTTCCTTTTCTCATTCTTCCCTCTTGTTCTTGTCTCTCCTCTTCCCTTTACTTTCTAATTTAGCCTCAGAAGAAGATATTAGGGCATAAAAATATGAGCACAAATTATCAGTCTGACAAGCATTAATCACCTCCAATGGAAAGTGAGAAATTAACCATGTATCAGACAAAATTTAGAATCCTGACTACTCATACTGATTTCATGTAAATCCCTGGTAAATCAAAATCTCATCATCTTTATATCTCAGTGGTAGTTTAACATACAAGAGGCCCTAGATTTGATCCCAAATTTAGAACCACAAAATTCTATTTATTTCTATGAGATTCACAGTAACCAAAATTAAACAAAACAACAACACATTACTTCAAACAAACACTTGAAATTCTCTCTTTACTGCATTTATAACCATAGTGTCATTTACTGGAGAATACTAATAAGTGTCTGTAAGATAGGCCCTGCTTTCCTGTAATGTGCTGACATATTAGTGGGGATATGATTCTCACACTCTGGCCTTTTGATGAAACGCCTTTCCAGTACCAGTGTGTCATCCGATCCTACAATTTCACAGATCAGCTGCCAGGGTATCTACTCTGAGAGCCCAGTTTCACATCGCACTAATGAGTCAACACCTGTTAAGAGTGGAGAAATCTGAGCCTTGTTAGCAATTGTGAAGTCTCCCAGGAGCCGGATGCTGAACATTGTCATACTCACCGCCAACATGTCTGTACTGAGGACCCTGGCGGCAGCAGTGATAAAGTCCCCCACCAGCATTGAGAAGCCAGGCAAACCCAGGGAGAAAAAGCGGGGTGAGCAGTTTTTTATGATGGTGTTTAAGACATCCTGAAAACGAAAATAAGAAAACACAACTGTAATGCTAAGAACAAAATTCAAAAGTGGTTTCTTTGTATGTATGTATAACTACCACTAATCCGATAGCAGAGCACTGTGTTAGGTTTTTGTGCAAAAGAGTGCACGGGATGCGTAATTCCAATGGTTCTCATACATATCTTTTGTGGTAAGAGGAATGGAGAAACCAAAAGCCACACTGTGAGACTGAGGCTAGCTAAACATCTGTCCTGTATTCCACTTGACAATGGGCTCCTTGAACAGGTGTGCCAAGATGGACATATAAATAAAACTTGCAAACACCTGTCAGTAAAATAAAAACGGGCCCCTTCTTTAGCTTCAGTCTCCAGAGGTTAGAACACACTGTTAGGAAAACTTATAGGCAAAAGGATGAAATGACCACTCCTGTGAGTTTCAGGCATAAGAAATGGGAACGTGGGCAGGGTTAAGGTAACAGTGTAACACGCATGAGCCACTAAGGTCAGGGATCTGATGTGCATAGGAGGTGCAAACACAAAGCCAACAGCAGCCATTTGCCAGAGCTCGGCATCAGGAGCGTCTCCCTGACAGCTCTCCGGCCTGTGTCTATAATAGAATCCTGTGGCGGGCTGGCTGGCCCCCAGCCCCGAGTCCCTCATTCCTGCCTCTGCGGTGGGTCAGATCCACCGCAGGACAGTGTTCACACCATTACAGCCAGGCCCCCCTCTAAAGCCATCTGCGTGAGTATGTGCATGAATAAATGGGATTAGTATGAAAACTACAATCTTCTTTTGCACAGATTTTGGCCAGGCACACAAATCAAAACCACATGCTGAAGTACTTTAGTTATGTGACTTGCTGTAGTGCAGCTAATAGTGTCAATATACAATAATAAATAAATAGCAAAAAGTAAGAACCTTGGCTATCAGTGTGGCTAACTGAATAGGTCCTGATTTGACTATTAAATTAGAGCAAAGCATAGCAACATGCTAATTTCCAAAGCTATCTTAGGCCCTTCATAGTAAGATTCACCTCATTTCACAACTTGTCTTCTGACATACAACTTCCATGTGCTCACAGAACATTTTCCCAGGATATGTTTTCTTACAGTAGATACACTTAACATTAAATCATACTATTTATATGATTCAAGTGACCATATAATACTTAATATATTAGTGCTCACTTATGATAAATAGTTCAGCTTAAAACTTGAAGTTTTGGCATTTCAGTGGACTTTTTCTTACACAAAAATAAATGGATATATATGATTTATAGATAAAAGATGAGATAGGTAAATATGTGATAGATAGATAGATAGATAGATAGATAGATAGATAGATAGATAGATAGATAAGAGGAAGGGATGGAAAAAAACCCTAAACCAAGGTTCCTTCCCAGTTAATATTTAAGCCTGTTTTAATCACATCCTGCGATACACTTTAGGGTCCCTATCAGCCAAGACAAACATTCCCTGGGCTGAGCAGATGGATGCTGCAGGTTAGAAAGTGTGTAGTAGACTCATGCTCCAGGAGTGGAACAAAAGATCTACCTTTTTCATAATTAAGCCTCTGATTAATGCCCTGGGCTCCTCACCACACACCTGTAATTACTCACAGAGGTATGCATTGTGCTGGGGCCTGGTCTCAGAATATCAGGCAGCAAGCTTTCCAGCAGCAGATGGAAGCACATTTCTGTTGACATATGCTGCACTGAATGGATTCGTGCAAACCTGGCTAGCAAGGTACCAGAATGCCATGCATCTGAAGATTAATAATGCAAACAGCCATGATGTTAGCTTTGTTATGTTTGCGTTAATTCCATCTGGTGAGATGAGGAGCTAAAACCCTGAAGCCTAAGGGTTTTAAAAACCTTTAGCATTTAGCACACACTAAACTCAAATGAGCCATTTTCACCACTGGAATTTAGAAATTTTGGTTTAAAGATGGTTTTCTGGAATAGGTTTGTGGGGACTGGGAATTGAATAATACGCTGAAACCATAGTTTATAATCTTGCTTCATTGGTGAATATGCAGAAAAACTTAGGGGGGAAAACCATACACTCAGAAACTACAAAATTGTCACTGGTGCTAGAGATGGCAGAGACAAAGTAGTTGAGATAAAGTCACAGGGCTCACCCAGTCCCTGGACCTGGGCCAGTGACTTCAACCGAACCTGCTTCTGTGGGCAAAGAGATGAGAAAAAAAGGGACAATGACAGATGGCAAGCCTGCCTTACTTTACCACCCACGTAAGACAGAGCCTGGAGGGAAAGTGTGCCTTTGCTATAGTCACTAAAGACAGCACTGGGGTAGGGTTAATTCGGGGGTTAAAGAGGGGGCCATATGACCAGTCAGCCAATTACCACCACATGCTGGCTTACTTTGCTTATCTACACTGAAATGGAGCAGTCCAAAGGGTCTATCTTTGAGATAACACTTTAAAATTAGGAGTAGCCACATGGCACTCAGGAGAGCATCTGCCATCCATGTTCCCAACAGAGGAGCATCTATGATGAGCCCCACTCATTTCTAACTCATAGAAAATTTGTTCTTTCACCCCACTCCTCCACCTCGAGGTATTAAAACCAATCTTTGAAATACAAAATAAAATCCTTCAGGTTCTGATAGTTTATATAGCCTACATGAACAAGACAGAATGGCATTCACCACACACCACCACACCAGGGTTGGTCCTCATGCCCTTTGTAATAACCTCCCTGTAAAGCAAGCAGGATTTGCCCAGTACATTTCTTCAAAGTGACTCACATTTTTGAAACTTAAAATTATACTGGAAAATGATTACCCCTTGTCAGAAACAGAAAATACTCCTTAAAAACAATAAAGTATTAACAAGCAAATGATGATGAATTTCTTGTAAAAACATCACTAACTGCCAGAAACTTTTACTTTGAGATAGGCACTTGTCTTTAAAATGGGGGCTTACAACGCCATGGAGCCAACAACCATGGTTGTACCACTCCCACCTGGCCTGAGGAAGATGTAAGGATAGGTTGTGATGATCAAAGAGGCTGTTATTCTCATCAAATGATTCCTTCTCTCAAGGATGACTCTAGTGTAACCACTGCTGGGAAATTTCCCTGTGTTCAAACTCTCCCTGTGAAGAACTCTAGAATTGGAGCCACAAGGCTTGGATTAGATACTGTGGGCCACCCCCAAAGCAATGTGTTTCTCTCTTCCCCAAGGGGGATACAGATGTAAATAGATGTTTTATGGAGACTTTCAAAGTACAGAAGTAAACAGTGACAGCAATATTTTTCAAAATGAAGAATTTTACTCCACAGGTTCAGAGTTTTTTTGTTTGGTTGGTTTTGCTCTGTTTTGTTTCTCTGTGTAACAGCCCTGACTGTCCTAGAACACACTTTGTAGACCGGGCTGGCCTAGAACTCACAGAAATCAGCTTCCCAAGTGCTGGGATTAAAGGTGTGCACCACCATGTCTGGGCCCCTAATAATTTATTGAATGCATGTTTTAATGATCTACTGAGGAATAGTATTTTTTTAAATTTCAGAGATGACACAGAGAACTTACTTTGATCATATATTACCCAGAAACTTAAAAAGCTCTAGTCATCAGTTCCCTAAGACAACCCCTTTAACAAGTAGCTAGAGATTGTGTGCATAACTTGGGGGTAAAATGGACGCAAATTTGGGAACATAACCTTTAAGTTTTCTAAGCTTTATCCTTTTGAGGAATTCTAGAACCTAACTCAAACAAGTGAGTCTGGTAGTAAGACTTGACTTTTTTTCTGTACATTCTAAACACACTAAACAAGTAGTTAAACTAAACAAACAGGCTTAGTGGTAAATGGAGTCTCAAACAGGAATCAGGTTTATTCTTTAAGTTGACTAGGATGGAGCAGACAAACCTTGTTTTTGCTGGAAAGAACCCACCCTGTGAACTGCTGCCACACTGTGAACAGGCTACACACTGCTTTTCCCATTTTAGGGAAAGGTCCATGTGCAAGCTGCAAGCTGAGTACGAAAGCCAGACTGTAAGATGATAACTGTGGCTTTGCAGCTTATCACAAGGTTCAGGCTACGAGAAAGCGACTAGTGAGAACATCTGTCTCTTATCACTGATCTTGCAAAAAATCAGGTAATTCAAATAGAGGCGTGTTGTTTCCTCTCCTCCAAAGCACAGTTCTATAAACACAAACTACATTCAGCCCTCAAATGAATCGCTTTAATTGAATGCTATGTACACAGTAACTGGAAAAACTATAAGTGATAAGGAAAACATATGGTGACGGCAGCACAAATTGGCTTACTCATTCTGCACAGGGCTGCTTCTTTCGTTCTCTTATAATTGACCTTTAGAACGATAAATGTGTAAAATAATTTTGTTTATTACAGCTCTGAACCTTCCAACAATTACACGAAATGAAAATTTAAAAGGAAGGATTCCTTCTGGAAGCATTTCCATTGTTTACATAATTGCACAGCTATAATTTAGTGCTTGTGTTGTTATGGAAAGCAAAAAAAAAAAAAAAAAAAAAAGGCCATTACTTGCCATTTCAATTCAAAATATTGCATAGTAGTGTGAGAAACGGGGGCAAATGTTCACTTTACTATAGTTTAAAATGGATTAACCCTGCACATCTAACATCTCAACACAGTGTTCTCTGAAACCCCACTGCGCAGAAGACATGTCCCTCCTGTGCTGGCGAAGCCACCGCTGTGCTCTCTCACAATCACGTGTATATTCTTCACTTACTATTTGCTCATGACCCAGCAGATGATGGCTGTAACACAATAGCTGGCCATCTGTCTCCCAGCCTTTCCTTGGAGGACTTGCGCCTGCTTCTCCAGAGCAAACAGATTGGTTATCCCACCTAAAGTCACTTAGGTCCTCTGTGAGGCTAAGCAGTCATCAAGAAATAAAATACAATGTGAAAAATCATTTAATTCCTCATTTGACTTTTCCTTTTAAGAAATGTTATGTAGTGAAATGATCTCATTGTACCTACTTATCTAGCACAGACCACAGGAACCTTTTATTTGGTAATGTTTGTGTATCCCAATAATTAAAAAGACAAGATTCACCTCACAATTGGAAATTATAAAAATATATCTGACTGAACAGGAATAGTTTTCTCATTATGTGTGGATATAATTTAAACTAACAATAACCACAACCACAATCTTTTAGTATCTTTAGAACACATTTCTAAGTATCAGTCTGATGTAGTTATCCTAACAGATCAGAAGACTTCAAATTCCGGACCTGGCCCTCTCTTCTCTGATAGTTGCTCTCTGCTCCTTCTGCTCTGGGTACAAGAACATCCTTCTACAGACAGACCATAAGCTGCTACCTGACCTCTGGTAACAAAAATAAAGCCTTGGTCATTATGCACATCCTCCCGACGCCATCCCCCAACCCCACCCCACCAAAGCATAGTTGAACATGGAACCAATATGAAACTGCAAATTACTCTCAAGATCTGAGTCAAATGATATGTGGTATATGCCACAAGTTCTCTGTGTAAATGACCAAGTGAGATGCAATTTATTTGGAGAAAAGCAGCAGGTTTTCACAAATGTGACTTCTGTGGGTGTGACTATGTTACTCAAAGCCCAGAGAAACAGCATAATAGAGTAACTGGGCTTAGTGGCTGAGACTCAAAGACTCCTTTAGCTCTGTTCCCTGAGGACCACTGTGACATAGAGTTTCTAGGACAGTGGCATGCACAAGCAGAAGGGAAGTGGGGTGTGTTAAAGATACTTCTTATGGCAGAGAACTGCTCTGCCAGTCCCACAGTAATGTGTGGACAGGGGCAAAAGTAGCCTGCAAGCTCAAAGGAAGCATCTCGAAGCTTGTTTATGTTTGCATAACAACTAACCCCTCATCTGCCAAGGAAAGCTCCGTTGGTCTTTAAAAAGCCAAACCTGGAAGTTTGAAACACTATATATGACTTTATTTCATAGTAGAGTTGGAAAGTCACCAGCCCTGTCCAACTGCCTCCTCTTTTTGCTATTTGTAACAACTTTATTAAATACTTCATGTGTAATAAAATCCACCCTATAATGTGTACAAAATAGCTTTTAGTGTAGTTCCAGAATTAAGCAAACATCACCACTATCTAACTTGAGAACGTTTTCATCACTCCCAAATGAAACTCAATGTCCATTAGCAGCCACTCCCTGCTTTCCGTCTATCCATTTACCTGGCAACCACTAATCTGCCGTCTGTCTCTGGATTTGCTAGCTCTGAACATTTCAGAATATGGAATATTATAGTGTGTGGCATTTATATCTGCCATGTTTTCAAGGTTTATCCTGCTTTAAATTTTATTTGTTTTTGTTTGAGATAATGTTCATGTAGTCCAGGTTGTACGTAGTTGAGGCTGGCCTTAAAATCCTGATACACTTCTGCCACTATCTCATAACTGCTGGGATTATAAGCATGAGTTAACATGTCTGGCATGACTCTTTATAAAAATAATATTCTCTTGTGTCGATAGTCTTCCTCTTATCTTTTATTTTTAAGACAGGATTTCATGTAGTCAAAGGTCCAGTAATCCTCCTGCCTCAGCCTTCTGAGGACTAGGATGTCAAGTGTTAGCCCCACACCAGCTGTGTTTATTACTGTATTAGCTGGGTAGGCGTGTGTGCTGTTTTTACCTTGGTGCTCGAAACAGTGGCACTGTAAAGACATATGTATCTCTGTGGCCTGCTCCTTCGTAGTGGAACTGCTGCTTCTGAGAACTGTGTGTTTACGTTCTGAGGGACTGTTTCCCACAAGCAGTTTCTCCACTTTATATTCTCACCAGGAAAGTTCAAGGATTCCAATTTCTCCCAATCTTGTCATAATTATTTTCCCTTTTAACAAAATTACCTTAACAGCCACCTTAGTGAGTGTGGAGTGGTACCTTGTGGTTTTGATTTGCATCTCTCCGAGACTGATTTGTGTTCAGCATCATTTCCTGTGCCTGTAAGTCATTTTGATGTCTTCTTTGGCGATATTTTAGTCTATTAAGCTCTTCATTCTTTTATATTTGGACCACTGATTTGCTACTGAGCTATGATGCATCTTCCTATATTCTGACCAGAAGACCTTTATTGGGCATGTGATTTGCAAATATTTTCTACCATTTTGTGAGTTGTCTTTTCACTTGCTTGATATGTCCTTTGAGGCATGGTAGATTTTAATTTTGGTAAAGGACAACTTATATTCTCCCCTTTTCTTTTGCTGCTTGTCATTCTCAAGACTTTAAAGTCAATTCCAAGATAGTCACAATTTCCTGCTTTACTTTCCTCTAAAAACATTACAGTTTTAGCTCTGACATATCATTTACACCACTGATCCATTATGAGTCAAATTTTGCATATAGTATGAGGTTGAGATGGAGGCTAATTTCATTGTGTGCATACATGCTTGTGTGTGTGTGTGGATCTGTGCTTGTTGTATGTGCAGTGTATCAAATATGTGTGCACAGGTTTGTGCATCTATGTACATGCACAGAGACCACAGGAGACATTAAGTGGGCTGCTCTATCACTCTGTCTTACTGCCTAGAGACGTTGTCTCTCACACTGGCAAGCAAGTCCCAGTGATTCTCCACTGCCCAGCCTTTTTACAAGGGCACTCAAATCTGAACTCGGGTCCTCATGTTTGCACAGCAAGGACTCTTATCCAATGAGCCAACCTTTTACTCAACACTTACTTTTATTGCTTTCTATGTAGATGTCCAGTTGTCCCAGCACCACAAGAACAATTATATCTTCCCCACTGGATTATTTTTGTACCTACACCAAAAATTAGTCAATCATAGACACATATTTCCTTCCATACTCTCAATTCTATTTTATTGCTCTATACTAACTACTTAATAATACTATACTATTTTAGTAAGTTGTAAAACCAGAAACTATGATTTCATATTGTTCTTAAAATATTATTTTACCTACTCAGAACTCTCTATAATTCCATATGAATTTTAGGATCAGCTTTTATACTTCTGCAAAAGAGATCATTGAGGTAATAAGGTTTGTGTAATCTGTAGATAAGCTTTGAGAGTATTGTCTTCAGAGCTAAGAATATGGGCTATTTTCCATTTGTTTATATGGGTTTTAATGTTCAATAGTAGCATTATATTTTGTGATGTTCATATATTATACTTACTTGGATAAGTTTATCTCTGTTAATTTCCAACTTTTGAGACTACTATAAATGGAATTATTATTTTATTAATTTGCTTTTTAAATTTTCCATTGCTGATATTTAGAAAGACAATATGGTAGGTTTTTATATAAACTTACAAAATTAACTCATTAGCTCTAATAACTTGTATATATTCATATATATTGGAGTTTTCTCAGTGCAGACACAAATACAGAGTTCTTTCGTCACAGGCCACACGTTTGCATTTCATTTCCCTATTTACCTGCCCTAAACAATTAGAAGACTCTAGGGAGCTGGGGGGGTGAGGGGCGGGGCAGTCAGTTTTGGTTAAAACCTTGATTGGATTAAGAGGCAACATAACGTGAACGAAGCGCACCTTCTGTCAGTGAGGCATTTCCAGGGAGAAAAGCTTGTCTCCACAACTGAAGGTTGGCAAGGATAAAGTGAGCTGAGAGCCCAGTATGTTTTCCTGTCTCCCATTAAACCACAGACCACCATGCTGTTCCTGTCACCATGCCTTCCTAGTCACCAGGGACTGTATTTCTCTGAACTGTGAGCCAAAATAAATTCTTCCTCTTTTACATATTTGGTCTCAGTGATGAGAAAAGTAACTAATAGGACACTTGAGAACAGAGGTGGGAAAAACCAACATCCTTTATTTGTTCTTTATAATTAGGGGCACGTAGTAGTTTAAAATGGTAATGTGTTATTTCTTTGGTGGGAAGACAGCCAGAGACTCTGATGTGGCATCTAAACCCAGATAAATTTGTATTCAAAATAGTTTTGAAGAGTGGCAAATTAGTGCTTTTCATAGGAATGTGTACAGTACTGTTATATCAGCACCACCAAGAGAGAGTTTACTTTCTATCACTTGACCCAATTAATTTCCTTAGTCCTAGTTCCCAGTCACATGAACCAAACATAAAACTCCTTAATCTTGACCAATGAAACTCCATGCTTACTGCTCATGGATCGTGAAGTTAATGCTATCTTTCATGTGTGCTTCCTACAATAGGCAGGTTATATCCCACTAGGAAGGAAGATAGAATCTTTACAATTCCTTAAGATGATGAAAACTGTTGAGAGTCATGGAAAGAAGTGACTTACAAGATGCACAAATAGGACCTTGAAGACACTGGCCTACCAATATAATGACTATCTCATCATCACCTTGATAAACCTCAAATCCACAATACTGCAGTTTATCCAATAGCTACTTTGATGAGGTTAATGCAAATGCAGAAGAGTAGTTATTAACTCTTCACCTGAGACCTCAGAAAATAAGGCTGCAATAAGCTGTTGCCAACAAATGACAACAGTAGGAGGACCTGTATCATTCTCTAAACACTGGAATTGGATACAGCCTGACAAAAGAAGACTAGACATGATGGTCAAAGCTGAGGAAAGGTCCATGAAGACAGTCAGTTATACACTGTCAAGGAAATTTCGTAGGCCTGGAAAGCAGGATAAGAGGCTAGAAAAATACTTGCTCTTTGGGAGATAACCAATTGCTTATTTCAGTCTTTGACCCCCCTTTCCTGACTCCTGTGGAGCCTTTTAATGCTCTCCAGAGGAAGTAAAAGCAAAGGGTCACATGACCACTATCACAGATGACAGAATGGTTAAAAACGCATTTTAGGAAACTAAAAATGCATTTTGATTCATTATCATACAAGCAATAGCATTAAGATAAAATAGGGCTAAGCATGGTAGTACATGTCTTTAATCCCAGTACTCGGGGCAGATGTGGGTGGATTTCTATAAGTTTGAGGCCAGCCTAGCCTAGTGAATTCAAGGCTAGCAAAAAATATATAGTGAGACCCTATCTCAAAAACCAAACTAACAAAAAGAATTGACAAAATAAGAAAAATAAGCCACATAATTAATACAGGTCCTTACGAAATAGACAGTTGACTGTTCATTCTGTCTTAGGAATACCGTAGTCTCTGTTTTTAGAATGTTAAAAGGGAATATTAGATGGAGTACATTGTTAATTCCAGCACTATGTGACCTTAAAATAGCATTTATGAATTTGACACAGGTCTTTTAAGAGGAAATGAAAAAAAAAATTCCTTAAGGAAATCTATAAAAATACAAACAGTGATCACATTAAAATTTTTTCATATATTGTTACATATTAATATTTGAACCAAATATTCATGACATATCATGCATTCAAGGTGCTGTTAGCATATACCAGCAAACACGGAATTCTTACTTGCAAAATTATAATAGGATGTAATTTGCTCAGTTATTACATTCATACTACTGGATGTTAAAACAATGGTTTATTAAATTAGATTTAAATACTTGTTTCTAGAAAATATTCTAGTCACTTTTGGAGACACTATAAATACTTAAGCCAATGTCAAAATTCGAAGTGCTACTGGTTTACCCAGAAACTCAAGCATGCACGATCTCTTCATCTTTAACAGAATAAGGGATCATATCTTAGTGGGTGCAGCTGATTTAGGATGTGTCTTTATGATAATCCTCCCACTAAAATTCCTTTGCCTTTTGTTTCCATAAGGTTTAACTATTTTGAGACCTAACCTGGAGGGTAGGGCAGACTTCATCCATTTGACGACATATACTTGTTCTAAAAACAAAACAAACCCAGAAACCAAAACCAAAATCTAGCATCTGATAAAAAAAAAATCATGGTATTTCTGTAGCACATTTGCCTCCTCATGGCTGGATTTGCCCACCTAAGTAAAAGCAAGTGTCATGCAATTTGCCATTTGGTCTAAATTTAGTAACATTATCAAATATAAATACACTTTTTCAAAGAAAAATATATAAACAGTGGAAGGAAATAAATAAAACAGTTCAAGAACTGAAAACAAAAATATAAATCAATAAAGAAAAACCAAACAGAGGGAAATGGAAAATTTAGGAACTAAAACAGTAAGCTCAGAGGTAATGCACACCAACAGAATACAAGAGATAGAAGAAAGAATCTCAGGCATTGAAGACACAATAGAAGAAATGGATACCCTAGTCAAAGAAAATGTTAAATCTAAAAAACTTCTGGCACAAACATATGGAACACTATGAAAAGACCAAATCTAAAATGGGACTAGCAGAAAGAAACCCAGGTCAAAGGCACTGAAAAGATTTTCAGTAAAATCATAGAAGAAAATTTTTACAACCTAAAGAAGGAGCTGTCTATCAAGGTACAAGAAGCATATAGAACACCAAATAGACTGGACCAGAAAAGAAATTCCCATAGTACATAATGATCAAAACACTAAATATACAGAACAAATGAAGCATATTAAAAGTGGAAAGAGAAAAAGACCAAGTAATATAAAAAGCAGACCTATTTGAATAACACCTGACTTCTCAATGTAGACTATAAAAGCCAGCAGGCCTGGGCAGTGTGTTGCAGATTCTAGAACACAGATGTCAGCTCAGACGACTATACCCAGCAAAACTTTCAATTACAATAGACGGAGAACATAAGACATTCCATGACAAAGTCAAATTTAAGTAATATCTATCTATAAACCCCGCCCTACAGAAGGCACTGGAAAGAAAACTCCAACCTAAAGAAAACCATACCCAAAGGAATAAATAATCCCAGACCATCAAAATCAAAAGAGTGGAAACACAGACAATAACACAATAACAAAATAACAGGCATCAGCAAACACTGCTCACTGATACCTTTTATATCAATGGTCTCAATGCCTTAACTAAAAAGACACAGATTAACAAAATGGATCCAAAAACAGAATCCATCCTTCTGGAAATCCAAGAAAAATGCCTTAACATAAGGATAGACATCACTTGTGGGTAAACCAATGGTAAAAGATATTTCAAGCAAATGGACCTCAGAAGCAAGTGGTCTTCAAACCACTACTAATCAAGAGTTAGGGTACACACTCATCAAAAAAATATCCACCAAGAAGACTTTGCAATTCTTAACATCTATGCACCCAACACAAGGGCACTCAAATTCATAAAAGAAACATTACTATAGCTTAAATCCTATATTGACCCTCACACACTGATTGGGAGAAACTTCAACACTCCATTCTCACCAATAGACAGGTCACTCACACAAAAACTAAACAAGGAAATGCTGGAACTAAATTATGTTATAAAAACCAAATGGACCTAATAGACATTTACAGAACATCTCACCCAAGCACACAAAAAAATATACCTTCTTCTCTGCACCTCACAAAACTTTCTCCAAAATTGACCACATACTTAGACACATAGCAAGTCTCAGCAAATACAAGAAAATTGAAATAACACGATGCATCCTATCTGACTACCACAAATTAAAGCTGAATATCAACAAGAAGAGATATAACATAAAGCTTACAAACTCATGGAAACTAAACAACTCACTATGGGTCAAGAAGAAATTAAAGACTTTCTGGAATTTAATGAAAATATATACAACTATATACACAACATAGCCAAACTATGGGACACAAAAAAGGTGGTTCTAAGAGGCAAGTTCATAGCAGTAAGAGACAACATAAAAAACAAAACAAAACAAAAAACTGCAGAGATCTCACACTAGTAACTTAATAACACATCTGAATGCTCTAGAACAAAAAAATAATAAATCACACCCAAAAGGAGTAAATAGCAAGAAATAATCAAACTCAGGGATGAAATAAATAAAATAGGAACAACGACAACAACAAAGCTATACAAAGAATCAATAAAGCAAAGGATTAGCTCTTTGAGAAAAATCAGGAATATAGACAAACTCTTATCCAAATTAACTAAAAGGTGGAGAGAGAAGATCCAAATTAACAAAATTAAAGATGAAAAGGGTAACAAAACAGACACTGAAGAAATCCAAAAACTCATAAAAATATACTTGAAAAACCTGTACTCCACCAAATTAGAAAATCTAAAAGAAATGGATAATTTTCTGGATGCATACTAAATACCAAAGTTATATCAAGATTTAAGACAGACCTATAAGCCCTAGTGAAATAGAGGCGGTAATGGAAAGTCTACAAATTGAAAAAAAAGCACAGGGCCAGATGGTTTTAGCTCACAATTCTACCAGACTTGCAAATAAAAGTCAATGCCAATACTCTTAAAATTATTCCACAAAAGAGAATCAGAAGGAACATTGTTCAATTTGTTTTGAGGCCACTGTTACTTTGATACTCAAACTATAAAAAGACTTAACAAAGAAAATTGTAAGCCAATTTTCATTATAAGTACAAAGCTCAAGTCCAAGTGGATCAAGGACCTCCACATAAAACCAGATACACTGAATCTAATAGAAGAGAAAGTGGGGAAAAGCCTCGAACACATGGGTACAGGGGAAAAGTTCCTGAACAGAACACCAATGGCTTATGCTCTAAGATCAAGAATCAAAATGGGACCTCATGAAATTGCAAAGCTTCTGTAAGGCAAAGGACACTGTCAATAGGACAAAACGGCAACCCACAGATTGGGAAAAGATCTTTACCAATTCTAAGTCTGATAGAGGGCTAATATTCAACATATACAAAGAACTCAAGAAGTTAGACTCCAGAAAACCAAATAACCCTATCAAAAAATGGGAACAGAGCTAAACAGAGAATTCTCAACTGAGGAAATTCGCAGGGCTGAGAAGCACCTAAAGAAATGCTCAACATCCTTAGTCATCAGGGAAATGCAAATCAAAACAAGTCTGAGATTCCACCTCACACCAGTCAGAATGGCTAAGATCAAAAACTCAGG
>CM052701.1:30253793-30314467 GCA_028551405.1 Uromys caudimaculatus | reverse complement strand
AAGTTGGTACAACCACTCTGGAAATCAGTTTGGCGGACCCTCAGAAAAATGGACATAATACTACCTGAGGACCCAGCTATACCACTCCTGGGCATATACCCAGAAGATGCTCCAACATGTAATAAAGACACATGCTCCACTATCTTCATAGCAGCCATATTTATAATAGCCAGAAGCTGGAAACAACCCAGATGTCCCTCAGCAGAGGAATGGATACAGAAAATGTGGCACATCTACACAATGGAGTACTACTCAGCTATTAAAAACAATGACTTAATGAAATTTGCAGGCAAATGGATGGAACTTGAAAATATCATCCTGAGCGAGGTAACTCAGTCACAAAAGAATGAACATGGTATGTACTCACTGATAAGTGGATTATTAGCCCACACGTTCGGAATACCCAAGTTTCACTTTACAGTAACTGCTGGACTGAGAGTGAGGTCCCAGATGGAGGAGTTGGAGAAGGGACTGAAGGAGCTGGGGGAGTTTGCAGCCCCATGGAGGGAGCAACAGTGTCAACTGGCCTGAGCCTCCAGTCCTCCTGGAGGCTGGACCACCAACCAAAGAATACACATGGAGGGACCCATGGTTTGGACCACATATGTGGCAGAGGAGGGCCTTGTTGGCCATCAGGGGGAGGAGAGGCCCCAGCAAAGGGGAATGTCAAGGTGGGAATATGGGAGTTGGTGGGTGGGAGGTGGAATTCCCCCATAGAGATGGGGGAGAGGGAGGGGATAGGTAGTTTCCAAAGAGGAGACCTAGAAAGGGGTAAACATTGGAAATGTAAATAAAGTATCAAAAAAAAAATACAGATGCAAAATTTCTCAATAAAATATTTGCAAACAGAATCTAACAACACATCAAAAAGATCATCCACCAAGATGAACAGGCTTCATTCCAGAGATGCAGGGATGGTTCAATAGATATGCAAATAGACAAATGTAATTCACCATACAAACAAACTGAAAGACAAACAAACTAACGAACAGACCTCATGATCATCTCATCAGATGCAGACGTGGCCTTTGAGAGACCAAAGATACACAGGACATACCTCAACATAATAAATACAGTTTACAGCAAGCCCATGGCAATATCAACTTAAATTGAGAGAACTCAAAGCAATTCCACTAAAATCACGAACAAGACAAGGTGTCTAATCTCTCCATAGCTATTCACTATAGTACTTGAAGTCTTAGCTAGAGCAATGAAACCACTTAAGGAGATATATATTGAAAAGAAAAAGTCAAAGTATCTTTATTTGCAGATGATATGATGGTATTTATAAGTGACCATAAAAATTTCACCAGGGAACTCCTACACCTGATAAACACTTCCAGCAAAGTAGCTGAATCAAAAAATAATTGGCAAAAATCAGTAGCTTTCTATATGCATAGGACAAATGGACTGAGAAAGCAATTGGGAAAACACCTTTCACAACAGTCTCAAATAATATAAAATATCTTGGAGTAACTCTAACCAAGCAAGTGAAAGACTTGTATGATAAAAATTTTGCAACAGTGAAGAAAGAAACTGAAGAAGATATTAGAATATGAAAAGATCTCCCATGTTCATGAATCAGTAGAATTAATGTAGTAAAAATGGCCATACTACCAAAAACAATCTAAAGATTCAGTATATTCCTATCAAAATTCTGACACAATTCTTCAAAGATTTTTGAAAAGATAATCTTCAGCTTCATATGGAAAACCCCAAAACACAGGATAGCTAAAACAATCCTGACTAACTAAGAAAAATACTACTAGAGGAATTACTATTCCTGAGCTCAAATTGAACTACAGAGCTATAGTCATAAAAACAACATGGTACTGGCAGAAAAACAGACATGCTGACTAATGTAATTGAACTGAAAATGCAGAAATAAACTCACAGACATATGAATATCTGATTTGTGACGAAGAAGCAAAAAAAAAAAAAAAACCGAAAGAACCACACTGGACAAAAGACAGCATCTTAGGTCCAAACTTATCACTTTGCACAAAACCCAAGTCCAAGTGCATCAAAGACCTCAACATAAAACCAGATAGACTGAAACTGATAGAAGAGAAAGGGAGGAATAGTCTTGAACTCATTGGTACAGGAAACTTCCTGAACAGAGAACACTGTTAGCACAGGCACTAAGACCAACAATTAATAAATGGTGCCTCATGAAACTTAGAAGCTTCTGCATGGCAAAGGACACCATCATTTAAACAAGTGGCAGCCTATAGGATGGGAAAAGATTTTTGCCAACTATAAATCCAACAGAGGGCTAATATCATATATATAATACCCAATATATCTCAAAAAATTAATCAAGAAAACAATCCAATTTAATATGGGGTCCATATGTAACAGAGTGGGTGGGGACTCAAATGGCTAGGAAACACATAAAGAACTGTTCAGCTTCCTTAGCTACAAGGGAAATGCAAATCAAAACTACTTTGTGATTCTATCTTGCATATGTCAGAATGACTAAAATCAATAAAACAAGTGACAGCTCATGCTGGCAAGGATGTAGAATAAGGGGAACTCTCATCCACTGTCAATGGGAGTGCAAACTTGTACAGCCATTATGGAAATCAGTGTGGAATGCCATAGAAAGATGGAAATTAATCTACCCAAGATCTAGCTATACCACTCTTGGGTATATATTATATACACCTAAAGAATACTTCATCCTATCATAGAGACACTTGCTCAATCATGTTAATTACTATTATATTTATAGTAGCCAGAAATTGGAAACAACCTAGATGTCCCTCAACAGATAAATGAATAAAGAAAATGTGGTATGTTTACACAATGATGTAAGCAATTACTAAGATGTTAACAATATGAAATCATGAAATTTGAAGATAAATGGTTGAAACTAGCAACCATTTACCTCTGAGTGAGCTAACCCAGACCACGCAATATGCATTTGCTTTTATGTGGATATTGTTAACTCAATGATATGTTATGTCAATGATAACCAAACTACAATCCATAGAACCACAGACTTTAGGAATAAAGTAAGCAATTATGAGAGACAAAATGATCTCTTCAGGAAAGTGAAATAGAATGGGTAATTATGGATAGATGGGGGTGGGGAAACCTGGAATGAAAGGATCAAGTGGGGAGGAGGAGGGGAAAGGGGGATGAGGGAGGAATACAGAGAGACATGGCTAAATTCAAAGATCATTTGAGGAGTAGTATGGAAACCTAAAACAGTAGGAGTTTCATAAAATATATACATGAGATGATCTAAATGAAACTGCCAAATAATGCAGGAGACAGAGCCCCAATGGGCCATCTCTTGTCACCAACTGAAGCTTCTTGTACTGGGATTGAGTTCCATCTAATTGAGTTGTTGGTCTAAGAGGTCCCATGAGGTTGCTCTTTGCAAACTGATGACAAGGCCCCATTGTTGAAGATAAAACCTATACAACTCATTGAACGTGGAGAAGTAGAGCTGGTGTCTACATAGAGCCTTTACACCTAGCTCTCTGGTACAGGAAGGTACTCTGCAGGCTACCAAAGGAGAACAGTAACAACAAATTCAGAGACCCATAGCCAGACATGCAGCATAGGAGAGACCTTGGAACACTCAGCCCTAAACAGTATGTCTCCATCAAATCCCTCCTCTCAGGGCTCAGGGAACACTGCAGAAGGCAGAAAGAGTATAAAGAGACAGAGGGGATTAAGGATACTAAGAAAACAAGGCTCTCTAAATCAACAAGATGGATACACATGAACTCATAGAGACTCAGGCAGCATGCACAGGGCCTACATAGGGTCCTAGAGCTGAAAGGAGACATAGACACATGCATCCATCCCTAACCCAGATGCTATCTCCAATTGATTACCACTTACAAAGGAAAATTTAGTTTTCTCCAATGGAGATTCATAGAGGAAACAAACTACTCTTAAGGATAGGTTGCACGCCCAGCATTAGGTGGCCAAGAGAAAATGAACTCAGTGGCATCATAGGAGGTTCCTCTTCTCATATCATCTTAGGGCTTTTGCTTGTTTGTTATCTTATTTTAATACATATGTGTGTATACATATACATAAATACATACATACATTACTCTCTTTTTACTCTACAGGTCCTTGTGTATATTTAACAGTTTCTAGTTTAATGTTTTTATGGGATTCCTGAGGGTGAGAATGAGTGGGTCTCTACATCTGTGTCTGTTTCTTGTGCCTTTTCTTGGGCTTTTTTACTTTTGTCTGTCTGTTTTGTCCTACCCCAATGTGCTGGGTTTGGTTTTATTGTATCATATTTTATTATTATCTCTTAGAAGTCTGTCTGTTTCCTAATGACTAAAAGCAGGTGGATCTAGATGGGAGGGGAGGTGGGGAGCGACTGGAGGAGTGAAGGGAGGGGGAACCGTAATCAGGATATATTATGTGCGCTGAAAAAGCTATTTTCAATAAAAGAAAAAATCCCTACTCAAACTTAAATAAATAAGTAAATAAAATAAAATAAAATGAAATAAAATAAAATAAATAAAATAAATAATCCCTAAAATGAAAGTCAAACTACCTGAAGACATCTTGCACAGACATTTAATAAGTCACTCATCTCCTCCCTGCTTTCAGCAACGACTTCTCAGGACAGGAGACTACTACCTGTGGTTGGGTGAGAGCAGGTCAGAGCACACAATTCCTGCAAGGGAATAACAAACGTGCCATGGGGGAAGGACCAACTAGATGACATGTGGCACTAGGTCTTGACAAAATGGCCATGCTACATGTGTTCAACAACATTCCAGTATGAGTTAACAATGGCAGGTACTTTATTGCTGTGTCTCCTTACTAGAAGTTCTCTTTTGCTCAAATTTTTCTAGCCTACAAATACCTACCAGAGACTATTTTTCCATGAGAGAACCAAAGGAAAACTGTTGTTTATTGTTCCTTTAGAAAACAATGTTCTCTCTAAAATGTGTTCCAGTAAATAGCATTTGTAGCTGTACAATCTGTAATCACCACATCACCACTTACTGCTAGACAGTCAAAAGAAATCAGGGGAGAGTGGCGGTTCCACACAACGAGAGCACGAGCACACTCTCACAGAAAGAAAGCCTGCCATTTAACATGCTTTGCTTGTTTCCAAACATATCCTTATGGATTCTAAAGCACAGTCATGTTTAAAGTAAACAACCTTTGCCCTGCAGATGGGAGCTTAGGTACCTTCTCTTGTCTAACATAACTTTAATGAGTATACTGTAAGACTTCCAGAAGCCATCTTTTGGCATGCCTCTGCCTAGAGAAAAACATGAATTCTCCTAAGAATCTCAGAATTCTAGATGAGAAAGACGGTCCTATAGGTTGATGAACTACATCCCAAGCCTCAGGAGAATAGGCTGCAGGAAGAGGACCAGTGACAATCCAGGGCAACATGTCCTTCTATGATAGAGTCAGAGAGAGCCACTGGGAATCCATCTCACAGACTAGTGAAAAAGAGCCACAGAGTTGCTGACTCAAGGGTACAGTCACTTATGGTTGAGGCCAGAGCACAAGCCATGGCTGAATATTCTTTCCCCACAGCAGCACAAGAAAGTGCTAGACAGCCCCATGGAGCTAAAGATGTTTACACATTCAGAATCAGTAACTTGTCATATTTGAGTAGAAAATTGCACTACAAAATGTCTCCGGTAGCTACAAAGATAACTCAGTAGGTAAGAGTGCTTGCTTGCAATCATGAGGACTTGAGTTCAGCTCCCCATCACCCATGTAAAAGTTGGCCACACACACCTGTAATCCCAGCATTGGTTCACTGGGGCTTGCTTATGAGCCGGCAGAGGTGGCAAGCTCTAGGTTCAATGAGAGGCTCTGTCTCAAGGGAATACGGCATAGATGGGTAGAGTGGGAGACTCTATGTGTGCATGGACATGCGCATGCGCACGCACACACACACACACACACACACACACACACACACACACACACACACACACACACACACACACAGCGATGGTAAGTCAGAATTCCTCTACTAGTCTCAGCTCACAAAGTAAGATCTTCAATACAGGGTTGCCTTGGCTTTTTAAGGAAGTGACTCTCTATATGTCCATGCCAATATTCCCCCAAACAAGCCATCCTCTTAGCCATCCTTCCTCTCAGGAGTGTGGCAAAGCCTTGGGCAGGGAAGGAAGTGGCTTCCAGTTCTGAACTAGTACCTTGAACTTTCCAACTTCAGTCCACAAACGGCTTCAAGGCAAAATTGACCTCAAGTCATCTTTATGCTCACCTGAATTATCAGACCATGTTTCACTTCCTAAATTGACTTAAAAAAAGAAATCAATTAATTTAGTTAAGTTCCGCTACTAAAATTCTTGAAAAACAAAATAAAACAAAAACAAAAACCACTGGCAACTTTCTTATAATTGGTCTTAAACATTTGCCTCTCAGTCTCTTTGGTAAATTTTCCTGTGCTTTAATTTTCTGGTTAAGGAGGCTGGTCTTAATGTACTTTTTGGGGTTGCTAAGCTCTGCCACTGTGCTGCCTGGGTCTTCTCTCAGTCCAGTGTCACCTGCTTAGCTGCTCTTCTAGGGCAAGTATTTACCTCTTCAGCACTTTCGATATTCTGGGTCATAGATTCTTCTACACTCTAGCTGCCAATGGACCTCTGTCCCAGCTGTGACAACCAAAAATGTCTTTAGATATTGCCAAAGATCTCCTGAGGAGCAGCCTGTCCCCAACCCCCATTCTCAGAATCAGTTCTAGGGTGGGAAGCTGACTAGCCCATCACGTACACAGGTAAAGCCTGATCTAAAACTGGGAGATGGAGCCAGATTCTTAGGTGGGGAGGTGAGGTTGCTTTGGATACCCACTCTGCCCTCACAATGACTGGTGAATCGGCTGGCACAAAGAGAAGCCTCCATTTTTTTTTTTTTTTCATTTCTACCATCTATCACATTTACATTTATTCTGTCTGGAAAAGACAAGACACACTCAAAAGACTCCATTAAGGAAGGTTCTCATGGCTTGATCCTTGGGAAAGGCTATAGTAAATAAAATACACTTCTAAAAACAGACTTCGGAGAAGAAAAACACATTGCCTATTATGTCTTGTTGAATACATAAAAGATTTATAATGGAATATGCATGTTTATATTCTCCATTGATTGCATTTACTTAAAAGAGAGGCTTTATACCCAAAATCCAATGAGGTAAATCAAATGTTTTGTTAGTTTTTGGCCTCTCGGGTAGATTTGTTCCTCTCTAGAACAGTCTCCTGTGCTATTGTCTTACACATTTTAAAGCCATGAAACAAGTCACTGTACACATGTTAAACCTCATAACTGAAACCTCTGCCATCTGTCACCATCTACATATTTCCACTTTCCTTATTGAGGTATAAGTGTGCTTGGCAGATTAACAAAAATAATTATTGGTTATATAACTATAAAATAAAAGAAAACCCCTTCTATCCAATAGTTTGCTGCAGTCACCCACCTGAAGTCTCCATGACCAACTAATAGCTGAATGAAGTCTAATGAACTTTACTTTTCTTGAAAAAGTTTAATAACTCTATATCTGGTACTTTTCCATGATTCTTGATAAAGACTTGGAAAGCCCTGGACACTACGAGGTGGTGTGCATTTACCATTCTGACTTTAGTACATATATACAGTGAGAGGAACATTCACCACCTATATTTATAACTATTATTTTTTCATCAATCCTTGTTAAAACTTAAAAGGTTTGCATATTCCTGAAGTAAACCCCTGTGTTGGGTAAAATAACATTAATTTGAATCAAGTGAATTTAAATGAATGCAATTATATTTTAAAAGAGATTAACTGTTTTGAGTGTCAGATTATTTTTGAAAATACATAGTAACAAAGCTAGCAAAAACCTTCCTACAACAAAGACCTTTAGATAGTCTATTGCAATAACAAAGTAAATTTATTGCTTACATACCAACTGTTTGAATCCAACAGGATAAATGTGTATTTTTAGGTAGAGAAAATGTCCTTGGACATATCTCCCATAAATTTCTAATTTCTAGTAGGAAAGAATTCTTTGGGGACACACATGTGCCTCCTGCTATGGCATCTGAGGTAAAGGAAGGTGGAGGCATGAGTTGTCTAAATGCTCACCACTGAACCATATTTCCTTCCTTCCCACGATTAAGCCTCAGCCTTCCCTCTTTCCCTCAACTCACAGCACCTTTCTGAACTGCACTTGGCTTTGAGAAGCGATGGGAACACTGTCTGTATGTTCTACCTCTGTCAGAATACTTCCTGTCCAATACAGTATCTTACCTGCTCACCAATATTTCATATACACAAAACATATATACATGTGTACACACACACACACATACACACACACACGTACATCCCATCTGTGTCTCAGTCATCCCTAACCCTTGTTAACTTGTTCTGGGCTATTATGATTCCCTTTTTGTTCTTGCTGTACTCATTCTCTCATGGTTATATTTATCCCAAATAACCGCTGTGGTGTAAGGTCCTTCAATGGTTTTATTTTTTCCTTTTTTTTTTTTTTTTTTTTAAGTCATGTTGAGTTTTGTGCTTCAAATCCATTGAAAGTTCTCCATTATCTGTGGGATGAAAACTGTTCAGTGAGTGGAAGATTGAGCACTGAGCTGTGAAAGCAAGGGTCAAGGGTCATGCCTGCACGGTCTACACTTGGCTCTCCCGATGTCCCAGATAGTCTGGGGCTCTTTACAGTGCTGCCCCGCTTACTCGTGTTCATGTGTAAATTTCACCCATACATATCTGGCACTAAGTCAAAGCTGCTCTCTCTGGTCACTGGTCCTTGGGCTTTTCAGTTCTGTGACATGTGAACCCTCATCCTGCATCTTGTCTTGTAAATCCAGCCACTCTTTAAGTCCTTCCAAGTCCTGCCAAGTCCAATCTCTTCTACGAGTCATTTGCCAACCAATTTAGATACAAGGACTTTTGACACCCAAGTATCAGTTATTTGGTTCTTTGCACAAATTAATGAATATTATAGGTACTCATGTATTTCATACCTTCAAAACTCAATACTTACCAATGGGTAGAAAAAATATCCAATGCAAAAAAGTTCTTGAATATTACAAATATTTAGGAAAGAATGGTGTGACTCTAATAAAAAAATGTTTAAAAGCAAACCAGAAAATCCAAGAATGTCCGAGGACCTTAGAGTCTTCTAGTTTACGTTACCCATGAGCACTCACAGTCAGGTGGGGCCCTATGGCTGGTGAGAGGCAAAACTCAGTCTTGTTCTCAGGTTTCATAGGTATCAACACGAGGTTTGCCATCTACAAAGACTGCATATTAAAGCCATTTTGAAGTCATATCCTGAAGCATAGAGATACAAGACCCATTGTTACAACATTAATAGATTCAGATTAGTCCTTTTTCCCTCATTGTACAAAACTATGGCTTTAAAAATTCTTTTTAAATGTAAGAATCACACATCTGATTAGTATTATCAAATTTAGGGTAAAATTTATAATTGTATTTTCCTAGACCACATAGATAGTATATTCAAATTCTACAAAATATATAATTATAAAATGTGAACAATCTAGAACAGGACAAATACTTTCTGTCCAACCCTTTTGGAATTACAACTGTGAGTAGTTTCACAGTTGTATCACCGCGCCCCTGAAGTCTAACTCCTGTACACCATTCAGGGGCCCCAGTTTTTCTGGTAGAAACCATGGTGGAACTATGAGCTGTCCTATTTTTTTTTCCCCTGAGAGATTATTCAAATCTGGAAAATTGTTCAATCTCTCATTCATGTTAAAGTTATAAAGGGAAAAGTGGATATTCTGTGCAAAGAAGTAATGTTCCTGTCTTCATGAGTCAGTAGGACTGTGTGGAAAAAATTGGGACACAATTTTGAGTTGGGGTTGTAATGACAAAAAAAACCAAAACAGGTCAAAGTAAAATCACAACTTCTAAAAAAATTCTTTTAAAATGAAACTTCTATAGGGTGAGCCTTCTATAGCTCTTATACTGATCACATCAAGATTATACACTAGGTGTCATGTAAATGTCAGCAATGGACAGATCATGGAAACAGAAACTAAACAGACACAGTGAAACTAACAGAAGTTATGAATCAAATGGATCTAACAGATATCTATAGAACATTTCAGCCTAAAACAAAAGAATATACCTTCTTTTCTCAGCACCTCATGGTACCTTCTCCAAAATTGACCATGTAAATGTCTAAATGCCAAAGTGTGTACTCTATTGTACCAACACTGAATTAAAATTCTGAGGTAAATTTTTTTTGTAAAAATAGCTTACTATACAAAATCAGCACATTAGAAAAGTAATAAAATTATTTCCCTTGATATGAGACAAACAGGTCAAGTAAAAATAAGCCTCTGCCTTCTATTCGATTTGGTATGATAATTCTTTTTCCATAATACAATACTCATACTGCTTAGCTTTAACTATGCTGAGGAACTTATACATATCTAGCATACAAAGTTCTAGTTATAAGCCTAAATTTCTAGCAACGAGCAATTCTTTGTCTGAGAAAAGGTGATGCAATGATTACATATCACTGCATGACGCAGGCTATCTGAGGTTATTAGAAGAGTCAGGTATGGCCAATTTACCAGGCTCACCCCTGCACCTTGCTTTCCCAGCTCACTGGTGAGTCTTACACTCACTGAGGAGACCCTGGGGATCTTTTTACAACCGACTGTTTATTATTATATTATTCCATCATATACCTCTTGAGAGGAGGCTGTAACATCCGTTAAGAAAAAGCATAAACTTATTTTGATTTCTAAGATAGAGTAATCCTCTATATATAGTACCTAAAATTATATATATTTTCAATGTTGGTATAGCTAAAAAGTACACTCAAAGAGCAAGTTAAAACACTCTTAAAACAAGTAACATGTTATTGGCTACAAAATAAGTGACTAAAGTTAAAAGAAAAAAAAAAACAGTTGGGTAACTTAATGCTGCAGGTGTACATAGGAGCTGAACTGAACTGCTATTGATCCTGCATTTTCAGGACTAGTCAATACTATGGAGCAGTTGTAGATTACAGCAGGATCTTACTTGCAGACAATACAATCCATTTTTCAAAGGACAAGAATTGATAGCAGTGTCAGCTGGCTTATAGAATTTCCAGAAGTGCCAAAGAACCAACCATGAGTCTCAGCAGTGAAGGAAAAGGCAGCAGACACACCCAGCTATACTCTGAGCACTGGCAGAGATCCTGCTGCTTGCAGTGATGATGCTACTGTCTGGGCAGAACCTCCGAAGACGGGAGGGCCCAGCTCCTTCAAGATGCTGTCCTACTATCCCCATGTCTTTCAAATGCTATGCTAAACCAGTTGCAAGGAGTCTGGCTCATGCAAGTTCAGCCTTCCATCATCTTTCATTGAGTTAGGTGAGAAGCAAGTAGAGAGGCAATGACCATAGGCCCACAAGACATTCCTGGATCATGGGGATAAAAAGCAAAGTAAACACTACTTATGTCTGACCCAAAACACAGGAAGTAGACAATTCTCCACTTGTAAAATTTCATAGCCTAAGTACATTTTTCAGTCAAATCATTATATTAAAATGTAAGATGGCCAAAGGGTAATGAAACAAACACAACACTCAGTTATTGGAAAAATGAAATACATGAGGTTCTTGGAGCTACTGCATTCATTGTCCTCGGTCTTCACATAAGGGATTCATGCTTACCAAAGGAAGTAATCCTCTTTTTTTTTTTTTTTTTTTTTGGTTTTTTGAGACAGGGTTTCTCTGGGTAGTCCTAGCCGTCCTGGAACTCACTCTGTAGACCAGGCTGGCCTCGAACTCAGAAATCTGCCTGCCTCTGCCTCCCGAGTGCTGGGATTAAAGGCGTGCGCCCCCACTGCCCGGTGGAAGTAATCCTCTATGATTATGCTCCTCTTACACTATGGACCAGGGCATGGTGAACCCAAGTGACTTGGCTAAGAAGTGAAGGCCAAGACTAGAACTCAGCCCTACTGAAGGCTCTTTACAGTTACACTTTATCATATCAGATTCTACTATATCATAACATTATGCTAAAATGGTTAAAATTTGTATGTCAATGATTGTGGTAGAGCAGAACTGTATACATTCTTCACCTGAGGAAAGCTTTATACCATTTTTTTTCTGCCTTAGAAAAAAGACAATATAACATTATAAACTACAATGACAAAGATCCACATTTCCCGAAATTTCTATATGCAAATTTGCAACAATAACTTTGTATTACTGTAAGCTTTGCATTTAAAAGAGAACTTAACTTTGATGTATAACAGACAAATTAAATTACATTAAGACGGTAAATCTGTAAGTCATTGTTAAAAAATAGTTTACTTATTTTAAGAAAAGAAAACTTTCCAGTCTTTGATATATGTTCTTACAAACATGAAAATAAAATTCCTTTCCTCAACTGTCCTTTTCCATTTCACACGTATTGATCTTTCCATATGTTTTAAATAATCATGAAATTAATAGGAAATGTTTTTAATAAATCTAAATCATAGTTCTTTTCATGTCAAAATATTTTGGGGAAGACTGAGGTGAAAAAGCTGCTTAAACATTAGGACAAACTAAGAGCAACCAAGAACAGCTTTAGAAGAAACCGAAAAATGACAGAGAGCTGGGAAGTTATCTGCAGGTCAGAGGGGGCTCTAAGAAGAGTCTGAAGTGGAAGAAATATGGCCCAGAAAAACCAAACAAGGGAGGAATGAGATCGAGGAGTGCTTGACTAACAAGTTAGCTGTCAGTCAATGGAAAAGACATGCCCGGTAGTCCGTAAAGCTTTTCTGTGAATTCTAACATCCTTTTGAATATGTGGCATTTGGCAAAAATTCTCAAGATGTTTTGAACTTTCCTTATCCATAAAATAGGGCATATTTATCCAAGTGAAATGTGGAGAAGAATCAGTGGGGCATCACATTGTTCCTAGTACAGGGTCTGGCACTGTGGATCTAGGAGACAAGAGCATCCTTCACCTCCACCTCCACCCCAATAATCCAGGCACAGTGCAGCTGGGCAGAGGAAGCAACAGGAAGATTCTTCATGGGCTGACTGAGTAATCCTGCAGTCACACAGAGCTCATAATTGATCATTATTATAAAGGTGCTTATGTTCCTAATTAGCTTTGAACCAGTGACAAGATTACTAGCATTGAAAAAAAATAATCCAGGACCAGGCATGGTAGTGCAGGTCTTTGATCCCATCATTTGGGAGGCAGGCAGTTCTCAATGAATTTGAGGCCAGCATAATCTATATAGTGAGTTAAAGGACAGCCAAGGCTACATTGAAACCTTCTCTTAAAAAACTAGGGTGTACCTGAGATCTCTCAGACACTGGACCACCAAACAGGCAGCATACACCAGCTGATATGAGGCCCCCAACACATATACAGCAGAGGGCTGCTGGGTCTGGGTTCAGTGGGAGAAGATGCATCTCACCCTCAAGAGACTGGAGGCCCCAGGGAGTTTAGAGGTCAGGTTGGGTGGGGGTTAAGGGGTGGGAACAGCTTCGTGAAGACAGGAGGTTGGGGAGGAGGTATGGGATATGGGAGGGTGGACTGGGGGAGGGGGGGGAGATAAAATCTGGAGTGTAAATAAATAAATAAATAAAAGATTAAATTTAAAAAAGAAAAAAAACAAAAAAAACTAGGGTGTAGGTGGGGAATCCTTATCATGGAAAACCCCTCCATTTTAAGGATTTTTTTTTTTTTTTTTTTTTTTTTTAACAATCATGTACATTACAAATCCACACTACATCATAGTGAGAGAGAAAAGCTATCTGATAAGGCCATTATGTTGTCTATTAAATAAGTTAGTGAGATAGCTAATAGTATTTCATATGTTTGTTTAGAAGTACTACATTTGGCATTCTGGCTGTTTGGCTTACATAACAAATTTGGTATCATGTAGCTGTGCTTTTACATGATTGTACACAAGACCAGAGGGTAATTTATGAGATATATATTTTGTGGATGATTTTTACATTAGAGTCTCAATTACATTTGAAAAGGTATCTAATGTCTTAGCATTTCCTTGCATCTCAGCATTTCACTGAGCACTGTAGATACAATCCCAATACTATCAGATTCAGGAGAAGGCCTCATTTTGTAAAACACCATGCTGCACACACACACTGTCACAGGGTTCTGGCTCTTCTAGTAGTTTTAAAATATATAACTGAGTTGAGCAGACAAGTGTGCCATCCAGAGGCCAAAGGAGAAAACACATCTTGTGTTTTCTCTATAAAACAAAACTACTAAAGGTTAAATTAAAATATTAATGTTTTAACTTAAATATTTCATTTCTGTAACACATTTATTTAATAACATTTATTTAATTTAAATAGCAAACCGTACTTTCTATTCCTTATTTTTAAAGCAAAGGATAGTCTTTAGACTTCTCCCTTTTGTATAAGCAAATCCTTTTCATGCCACAATACATGAAGTGTGGCTGTTTGCAATTCTCACGGAATAGAAACAAGCCTTGACATGGTACCAGCCACAGGTGCACGGCTTACCAATTAAAAAATTGAATTTAACTGTATTCTCTGTAGCAAATGTTTTCTTTTCTTTTTATAATGAATATAGCATGTGTTTCCAGAAGTACATATAAGTTCTAAAACAACTACCATGATCTATTTAGACATGTGGGCCAAAAGTTAAACTAATTAACCAGAGACATTTCTTACTTAAATGAGAAAGGTTTCTTTCATTAGAAGGACTCTGGGTAAATTTCTTCTGGCAAAGAAATAAAGTTCACTTTAGGGTAATTCTGTTTGGCAGACAGTCAGGGCTTCTAAAATATATAGTAATAATTGTTAAGGTTAAAGTAAAATAGTTAATTCTATTAAAGCCACATAAAAATCCAGGCTCCTACTGGTGTACACAACAGGGTGATTATAGACAAGAGACGTATGATGCCCCATTCTGCCCTAATGTCTGCACTGACGGGCCTGCTGCTGCCATCGGGCTGTCTACAAAAGACCTCTGTCTTCACTTAACTGAAAACATGATGCACACTGAAATGTGAAGACAATTTTAAGTATATAATCTCAACACCTTTCCTGAATAAAATATTTTGAAACAATTCATAAAAACATACTCATGCTACTTTGTGTTCTTACTTCATGCTTCACTGCTTTATTTTCACACCAACACACCTTCAAACAGAAATATGATTTCAAACTCACACACCTCTTATGGGACTTCCTAGAAAACCCATTCTAAGGACTACTACTTCCAGTTTTGTTGTTGTTGCTGTTATATCAGAAAATTCTACAGTTGACCGTTATTTCCAAACCATGTATTTTCCATGAAGAATCTCATCAAAATACTACTTTAACATAGAGTGCTGTTCGGCCAACCTTCCTACTGTGGCTCCCACATCGAGGGAGCTCATTACTATCTTCGAAGTTGACTCTTTCCTGTTTCTGTTTCTACCTGTTAATCTTCTAGGAGTCCTGTACTGCATCATTCTGTAGGAGGTGCTTCTACCTGCAGGAGCAGCTGGGAATAGTTAAGCAGAGAATACAAGTGACTGTACTTAATATCCCTACTTAGATATCTATTGAAATAAATGAAGGAAGCTGTGGGTCCAAACTCACTGCTATTATCTCTGTCTTCTAATGCCGCTTAAGAGCAAACACGGCAAGAACAACTCACCGGGACAGTATGGTAAGGCTAAAACAAAGCTCAATGATTACAGCTCAACGCTTGTACTAGGGAACCAGAGAATATGGTGACAACCTCTCCAGCACGGTAAAAACGCAAGTACATTTTAAAGAAAAATAAATAAATATGTAAATAAATGTCAAGCTTGCCCCTAAAGCTGGTGACCTACATTTAATCCCCAAGACTCATGTGACTGCTGCAAATTGTCCTCTGACCTCCATACCTGAGCTGTGGCACACAAAGCCCGTGGCCCCACATGCAAAAGGAAGGAAGGAAGGAAGGAAGGAAGGAAGGAAGGAAGGAAGGAAGGAAGGAAGGAAGGAAGGAAGGAAGGAAGGAAGGAGAAGAGAAGAGAAGAGAAGAGAAGAGAAGAGAAGAGAAGAGAAGAGAAGAGAAGAGAAGAGAAGAAAAAAGAAGGAAGGAAGGAGATAATAACACTTTTCAAAAGTCCATATGCCTTCTGGATCACTCTTCCTGTCCTCACAAGTGCTAGGGACTTCCCAAGGGAGGCAGACCAAAGACTGGCCATGTTCTATAATCCTAAATCCAGGATCTATAAAGGAGACTGTAGCTTTGTGAAGGACTTGAACCTTTTTGTTCCTACTTAACCAAATATCTATTTCTTTGGAAGAAATAAAAGTAACTCCATATCAAGAAGTGCCAAAACCCTTAGTTCATAGAAAAACTGTACCTCATAAAAAGAATCCAACTACTAAAATACGAATCTCCAAATATTTTTAAATGGACCAGAACCACAGAGAAAAAGTAGCTGAGATGGTACTTTCAAGTTGCCAATAGAGGCAGAGACTGGATCATATGGGTCACAAAATAAAGTTCAGATTTAGTTAGTGCATGCAGAGATGGTGAGAGGAGGAGGCAGAAATGTGATAAGCCCTGGTCAGACTTTTGGAGACCTTATGTGTGAAGAGTGGAAGACACTGAGGATTTTAAGCATTTTGGTATACTTTCAGAAGCTCTGGTACGTATAAAGTGTGACAAGCAGTTTGCCACTATGGCACACCGTGATAAAGGAGTCACAGGATACCTGGTCCTCGCTGGTTAATCCCAGGTGCATCACAAGGTAAAAATGCACCAGGAAGTCAGAGTTTGGCAGAACATCCTGGCGTCTGGTCATCATGGCACAGATCAGTTTGTAGGCTTGCAGTTTGCCTTCTTTATATTCATTTGGCAGAGTCGTAGCCTGCCAAGGAGATGATGTTTCTAGATTAAATCAAGTCCAGATGCAGAGCATTTCAACATTTCATTTACTTCTCAGTTCTCCTGAGGAGTTGTTTGGAGATGTGGGATGCGCTGGCTATAGTAAGACCCAGCCTGTCTTCAAAACATGCAGTCTTGGGCAATTACAGTTTTTAAACTCAATTTCAGAAGGGAAGAGGAAATTGCAATAAAGAATAAACACTTGCCTTAAATAGCCATGATGCAAACATTCTGAGCGGTGGGATCAGGAGAGGAGGGGATGGCGACGACTGGTTATCCAGGCTTATTGCTAGATTGTCTCGTATCTAATTCAGACGAGAATAGGAAAGGTAACGTTCCACTGTTACAACCGCACAGCAGTATTGTCTTGTACAGCCAAGAAACGATTTCCATTTTTTATACAAGGAATAAGGAATGTGTAGTATTTACAGGTTCTTCTTTTATTATGAGAATTCTTGTCCTTTAAATTGTGTCTTGTTTACTACATATAGTTGAAACTTTAAACACAAGAGAATGGTATTGTTTTTCTAGAGTGTGAACACCTAGGGGGATCTTGAACTCCAAGTGGTAAGAAATGATTTTATAAATTATGCTATACGAATGTCATGTTTTGGAAAAATATTTAATAATGGAAAATGTATATTTAGCATAAAAATAAAAGACAGGATGAAATCTGTATCTATTCTAAGAGTAAACTCTTAGTTTTATAAAATGTTTTTATCCATGGAAATAGATATATTTTACATATCAATATTGGTTATCCTATAAAATGGATATATAAATATCTTCTTGCCTTTCTATTTTCCAACATTATACAGTCAAAATAGTATCACTTTACTAAAATGAATAATGAAACCACATAGTATCCTATTTTAATATCTTCCACTAACATACATTTAGTCTAAATGAAATAACTCTCAGGCATTTCGTAAAGTATTAAAACTACAGATACTATGATTTACTCTTCAGCAATCAAATATGCTTCATCTAAATGACTAATTTGCATTTCAGAATATGGTCAACAGTTTGTATATTAAATGATGCATGTTAATTTTTCTGGATTAGTATAAAAGGTGACATCAGAACACACCTTGGCCAGTTTGTACCACAGTTCATAGAGATAGCCAAAAACCTTGGCATGGATCTTCGGTGACTGGATGTTATTCACATCTCCAAGGATTCCTAAGACTCTTCGCCATAACACAGCAGCAGAGTCTGGGTGCCAACCAGTGAGGTTTCCTCCAGCAATGATGCTACAGTCGTCTGCAAGGCATTCTCTGCTGTCTGTGGAGAAAGTGTGGAAGTAACTCTCTCAACATGATCTTGATTTTATCATCAAGGATTTTTTAGCATTATTGCAAATTACCTGTGCTTAAATTTTATGAATCCTTGGTAAAGTAATTTGAATAAAAAATGGTTTAGAATTTGATAGAACAGAAAAAGATAACCAGTTATGGTCAAACACTTAATCCTTTCAAACTGAATGCCCAACAAGAAACAATGTACACCTGGGGTGGTCATGTGAAGATATTATGAAGCAGGCAAGGTGAGGGAGATTTTGAGGAGGATGAGTACCTGCAGCAGGCGACCCAGAGTCTTAGGGTACAGAGACATCTGTGTTGGGTTTGATGGTTTATCAAGCATTGAACTTGGATACAAGAAAGTTTCACCCCCTTTAGGTCTAAGAAAACATGCAGCCATGTGACAGTCACCATGTATCCCCAATAACCAGGACAGGGTTCACTTCCATCAATCTGAGGAGTGCCTCTTTCCCAGCCCTATTCCTCATCCTAAGCACTTTATACCCTATGCTTTATGTTCTGACCCTTCCAGGCCGGCCTCTTCCAGTATCTCATGTAAATGGAAGGTAGTCATCAGCCTTTCTCCCTGGTTGCTTTTACTTAGAAGAACACACTTGAGATTCATCACATACATAAGACTGTGTACATTAGGAGTCTGTTCCCTCTAATTGCTGACTAACATTTCATTTTGAGATATATCATAGTTCATCTCTTCATCTGACAAAGATTAGTTAGTTAGATTAGTTCCTATTTTGAGTAACTAGGAATAAAACTGCCAGGAACATTCACATGCAGGTGTTTGTGTGAACAGATACTGACATTTCTCTTTGGTAAATAACTGGAGTGAGATCCTGGGATGTATCCTAAGTGCATGTTCAGTACATATTCAAGTGAAGAAAAGAGATGAGACCATTTTCTGAAGTGGCATTTCCATGAACCAGCATAGGCAGCATCACCCTGAGTGGAGTACAAAAGTGCCACTTGTTCCCAGGCTCACTAGGACGTGGTTGTGACAGTTTCAAGCTTTGTGTCCCTTCTCCTCGGTAAGGGTGTTATCATGTGATGTTTTCATTTGCATTTCTCTAATGAGTTCAATAAAAGCATGCAGTGGCATGTGGTTCATGCCTGGGCACAGTGAGCGGGTAGATTCTGTTGCAGTGTGGGTAGCTTATCAAAGCCTGTGTGAGCGAAGGCTCTAGGACTGAGGGACTATGTTAGTAAGCCGAAGCCCAAGTACGCCCTCCAACACACAGGTAATTATGAAATGCTTCATACTCGAAACAAATGTCTAGTGAATTCAGTGATGTACAGGCACCACTGAAGATGCAGAAATTTGTTCTTTGGAAGCCTGCTGCTTTGGGAGGGCTGGAGAAGACCAAACTAGCCAACTCTGATGCTTCCTAAAATCACGAGCCTCTGGATTTCATTTTATTTTCTTTGTCTTTGTTATGTTTTGGATGTGTATGTGAAGGAAGCAGGTGGAACATGGGTGTGTACATGCACCATGATAGCAGGCAACCAGGAAACTCTCATGGTGATCAATTTGCAGCAGTCAGTCCTCTCCTTTTCCCATGTGGATCTTAGGAATCTAACACATGTCTTCAGGCTTAGTAGCAAGTACCTTTTCCTGTTAAGTGCCTTTCCTTGCTGGCCGCTTAAATTATTTTGATGGCGTGTGTGTGTGTGTGTGTGTGTGTGTGTGTGTGTGTGTGTGTGTGTGCACATGCACATATTATGACATGCAGCAGTCAGAGGATAACATTTGGAAATCAGTTTCCTCCTCTTACATACATAGGTCCTGGTGACCAAACTCTATCATCTATCTATCTATCTATCTATCTATCTATCTATCTATCTATCTATCTATCTATCTATCTTTTATCTATCTTTTGGTCCTGGTGACCAAACTCTATCATCTATCTATCTATCTATCTATCTATCTATCTATCTATCTATCTATCTATCTTTTATCTATCTTTTGTCCTTGCTTCCTTCCTTTTTTTTTAGGAAAAAAGAAAAGTATTTTTTCTTGAGTGTCAGAAATACAATTAAGGTAACTGAGTGCTACATCATAGCAAGAGTATTTCTCCTATACTCTATAAAACAATCAGTAGCTAGCAGCAAAAAACATCACATGGTATTTTCTCACGTCTTAAGCTTCTGAATTTCTTTGGGCAGTGAACACTTCTTCCACATAGCCTTTTCTTACAGTTCTGCCTCCTCGTTGCCCACCCGACTCTTACACAACCATAGAGAGGGGTATTCTCCAAACCTTCAGCAGCCCAGAGTTTTCATTCTAGTGTTCAAATTCCTACTCTAGAACTGCCTAAATCTTGCTGTCTGTATAAAAGTTCAGCCCTCACTGTACTGTAGGCCCTCCATTCCGCCTCCCTTTTCTTGAGTGGATCAAATACAGCATTTAATTTTCAGTCCCCATTAGCATTTGATTTAGGAAATTAGACCTCCTTTCTGAAATGCTTCATTTTCTAACCCCCAGGTATGACATGTCCTGGCTTCCCTCTTACCAATTCTCCATCTTCTGGGCCCTCAGATACTCCAGGGCCCACAGACCCTTCTCCCCTCTACCCTACTCTCTCCTACCATCCTTTCTCAGCCTCATACAGAATAATGCCACTGACTCAGATGCCATTCACAGTCACATCTTTAAATACCTATTTTCTTTTTGTTTCCATTTCTTCAATCAATTCTACACTCATCTCTCTAATACAATCTGCTCACGCAGGATCCAACCTTTGACCTCACAAATACTAGACCAGCATTCTACCACTGAGTGAGCCTTCCTGACAGCTCCATATGCTCAGAGCTCAGTGGAAACTTAGTCCATGTAGGCATGATGCCTACCAAGTTTCAACATGTTCTGAACACTAGTATTTTGTATTGTAGATTAAGAGTTAAAAATTACTTATTTTGCATGTGCATATTTGTATATGTGTGAGGATATACAGATGCCTTGGTAGACATGTGGAGGTCAGAGAATAGTCCGCAGGACTCAGTTCTTTCCTATGAGTCGAGTCCTGGATACTGAACTCAGGAGTGAAGTTCTACTTGCTGAGCCAACCAAAAGCCATATATATATACACACACACACACACACACACACACACACACACACACACATACATATATATTCACACACACACACACACACACACATATTTGTTGTTTTTGTTGTTGATGATGATACAACATCTTACTATATAGCTCTGTACCTCAGGTTGGCCAGGATCTAGCCTCCTCAGCCTCCTGAGTCCTGGGATTAGAGACATACTTCCACACCTTGTTGCAGAATATTTGATCACACGGTGAACCCCGAGATTGTGTTATTTTACTGAAAAAAAAAAAAAAACCTGTTTCTAGTTGTGGTGTGGCTCAGCCCTTAGCACACACCTTTAATCCCTCTGGCTGGAATACTGACATGCCCTTAGTGCACACCTTTAATCCCAAACAATGAAGTTAGTTTGTAGAAGGAAGCACCCTTGTTTGAAAGTGATGTCTAATTGAGTGGCAGAAAAAGTGACGAATCAGATAAAGACTTGACAGAATATGATCTGCCCAACTCTCATGAGAAGACAGAGGAAAGGGAAGCTACTTAAGGGAGCAGTGCAGGGAGAGAAGGCAAAGTTTTACTGGGACAGTTGTACAGAGACAGATTAGAGAAAGAGAAAAAGGAGTCAGATGATTAGAACACATTGCTAAAGTTAGTATGAGGCCAAGCAGAGAAATTCAGTCAACTGAGAGAAGCCAGATTGAATCAGTCAGCTTGGAGAGGAGTTTGAGCCAGAACAGCTGAGTTGAATCAGCCAGCCAAAATTCAGAAATGAACTAGAAAGGGTGAGCTTATTCAGCAGGAGGTCTCAGAGGCTGAAAACATTCTAGGCCGATTGTACAGGATGCTAGAAGCTTCCAGGACTAAGCCTAGGTTAGCAAACAGGGCAGTAAGCCCTCAAGACAACAATTGCTTCATCAGAATAAAAGTTACTTTTCTAACACCCAGCTTGTGCACTTTTCTTATTCCTGGAACTCAGACTCCAGGAAATGAGTTTCCTAGAAAGCTCTCCTGCTGAGCTCTAATCCCTTATGTAATCTAGTCCCTTTCTTTCCAAGACAGCAACTCTGTACTTCGTACAATGGTGATCTCTGCCAGGAAAACTCTGGCATCCACTTACTTTATCTTCTTCAATAAAGTCAGCAGCTTGTGGGCAGTGATAATTCTTTTTCTTCTGTTTTTTGTTTTTGTTTTGTTTTTTTCGGGGGGGGGTTGGTTTCATTTGGTCTTTTTGTTTGTTTTGTTTTGTTTTTTGGAATCTAACTCACTCTTTACCCTAGACTGGCCTATAGCTCACTTTATAATCCAGGCTAGCCTAGAACTCTTGCCTCAGCCTCCCAATTGTTGGGATTATAGGATGAGAGCCACTGTGCTCAACTTCTAACTCCCAAATCAATGCACTGGCTTCCTGTGTTCAGCCCATCTATGTAGGCCTCATGGCTATCCCTCCAATTACAATGATTTTAGTCAAGCTGTCAGAAATACTGACAAGAGTCAATGCGTTCCAAGACCATTCCATCCTCCTTGCTATCTCTAAGAATTGGTTGTTACTATCTTTCCCGTCACCTGTGTCCTGTGGAATTATTTAACAGCTCTTTCAATGTGGCTTAAGAAGGACTTGAGGGAACACGTGGGGCTATCTAGATTTGTTAACTATATAGGCACAACTAGCAGTCCTTGAAACTCTGAAGGCTGTCAGAAACATAGAAGCCTAAGAAACGACTACAGTAGTTGAAGGGTATAAATATGACAAGTATTGTTCCTGTTTGCCATTACAGGGTAAAACGGAGGGGGGAGTTAATAAACACCCTTATCATTTATTTCTTTACTTTTTTTTTTTTTTTTGCTTTAAGAGTCTCACTGTGCAGTGCTAGCTGTCCTAGAACTCACTGTGGAGACCAAGCTGGCCTCAGATTCACACAGCTCCATCTGCCCTGGCCTCCTGAGTGCTGGGGTTAAAGGCATGAGCCACCACATCCAGCTTTATCTTATTTGTAAAAGCTACTCATTTCATTTTCTTATTTTAAAATTTTTGAAGATTTATTGATCTTATATCTATGAATGTTTTGCTGCATGCATGTACATATATCATGTACATGCCTGGTGCTCAAAGAGGTCAGAAAAAGGCATTAAATCTCCAGGAACTAGAGTCACAGATGGTTGTGAGCCACCAAGTGGGTGCTGGAAATAGAATCAGGGTCTCTACAAGAATAGCATGTGCTCTTAACGTTGAGCCATTTTTCCAGTCCCTAATTTTTTGTTTAGTCTTAATACTTTTTTATTGGAAAATTTGTTCTTCATATTACATTTTTAAATAGGCATTATATTTAAAAACTTGACTTATGAAAAATAGAAATAACATCCATATAGTTTCTCTATTATCAGCTTTTCACATTAGAATATTTATTACAATTAACAAGCCAGTACTAAAATAGTATTAATGTCTAAGCTTTATTTATAATTAAAACAACTCGTGGGTATGTGTATGTGCGCTCGCACGTGTGTTTAGGCGTGTTTGTGGTTTCAGAGTATACCTTTGGAGTATTAGTCTTTGCCTTCCATCTTGGATGAGGCAGGCTCTCTTGTTCACTGTTGTCTATGCAGCCTATGAGCTGGTGGCATTGTCTTGTCTCCACTTCCTGTGTCCTCACAGGATCACAGGGATTACAGGTACACACCACCAAACCTGACTTCTATGTGGGTCTGGGATTCAAACTCAGATCCTCACACTTGCACAGCAGGCACTTTATCAGCCGAGTAAGCCACCTCTGCATCCTGTAGAGTTCCTTTGTTTTTACTGAATTTTTTACCCTGTTGCAACTGTAATGACAAACAGGAACAATCCTTGTCTTATCTCTATACCCTTCAACTAGACTGTAGCCGTTTCTTAGCCTTCAGAGTTTCAAGGAGTACTGGTCAGATATTGTATAAACTGTTCCTCAGCTGAGAACTGTCTGGTATTTTTCTCACAGTATTTGTGATAGTTGGTCAATGTGATACAATCTAGAATCACTTGGGAAGAGAGTCTCAATGAGGCCTTGACTAGACTGTTTCCTTGATCAATCTAGCTTTGGTAATATTTGTAGAGAATGTCTCTAGGTGTTGCCTGTTTTGTTTTGTGGGTTTTTTTTTTTCCACTTTCTAGTACACTCATGTAACCTTTAGTTTTACTAGCTTTTCAGTTCATGTTCTGTTTTATTATGCTATCTGTCCCTTTAATTTTGGAATAGGACACACGTCATTTCACTTACATACACGTAAGCAAGTCATAGCTTGTCCTTCATAAAAGAGCTCAGCTACATTTTACAGATTATAACATGTGGTTTTATTTGAAGTCTGGTTTTTAGTTTATTTTCCTTTTTAAAATTTTTGTTATTCTTATTTTTTGTCCTAATCATAGGATATATTATAGTACAAATCAGGCATCTCTGATGATACAAATTGGCCAACTTGTTAACATTCTGTGTAATTTCTAAGAGTATGCATCTTAGCTGTTAAGTTAAAATCTATACTTCTGGGCTGGAGAGATGACTCAGTGGTTAAGAGCACTGATTGCTCTTCCAGAGGTCCTGAGTTCAATTCCTAGAAACCACACGGTGGCTCAGAACCATCTACAATGAGATCTGATACCCTCTTCTGATGTGTCTGAAGAGAGTGACAGTGTACTCACATACATAAAATAAATAAATCTTTAAAAGAAAACAAAAGAATACATGTGCTCTGCAGTTCATTTAAAAAAAAACTATACATCTGTTAAATACATATATATATGTGTATCTACTCAACTGAACTAATTGTATTTCTTATTAGTATTTTTTTCACTTAACTCATCAATTAATAGCAGTTTATATTCAGATTTATTCCTATGAGAATGGTTTTATCAGTAATTTCTCATATATTTTTTCCAAATTTTGCTTCATATGTCTGGAGGCTAGGAAGTACATGTAAATGTAGAATTATTGCTCCTGCTGATAATTTCTACTTTAAATTTTACCCAGCTGTTCACCCACAACTACACTGGTGGTCTTCTCTCCTTTAAAGAACTCATTTACATTTATTGTGGTAGCTAATATGCTTGACTTATTTCTAAATCTTTATGCTTTCTGCTTAAGTCACCTTTGCTCTGCTTCTCCTTTGAGTTTCTGGTGAGAATATATTGAGTTCTCCCATTTCTGTCAGTATTTTCTCTCTCTAATATCATATATTATTCTCTTCTTAGTTACATAATTATTCCAAGATTATTCTAGCATTTACCCCATACAAATAAGGATGCACTGATTTCTGCATTTTGTAAAGGCCTTGTCTAAGCAAAGGAAGCACATCTCTGTATGCACCTGAGAAGGAGCTAAAAGGGTCAACAAGGAGCCAGAAGAATGAATCTGAAAAGCAGAAAGCAGGTTCAAGATGGATCCAACAGCTTTTTATGCCAGTGATGGAAAGCTCCCCAGGCACTGAGACAAAAGATTCAGCAAGGATGACAGGTGGTGTCAAGGGAAGGCTGTCCATGGAAGCACTTGGGGGAAAACGAGTCTATTCCTTCAGAGGAGCACCATATACTCCATGGAGAAGACATATTAACATGTACAGCCATCCAAACCAGAATTCCTACAAGCCATGTCTGGAAAACTGAAGGCACAGAGGATAAAGCATAACCATGGGTCCTCTTCATTTTCTGACTTTTATAAAGCCTCAGAATAGACTCCTGTAAAATCAAGTACAGTCCAAGCAGCTGCTGTTTGCAAAGACATGAGGAAGATTTAATGAATGCTTATGAATCAACATAAGCCCTCAAGTGAATAAGGAGCATAATATGACATTTATTTCTCTCAATAAGATTGCCATATTGCTTCAATTCCTTAGTGGTGGGTGAGAAAATTAGGTGATACTTTGCTTCATCCTAATTCCCCAACTTTACAAATGCAGCCATACAAAGTGAGACCAGCCCAAGCATCCCAGTGACACTGCTGCTTCCCTGAAGTGACAACTCTACGTGCATCAAGGCTGGTACTCACTCACCACCTCACTGCTGCCTCCACCAACCAACAGACCCTCAGTTTCTAAGGATCTACAGAGAAAATCTGTTTCAATCCTGCTCTGCATTCAGGAATCATTCTTGTCTCAGAGATTAAAATCATAGGCAACGTTCCCCACTATCAAAATATGCTGAGCTCTTTAGAAGGTTTTCAAGTGACTGTGTTCATTTTCCAATATTACTGTGAAGATTTTAATGAGCTAAAGTGTTTTTGCCCAAAATTATGTGGCTGGTGGCACAAGTTCCAGAACAGATGCTGACATTTTACATGTAGACGGGCCCTCAATGAAGAAACGTTTGATTAAAAATGGGGATTTAAGAGATTTTAGAAAATTGCATGTTCACCTCCAAAATACCAAATATTTGCTTTAATTTCATTAGCAGCCTATGTCATTTTGTTTCTAAATGTTATAGAGGCCTTTAAAATTACTAAAGTATGAACTCTTAAACGTATGTAAAATTTTATCATCTTTCTCCAAATATATGATTATAACAGATAAATATATAAAATTAAGAAATTTGAAAATATTGAACAGATTTTTAACTGACAAATAGGTACTTGAGAGCAAAGGACCAGTTCATACAGCTGTAATTTTATGTAGGGTTGACAGAATTTGAGTAAAGGTAGACTTTTTAAAAATAAATAAATAAATAAATAAATAAATAAATAAATAAATAAATAAATAAATAAATGATATCACCTCTCAGACTCTTGTTAACATCTTAATTGTAGGACAGGAAAGCCAGGTGGTCAGTGCAGGGATCAGAAGATTGGGGTACAAGCTGGCATTCTGCTCCACGGCAGCCAGACTCTCTGACCTTCCCTCATCTACCTTTATTACTGTTCAGTCTCAGTTTCAGACTTTAAAAGGCAGTTTTCCCATGCCAGGGTAGCTTTTACTATTTTTTCTTTATATTATTTCACGATATACAAGCATACTAGAGGCTGGTAAAACACCAAAAATGTGTGTGATGACAAGGAACACTGACAAACTATTTCTAAAAATCAACTTCAGTGTAGGGAAACAGTGTTCAATTCACATCTACAACTGTAATTAAAGGACTTCCTATAAGTGACATTTGGATGTAGGTCAGTGGTAAATACATTAACTAAAAGAGATCTGAAACTACATGATGATTTTAAGGTTAAAATTTAGTTAATACTTTTAGCTAAATAATTATCTAAAGCTTGAAGCACATCTGTTCATTGGTTTGGGTTACTTACTAAGGGCCTCTCTTACCCACACTGTCCTGAGAGTCAGGAGTATTTTGTGCACTCAACAGACAATCTGCCTTCCAGATTGGAGCTCATAATCCATCAGAGGAAGACATTGGCCCCTCCCACCCAAAGCCAGGCATCAGCTGTCTCTTATCAAATCTTACAGTAAACCTGATAGGGACCTGGAAAGGAATGATCATCAAAGTTGGGCTTTGTCTTTTGGGGTCCTAATTAGTCGAATAATTTTTAAATTTGATTTTGAACGTTTCTTTGGTTTTCAGTCTTAGATTTGCTGAGGTTGAACTACTACCATATTTCTTAGGGTCAGCTCTTGGTTGCTTGTTTTCCTTTGTCATTGAGAAACCCTCTCTCCCCCAAGACCAACCATAGGTGGGGTTTTTACTTCCCTCTCTCTCTTTTATTTTTCTGGAAGACATTTTCTTCCAAGTGTATTAGAGTTTCCTTTTCATATTTAAGAATTCTATACCTTTGGAACTTCAAGCATGATGTGAGATAGGGATTCTATTTCTTTTACCCTGCCATGGCTAAATACTTATCATATAGGGACCCATTGGATAGTACACTCTTTCCCTGCTAGGCACGGAAGAGCCTTCATCACATACCACAGTCCCACACCTCAGGTTGACATTGGTGTCTTTCTCAATCACTCTCCACTTTATTTATTGAGAAAGAATCTGTCTCTGAACCCAGCGCTCGCCAGTTCCACATAGTCTAGGTAGGGGCTAGGTAGGGTAGTTACACAGGGGCTCCCTCATCTCTGTCTCCTGAGTGCTGGAATTACAAGTGACCGGTATACCTGCTTGGTTTTCCTGTGGGATTTAGGCATCCAACTACAGTCTGTATGCTTGCATGACAAATGCATGACCAAGAGCCATCTCTTCAGCCCCACACATTTTTGTGTTCCTCACAGTATCTAAATCTGTATTTCTAGATCACAAGCTTCTCTGTTAACTAGCTCAGAAACAATGCTGATTGTAGAAGCAGAGCCACAGATACACCACACTTCTGAGTTACTGACTAAGCAGACTAGATGTGTATAATACTGCATCTTTCCATTTTCTGTACTCACTGCTATGCCACCCTGGGACCTTGCATTTTAGAGAGGATCTGCCCCTCCTGAAGCTACCTTACAGTAAAAATAGCAAACTCCTCCCTCACTGAGAGCATGCGCTTTTCATATGTAAATGAATCAACACAAGCATCTTCCCTGCTCATCCACCTTTGTCACTGACAGATCAGCCCATCTACTCCTGCCTTTCCCACACCAGGGCCAGATCTCAGTCAACTAGACAGCCTCAGTGTTTAGAGTCTACTGAGTTCACTTACAACAGACTGCTCACCCTACCTTCCCTTGTTTTTCCTGTTGAAAAGACAACAGAGCTTGTTCTTACTCTATTTCTTGACTAAACTTGATGATTCCCTATGTGATTCCTGTGTTCAGAGACAATTTCTCCTAATTACCACCATTTTATTTACATGTATTAATAGACCTGATTAAACACAGCCCAGGTATAGTTTAGAAGATCACATAATAAATTCTGCCATTGTTTTCAGTAACATGAAATGATTGAAACAGCAAGCAAATATGAAAGTAGCCTATTAGCTGCACACACACCCCCGCCCCCCAAATCAAGGCCTTCTTCATTCTAAGCAGCTGATAATGGGCAGGAATATTTGGTGAGAAACACAACTACACTTTTTGTTTGTTTTCTGTAGTGCTGGTAATCAATCCCAGGGCCCCACACACACTAGGCAAATGCTACCACTGAGCCACACACCCAAGCCCATCAGATCGCTTGCTCTCTCTGTGTTTCCTAAAAATCAGGTTATCAAGAGTTTTGTTGTGGGGTTTTTTTTTGTTTTTTGTTTTTTGTTTTTGTTTTTTTATGAAGAAATTCTTCTCTTAAGAACAGAAAGTTAAGTTCAGAACTGTGATAATCCTTGAGCCTCATCATATTACAGTTTGTGCTTTCCACAGCTGACAGGATGAACTCTTGAACTATGTGTACTGAGTCTCCATTTAGTATTTCAAAGAAGAACAAAGTATTTGGAGGAGTTAATCACAACATGGTGCACCATACAGAGTTACACAGCTCACTACACTAAGCAGTCAGATGCAAACTCTGAAATGGGATCAAAACTAATCTTTCCCAAGGACAAACAAAAGAAGCACTCATCCAATTTTCTTTCCTTTCAATAAAAATAATTGCATCTGGTTCACCTTTAAGAACATTCAAGTAAGAATCAGCACTAGATCTATTGCATCATTGTGGAGAGATCTCTTATATACTGGCCCTAAATAACTGCATTAACAACCCTCCAGTAATTCAAAGGACTTCACAGCTATTATTCTAGCCGTAATATAGTGGGGAATGTAGAGACAGCTCAGCATTTGCAGGCCAATTCTGCCTCAGGCACTTACTAGTACTTTTTAATGTATTGGGGTGGGGGGTTGTTGGAGGGGTGATTTCTCTGGGTCTCTCAAAACAGAATGGAGAGATTTAGCCTGCTTGCCATACAGAATTAGAAGTCTTAAATCCTATATAAGTTAACAGTATTGAAAGATCATTACCTATTCTATACATTCTGTATAGAATACCGTTTATGCTGATTGAATGACACTTTGCTTTAATTCTAAGGATTTGCAAAAATATCAGACACTTTGGTTAACTTTGGTTTTATATCACAATGAAAATTAAAGTTTGCTTGATTAAGAAAAATCATCTGGAATAAAATTTAGGCTTTATTTGTACTTTTGTGTGATTTTTAGCATTTAAAAATGGGTTTCTATTTCCTATGTGCTTCCTGGCTCACATCCTAACTGCTGGGATTACAGGTGTGTGCCACCATGCCCAGTGGGAAATATCAGATCATTTATTTATTTATTTATTTATTTAGGTTTGTGTGGAATGGGTAGTATATGTACATGTATGGGAATACATATGCCTATGTGCATACATGAAGAAGCCAGAAGTTGGGTATCTTTCTGTATCAGTCTCTACTTTAATCCTTTAAAACTGAGCCTTTCATTGAATTAGAAGCTTGGCTTTTCTGCTAGACTGGCTGGTCAGTGAGTATCCAAGGTCTCCTTGTCTCTGCCCACAATGATGAAGTTAAAGTTTGCACAGCTGCACTCAGGTTTTGTTTCTGTGCTTCAATTAATAACTTCTTTATTCAGGAAGAGCAACTCAAGATCATATTCGTATAAACAGTGATTTTACAAAGTACATGAAAAGGGGAAAGAGAAGACAAACCAGCTACAAACCTAACTGCCTCCCCCAGCACTACCATAACACTTTGCCTATGGCCAATAGCTTACATAATAATCCATAGGCAAAATCTTCTCTGGAAAATACACTGCTTCTCTTTGAGACAGTAGGGGAAATGCCGAAGTTGGAATAGAAGGCTTTGTTCTTTTGACAGTTCTTGTTCATTTTAGATATTGTTACATTACTAATAAAACATATAGGCTTCTCAGTAAATCATTCCAAAACATACTAAGGATGAGCTGGCTGAGGTCTCAGGTCAAACATCCCCACACCCACGCCATCCAGTCCCTGACCCTCCCCACTGTTGTTTCTTGGTTGTCTTCCAAACAAATATCATTTTCTCTGAGTTTCTGCAGTGCAAGGTTTTTGTTTGTTTGTTTGTTTAAACTGGATTTCCTTAGAGCTAAATCCTGTATACCTGGCTTTTCACATGGGTTCTGGCGATTCAAACCAGCCCTCAAACTATCACAACAAGCCCTCTTACCCACTGGACCATCTCCTCAGTTCCCAGGAATTATTATTATTTTTTAAAAATGTGGTCAGCATTGCAGGCTGCTGGAAGAAGACAGCAGGTCTGAACAGAGCTTCTGGACCCTCGCGGATGCAGTATTCTTCTAGATCTTAAACGGGCAGCAAGAGCCCACTGTTGTTCATTTTATTATTATGACCGATCACCCTAAATATATGTCATAATGGATACTTAAAATCTTTTATGATAATTAAAAAATTAAATAGTAAGATAGCCAGTCTCCTTGTTCTACATGTGTGGAACATGTAAGCTAAAACAAAAATACTGTGTGCCTCCAAAGACCTTGGTAATGGGCAGCATCACTTCTTCCTATGGTAGACAGTGGTCATAAGCATGGCTGGCTTCCTTCCATATCTGTCTGATTGCAAAGCTCTCTCTCTTCACGAGCAATTGTGAGCAGGCGATTGGAGCTGCAACTTCAGTGTGGTCGAAAGTGGCATCCCATTACACTGTGCTTAGGGATTTGAGTGTGGAACTCTGGGACCTCCTGCTTAGAGCAATAATCCTTTTCAAACAAAATCACCTGTTACGTTTGAAGCATCAGTAGGACTCAGTTGTAACCAATGGCGGGCATCAGAGTCAGCCACAGCATCTGTGGGAGTGCTCAGGTCCGGGTCCTCCTCACAGGTCTGCCACGGGCTCACGGGTAGCTCCGCTTCATTGCTGTAGCCCACAGCTGTGTCACTACCAGTACTTTCACCTGGCACACAGAGCAACCAAAGTTTGAGATCGCAGATATATGAAGAGAGGGTTCAGAATTATCTCTATGTAAATAACACTTGCCCAGATGACAGGATTTGCTCAGGGGTTTGGGTGGAACTTGAAGAACCTGGTTGGGGTTTAGTAGTGTTCTTGATAGATAATTGCTTAACAAAACTAAATCTTCCAAGTACAGGCCATCACAAGGCTTTATGGAGTGGTATTCTGGTCATTGTTTTTGCTCAATTATTCCATGTGCCCCAAAGTTACACCAGGTCCTGGTTCCCATTATGATCCATCCATCTCTCACATGAGATTATGAGAAACAGGAGGAGTATGGTAGTAACTGATTTTACAGCATTGCATGTTACTCTGCTATTTCAAGCCCAGTGTTTAGACTTAAACCAGGCTGCACCATGCAGGCAGATTCTGGGATGACGTGTCCTACCACTACAAATCTCCAGCACTGAAAATTTTCTCCTTTAAATACTAGAAATTTAAATATGTCACAATGTAATTATGCAGAGATTTAGGACTTATTAGTTATTTATTTAATTGGGCACAAGATGAGCCTAGACAGCTCTGCTGCTTGAAGTCGCCTGACCACTTCCTAACAATGTCAAGTTCACCCATCATTCCCTTCCACTGCTGACGGCCCCTCAGCTGTGCTGCCTCTACTGCTGTCCTCTATCCACTTGCAAAGAACTGAAAGTTGTCTCAATAAGCAGATGAGCCATCAGTTAGGACTCACAGAGCATTCTCTACAGAGCTACAGACATTAGAGGGGGAAGGCGGTGCATGAGAAGAGCCACACTGTACACCAACAGGGCCAGCCACTCTGCTACACTGACAAGAAGATGACCTGAGGACAGGAGAACCCAGCACAGGGCCAAGACTTTGTAGCATATGACAACATCTCAGGATTTCAGTGAGATTTCATTTTCACACACTTGCCCATTGGCTTCCATGTACCTCTGAAGCTTTGTGTTCCTTCCCTGTGGGGACTTTGTGGGAAAGGTAGTTTTTCCTTATGCATCTGTCTGCTCCCCTAAATCTTTCTTGTTCTCCTTACCTGGATAAAGGTCCAGGGATAGAGAGAGACAGGCCTCTCAGGTATAGATAACTAACGGAAACTGTTTTACCAACTGGGTTAACTACATAATTTCTAAGTTCCCAATCAAAAATCTTCTCCATAGCCACCTCTTCTCTACTGACAAGATAACCACTTCATTTAGAAAAGAAGAAGAAATTAAAAGAGGCCCACTCTGCAGCAGGCATGCGCAGACCCCATTTCCTAAAACTTACTTTTCTGTCTCTCCCTGCATCTTCCGTGTGTCTGCTGTAAATCATCCTTCAGATCCAACTCAGCAGGACTGCTGCTCCTTCGAACCAAGATCTTCAGATGAAAAGAAATGCTGCTTTCATTACCAGAAAGTTGAAACTTTTACAAGACTGTTATGTTCCTAGCCTATTTTTAAATAAAAGGAGCAATAATAGTAACAAAACGCTGAATACTATTTTCCTTTTGAAGGGTATGTTCACAAGCTAGTATAATTAAGTTACAAGTTTCTCAAGATCCGAAACTCCAATTCATGTTCTCTACTTGGCCAACTAACGCAGCTGAGGGGATAGACTAAGAAGGGACGTCAAATCCTGCACAAGTGGTTTATTTTGACGTTCTATTTGCTTCTCTAATCAAATGCACACACACACAATTCTCCAGAAGGCCTGAGCTCCCATGAATGTTTGGGCAGGAAAAGTACACAGTCCACCCAGACTTTCAAAGCACTGCTCAGAACCTTCCAACTGATGCACTACAGAACTTTCTGACCACTAGTAAACACTGGGCCTTATATTAAACACAAAGGAGAACGGATAATATGGAAGGAAGCGTAAGAGACCTGCAGGGCAGGGTAAAGAAGTCTAGTTTGTTTCTATCTAGAATTCTGGAACAAAAGAGAATATGGAATAAAAGGATGGCAGTATTTGAAGGCATCATTACAAAATTTCTCTAAAATAGCAGAAGAAAAGCATCCATGGACACACAGATATAGCATAGAACAGAACGGACAAATGCATACACAATATGAAGTCTGTACCTGGATTCAGTGAAACTTAAGGACATGGACAAAGACCAACAGTAAACAACTAGACAGGATGGAGAGAAGGCATCTCAACAGCACTGAGGAAAGACAAAAGGTAGCCAAAAAACTAACTTTCCGTAGAAGAGGTGAGGAGAGAAAGAGAAGGAATCAGAACTATGGCTGTTAAGATGCTGTGGTCCTGTTCAGAGACAAAACACCGGAGGAGGAAAGCGAATGCTGATACATTCAGGAAACAGCACATATGACAGATCAATACAGAAAAATTAGATGCAATCAATGAAACCCAGAACAAGCAACTGGGGGAAAAGGGCTGGGTCACCCCCTCTCTCCATAAACAAGAGACACTTCCAGGTGAATAAAAGACTTGAAAGTGTGGAGCAAAAGTAAAGCATTTTATAGAATAAAAAATAAAGGAATACTTTATCCTTTTGTAGTTGAAATGTTTTAATTCCATAAAATTCTACCATAATAGAGAATATAAAAAAGTAGGATTTGTGTTTACCAAACACACCAGAGTAAAAAGCAGACACATAGGGAAGATATCTGTTATAAACATAGTTAAAATAAAACCTCAGTCAATATTCAGACTACGCAAAAAATTCATACAAATAAAGGGAAAAACAGTAAATAACAAACGCCATTGGCTGGCATTTCACAGATAAAACAGTCAATCAACATGGAAACTTAAACTTTATTAGAAATCTAAGAAATTCAAATATGATGTCTCATTCTCATGCAATTCACTTGCAAACCTTTCAAAAGTCTGACAACACAAAGTGCTCATGAGAATTCTACATTTCTGGTAGAGACATAAGGGGTCCAAGCACTTGGGGAAGAAGCATCATTTTGTAGAGAAGAACAATCTTTTCTTGTATAATTTATTAATTCTACTGCTAGACAGGCACAGAGAGAAACATTTGAACATGGAGATCTTGAGAAATGTCTAAGAAGGTACACAGCTGCTTCTTTCAGAAAACCAAAACAGTGTAAAGCATCTAAATGCCATCAACGTAAGAACAGGGGAACAGGGATAGATTCATAGTGAACTATCCTACAGCAGAGAAAGCTCAAATGAGTTAACTGCTATATAATAACATGTGGGTCCTCTACAAACATGCAGCTGAGTGAACAAAACTGCACCTACAGAATATTTAAAAAGTTCAGAAACTAAGTAACATATGGCTTGAAGCCATATACATGCAAATGAGAGGGGAAAACAAAGCCAACACCATGGTGTAGGCCTTTAATTCCAGCACTTCCAAGGCAGAGGCAGGCAGATAGATTTCTGTGATCCAGCCTGGTCTACAGAGAAACCCTGTCTTGAAAAGCAAACAAAACAAAACACCAAAACCAAACCAAACAAACAACAACAAACAACGACAAAACTGGTGGCCAAAGCAACATCTATACCATCAAGCTGGCACATGTCTTTCTTAAACACACAAACACAAGAACTCAACTCTGCTATCTTCCAAACAAGTGAGACCAGGGAAGGGCCATTCATATTTTATGTTTCTCAAATATCTATGTTTTCTATAAATATACACCAGGTTTTAAAACACAAGTAGAGGTTATCTTAAAGAATGGGTTATAGGCTGTTTCTTTTTATATTTGTTTTTTAAATAATGCCTTTTTTACAAAATCAAACAAAACCACACCAGATATACTTTAGGAATACTGTATCAGGTACAGCATATCATCTAAAATACAGAAATGGGGCTCTGAAATGAAGGTTTTATAGTATACCTGCTCAAAAGTGAACTGTACAACATGAGATCTAGCAGTAAGTTCTACTTCATGCTACACCTCCTCCATCTTTGTAAAATGACTGTATTCTACACTCAGACCAGGTACAACCTTAAGGGACTTCAAGGTTATTTGGACCTCTAATCAATCTAAGTAGGAAAAACTTTAACTACCATCAATAAATTCATTGTCGTTGTATAATTTATGCTTGTTTATCATAGCAGAGGAAAGTTCTCTTAGAAATCTTACTGTTATTCCTTCATGTTCATGCATCACATGTCCTTTACTCTCTTGAACAGACTTGGGTTCTGAAGCGCTCAAATTCTGTGAATGTTCTAACTTTTGACCTAGAGACAGGGGTAAGAATAATAAAAATGAATGTTTCAGAAGGTAAAATAGGAGACAGATAGGCAAGCAGGCAGGCAGGCTGGCTGACAAGGGCAGAATCAGATGGATAAACCATTGTATCCAGATGTCACAGAATACATAAAGGTGCTGAACTATGGGTCTGCACTGGCAGCATCTAAGGGTTCAGACTACACAGAGTCCTGGCCTACAGCCCACAGTTAGCTGCAATCGGAGCAGATGGAAAGCTGCTCACTGTGGCTCCTAGTTCCACTCAGTATACTGCACTGGACAGGAGCATGCAGCACATCACTCTGGGGAGGTGAGCGTGGAGACAGCACTGGACAAAAGGGCTGCCTGGTTTGGCCTGTGAAGCAACAGGAAGGGAACACCAGGACAGCTCTGTGTTGCCTGAATACAAAGACTAGCACAGGAAAGCAGAAACCATGTCAGTGATTTAAAAAGGAATACCACCACAGAGCCTGTAAAAATTTAAGGAAAGATCATACGAGCATCTGAAGAATAATGTGGAGCCAATAAATTTGAAAGAAATTAACAAAAAAACAGTTCCTAAAAAAACATCAAAACCAAATTAAGAAAATCAAAGTTGTCTTATAGCTCTTTAATTTAAATTTTTACACAGCAAATATTGCATATTTATCTTATATAACATGCTGGTTTTGAAATCTGCATATATAAATCATTGTAATCCACACATGTACTACCTCATGCATGCATGTGGTCAGAGAACTTAAAAATCTCCTCTTGCTTAGGCATAATGGTACATGCCAATAATCCAGCACCCAAAGGCTGGGGAGTCAACTACAAATTCCAGGCTAGCCTGGGCTAATGGAATCCCTTAGAGAAACAAGCAATGCTGTCTGAACACTTCAGGAAAGAAGTACACTATCCTGTACACTAGATCACTGAAGCTTTTCTTCTCTCAGGTGAACTTTGTTAAAACTTGAAAGGATCAAAACATTTTCTTAGAGGAAAGCCCCAAGCAAGTGGTGCATTCTCCCAAATATGTAAGGCAATTTTTTTCCCTTTGTTTCTCCTGATAGTCCAAAATAAACCCAGAGCTTCCTGTATGCTAGGCAAGTGTTCTACCACAGCATGTATACTCATATCCCTAATGATCCACACAAAACCCTTTAAAGAGCAGAAAGTCTTCAGATCATATATTTTCTCATCTTTATTTTTGCTACAATGTCTTCTTTCAAGGAAGTTTCTAAGGTAAAGTTTTCCCCTCATCTGCTAACTCTGCTATTAGAAGACACAGGGGAACCTGCTGACAAACAAGACAGATTGTTCTCTGACTGACTCATGGAACTAAAATGGAATGGCTAGCACATTTACTGACACTGTACACACTAAGACTTGTTTTTTCACTGTAAGACACACTAGCACTGTCTGCAGCTTCAGGAACAAGTGACTGTCTCCTCAGCTTCCACACCCTGTTGCCCCGGAAAGCTAGAGAAACCGGACGACACGTGCTCTGAAGGGCTCCTTTCCACCTCAGTGGAGTCTGGCCAGCTTTCATTCCCATCCAACCCCTCCAGCTCTTCCCATAGCCCGGCCCTCCTCCTCTCATGCTTCTTTCTGCCTTCTGCCTTACTTAGTGTCTTCACTCTGGGAACATTCTCTGTCCCTCCTATTACAGTCACTTCAGACTCCTCTCTAGTTTCCAGTCATCCCAAACTTGAAGAGTATGTTAGGTAAATATATTAAATAGCAAGACAGTTTCACTTCCAGAAGTCACATTCTTGCAGTCCAATCACAAAGTAAATACCTGTGCTGGGGAGCCGGCTCAAAGGTAAAGGGCCTGCTGTGCATGCATGAGGACCCGAGCTCTGATCTCCAGTGTAAAAAGCTGGGTGAGGCAGCATGGGGCTGTAACCTGGGGCAGGGCAGACACAAGAGCCTCTTAGAGCTCACTGGTAAGTTCTCAAACATCAGCAAAATGTTTTGCCTCTAAATAAATAAATAGGTTGGAAGTCATCAAGAAAAAATAGCTCAAGTCAACCTTTGGCCTTCAGACATGCACATACACACACTAGCAACACACATATAACATGCGACTCCTTCCTCCCCTCCCTCCCACCCCCCCTCGACATTTAGAATAAATTTAATAAGCAATACTACCTGCAGCTTACCGCCATCCCAAGACCAAACATATGGCTTTATATTAATAACTGAGGACTCAGCCAGCCATAGAGCAATTAATCCCTGTACTTGGGAGGCAGAGACAGGAGGCCCCTGCAAGTTCAAGGCCAGTCTAGTCAACAAACTGAGTCCTGGACCTGCCACATAAATAGAGGGAGACCCTGTCCTCAAAATTAATCAAGCAGTCAAACAAACAACTGAAGCGTCCACATACCTTGAGAAGACTCTGCATACAAGCGCTCAGTGATGTCAGAGGTGCTGCTGCTCCGAGGCACCTGCTGCTGTCCTACCACAAGATAGTCACGGTCGGCTACAGCTGCGCTCTCTGCCTGTTGGAACTCCTCCACTTCTGAAAGCGTTAACACAAAGCACACGGGACTGGGGGTGGAGACTATATAAAACACTTCACACTTAGCTGATTTAAAACACTAAGTTTCAGGGTTTTGTTTTGTTTAGAAACCAGACTGTGAGGTAATCTGCATGCACATCATCAGACTTCCTGTACTTATCAGTAACATTCTATTTCGTGAATAAGTTTTTCTTAGTTCTAGTTAACCTTGTGTTTTCCAGGTGAAGGAAGGGAGCAAGAGAAAATAACACGAAAATGGTTGATAACTCTGAATCGTTTCAAATCTAACAGGGAGGAAAGACTGAGCCATGTAGGAGATGCACAGATAGATATGTAATACTTGGGGAGAGCACAGGCAGTACCCTTAACACTAAACTAAGATGGAAGGAAACTGGAATTCCAACCCTACTAGTCCTTCTAATAGATAATGCACAACTGTGCAAAATAAAATGCTATTTAATACTCATATTACCATGTACAAAGCTGAACTAGTAACTAAGCACAAAAATGATCTACATGGTATTAAGTGGAAAACCAAAGATGAGCACTCAACATTAGATAATCTTGCTAATACTTTACATCCTCTATACCCTTGGAGAATGGGCCCCCTTCTAGCCATTTCTAAAGTGCACAATTCATTTGAATCTTTTAAGACTAGTCATGACACCCTACCCCCTCCCTCTAGACTCACTGCCCCCGAATTGTATCATCTTCTGCCTAGGTCATCTGAGTAGTCTGCTAACTAGTCACTGGCTCCTTCTGTTTGCTATTCTCTACATGGCTGCCAGAGAGGCCCCTCTAAATGAAGGTGCGACCACCTGCCATCAATCAACTCTGCTCACCTGCACTGTCACCCCCACCTCACAAACCGATCCCTAATCACAAGGCAGGAGTTCCCACTCTCCGAGTCTCAGTGACACTGATCCTCTTGGCACCCGCTACTCTCTTCCTCCTGCTCTTCACTCCCCTCTGCTAATCTCAGCCCGGTCCCCGTCATCCCCGTGCTGCACCAAGTACCTAGACATCTTGCTATGCATCCTGTCCGCAAAGCCACAGCTCAGTTCCTCACTACACTCCAAATTCACGGATGAGATCTTAAAACTTCATATCCCCACACTCATGTCACCATGTTTTCCAAAAGTGGGAAGAAAAAAAAAAAAAAAAAAAAAACAGTTAAAGCTTTACTAGTTTTTAAAAAGAGAGCTCCCGAACTCTGCCCGTATTATCTAAACTGACTCCGTCTCCTGGTTGCTCAGCTGAAATGGAGAGTCACTGCCAGTGGGTCATGCTCACCCCTGTGAAGTCCTTCCCACCTGGATATAAGCCACAGTAAAGACTCACTCCAGCTGAGATGTGTGGGCACAGGATAATTCTAGTTTTAACACATGGGATTTCCACAAATTATTGCTCCTCTGCTTTTTTCTACCAAAATGAAAATTCCATTTTCTACTATACTACTACATTACAAGGCCTCAAAACTATGATCTTTGTGTGAGTCTTCATTATGATTCAAAGGTCCAACTAGACTATAGTTTAAATATGGATGGTGATGGGAACCTGAGCACAGAAAAAAAGATGACATGGAGGGACAGTCTCATCTTTCCCAGCTCATCTTTGCCTTTTCTTGGGCATTTTCCCATAGAAGTCACACAAGGCATATGCATACATTTTAGCCTACCTATACATTCCAAAGCAAAGACTAGGCTCTTTTCACAGGTATGCTAGAATAGCACCAGGCCCTAAACAGCATGGGGCCAGGCCTTCCAGTTATCCTCTTTCTCTAGTTCACAAGATGGTGAAATGACAATACTGTATTTGTCACTCCTGTATCAGTAGAGGGAGCCCAAGAGCTTCCAAACTTCCTGAAAAATAATTGGCCCAAAATAATCGTGGACAGAGGGAAGAGTGTTTTTTTTCCCTCCGAAGCCTGGTGCCAAACACTGGTAGATGCCAGCTTCTGAGTTCTGAGCAGAAGTAAATAAGAACTGAGCCAACTCTGGCAGCATCTTTCTAAGATAAAGAACATCGCCATCTGGTGGGATGCAACACAGCCACAGCACTGTGGCTTCCAAATTAGAGTGTCCCCACTGGTCCTCAGCACAGCAGACGGGGACACAGAGCCTGCTACCACCAGCTGTCTGCCTTCCCAACAGGCAGGCCTAATACATCTTTTAAGGCTTTGTTTTTGCAAAACTGTTAAGAGGGACTTCTCAGATGGAGAAAATCCAAGCCTGTAGGAAGAACTGGAAATGGCAGGAATGAAAGAACAAGCTAGAGAAGTGGAAGGAAGGGAACAGCCACACTCCTTGCTGTATGTGTTATACTGTATTCAGTAAGACTCCATACAATGGACAAGAGAATGACGCTTTAACACCTTTTCCTTCCTAATGGTTCTCGGGCTCCCTCTGCTGGCATGTTATGGTTGAGGAAAGACCATGTTGGGTTAAGGCTGATCCCATTCTACTGTGTCCTGTTGAGTTGCTTTTTTGTAACTAATGAAAATGATTTTTACTGCTGATGTTAAATGTAAAGACACAAGAGAGCCTATCAAACAAACAAACAAACAAAAATAACATCTGAGTTACATAACAATTGTGCAATAAATTTAGATTTGACGCATCCTGTTTTGAATGTCACACAATTTCTGTTTAAATCACTTTGAAGAGCTGAATTCTGCCTCAGATTCTAAGTTCATTTATCCTCTGTAAAATCTAATAACATCCAATCAAAAGCACTAACTTTCCTGTCTCTTGAGGATATAGTTACTCAACAGCACTTCTAACCCACTGCTTTCTAAAGTTCCATGGAAACCATCAGTAAAATGATCATAAGGATTCATTTCTTTTACCCCCACTAAGAAGAGTCAGCATGACTGAACTAAATGTGTATGTTCTTCAGCTAACTCCTATTTTCTCCAGATGTCTGTCTACTTTTCATTCACTCTTTAATTACAGACTTCCTTATTTCATCTTATTAAATAAGCAGAATTTCTATGTTCCATTTATCCCTCATACAAGGCTGCATAAGCACAATTAGAATGTAAGCTCCTAGTTTTTAAAATACCATTCATGATGCCAAGTTGACCTTATTAAAGCTCAGGAGATGCTTTCTATTTAACACCCTTGATGTCCACAGGATCATGTTTGCTAAGAGTAAGTTAGTCTAGGTCCTAACAAGAAGGACTTCCTTGGAGCTTATGGAAAGACAGAGAAGCAGCTAAGCAAGGCTTCCCCTTAGGTCCCATAAATTGGAAGACAGTTAATCTGCTAGCTATAACCATTACAATATTCCCAAAAGAAAAAAGAAAAGTCTACCCTTGCGTAGCATTCAAGTGCTACAGACTGATAAATGTCCCAACAGAGAAAACAGTAACACTACAAGACAACTGGGAGGGACTGTTTTCATGAACGAGAGAGGGGACCCCCCAGCTGTCACACCTATTTCCCAGGTGCATGGATTTCTTGATACTCATATTAATGGAAGTGGGTTGTTTTGACTCTCCCTAAATTCAAACACCATTGGCTTCTCATACTTCCAAATCTACTACCATTGCTTCTATTATTACAGTTTGGGTGGGTTGACACACAGATTAGAAACCAAAACAAGGACTGCTGCTGCCATAATGAAAACAAAACTAGCAACCACTGACACAGTAAAACTAAAAGAAAAGCAAAAAATACTCAACTTGTAGCCAGAAAGGAAAATGTAAGTGGTCTACTTATCATTTAGCTACTGCTTAGCAGGAGATACCCATCCACTCGGAGGTACATCCGAACACAAACCATGCTGCAAATGACCAGCCAGGAAAAACAGATACACACTTCCCTCAGCCTAGCCTACGGACAGGAAGGTCACCAAGGATGATGGTATCCTATTAACTAATACAGGACACCTGCAGTCAGACTGAGAAGGCACTCATTGCTGTAGCTGTCACATCAAATGGCAGCAGTAGTCTGTCCTTAAAGTCACCCTGCTATAAAAGCAGTGAAGATGGCAAAGACAGGGAAACACAGACCTGCTCCAGCCTGCTCCACTTTACACGGCTATTTGCCCCATTTGCACAATAGATCTTTGAGGTTTGACCATCTTCTGGTGTAGGCTGGTCTCAGTGAAGGTATTGAGTAGGATCTCTGGCTTCTACCTGCTAGAAGCCAATAGCAACATCTTACTGTGACAACCAAAAATGTCTCCAGATGTTGCGAAATCATTCCTAGTTGAGTGTCATTGCAGAAAGTTACTCAACTTCTGCTGGTGCCATATACACACATATAAGGACCAAGAATTTGAGTAAATGAAAATATAACTCTGAATAAGAACAAAACTTTTACAAATGAAGATATTAATAGGAAGGATTTTTTTTTCTGAGAACATATTCCAGAAAAACTAGTTAAAAAAACTTAAATGTAACAGTATAGAAATAAAATAGAGAAAGAAATAAAACTTTTCACATTAAAGATTTCTTTTTGGTGTCAATTAGCCAAATACATAGCAAGCTCTTTTTAATGCCTCATTAATCACCTCTAAGAAGTAGCATTTCCTGGGCAATCTAATCCGCAAGCACTTGCTATTGAGCAGCAGCTTACCTGACAGTCACCCCTTCCAATGCCGGCCTGGCCTGTTTTCACATTCAGTGTTTACTAAAGAGAGGCTCTAAGCAATATCATAGTCCCCACTCTCAGTAAAACTAACTTTTCCCCTCATGGTATTTTACTTAAGCTTTAATTTTGTTTTGTCAAACTACAATGGCGCTACAGTGTTTGTGTTATAGAAACTGTAATTACACTGTCTCCAGTATTGAAACATCTTCATCTATATCAGAATTCAGAACATAAAAGGAACATGAAAACATTTCCCTCTTAATTAAGATCTAGTTCATCTTAAAATCACTGAAAAATATCTCTTTGTAGATTTAATTATTCAACACAGAAAGTAAATTCCCTTTGAGAAGTGACTAGGCAAAACATGAGAAAACTCATCTGCGGTACTACAGTACCCTCCTCTGTAACTGGCACAGGGCGATGACACATGGTGGTAGGACACAGTGTAGCACCTTGATGCATGGACAGTGTGGGTGAAGTGACATCGGACCAGATCAACTCATATGTCTATCGCCCTCATAATTTATTAGACAAGTACATTCAAAACACCCTACTTAGGCTATTTCAAGATTTACAATTGATTATCATTAACTATATTTACCTTGCTGTGCTAGAGAAAAAACACATACACAAACTTAATTTGGTTGAATTAACTAGGTAAAGTCTAAGAACAAATGTTTTGAAAATTAACACTTTAATTTTTTTAATTAAAACTTCAATTATCAGCATGAATCTGATAACTAGCAGAATTATAGAATTTTTGACTACCTAACAGCTACTAAATGTGCACTACACAAAAACAACCGTTAGCGTATTTTGAAATTTAGCACAAGGGCAAAAGACAGCCTTCTGTGTGTGACTGGGGGTAGTTGACGGAAACATGGCCTGGGGCAAGAGGGAGAAGCCAGGGCATATGGGTGAACACATGAGACAACAGTACAGTACCTGACAGCCTGTGAGAGCAAGAGGAGTAAGAGAGACCAGGTAAGAGAGCGCTCACGGTATGGAGGAGGAGCGGGACGCTTTTAGTAGCAGGCAAAGCCTCAGAGAGGTGGACACAGTTGCTGATAGACTGGCTTCGCTTAGCTTCCAGGAGAGATAAAGTAACATTATATCAGAGCACATCAAGATCTTTTACCACTTCTAAGTTCTTAAGGTGCTGCATTCCCTTTAAACATTTAAAGGAAGCCATTTTAAGCTTTAAAGAAATCAATAAAATGAGAGTACTAAATCACAGTCTCTAAATACAGCCAACCTTGCAGCCAATCACTGATGACTTAGAATGGTCATTCTATACTAAGAATTGGTTTCATTTAAGAACACTTCCTTTTGCTTCTATGTATCAGAGAGCAATCAGAACGATGTCTATCTCTTCTTAAAGGATACACATACAAAGACCACAGTAAGAAAAGGAAAATCTGGTCCAAGATAAACATTTTTCTATTAAGTCATAAATAATTCAGAAATTGATTTACTGAGAGCTGACTGTATTTAAAAGCTAATCATTTAGCATTTAGTGAACTAAATATCCCCAAAGTTCATAAATATATGACTTAGATATTTTTATTTGATATCCATGAAACCTATCTTTTTCTATTGTATTTCACATTTAGTTCAGCAAAAGTTTCTCAGTATGAACTTTTGATTTTTCTCATACATTGTTGGTTAAATAAATATTCAAGAAAACAAACATGGAACGTGCTTTAGATACATGACTATCATTAAAATCCATAAAACCATCAGTGCTATCCTTAAAGTCAAAATACAAATGATTATTTGCTATGTTACTATTTTATGTACCTCTGCTAAGCATAAGTAAAACAAAACCATATATACTGGTGGCACATTTGAAAAAACTGAAACAAACTTTTGACTTTACTGTCCCTTCCCCTGTCCCTTGTCATCAGCATTTCCAGCAATGAGATTACTATATAGTTCATGAATGTGTAAGATAATGTGTAAAGAGCAACAACCAATCAAAGCACAGAAGATCTGTTTATCTCTGTGTGCAGCTGGCATTTTATTTGAGCACTGTTTAAAACCTTTCCTTTTAGTAACCAAATGGCTGTGCCCTTTTCCAAAATAGATCACCATGCATTTAGAAATAGTGAAATGCTGGCTGTTTTATGTGCTGGCGATTAAGGCTCACTTGGATCACTTTGAGTTTGAACATCTGAATTCTCACCATCATTGACACTCAGGGCCAGAGTTGTCTTTCCATGACAGATCTCTTCAGTTACACTCTGATGTCTTCTCCATAAAATCTATTTCCCTAGTGTCAGCATCAGTGACAGCTTCTTTACCTAACTGAAATCTGTGAGGCAAATCATTGTATGAAGACTTAAACTGCTCTCTTAATGATATTAGAGAAACAAAATTACTTTTGAGTCACTATCCCATAATAATTACTGACAGCTGCTTCTAATTCTTCCTGAGAATATGGAGAATGGTCTCAGTGAGCTTCTACGCTCACAGAAATGCCTTCTACACACTGACACTACAGGGAAAATACTCTGGGCCTTGTTAAAAAATAGGAAGGTCAAACTGAATAAGATCACCCATGTGTATTTGTCTTATAAAACAGCAAGGTACACAAAAATCTTTAAAGGCCATTAATAGGGAACAACAAATTAATAACATTTATTATTTTTAAAGATATAAAATACAATAGAGAATGCACATATATGTCTATATATACACATATATATATGCATTCATACATGTGTATATATAAAACACAACGATACTAGACTTGTGTAACTGATGGTCCTCACTGTCTTTCAAACTTAAGATGGTTACAGACTTTTAAAATGTAGTTAATTTTACAGAAGCCAACCTTACAGTTTTAAAGTACATATTCCACAAATATCTTTACAAAACCTTTGTAAATGGTTTGTCCAGTGTCACGTGGCCCCTCAAATACCTAGAAGATCGTTAAACAGAACCTGCCTTTCCTGAGTGCATTCTAAAGCGTGCTGGTGCTTCTGCCACATTGCTGGTTTGAAATGTCTGGTGAAAATTAAGATTTGCAGTGTCATATGGAACATGTACGTATTTACTGCTGATCAACATGTACAAATAAAATGCACTGTTTTTGAATTAGTGCTTATACTTGGAATTCAAGGGTGGCGAAGGCAGCATAAGTCTGCACAGTTTGGGAAGCTCACTGCCTTTGCCACACACTTCTGAGCATTTTCCCTGAAGGAACCAGTGACAGCGGGAATACTCAGGATTGAACTGAGACAAGAACTCAGTGGGCCCCCTCAGTACTACATGGGTTTAGGAACTAAGTTTTTCAGAAACAGAATGAAGGAAAACAACTAGAATAGGTGGTGCAAATAACTAAAAAGATAATTACCAGCAAAGGCATAATAAGGAATGAGGAAGTTACAATTAGAGAACAACATACTTAGACAAAAAATGCTAACAGGATGCTAAACTATAATAGCTTATATATTAGCCTTTTAATGAGCAATGAAAATATGTTACTTAACAAACATCTGTTTTATGGTCTGACGATCTTGTTTTTGCTTTTCTGAAGCTGTTGACTATCAACTCTAATTGCATGATACTCCTGATGAGAGAAACTATCAAAAACTGAGATACTGTTGTTTCAGTCCTAAATCAGAGCACAAATGGAGAAGAGAGCCTCACTCTCCTCATAGTGAATGTCAGCTTCCTTTGTAAAGATTTGTTTCGTAAAGAGGCGTCTGCTAGTCAGCAGGCTCTCCATCAGGTACCAGTGCTCGCCCAAATGGCCTGTCAAAGCAGCATCTATGGCATAGGAAGCTCTCTTCTCTCAAAGAAGCGAAAGATGAGAACGTGCCCATTCATTCCTGAAACCAAGTGTGTCACCTCATTTTCTTTGCTGGAACTGTAAAAGGAACACCGCCTCCTAATGACATCACCAAGACCAAAGATGTATTTATCATGTTCCCTTTCACAGTACAGATTTTAGAAAGAAAAAATAAAACCTGTGACTTGAGAAGTAAACAGAACAGAAAATTTATAAAACATTGACACAGTTCATCTAATACAAGGTTTACTATTTAAATTCTGAATAAAATTTTAAAACATTTCTAAAACTTCATTTAAATAGTGATTAGATTTGTTTAGTGATAGTTAAATATTTACCAGTTGCTTTTTGACGGACAGTATTTCTTGCCTTCTCTACTCCTGGTGCTCCAGATGTGGTGGCACTTCTGAATCTCATTGGCTCAGTCACATCTGGATGGCTACGCCAGCTGAGAGAAAAGGATCTCCCAACAGCAGTCCCTTTTTGGGGCTCCAAGACACACCCTGAAAAAAGGTTGAGATTGTTGCTACTCATCTTACTGCTGAGGCTATTCAGCAAATGGCATATAGATATTAGCATATTATCAAGAGTTTAAAAATGACCTACAAACAATAATTCACCACTAGTAGATTCTCTGCCACAAATTAAGAACCGCTTTCTTATGTTGCAGTTTAGGAAACTAAGTCAGTACCCTAAAAATACTTGCCAAAGTATTTCTAATCTCCAACAGTTTCATAAAAATTGTGTCTGCATACTATCTACTTCAACATGCAAAAGTGGATACTAATCAATCTTCTCAATGTAAGAACAATGTCATCTGAACTTATGTCAGTTCCATGGTACTTTAAAAGCCACTACTGATAGGCCAAAACCTTTGAAGTGCTGATGTTAAAATGGTACTGGCTTCTGAAGACTCCCACCCAGCTACAAACCCCACAGAGACCATGTATACTTGGTCAAATGGGCAAGTTAATGAAACTCTACAAATAATTCAAAATCTTATTTTAGAAAAGTTTCAAAACAATGTGGTCTTCCATTTGACTCCCTTTCCTCATGGTGTTCTGGCATATATTTTAAAGAAAGGTCAAAGCCCCAAAAGACATACAGAAGGAAAAAGAATAAGACATTGGGAGATCTTTCTGCTCAGAAATCAAGACAATAGATACAACTTGTGGCTTGTTTTTACATTAAGTTTCCTTGGTGTGTAATTTCTGTTTTCATTAGTTTAGTGGTTAGGCCTATATTTGTATAATAAATATTTAAATTACATTTTTAATAAGGCAATATAAATTAAGATGCTTATCATGATCATTATTTAAATAATTTATTTGTATCTCTCTGGAAAGCAGCACTTTTGAAGTTGTTTACTTTCTAATGTTAATTTATCTCTTCATAAGACTGTGTTTATACACTAGGTAGGAAAAAAGTATTTTAGGATACAGTGTTTCCCACACATGTAGAGATGTTCATGTGAGTGTGTGTGTGTGTGTGTGTGTGTGTGTGTGTGTGTATTTAAACACCTTTAGGATGCAGGAAACACACTTATTTTGAGAAAGTAAGTTGTATTTTGTATGTCAGCTCTTCCTCTTCAGCAGAGAAAACTCTCCTCTAGACTGAGAAACACTGTCTTAGGTAGCCAATCTCCTGCAGAAAGTATCTTGATACTTCCAGGGCCTGGCTCACACAGAAACCTCAGACATGCAAGAGAACCAGAAGAGAGTAAGAACCTCTGGTCTAGTATGTCTTTCTGAAAAGAATCCTGTTTAGCTTCAACTATGGAGAAAAAGTGACCTGTTGCTAAAGCTATGTTAAAACATTACTGCACTGTGTAGTTAAAATCCAAACTGGAATTAAGCCATTCTACTGGAAAGCTATGAACATAAGCTACTTTGCTTTGGCTTGCTGCTTGCTTTTACTAACTGGGGCTTTGGCAAGCCATTCTCAGACTGCAATGAATACATGATAAGCCAGTCCCTAACCCATGTATAAGGTTAGCTCATCACTAGAACTAGTTCACAGCTCTCTGTATCCACATCCTTTGTTCTCACAGTGACTCTGGACTTCATTATGTGACTTACTTTGGTAGTAAAACTGAAGATGTTAGATTTTAAAATTTTACTTCTATAACATTGTATTAACAACCATGTGCCAACCTGCTGGATTATGAAACATGTAGCCCAGTCACACTCACTGCCCTGGCTGACAGCCAGTCAGTTCCTAGAATCAGAGCACTCTAAGGGACCACACAGCACAGAGAGAATCAAATGAAAATGAGATTAGCAGTGGCAGGGTGTGCAACCCAAGTTATCAGCTCATAAAATCATGGTCTAAATAAATGGTCAAGCCACAAGGTTCTAGGGTGATTTGTCACATAGCAAAAGCCAACTGATACAGTCTACAAAAAGGTTACTATTACTAAAAATCTATTATCAACATATGTAACTTGACAAAGCTTTGAAGGAAAAAGGCCTTCAAGGTCTCAGAACCAAGTGAAATTACTTATCATCCAAGGAAATTTCTGTATTCTGTGATTGTTTGATATAACTCTGAGAAGGTCCAGGTCAAATCCAAGGTTGCCTCTCTGCATTTCCCGAGAAAGCCCATGAGCCTCCATAGAAGGCATTTTGGCATTTAACCATACCTATGGCTACTTCCCACTCTGTCCTATTTCTTTTTACATTTGCTATGTACCATATGCATTTGAATGAACACACTCCGAGTCTTTACAGTATAAATGAATAGACAAGTTAACTCAAATGCCACAGTCCTTAGGAACTGTGACAAGAGGGTGCCACTGTCATCTCCAACAGACACCCCCATTGTTTCACAACTCAAAACTATCACTTTTACTTTTGACCTAGAAACACAATAAAGCCAAAATGGCTCCCATATCAAGCACTTGGAATTTTTACACACGTTCTAGGCAGCATGCATCTTAGCAGTGTAGCATTTTGGGCTGGACTTGCTTGGCTTTGATGTCTGTCTTTACCACTTCTTACCTAAGTGACCTTGACTGAGTGAATCACTATAAGGTCTTTGTATTTTTCCTTTTTTGTCTATGACACAGCTGTAATTAAAAGAGCTATCTATCTACAAAGAGGAGACTCAGAAAAGGGGAAACATTGGAAATGTATATAAAGTATCAAAAATAAAAAAGGAGGAAAAAAAAAAAAAAAAGAGCTATCTATCATAAGGGTGAAGACCATGTAGAAAGCACTGGTTGCTGCTATCAGTCCTTCTCTCTCAGTTTTCTTCTCAATCTCTTTAGATAGTCATCAGTTAAGGGAAAAAAGCAATAAGAGACCAATCTAATACCAGCATTGAAAAAGACACGATGGCATTGGTTCAGCTCGTTATGAACTACTATGCGCTAACAGCCTACGTGCACACAGGAGTGCAGCACTCTCTCCCCCGTACCTCTGCTCTTACCTTTGCCACGCTGCTTCTTCTCCTTTTGCTCACTTAACTTATCTAGAGGTAGGTTTGTCATTTCAACTCCATACACGGTTCTCGCAAGCACGGCTGTCAAGGAGTCCATGATGTTGGACCACTCAGTGATGAGTTCCTCCCATTCCGTAAGGGATGACAGCACCCTGAGAAAGTCATCCCAGAGCTCCCGGGAAATGTACACACAGAGGTTTGCTCGGATCCAAGCCACGATAAGTGTCTGAAACCAACCAAATTTATGACTTTTAACAAACAAAAAATTAAAATAACATCCTTTCCATTACTTTTGACTAACTGTATCCAGGATCTGAATGATGGTAACATAAATTATCTGAGGAAATATTATTATTCTAAAGTCCATGACTAACACTGCTGTTATCAGTGAGAAGACAAAACATTTCTGTCCAGCAACTGAAGGCAGTTCTTTGCCTGTCACCACAGAGGCTATCTCAAACACCTTCCTATGTGTGTGTGGTCTAAGCCCCCATGTGCTGCATGAGTAGCTGAGACTGTCACAGAATTCAAAGACAACTCACTGAATGAGACTACTTTGAACCTCAATGCTGAGACCATCAGTTTAGCAGCACTTCCACAGCTTCACCTCCACCTTCACTGTCTTCTGAGGGCACGCCTACTCCTGCTCGAGTTTCTTCCCAGAACCTTGTGCCTCACACCTACATGCTCCAACCCGTCCTCATCTTAAAGACCCACACTCTCCTGGAAGTAGACCCCTTCTGCTTACAGCCCCTTTCCCTCCTCTGCCACAGTCAGACCTTCCCACTTATCATCTCCCAGACGTCTGACTCTGGATTGTTCCTTCTGACAGCTCTCCACAAGCTGCTTGGATTTTGTTTATCCATTTCTATGGCTCCACTACACTCTAAATGCTGTGTATGCTTCTGTCTTCATGGCCAGAGCAGATTCCTTTGCCTGTTTATCCTTTTCTGGTTGTCCACCTGCTTTACAGAGAGCCCATCATCATGAAGGGAAGTCAATTACTAATTACTAGGGCTTTTTTTTTAATCTAACAGTAAGTCTATTTTATTATTAGGTCAATATTTTCTGTCAATGAAGAATATTAATTTTATTGTGATATATGCTTTTTGGTAATGGCCTTGAACTTTTGAGAACAGGAGTTAAAAATGTATAGACAGAAACTAGCATTTTAGTCTTAATAAAAATAATAAAATACTAATGGTAATAAAATTACCCAATACTAAATCAACAGACATAATCTTAGGGAGAGGACAGAGATTGCTGAATTTACTTGTAATCACCTCCCATTTTGTTAGAGTACTGGTAGCAGGAACAAAACCAGATGGATATATCTTGGTGTAGTAAGATGCCAAGACTGGAAATCATTTTACTAAGTGTAAAATAAGAAATAAAGAGATGATGTGGTGACACATGTCTTTAATCCCAGCCCTTGGGATGCAAAAACAGGTAAGGCCAGCCTACTCTACATAGTGAGTTCTAGGCCAGGTGAGACCTTCTCTCAAATAAGCAGAAAGAAAGAAGCTGACTTCTTTCACTTTAGAAAATTTGTCACAGACAATGTCAAAAACATGTATACATATCTATGAATCACCTTCTGCCACCTCTACATAGACTATCTGTACTATATACATACACTCTTTTTTTTTTTTTTCATTGTGACTTTTGCTTTATTGGTGACACTTAAAAACATTGTATTATTATAAGCAAAATTTTAGCTGTTTCCTATCCCCTCTGTTATTGATTTAAAACTGTAATCTGGTTATCCTTCTCTGAAGTGGACATACCTTCAAAAGCACATTTCAAATTTAAGCCACAAATTGGGGCTCCCCTGATCAGATGGTTTTAATTACACACTTGTTCCTTAGAAAGCTCAAGGGCCCACAGAGATGTACCTTACTAATGAGTGTGGAATTCCTTACAACTCCCAGGGGAGTCGCCTCACCTAGAAAGGCACTTGTTTTAGCAGAGTGGACATACACTCTTAATAGATATCAGCCAAGACCTAGGAACTGGGGAAGAGGATGTTTCCTTCCTCAGCCATCACTTCAGCTCACCGTGCTCCTGCCTACCAAATGATTCACAGTCAGGCCTAACGCAGAGGTCATCTATTTCCAGCTTTTTCACTGTTCTCTTTCAAAAATGTTCATAAATTCTATGAACCCTATAAAAAGTAGTGTAGCCCAGGCAGTCGTCCTCGGGGCTCTGTATTATTTCTACTTCCCTGGGCACTCCAAAGCTGTCAGCCAATCCATGCTCTTGACCCTACTCACACCGGGCAGGAAGTACTGGTACCTCTTTGGCTCTCAAATCAAATGGAGTCATCCAGCCTGGGCAGATCCTGAGTTTCACCTGCCTCTGAACCCATCCATCCTGACCTCTTTCACCAGAATGTCACACTGCCAAGCCAACATTTAAGTAACACCTGCTCCAAACATCACCCTCTACACAAAGCACCCCTCTAGACAGTCCCCCCCCCCTTCCATACCAAGAGCTCTTGGAAGCCTTGTCCACAGTTGTTACCTCCACTTCCTGATTCATTCACTCCAAGTAGACTTCAGTTCTTCAGGCATTCTTAACTACCTACATCTTAGCAGAACCAAAGGTCGCCTGCTCCTGCTCACTTTGCTGGACATCTAGAACAACCTACTCTAGCTTTCCATTCAGCAAACTGGGCCTCCTTCCTCAGCGAATCTGGCTGACTCTCTCTTCTACCAACCACAGAGATACCATCATCTCCTTAAGAATAAGTTCACTCTCACAGTCCCTCCATCCAGTCTGAGGCATTACATACAGTTGCTTGACACAATGATAGTCTCCAGTTTTGTCCCATTTCCACATTTCTGCTTATCCCATAACTGTCAGATCTACCTGGTTTTCGCTCCACTAAGACATTCAATTCCTGTCGCTGTTTGTTTGTTTGTTTGTTTGTTTGTTTGTTTTTTCAAACCACAGTTTCTCTGTATCCCTGGCTGTTCTGGAACTAGCTCTGTAGACCAGACTGGCCTCGAACTCAGAGATCTGCCTGCCTCTGCCTCCCGATTCTAAAGGTGTGCGCCAGCACCACCTAGCTTATTCCTGTCACTTTCTTAATGCCTACCACTTTCAAGCAAATCAAGAGGAAGAAGATGGCAGAGAAGGAAGCCTAAAATCCCACCTCTACTGGAAAGCATATCACAACTTTTAGGACAAAGCTAAGAAGGGATTTTTTTCTAAAAATGTAAAGTTAACTTGATATTTTGTAAATTTTTCAGTAATTAAAACTAATTTGCCAAGTCTACTTTAATTCTACATTTACAGCATTTAATAAAAAAGACTTACCCTGAAGAGCAACCCTGCCAAGCTCTGGGCAAACAAGTCCTTTACATGCTTATCCTTTGGCTTCTGCATGACAGCTTCTGTTATCCTGAGAAGGATTTGCAACATCTGCTCCCTGGGCCACCCAAAATAAAAGCTCATATTAATAATCACATCTCCAAAGCACTTTGTAGGTATGAGATCTCTGCAATCAGCAACACAAAATTACTTGGAAGTATTAAAAGTCTAGGTTCCAGTCAGAGAATACGCATTTTATTTTATCAATATAAACTACTTTGGGTTACCGTAGTTCTACAACATGCTTCCCACATCCATGGGAAGGAAGGCATCCAACTGGCAGGAAGGCATCTTCCAGACATCTTCCCAGCCTGACTTTTCTCCTTGCAGGAAGGAGGGCAAGATGGTTCTCTCCAGATGAGCCAGTACATCAGGGCACTCACTGAGGGAATAATAGTGAGCCGGACCGAACTTCTACAGTACCCTGCCATTCTCCGCCATTATGTTACTTAACCTGGGCAGCTTCCCATCTGTCTGTGATAGTAACCCAAACTGGCTCTCTGGACTTTAATATGAGGATATAGGCAGTCAATAAATACCACTGCTTGAGTGTGGTTCCTGCAGAAGATAGGAGGGGTTTGGAAAGGTCAGGACTGAACACTGAGGGGCAGAGCATTTGTGCCTGGCAGATCCTGCTTATACCAGTAGTGCACTCTGAGATGGCTGCAGTCACTGTGGCTCAGTCACCATGTGCTACTGTAGTCCTACAGAAGAGGGCTTTACATAATAGGCTTAAAGAATTAACATAGTACTGCTAATTATGACAGTCAGTGTTTAAAACAGCAGAGAATCATTTTTTTTTCTTTCTTACATAGCCAAGTTGCATTTCTCATACCCTTGGACTCTGTGGGGACAGAGAACACATTATCTTCTGTAGAGAGAGAAGTCCACTCATTCTAAGGGAATCACTCTGGTTCCTATAAGGTTTTGAGCTCTAATCATTTGTTTACCTTCACTACTTTCTTCTTGCTCTTCCTACTCTCTAGTGAAAAACAAAGAATACAACAAAGCAATGTGGTTCAGATCAAAGAGATCTGTAGGAGGTGGTTTCTTTTCTCCTGTTTCTGTACAGTAGACAGATGATGCAGCATCTCAGTAGTCTTCTCGTGCTATAGTGACCTCTGGGGACTTGCTCTGGGTTCTCTTGGTATCTGGCTCCACTGGGCCCGAGTCTCTGGTTTAACTGTTTGGTAACATCTACTCTCACAGCACTCTCTTCCACCTGGCTACTTGTTTTGCACTGTCAGAGATTTGAAATATGGAGGAAGAAGACAAATGCACCACCTGATCTAGACACGTGCGCACAGTGCAGGACAGCAAGTCTGAAGAGAAAAAGTGGGAAAGGAAATGACAGAGCTGGAAGCGTGCTGCCACTCACAGCCAGGATATGCAGGCCCGGCACACCCGGGCTTCGGCTATTTAGTGCACTGCTGTGTGCTCACAGTAGATGCTCAGGTGTTAACTACCAAATGGAAAGAAACGAAACAGGGAGGAAGAGGGGAAAGAGGAAGAAAGAGAGGAGAGGAGGGCAGAGGGGAGAGGGAACATGGGCATCTGAATTTAAATATGTAGCAAGTCCAGGTGGCAAACTGTGCTCCCTTTCTGTGCGTTACCATGTTTAGCTATTGTTTTTATTTCCACAATTGTCTTTTTATACATTTATCTGGAAATCTCTAAATTACTAAAGGAAAAAGAAAACCAGTTGCTTCATTTTTTTCCCAGTATTATAAGAAGTATAATTCTGTGCAATGTACACAGAATTCACAGCTTACTAAGAAAAGAAACAGAAACTACTCTTTACACAGCTGTAGTACAAGGAGCATCATCCAGCTGAAAGCGCTTCTCATGGGGTCGTTCTGACTGCTGGATACCACCAGGGTTTACATCACACTGTGCACTGCTGTAATGTTTCCAAACTCAGCAGCTACTGCACTTGGTAGAAATACTCATTTAAAAGACCAGGAAAGGTGACCTTGTAATTTACACTTTCAAGTCCCCATTTTGATACTTGTAGTGTCATATCTGTGAACTTTCTGCAAGGTACAATTCTTCTGGGCCCACCCTTCTCTCCTCTTGGTGGCCTGTGGCCTCTGGCAACTCACTCTTGCCTTATTTGTAGGGCTTCTCACCCACTGTGGACAGACACCTGTACAACACCAATAGTGCTGACTATAGGGCACCTCTAGACAGGTGTGGTCCTGGGACCTCAGTGGCACATTACAGGTGGCTAAGTGAGATGAACACACCCAGGGCAGACCTGAGAGGCATTTCTAAGACAGGCTGCAGGTGAAGATATTGGGAATAAAGGAAGCAGGACTTTTAACACCGAGGGCAATGCGGACACTATGGGAGACAAGTATGGAAAACATCTAACACAATTAATAGAAAAACAGCAGAGAAAAAGGGGAAGGAAAACTCAGTTAGGACACACTTTGACTGTACTTTTCTAACACTTTGACTACATATTATTTTAAAAAATTGTTTTGCCAAAGTGGATTCAAAATAACAAGTAGAAGGGATAAAATTCAAGTTTATGTCACTTCAGGACAACTACCAAACTGGCTCTGATGAAGAATCGTATTGTAAAGCACATACCACTTATCACAAAACTCTCTCATAAAAGTTTGAAATGAGAAATCCACTACTGAGTACTGTAACACTAACTCCTATACATGAGCATTTTTTAAAACAATAATTAAAATAAACTAATTACCCAAGTGTTCGCTACTTCCCTTTGCCACATTTCACAAAAGCTGCCCCAAGGGGCTGATGCTTACCTTAGTGCCAGTTTTGGAAAGACATTAGATAAATGGCGACCTTAACACACTAATTATAGTGGGGCAAAGACAGCTGTTTCAGGGTAATAGTCTGAAGTAACTTACCACGTCTTTTGATTCATTGTAAGTTCCATTATCATTCGTCGAAAAATAATCAGCACAGCTTTACAGGCATCTACTTGTTCTCTCAGCAGCATGGGGACTTCGGCACACGGTTCCAGCAAAAAAACATTTGCAGCATTCGTAAGAAAGACCTTAAAGCCAACAAGTTTACATTAGAAAATACTATTAACCATATATATCTGAGGAAATTTTGCCTACAGATAATATTATCTTCCTTCTACCAATGAATCCTTTTGGGATACTTCCACAGACTGTTTTAATACAGCAAGCGGAACCAATACATGTTCCAGGTATCTCGGCTCACCCCTTAGGACTGCCTAGGTGTACACCTAGAAGACCTTTCCCTGCTATTCCATTTAGAGTGTTACTTTAGCTATGAGTCATAAAATATTTGAATTTGTTATATCTTTCAATATAACAACAAAACAACAACAATAATTAAAAAAACAAAAACCATGACCACTGTATCAGGGTGACAAGGTCTGGGATGCAAAAGTCATAGAAGAGGCCTATGGCTAGACAATAGAGCTATAACTGTTTTTCCAAAGTGAATTTAAGGCATCAAGTTGGAGGAATAAGAATCAATTTATAGGAAATCCATGTGACACTGATAGAAGCTCATAGCACAGCACATGAACCCTGCTTCCTGGTGGAACAGTGTTAGTGTCCTTGAGGGGCATTAAGAACTGAGTGGTGGTGTACCTGGAAACACACAATGCCACATGGTCATGCTGCATCTTCTAGAATCAGGCCTTTTTTTTTTTTTTCTTTTTGCATGTGCATGTATGTGCATGTGTGTGTGTGTGTGTGTGTGTGTGTGTGTGTGTGTGTGTGTGTGTGTGTGTGTGTGTGTGTGTGTGTGTTGCTGCTGAGGGGATGGGAGCTGATCATATGGGCATGTGCATATGGAGGCCTGAGAAGTTGACATCAGGCATCTTCCTCAACCCCTCTCCATCTTATATACTGAAGCAGGGTTTCTCCCTGAACTCAGAGCTCAGTTTTGGCTTATCTGTCCAGCTAACTTACTCCAGCCATCTCTGCCTCCCTGGCACTGCAATTATAGGTGGGCTGGGTGGCCCCCTTGGCTTCCAGACATTCCAGTCTTCACATAGTGTCATTTTACCAGCTGAGCCATTTCTCCAACCCCAGGGCTTTTTTTTTAGATAGAAGAAATCTATTATGTAGCAAGAAACAATAGTCTCAGCAAACTCTTAAGATAAAAGCATATTACAAGTCAGCTGGCTATTCTATGCTCTGCCCCAGATCTCTGAGGTCCAAGGTCTCTGTTCTGTGGCAGTACAGTTGACTCTGGTCCTCAGAGAGTAAATTACTACAGTGAAAGAACATGGTAGCATTTGTAAGGATGACACCATGGCCCAGCAGCTTCAGATACTCATTGTTGTCAACTTGGTAATAAAAGTGAATAGGACTGGGGGCTGGAGAGATGGCTCAGTGCTTAAGAGCACTGACTGCTCTTCCAGAGGACCTGAATTCAATTCCCAGCACTTAAATGGAGGCTCACAACTATCTGTAACTCCAGTTTCAGATAATCCAATGCCCTTTTCAGGCCTCCTTTGGGCACCAGGCATGCCTGTGGTGCAAAGATATACATTTAACCAAAAGACCTGTACACATAAAATAAAATGAAATGAAATGAAATAAAATAAATCAGGTGGGTTCTATCTATCTGTCCACATAGCCTTTTGTAGATATCCTTTAAACAGTATAAGCACCAAAGCTGTGGGAACAAACACAGCTTCTCTGGCCTTTCAGTGCAGGAAATTCCAAATAAAATCCATAGGCTGACCAGACAGGTTCAAATCAACACACTCAAAAGACCATGACAACTTCTAAGACTTAACCTTTATAAAATGAACGTCCCAATTTTATATATAAAAAAATCACTGATAATCACTATCAGATAAAAATCACAATGTGAATTTGAATAAGAAAAGGAGAACGGAGAGTTTTCTGGTTAAAAAACTATAGCAGTTTTAACAACAATGTTTTTACAAGAGTAAACCACTAATAACATAACACAAGGCATTTTAATTTCATGTGTTGTTTTCTTGAATTTGAAAATTCTGCCCATTCCCAATTAAGTCTTCATATACTACACTTTTACTTTTAATAATAGCTTCAAAATACCAACACAGGAATACTCATTGCTGTATTGGCATTGGTTACGGTAACAATAATCACAATTATTATGTCCCATCTGTACTCACCCCAAGCGGCAGTAAGGAGTGCTATCTTATCAGACCTCCGCCTAGCCTCTTCCTTCCCTGTGGACAACCACTCAAGAGAGAAGCTACTGACTACAATGAGAACAAAACCAATGTAAATCCTGTTGCTTCTCAAGCTGTAGAGCTGCAGAATGACTGCTGTCAGTAGCAAAGGAGAGAGCTACAGGATACAAGGACCCCTCTAAGTATCAAGTATCTGTGTCAAGGTCACAGGCTAACATAAGCTGCAGCAAATTTCTCTGATTTACATGAGCAAAATCATCTTTACTTAAAGATTTATTTTATTTGTATTTCTCTCTCTCTCTCTCTCTCTCTCTCTCTCTCTGTGTGTGTGTGTGTGTGTGTGTGTGTGTGTGTGTGTGTGTGTATGTGTGTAAACAAAGTAACTACTCAGATGTCCTTGGAAGATACTTTCAGGTACAAATCATATACATTTCACAGTCACACACTCCTTCTTAAAAAGCCTGCAACCAGTTTCATGTCTTTTTTAACTAGAAAAAATATTTTCCACCTATAGGTGAGAAGAAAAACTTAAGGCCTCTTTAGTGCCTGGTGCTCAAAATTCCAGTACATTTCATCTGACATTTTTCTAATTAAACAAATGTTCAAAATGTCTTCTCCACCTGGCTGTCTTTGTGTCCCCAACAGCAGCATACCTGCAACATAGCTTGAGCCCCAGCTTTCACATTGGTGTTGTCCTCCTCTGTCACACACCCTCTGCTCATGGCACTTGTGAAGGAATACGTGCGTCCCCAACTGGATGACCGTTTATGACCAGAACTTTCAGACGAGGCCTTCAGGAGATAATAATCCATTAGTCAAGTAGGGAGAGGCCTGAGTTTACATACTCAGCTCCTCGCACTCTGCTCAGGGCTCAACCCCCAGCATCCACCCTTACTTAGTATGTACTGGAAGAGCCAAGTTTGCCTGATGCTGAGACACAGAAATCAGGCCTCTACACACACAAATTCTATTTGCTTACAGATTGATCTGACTTCATAGCTAGTTACTAAAATGATTTCACCAATATCAAAACATCAAAACAACAGAATCAATATAAACATTTAAGTTTTAAGTCTGTGGCTAAAAATTTTAAGTATTGTAAATTAATTTAAACAGGAACATAAATATAATTTTGGTTTCTTCTGTTCTTGGGATGTTTTGTGCTGTTACTTTACATTTATTCAAGCCTGAGTTTGGAAGAGGACAGTGCCTCCTGCAGGAAGGTCGCAGTTGGTGCTGCTGACACACAGAGACGCTTACTCTTTACTGGGCTAATCTTTTCTTTTTTTAAAAAAAATTATTTATTTTTTTTTTGATACTTTATTTACATTTCCAATGTTTCCCCCTTTCCAGGTCTCCTCTTTGGAAACCCCCTATCCCCTCCCCCTCCTCCATGAGGGTATTCCACCTCCCACTCACCAGCACACCCACCCCCGTATTCCCACCTTGACATTCCCCTTTACTGGGGCCTCTAACACCCTCAGGCCCAAGGGCCTCTCCTCCCCCTGATGGCCAATAAGGCCCTCCTCCGCCACATATGTGGTCCAAACCATGGGTCCCTCCATGTGTATTCTTTGGTTGGTGGTCCAGCCTCCAG
>CM052701.1:30229022-30253693 GCA_028551405.1 Uromys caudimaculatus | reverse complement strand
AATGTGGTACATTTACACAATGGAATATTACTCAGCTATTAAAAACAATGATTTAATGAAATTTGCAAGCAAATGGATGGAACTTGAAAATATCATCCTGAGCGAGGTAACTCGGCTAATCTTTTCAAATAGTTAATACAGATTTCTTCTGCACAGTTAACTGTAAAAGACAAATCTGGCAAAATATTCTATGTTTAATTTTTCCAACAACTATTTATTTAAACAAGTCAAGGAGAAGCCAGCAGCTTTTCAGTCTCATAGAGAGAATTGTAAAATGTGGGGAAACAGCTGTCTAGCAAGTGTCTAAGAAAGTAGCAGTGTGCGTGTGTGCATGCGTGTGCGTGTGCGTGTGTGTGTGTATGTGTGTGTGCGCGCACGTGTGTGTGTGTCCCTAGGCTAATTGTAAAGGAGACAACTGCCCACCAAAGATGGAGCATGAGCCCTGCTTCTTAGGCAGGTGGGGCCCTTGACTGAGCTGGCTGCCAAGAAGCATGGCCCTGCACTCAGAGCCCAGCGACAGCGTTACCTCCTTGGAGTCGGTCTCGGAAAGCCCTAACTTGGCAGCATCTTCTTGAGCAGCATCCTTTCTGTCTGGTTCCTCCATGAACACGGGTCTGTGCTGCAGGATCCATTTCCTGTACACTTGGACTACTTTTCTTGTTACAGATATCTCACAGGAAGGCAACAAAAATGCCTGGAAAGAAAAAGAACCTCTTTACTGCCATGCAAGCTCAGATTACAGACATTTCCATCACCCACTTCAGAAACATTTAACTTATACAGAAAGTACAGAGACACTTTTGTACACACACTTATCTGAAGAAAACAAGGCATCTTCATAATCAGCCCAGAGAAAAAATGAGGACTCGTAGACCTTTCTGTCTTCCAGGTAGGTATTTTAATTGTCTATATATAAAATAATTGTAACTAGACTTGTAATTAGAAATGGTTTGTAGAGCAATGGACAGGCTGTGGTGGGAACAGGAGCTGGCTGCATTTATCTGCACTCCCGGGAGCCCTGCTGGGGTGGGGTAGAAGCTGGAGACTGCTGAAAGCATGGCCTTTCTTGCTTGTTTCCCCTTTTTCTGCAGCTTCCCTCGTCTTCCTTCCATTCCACCTGTGTCCCTCCCTCCCTACTGCCTTCTCTGACAGCTTTCTACATTTATCAGAGCATAAAGTACAGCCACAAATGTTAACCAGATTGGTTAACATTGTAATACTTGTAATACTGTCAGAACTTAAAAACAAAACAAAACAAACAGCAACCGTAACAGCACCCTTATGTGTACATGCACAGGCCAGAAGTCAACACTGGCTGTCTCTTTCAATTGGTTTACCTTCTTATTTTATCAAAAAAGATCTTTCACTCAATTTAGAACCAGGCTATTTGGCTAGACTGGCTGATCAAGAAACCACAGAGGTCTTCCTGTGTCTACCTCCCAGTGCTAGAAACACAGGCACAGGGCACATTTTATTACATGGGTACTGGGAATCTGAGCTCTTTACTAAATAAGCCATCTCTCAGTCAATGAAATTTTTAATATTAAGGAATTTCCTTATGTACTTATGACTTAATGTGATAAGACAAAAAAAAAAAAAAGACTTGGAAAAGGAAATACATTTGCCTGTTGCATCTCAAATTTAGGGCCTATTTCTATATGTAAGGTAGGAAGGAAGGACCTTACCTACTCTGTACTCAAATGACTATTTTTCAGATAAGACCGATAAGCCACAGGGAATCAGAGATAATTCCCAAGGTTACAGAGTTACTTCCTGGACTTGTTTTAATACCACCCCTAAGTTTCACAACAAAGAACCTAAAGACAAGCAGCTATCACTTCAGCATTGGTGCATAAGATACAGAAATGTGCCGGGCAGTGGTGGCGCACGCCTTTAATCCCAGCACTTGGGAGGCAGAGACAGGCAGATTTCTGAGTTTGAGGCCAGCCTGGTCTACAGAGTGAGTTCCAGGACGGCTAGGGCTACACAGAGAGACCCTGTCTCGAAAAACCAAAAAAAAAAAAAAAAAGAAAGAAAGAAAGAAAGAAAGAAAGAAAGAAAGAAAAAAAAAAAAAGATACAGAAATGCCCAGGGTGGCAGCCAGATTACATCAAATTACAGAACACAGGAGTCAGCACTATCAAAAGATTACAAAAAATAAATCAGTATTCTGCCATGTAACTCAATAAACATAAGAGATTAGGACAAAGTACATGTTGTTTTATTCTTTCTTCCTGGATTTTAAAAAATTATCAAGTTCCCCTCTTCCCCCCCCTGTCCCCTTTCCCACCCAGGTTCCTTCCCCCCCCCCCCAGCCCCTCTCCTGTGATTGCTTTCTTCTCCCTCCCAAGTGGGTATTGGGTGGGGGGGAACAGAACTGAAGCCCTGAGGGCCAGCAGAAAGAATGGAAACAGTAATCTCGGGAGGTAGGAGGGGGCCTTCTAGAATGTACCAGAGACCTGGGAGGTGAAAGACTCTCAGGACTCAAAGGGAGGGACCTTAGATGAAGTGCCCAACAGTGGGGAGAGGGAACTTGTAGAGCCCACCTCCAGTAGAAAGACAAGGCATCGAGTGGAGGGATGGGGTTGCCATCCCATAGTCGAAAACTCTGACCCAGAATTGTTCCTGTCTGAAAGAACTGCAGGGACAAAAAATGGAGAAGAAGCTGAGGGAGAGGAGGTCCGGTGACAGGCCCACAGTGGGGTCCAGCTCAAGGGGAGGCCCCAAGGCCTGACACTATTACTGATGCTATGGTGTGCTTACAGACAGAAGCCTATCATGGCCGCCCTCTGAAAGGCCCAACAAACAGTTGAGTCAGATGCAGATATTTACACCCAACCAATGGACAGAAGCCGGGGATTCCTGTAGTTGAATTAGGGAAAAGGTGGAAGAAGCTGAGGAGGGCAACCCAATAGGAAGACCAGCAGTCTCAACTAACCTTGATCCCCAAGATCTTTCAGACACTGAGCTACCAACCAGCTAGCATATACCAGCGGATATGAGGCCTCCAACACATATACAACAGAGGACTGCCAGGTCTGGACTCAGTCAGAGAAGATGCACCTAACCCTCAAGAGACTTGGGGCCCCAGGAAGTGGGGAGGTCTGGTGGAGTGGGAGTGAGGGGTAGGGACATCATCCTCTTGGAGACAAGTGGAGCAGGGGAGGGGAGGTACGGGATGTGGAACAGTCAGGGGGTAGAATGGGAGGGGGATAAAGTCTGGACTGTAAAAAAAGATTAAAGAATAAATTTTTAAAAATGAAAGAAAATACAGAAAAGAAAAAAATTATCACACAAATAAAATTAAGAAATTTTCATAGTGATGGTGTTAACAGTAACTATATTTGCTTTATTACATGTTTATCTGTCAACCCACTCCTCTATCCTTCCCTCAATCCAGTCTATTTCTTCTATACTTTATTGGCTTATCAATCTATAAACATTTTAGACTATTTCTGAAGACTATTTGCAAATAAGACTATTTGCTTATTGTACATTATTTAAAAAAACTTTACAAAAAAGGAAATACAGAGACTATTAAATCAGTTCTGATAAAATACAGACAACTGAGTAATCTAAATCTGAAATAAAGGCATAGCATATTATCCTCCTGACAGAGAGCAAGGAATAGTTCTTGTATAGGGGAAAATTAAGTTATTTAAAAAATATCTCTACAAACAGCCACAACAATGTGATCTATAACATACTATTATTGGAAATATGCTAAGTCAATTTGAATAAAATCATAACTTAAAAATACACATGATCCAATGAACAGAAAATCTAGATACCGGGTATATCAGAACCTGAAGTAAATTAAATCTGAAAACAAAACAACCCAAATTTAAAGCTGTGTGCATAGAGGTTGGGCAGAAGCTAAAGTGAAAACTGAGAGGACATGCAAGGGAAATCTCTAGAACACAGAAGAGAGAAACCTAAGCTGAGAGAATGCAATGGCAAGGCCATCGGATGGGGAGCTGGATGGAGATGCAAAAACGGAGCATCGCAGTATACAAGAATGGCTGCGCTCAGAGAACAAATCCGCAGCCATGAATCACAAAGGCAAGCAGAACAGAAACCACAATTTTACAGTACAACTGCTAAAACCAAGGACAATCCGAAAACATTAAAAGCAGCCAAAGGGGAGAAAATAACATTTTCTCCAAAGGAACAAACTCCATGGTTTACTGTGACTATCAAATAGAAGCCATGCAACAAAAGGCTCAAGTTATCCAACCTGCAGAGAGCACATGGCTAGTACAGTATAGACAGAACATAGCATAAGCTTCAAACATGAAAGCAAAAGAGAGACATTTTCAGATAAGAAAACTTGTTAGCAACAGTCATGAACTAAATAAGGGAAGTACTAAAAATTATCCTTCAAAAATATGCTAGGTCAGAAATTTGACAAAAAGAGCATTTGTAGAATTCTAAATGAGTAGGGTGTGTGTGTGTGTGTGTGTGTTCTGAAAAGTATGGTATACATATATGTATTCATTTTATAATGTGGATTTCAAATATATAGCGAAGTTCTATAAGCTGAGATGTTAGAGAGGCATGATGCTCTCTAGCCATTAAACAACTACAGGAGGGTGTCATACCTACCAAACATGTAAGTACTGGAGAAAAAAGGGACAACTAGCCAAAAATAAATAAATAAATAAATAACTCAGTAGAATTGGAATGTGAAAGGTAAGACTGTTGATTTACATCCAAGAAAAGCAGTTTCTATGTTACATGGAATTTAAAAAAAAAAAAAAATCACATGGAATTTGTAAGAGGAAAACCAAAGCATATGCACATGAGATGTAGATAGTAAAAGGGTAGAAAAATATGTGTCATGCAACCACCAGAAGACAACATATTAACACTACACAAGACAGACTTTGAAAACCACTCTGTTTATAAAATTAGAAGCTGCTGTCTCTTTACATCAGATCGCAGCCGTCACAGAAAGCTACAAGTGGACACTAGATTGGTGATCTATGAGGGGCCAGCCCCAGCACAACTCCTACACCCAAGGCTCAGGGAACAAGGAAGGAGGTAGAAAGATTACAAAAGCCAGATGACCAGGAAGTCAGCTTTGAGACTGTATCTTCTCCAGTCTCAGCAAAGCCTGAACAATGGCATTATCTATCAGCAGATGTGGTAATCTGGAAAGGCGGCAATCTCATGGCCTCCACACCTAGTTAAAGAACTACAAGTGAGTAGAGCGTCTGAGAGGGAGGGAGGGTTACCCTCTCCAGGCAGGTAGCCATTGGAAAAGGAGATGGGGGAGAGAAGAGGGAGGGGGCGTTGAAAAGAAGGTAGACAGGAGATGGGTTGTAGAGAGAAAAGGAAATGTCATTAAATTTTAACTTTAAAAATAAATCCAAAAAACACGAAAACTTCTTAACAATAAAGTATTCAATTCACAGGAATGCATAGCAACTAAAATGTATACTGGTGCTACAGAGAGGAAAATCTAACTAAACCAATCTGGCTTCGTGGCTAGACTAGTTTGGTGGTCACACAGTTGAGCAGTCAACGGCAGGTCTCCCACCAGCTTTGCTACAGAGGACAGCTCTGGCTGAAGTCACCTAGTGGGTTAAAGTCTCTCCTCTGTGAAAAGCTTCACTTCACTGTCTTGCTCAGGGAAAGTTGTTCTTTCAGCCATCTTCCCTGATTCTCCAGGGACAGCTGCGTTTTGGGATGAAATGTGCCTGCTATACACTTCTGTAACTGCAGAGTTAGCTATTCCTGGGAAAAGGACTTAAAATGGCATGGGTCATAAAGCTATTTAGTCAGCAACTTTCCTTTAAATTTGCAGAATGAACGCAGAGCCTCCGGTGGCTTATGGATAACAATGGTCTGTTCGTCAGAAAAGCAAATACCCAAGATTCAGAAATACTATCACTCCTTTCCAATTCAAAGGCCTATCCACCTATGCCCATGCCCCAAATCAATATCTATAGAGCCTTGTACCTGCAACCTCTCACAAGATGACGTCTTCTTTTTCTAAGACACACAAGAGTCATCTTCCAACTTTTTAGCTTGTTGCCAATAAAGTGCTTCCTTTTCCATCACCTTCTCTCTCAAATGCGTGGTTTCAACAGGTAGCAATGAAACTTGACTTTCTGCATTGTCTCATAGTCAGTGTTTCTATTGCTGTGATAAGCACCGTGACCAAAAGCAAGTCGGAAAGAATAAGGTTTAATTGGCTCGTGCATTCTCATCACTGTTCATTACTTAAGGAAGCCAGACAGGAACTCAAACAGGGCAGGAACATGGAGGCAGGAGCTGATGCAGAGGCCATGGAGGAAGTAGGCTTATTGGGTTGCTCCTTATGTTTCCCTCAGCATGCTTTCTTAGAACCCAGGGAAGGCCCCACCCATAATGGGCTGGGACCACCCACATCAATCACTAAGAAAATGCTCAGCTTGCCTGCAGCTGAATCTCAATTTTGTCAATTGAGGCTCCCTCTCTAGTTTGTGTCGAGCTGACATAAAACTAGCCAGCACATGCAGCTATGCTGCAACTGATGCTTGTGCAAAAATACTGCAAATACTCAGACTTTCAAAGGAAGAAAAAGGAACATCTACAGCTATCGCAAGATCTTTCATTAGCCAGAATACACAAACACAGAAGAGAGCTGGGAGAGAAGCCAGCTGTCTCAGCCTGCTCATTAGACCCTTCTTCAACTGCCCCAGTTTTTACCTGTCACTCTGAGGTCTGTGCAAGATCATTTCTTTACCTGATTTAGTCTATCCTCTGCTGCCTCCATTCTGCTATTAAGACTATACACTGAGGTTTTCTTCTCTGCTTCAACAATCATCCCGATTATTACTAATTTCCATTTCCAATTCTGTCTTCTCCTTTTCTAGTGTGTATTTATATTACAGTTTCTTGCTCACTGCAAAACTGTTTATCTTTGTAAAATGTTAAATGTACTCATGCCAAAGCTTCAACTTTAGAAACAAAGTCCAAAGTCCTTGTAAAGTCTTCCTGACTCTGACTTGTATGGGGAGAAAGGTTTGGCTTATAAATTCCTAAGTGCAAGAGAGACCTAAGATTATTCCACCCAGCTAATCTCTGGCCACATGTACAAGCCTAAATAAATCAATAAGTCAATAAATACACACTTGATATTTTTAAAGAACCAAGAGAGAGAGAGAGAGTTTTAGAATACCTTCTTGAAGCCACTGAATATCTCTCTCTCTCTCTCTCTCTCTCTCTCTCTCTCTCTCTCTCACACACACACACACACACACACACACAGTGTCACAATATCCAACATAGCAAGTACTCTAAGGCTGTGGAACCAAAGAAAAAGATTTGCTAAATACAAAACTAAAATTAAACAACCCTATACATTATGATTCCTAATCAATTTCTGATAATGATGCATTTAGTTAGTTTTCTGAGACAAGGTTCCATATAGCTTAGGGTAATCTCAAGCTAGCCATGTAGCTGAAGCTTGGATTAAAGTCCTGATCATCTTGCTGCCACCTCCCAAATACTGGGATTATGGGCTTTTAATCAATGCTCAGTGGTACATTTATCCTTTATAAGATAATTTCTAATGTAATAAAATTGGCTAGCCCTAAGATGCCAGACAAAATTGATGGCAGACGTGGCTGTGTCCCCCTCAGGAACACCAACCAAGCCTGCTGCTTCTGATTGCTTCCTTGTCTTTCCCTTGCTCTTTCCTGCTGTGTGCTTCAGCTCTTCCTTTCCCACCTGAGGTATGTTATGAGGGTCCTGGATGAAGAGCTTTTCTCTCCTTTATGCCCTTCTCGTCTACCTCTTTTCTCCTGTGCCTCAAACATCATACATCATATTCGTGTGTGTGTGTGTGTGTGTGTGTGTGTGTGTGTGTGTGTGTGTGTGTGTGTATTCATTCATGTCACGTAACAATGCAGGGAAAGTACAACTTTCTGAAAGTGCCTCTGGGCTGTGTGAACACTGAAGCTCTTGGAACACTGGGTTCACTAAGTCTACCCACCGACTTCTGAGCTGAGTTTGCTATGGAAACATGAAAGTATTTTTGAATTTTCCTTTGTTATAGAGATGAGAAAAAATGTGGATCAGAAAAACTTGTGACAAACTAAAAGTAGGACTGGAAGAGCCATTATTTAGTTCTGTAATTTGGGCCAAATCATCAATACGATTGCTTACCATGTCATAAGTAAAACCATAATGCTACAGTTTGGATCTGGAATGCACCAATCTTCCCCCGGGGCCCATGTGTGACTTGGTCCTGGCCTGGCACTACTGGGAAGTGGCATAAATTTAAGAGGTATGACCCAGTGGGATACTATAGGTCATTGCAGAGTGTGCCCTCAAAGAAGATTGTAGGACTCTAATCTCATGATCTCTCTTTTTCGAACCCATCCATGAGGTAAACAGGCCTCATCTGCTTCCTGTTCCTACTTTAATATGCTGCCCTGCCAAAGGCCCAAAGCAACAAGACCAAGTGACCTTGGACTAAGACCCCTGGAACTGAGACAAAATACACCTCCTGTATTTACACTGATGCCCCTACGCATGTGTTAGAGCAGTGGGAAGCTGACTAATAAGAACAAAGACGATGTCAACTTTACGACTGTAGAACACACACTGACCTGTCGAAATACTTCATTCACAAAATTCACATAACCCCGAGTCGACAGGAGGATCCGCTGTACCATTTCATACACTGTCCGATGCTCCTCTTCAATGCTACAAAGACTGGAGTTGCTGAGTCTTCGGTCAGACAAGGTGCTGCTGTTAGAATGGCTTTTGTCCTGCTCTGTGGACCCCGCACCATCCAGCTCTGGCACCTTGTCTTGTATTGCACCACCACCAACAGTCTGGAAAATGTCACCACAGATCTCAGCAATCCACATCCTCACTCACCAGCACCTAGCAAAATGCTCATGACCTTTTGGGTTTTGTGAATGTTGCAGGACTAGAGAAGGAATCCACAGTCTCATAAATGTGAGCATGTGCTTTGCCACTGACCCACACACCTACACCCAGGTCCTGCCTGGTTTCCAAGTACTCTGATTACCACCGGTTGCACAGGGTATAGCAAGGTGAACATTAGCAGCTGCCTCAAGCATGGACACCTGAACCTCTACTTACCAATTTCCTAATTAACCAAATAATCCTTTCTCAACTCAGAAACTTTCATAGGAAAACTACTAAGTTATTTCAGGGAAAAGGACTGTGAAATCTTGTCAGCTAAAAAGTTTAATTTGCATTTGTGAAATCACAGAATAAGTTGATGTGTAAGTGCAATGTGCCATCATCACACCAGGGCTCTATACTTACACACTTACTCTAATGTCACAGAGGTGTGAAAACTTGGGAGACTGCTTATAACAAAAGCGTGGAGAATCACCTGGCCCAGGCCCAAAAGGTTAGCAGTTAACATTTTCCATCTCTTAAAACATTGTTCTTGGAGGCCCCAGTGGCCATATAAGAAATCCAATGACCTTGTTAGTGAGACAGCATAGACTAATTCCAGATAAGCCAGCTTTCTCTCCAACTAACACTAACAGGCTTAGTGTTGATGTCACCTTCATCCAGACCAATCATCCAGACAAGGGCCCATGGAATATATTAGAACTATGACCAGATCCTGTCCCACTAAATAAAAACAAAACATAATGTAAAGGGATTCTGCTTTAAGACACTAAGTTTTGAGGTGGTTTATATTACAGTAATGAAATAATTAAACTAGCGCGAAGAATTATGTAGCACCAAGTCATTTAAACATAAGCTCCAGACCTAAGAAGACTGCTTAGTGGGTAAAGCACTTGCTGAACAATTACGAAGAACTGTCTCTAGAAGGAGATCGGGCTTCCGTGCACTAGAATCAAGCTGGCATGTGAAGCTGTGGCACGAGACCATCCTGAGAGTCAATGCAGAGACGATGCTTAGTCCTCTGGTACATTCAGAGGACTCACCAGTGAAACAAACAACCTAGAAGGACGAGGCCAGCGCCACCATGGCTCAGAAAACCACACACTGTCACTTACTCCTTACCTCAATCTCTGTCACCCTGGTGCCCTCTGAACCCCACAACTCATACTGAGACACAGGAATTCTCGGGGTCAGTCTAAATATGGACACCCACACCCATGAAGCAACTCTCAAGGGCAGGGCACGTCTCAGTTGTTTTGTTGGTGATGCCTGAGTGTGACAGCGCTTGGTTCCTCTATCCTGCTCTGCCGACACAGTCAGCACATCCTATCACTGCCTCTGCAGAGTTCAAGAACAGAGAACACTACAGCAGGTGTCAACCGACAAATGTACAAAATTCTTCAGAGTTATCAGCCTGTATATGTCACTGTTCTACCCATTCATCCCATGGGCCTGTGGATCATTGGGAGAACTGTCTTGGAATTAGTAAAAGTGATGTTTTATTAGTATAACTAAAGAGTTATAAAAACAAATATGCTCAGCTGTCTTGCTATTTCAACTTTTTTAAAAATCCCTGATAGACAGAACCAAACCCACATACTGACTGACCATGGACTACAACCTCTAAAAGTATGATCCAAAAATAAATTGTATTAAGTTGACTATTTCAGGTATCCTTGCCACAGTAACAAAGAGCCATCTAACAACGAAACAAGGAAGTCTGTTAGGCCCAGATTTACCTAGTGTTAGGGAAGCTAAGTCTAGAATGCACATCATTAGCTGTTTTTTCCCTGTCAAAAGTACTAGTTCTAGACCAAGAAAAGGACATGGTTTCACTTGGAGAACAGAAAACCAAAAACTCTGCATATATAGCAAAGGTACTTTGTAGCAAAAATGTGAATTCTATTGTGAAACAGAACTTTAAAGTATATTTTTAAAGTCTTTTATAAAACTAGTATATTGTTTGAAAACAGTTTTGATCACCTTGATAAAGACAGTAGTTTTGTTGTTGTTTTGTTTTTGAGACAGGGTCTCTCTATGTAGTCCAGCTGTCCTGGACACATGCTTTGTAGACCAGGCTGGTCTCAAACTCAAGGAGATTCACCTGCCTCGACCTCCGGAGGACTAAGAAGATTAAAGGTGTGTACCACCACACCTAGCTCACTCACTTTAAATGTATGAAAGAATATCATATTTCAAACCTGAAATAAAAACTTTGAGGAGACAAATATACTCATTACTGTTTTCATTTCATCTTCTTTCAAAGTATAAAGTTAAGGGGTTTTGGCTTGTTTTGAACTATCTCTGAGCAAGCCCTTCATTGTTCTTACTATACTTCTATCCCCGAGATTCTTTTGAAAACAAGTTTGCCCTCTGAGTCTCTAGTAAGTCCTCTATAATGGATCCACAGGCTATAAACTGCTTGGTTCTTCTCCTTCTACCAATGACCTTGAAATATAGCAACTTCTGATCTGCCTCCTCTAGCGCATGTGTTTTTCCAGCTTACAGCAACGTCCTATTTCTGGGGCCTCCTTGACATCAGCAAACCTTCAATAAGTGCACTACACTTGCTGGCCCTGTTCTTGGGGACAAGAAACAACAATAACCAGCCTACATGAAGCCATGACCCCTCAGTGATGCAACCGATCTCTAATCTCTGAAAACAGTAGTGTTCTACCAAGTACACTCACTGAAGGCCCTCCTACCTGAGAAGTCTTTTCTGAAGGCCTCAGAGAAAGGCGGACTTCACTCTAGGAACAGCATCATAAAGCAACAACTACCCCAAGATCCTGAGCTGCTGGCCCAAGCCTCTCCTGAGATGCCAGACACTGCATGACAGACAGCATGAGCCCTCTCCATAGGCCACATCTACATAACATGAGGGCCTTCCAACTGGTGACTGGTGAAGGAAAGGCAAGACCCTGTGCCTGTGCTCAGAAAACACAACACTTAAAATAAGGAGAAGGAAGGGAGGCAGCAAAGTCTCCCACAAAAGCTATAGTCTCAGAATGTTGTTGCCCCTGAGACTACTTTCTTATAGCAATTCCAATACTGCGCAGCAAGTACTTCTGACCAAAGCTCCCTCTAAAACCTCAGGCCTGCAAACAAGTGAGCCAGTAAATCAAACCTACAAAAACCATAGCCCTAACAATCAGTTACTTTGCTAATGTGCTACTGTGTTTATTATGCAAGAGAAAGATTTAAAATGACAGCTGTCATACCTGGATGATTTTAGGCAATACATCAACTCCATTTTTAGTGTTTTGTGTTGCAGTTAGATACTTTTTTTCCAAAAAGAAAGTTACAATCCATTTAATGAAAACAACACGAGCTGCCATGTATGGAATTTTTGTACTGTAAATTGTTTCATTATCTCGAGTTACAGTAACATATACTGGCTTTGGTCTCAAATGGGGAATTTCTGATAGAAAGAAAAAGAATATGCAATTAAGTTAGTGAATCTTAACATTACATAACTCCTATGAACTGTTCCAGTTAATAAACATATATATTTAGTTGTTTGGATAGCAATTAAAAGTGATAACATATAAATGTTTAAAAATAACATATTCTAGCAGGTCTGATTCTGATTTTGCCTTTCAATATAAATAAAAAGAGGTGGCCATTATTGCCTAGATACTGTAATAGTATATAGCCATACTAATTGCTCTTGTTAAGAATTTTTAAAGTTATTTGAGACTATAATAGTTACTATATCTTCATTTCTAGTATACCTATTTAATGTATTTTATGACTGAAACAAATGTAAAAGCATACATGAACTTTAACAAAAAATAACTAAAGCTGGACATGGTGGTATAAGTCTGTAATTGCTATACTCAGGAAGTCAGGACTTTTCATCTAAATGAACTCAGAAACTCACGTTTCATCTTCAAAGTCTCAGGTATCATCTTTTCAAAAGAGAGAGTCAGTCCTTAAGTTTCATCAAATATGTATACTGTATGGCCGATTTGAGACACAAATTGCTTTAAGTCCTACCTCATATCTTAACTACTTCTTATATTTGTTGTTATTTCTTTTTCATTACAGAATCTCTAAATATAGCCAAGGTTGGCTTCTAACTCACAATTCTGCTGCCTCAAGTTTCCAAGCCCTAGGACTGAAGTTATGGGCCACCATGACCAGTTTCAATATATAACTTTCAACCTAGCAACACCAGCAATGTATAGTGTTTTTATAATGAACACATATAACACAAAGTCAGAAATAAATTTTGGGGAAAAAAATGTATATAACAAAATACAGGTCCCAGGACCTCTACAGCTTTTCAAATGCACCAGGCTTCAGCTAGTCTCCCTTCTCATGTGTCTGTGTCTATTTCTGTTTGTGAGTGAGTGAGTGAGTGAGTGAGTGAGTGAGTGAGTGTGTGTGTGTGTGTGTGTGTGTGTGTGTGTGAGTGTGTGTGTGTGTGTGTGTGTGTGTGTGTGTGTTGAGTTAGTTGGACAAGTCCTGCAGGCAGAGTACAGTCCCTTGTGGCCTCTTCTCCTCCAAAGCTATTCTTAATTATCCATCTAATTAATTTCTGTCTTTATAGCAAGAAAATTTATAACCACTTTCACCACTTTAAGGGATGATTCTATCCTGTGAATCCTAATTTCCTATAAAAGGTAACTTTAGGGGCTAAGTTAAATGTTCTTTTCTGTTTCCCAGCATTCTGGGGGCTTCCAATCTGTAGACTGTCCCATCACAAAAGCATCTCCTCCATAAGCACCTGTCAGCATCCTGGTAGATAAAAGCCCCAGCATAAAGTGCATTCCTCCAGCAGCTGTGTGCCCTGGGCTGGCCTATCTAGCCATTGAGCAGGGTGTGGCATTACTAAAATTCACCACATATAAGACTGAGAAATGCAAAACATGACATTAAAAAGTAGTAAACATACAAAAATATCATAACACATTTTATTTTTACAGAAACCATGGCTCTCTTTATTTCTATGAGGCAAAGCCTCTTAGTGAGTTCACATAATTGAATCGTTGATTAGCTAACTTTAACTTCTCACAAGAGCATTACCATTCAATCTTAACGTAAAGTGACTATTCTGCTTTAGAACAGTCACAGGGATTACTATGGAAGCTACTGTACAGCTTCCCCATGGATGACACCCACACAGTAATCAGACAATACTTACCAAGTACAGGTTTGTAGATGTTGGTTAACTTAGTAAATGATGGAAATAAATGAGGAAGATAATACTTTCGAAACAATGTAAAAAGAAATTTAAAACCAGTATCTTGATTCTCCTTATTCTTCCACTCCAAGCTTGCAGCCTTTAGATAATATGTGGGAAAGAATATTCACATATTTATAGCTTAAATTAATATATACAAACATAAAATATTAGACTAAAATTCCTATTGTAAATTTGTAAATGACAATATTAGTAATAATGTAAAGAAACTGTATCTCAACAAAGGTCAAAAGACGATAAGAATTGCAGGTATTGTAAACCTGGCCAAGAACCCATTACCAGGTGTCAAAGGCCCCAGGGCAGATCCTACTAATTTGGCTAAAGGGGCACACTATCAAACTGCCTTCTAACTATGCTTGCTCTTTCCTACAGCTGAGCGCATCTCACAGTCCTCATTAGAGAAGGTTTTTCATGCAGTGGATGGTGGTTACATACAGACTCAAAACTGCTAACAGTGCAGAGAATAGTGGCGCAGATGCTCAGGCCTCCAGAACAACACCTGCACTGCCCCTTTCCCCATAGCTCAGGAACATCAGGGATGGGGGATAGAATATTCTAAATGTCAGAGGTCAGGAAGGACTATGACAAAGTAGTTGTGGCCTAGACATGCAGGCCTGTCACAGCAGCTGTGGATGCCTGCACAAGGTCAAGCCAGTCAACACTCTGAAATGGACAAAGGAGGAGCTTTTGGCAGGTGACAGCCGCTGGGTGGAGAGTCAATTTTCTTCAGTATAGATGGCCCTACACTCATGCACATCTGGGCAGCTCTAATTGGACACAGGAGGTTAAAGAGGAGGAGCTGGGTGAGGTGGCATACTCAGAAGGCAGATGAGATCAAGGCCAACCTGGTCAATAATAAGATCCAGGCCAGCCAGAGCTACACAGTAAGACCCTGACCCAAAAAAAAAAAAAAAAAAAGGAAGTTGGAAGGATGGTGGAGGAGGAGGGGGAGATTCAAAAAGAGGTATGAAAATGATGTAAATATACTGCATTTGTGTATGAAATCATATATATACGTATGTATGTATTTTTAAAGTAAAAAATACCTTAAATAATTCATGTGAAAAGTACTCACACCATGTCTTGCTGAAGTGGCCCAACAACAATGCATGCCCTGTATTTAATGAATCACTACACAAAATTGCCTCAGGAAAAGCAATACAGCCATACAGAAGGAAAAGAGGCAGCAACTCTCCATCCTATGAAAAGAAGCCCCTCAGTGAAACAGCTATGATTTTTCTCTGACCTGAATAACCATGTATTTCAACAGTATTTGAAGAAAAAAGCAGGTTTGGTCCTCAGCGATCTTCTCCCCTGATATGGCCGGCAGAAGTGGGGTGATTTCCTCTGGGTATATTTTTGCTGAAAGGTAGAAAATAATGAGAAGGTATTCACTACAGGTGAATTTTAAATAAGGTTTTAAAATGGGCTTTATTACAACACATCTATGCAGCCGCTGAAACTTCTCAGACTGAACCCCAAGCCAGTATATACAAGACTTAGGGCCCAGTATAGATGTCCACAGAGGCTTCTCTCTCTCTCTCTCTCTCTCTCTCTCTCTCTCTCTCTCTCTCTCTCTCTCTCTCTCTCAATTCTTTCCCATTCAAAGTCTGTCTTGGTGAGCCTAAAATCCAATGCAATGAAGTGTTACACTGTAAGTTCTCACTCACACAACACAAATAGTCCAATGAGGCCATTACTGTCCTTTCAGACATGCTACATGGAAAAACACAGCTGGCAATGTAAGATGAATGGCCTCTTAAAGCAATAGTGGTGAGAACAACAGACAGTGGTGTGGAAGGCAGGTTTCAGTTTCATCAGTGGCACAGAACACTCGTGGAAACTATATCTTCCCCTGCATTCCACTCCTGTTTCAGTCACTTCAGAAATTTTCTCATTATAATTTAACAGAAAATAGGCACCAGCTTTTTTGTTCTGGTTTGTTTGGTTGGTTAGTTGTTTAACTGGTTTTAGGACAGAGTCTCTCATATAGCTCAGGCTGGCCTCAAACTTATTAGGTAATCAGGCTGACCTTAAGACTCTGATACTCCTGCCTCCTCCTCCGCCCCCAAGTGCTTGGATCGCAGGTTTATGTCATCACTCCCCACACCCAGGTTTTTTATTCTTTTCTTTGTGGTACTGCGAGTTGAACCTATGGCTTTGATAATAATGTCTTTGGGAATTCTCTTTGAACCACAAGGAATAATTCCTCTTTGGGCTTCATTTCTATTCAAGAACATCAACACCAAGGAAAGCCCCAGGGTAAGTTCAAGAGCAATTCAGGGACTGGAGAAGTTAACAGCCCTGGTTCCTGCTCTCCCAGAGGACCAAGTTTGGCTCCCAGCGCCCATGTCATGTGGCTCACAATCTAACTCCAACCCCTGGGGGTCATCATCTTCTGGCTTCCTCATATACCCATCCACACGAGGCACACACTTACACACACGCATATACATTCACATAAATAAAAATTAAAATTAGAAGAGTCATTTCAGCATGCCGCACCTGCTAATACTGCTTACCATCAACTACACTAGGGCTAGGGTTGATGAGTGTCTCCAGTGTGCAGGGACCCCTGGATGACAAGACCGCTGGGAAACCAGGCACTAGGCAAGCGAAAATCAGCACCTGCTCTTCTGCACAGTTTGTCTGAAGTGCTTGAAGCCACAAAAGAAACAGTCTGATTCCTTCACATCTTATCTAAAAACAGAATTAAAAGCAAAAAAAAAAAATTAACAAAGATTTGTAGAAATGTTTTGTAATGTAGCATCAGTGTTAAGAAAAAAGAAAATGGAATGGAGAGAGAGAATGGGGGGGGGGATGAGAGTGTGAGAGTGAGTGTGTCAGGTGTGGAGGTAGAACACTTGTAATCCCAGCACTTGGAAGGCTGAAAAAGGAAAATCTCAACTTAGAGGCCAGCAGGGGGAAAAAAACAAAAAACAAAGGAGGAGGAGGAGGAGGAGGAGGAGGAGGAGGAGGAGGAGGAGGAGGAGGAGGAGGAGAAAAGAGAGAGAAGGGACAGAAAGGAAGGGAGGGAAAGAGGGGGAATCATTGAAGTACACAGGCTCTTCCCTCAGTGACAAGCAAGAATGCAATACAGCACAAAGGTTAAAAGCTTGGGTGCTGGAGTAGAGAATCTGGGTTCAAATTCATCCTCTACTATTTTCTGGCTGTGATACATGGAAAATCATTTGACTTCTCTATGTCTTAGTCTCCCCATCTGTGAAGCAGCAGGACTGAGTGAGCTAACATGCACATGAAGACACATAAAGGCACACAAAGCAGTGTCTGACTCCCACTGGACTATTAATAGTATTTCATTCTGTAAGGCTACATCTCCCCATCATCAATGCTCAACTGTCCATGGAGCAATGGCAGAGACACTCGTCCACATTTACACTATGTGAGAACAGAGCAGAATTTCAGTCATCTTAACATGCCGTTCTTTGGAGCTAAATGAGACTCAAAGACCTGGCTGGGTGACATGGAGCTGCTTTCTAGCTTCCTTGCCATGTGTCTGTACTCAGCTGCTTCCTGCACCGTCACCATGATCTGAATGGTGAGCAGCACCCTATAGAAAATGAACAAGCATGTCCCTTTCTTACTCTACACTCACTTCCATCTCTACCCTATTTTTAGAATTCAAAACCACACATTGCCCCTTTCTGTATTCCTAGATGATTAAAACAAAGTCAATAAAAGAAGATACATAGGTAAACGAGAATGAAAAATGTATTATCAGATGCAAATGAAACTCTCTGGAGGAGTTCCCCTGGCTTTTAATCACAACCATCCATAACTCAAGTCCCGGAGGATCCAACGCCCTCTTCTGCTCTCTGCTGGTACCAGGCACACATGTGATGCAGATACATACATGCAAGCCAAACACTCATACACATATAATAAAGTAAATAAATCTAAAGAAAATTTAGAGAAATATTCCATTATACTTTCATAAAAAGGATTACCTTAATAGAATTTCCAGTGTGTAAAAGCTTCTTTAAAGTTGAGCCTGGAAGTTTAAAACAACTGATTAGAAATAGAATATATACAAATAAATATTTAAAATATATAAGGGAATATTAAATATTTATATTTATTTTATTCTATTTTATTTATGTGTGTTTATGTGATTTATGTATAATTTATGTACATGTATGGGTGCACACTGTGGGTACAGTTATCCTCAGAGCCAGAAAGGGCACTGGATGAATTTCTGGAAATGGAGTTACAGCAAGTTGTAAGCCACCCAATGTGTGGGTTCTTGGAACCAAATCTGGGTCCTCTTCAAGAGCAGCAAGTATTAATACAAAATATGTTTAAAGATCAGCTTTAGAAAGGGGAAAAATGCATGCCTTTTTCACAATGTAAGACTGACCTTCAATGGCAAACAACATCACAGGAGAAAAGATATTTTTAAAGGCAGTAGTACTTTGATTATGAGGTGTTTTAAATTCTTTTTAAAAGAGTCGAAATGACTGACATTCCTACTACAGAGATACTTGTTCATTCATTTCATTGCTGCTCTATTCACAACAGCTAGGAAATGGAATCACCCTAGATATCCATCAACTGATACATGGATAATAAAAATTTGGTACACACACACACACACTGGAATGTTATTCAGTGTTAAAGAAAAAAAAATAAATTTGCAGGTAAATGAGTGGAACCAGAAAACAATTAGACTGATTGAGTCACCCAGGCCCAGAAAGACAGAAGTCTCATGAAACAAGAGACCCTAGAGTGCCCCAAACAACACAGGGTTCTGTTGTTCTCTGCCTTATGGCTCAAACCAGTAAAGTGAGCAATACTATATATTATCAGTAGATCCTATGAAAGGTCCTACATTGTGTCAAGGGCACAAAGAAAAGACCCCTGGGCTACTGATTTGCAAAGACCATAGCAAGTGGCCAGTGGAGAAAGAAACAGAACTTTCTGGCATTTCTAGACCCACCGTAAGTACATAGAACAGTGTGGTCCACTGAAGGAAGTAAAATTCATCAGAAATTCTTTTTAAATGGATCAAGGACCTACATGTGAGATATAACTATAAAATTACTAGAAGACAATAAATAGGCCCTGTGCGATGGCACACTTGGGGGACAAAAGCAAGTGGAGTTCAATTAGTTCCAGACCAGCCTGTATACACAGTGAGACGGGAGAGTTGAGGGAGAACACGTGAGCAAACACAGGAGAGCTTTATGACTTCGTATTAGTAACAATTTCCTATCCCATGACCATCTGAGGAGCTAGTGGCAACTGATAGCTGCTGAGGGAGGGAGAGTCAGTTTTCTTCAGAGGTAAGGCCTGGAGAGCCTACATACACATCCTCCAGGGTATGGTCCTACACCTATGTACTAACAGGAAGCAGTAAAAGGATTCAACAATACTTTTAAGAGGGGGGGGGAGGGAGGACACGTAGTTTGGAGGGAAAAGTGGTGGGACAGGTAAGGAAGAATTGAAGGAATGGAATGGGGAGTAGATGTAATTCAAATACATAATATGTATTCTATGAAGGTTAAATAAAATATCTTAAAGATTCCTAAATGACACTAAAAAGTATAACCCATAAAAATTGGTAAATTAAATGTCTTCAAGTTAAAAACATTATTCTTCAAAACAGTAAATTATAGAGAAAATATTTCCAAGGCATATATCTGATAAGACTTCTACCAAAATGATTGGACTCTCCAAAATCAAAAAATAAAACAATGTAACTTCTAAATGGTTAACCTTGAAAAATATACATGTTACTGAAGATACACAGAAATCACATGAAAAGTCCAAGACCATGAGTCAATGAGATAGTACAACCCACTAGGGGGGGGAGGGGTGTTAGTGCACGCCTTTAGTCCCAGCACTCAGGAGACAATGGCAAGTGGATCTCTATGGGTTTGAGGCCAGCCTGAGTGAGTTCCAGGACAGCAAGGGCTACACACAAAGAAACCCTGTTTCAGAAAAAGAGAGAGGAAGGGAAAGAAGAGGACAATTACCAACAAACTAAACAGTGACTACAATAACTGCTATTAACTGGACTGTGAGATTGCTTTGGACATAAAATGATATGGCCACTCTATAAAGAGTTTACCAGTTAAGTATACTCTACAAGATATAAAAAAGCTTATGTCCACATGAAGACCTGTACATAATGTACAGTAGTTTTATACATAATAGCCAAACATGAGAATCAACTGAATACTATCAGCAAGAGAAAGAACAACAGATGATGGCAAAGGCATACAATGGAAGACAGTTCTACTCAGAAATGAAAAGGAATCAACTATTAGTACACACCATACAGATGAGTTTCAAAATAATTATAGCGTAAAAGATGCTGTGCTAGCTAGTTGTATGTCAACTTGATACAAGCTATTGTCATCTGAAAGGAAGGAACTTACACTGAGAAATGCCTCCATAACCTCAGGCCATAGACAAGCCTATAGAGGATTTTTTTTAATTGGTGATTGGTGTGGAAGGGCCCAGTCCATTGTGAGTGTTAATACCTTGGGCTAGTGTGTTCTGGGATCTATAAGAAAGCAGGTTGAGCAAGCCATGAGGACCAAACCAGAAAGCATCAGCTCCTGCCTTCAGGTTCCTGCCCAGTTTGAGTTCCTGCCTTGGTTTCCCTCAGTAGATGGTATAAGTCTACTGAATCAGGATTATGTAAGTCAAAATGAACCCTTTTCCCCTCTTTTGGTCACAGTATTTCATGACAGCAATAGTAACCCTACCCAAGGTAGACAACAAACAAACAAAAAAGAACAATGCTATATGATTCTATCCAAACAAGACTCTAGAAAATGCAAAGGCAGACTAGTTTCTTTTGATTTGAAGAAAACCAACGTATCAATTTTTTTTTCTTTTATGGATTGTACTTTCAGTGTCATATCTAGTCATCTTGTGAAAATATATTAGTGGTTAGGGCTGGGGTAGGGAAGAAAGGAACAAAAGGATTACTAAGGAGAATGAGGACGTTCTGAGGGTGAGGCTGTAGTCAACACTATATATATATTGTTTATTCTATCCTCTCCCCCGATAAAGCTGTTTTCTAGAACAATAAAATAAAAATCAGAACAGTTGGCCTAGATGTAACTAGGTAAGAGATTGGAAGAATGGAGGCTTGGGATCAGACAGACGTCCATATGATAACAAAGGGCAGGAAGCCCCTTGGGGATGGAGAAGAGGAAAAAGAAGGATCAGGAGAGAACAAAGCCACAAGAGAGGAGATGAGACAATGTAGCACCAAGCTGGCACAGTCCAAGGAGAAGGGTGCCAGACCACTTCTGGAATTAGCACTAAATAAAGAAAGGCCATGACCTCATCTGTATGTTCCTGAGAGACACAGAAGGAGTGAGTCTCCAAGAAAAGCAAGGTTTCAATGACCAAGGAGGTGAAAGGCAGGCCAGGCTGTGGGGCTACTAGCAGCTCAGCCAAGAGAACTGGCTCCAAGCTCACTGGAACATTAGTTCCAGCCACTCCTTCATAAGCTGAGACATGAACTTGGACCTCTGGGTAGCCCCTAGTATAAACCCAGGGACAGTGCTCAAAAGTCAAAAATTATATTTCAGTTTATTTATACACTTGGTTTCTATATATAAAAACTTGTTGAATAAATTAGACTTAGTAATTAATGACATATATAAAATACATAATCAAATACTGCATGGTATTGAGTATTTTCACTGAGTTCTATCCCTGTAAACCAAAAGATCTGCTTATTTTTAGCACCTTTGCTCTAAAACATCTCTAAGTACAGCTTTTCAGCCACTAAACAAACAGGCACAGCTGCACTGGGAACCAGGTAGGAAACCTGCTGAGGACACACCAGGAGCAGTACAGCCTGCTCTGACATTAAACACACTGTTTTGCTGTCATCACCATTTCTGATACACTAGTCCCTGCCAGCTCTCAATTACTGTCAAGTGGCTGCTATAGCCACTGTAATTTATAAGCTTAAAGCTGACTGCATTCACTATCAGCAATAAAACTTTCCAAAGAGTTCAGTCCCAGGTTAGCATCACTTAGCAAGGCCTCTATAAACCTGGAATAATGGATCTATGTGTACTTCATATTGTAAAACACAGAGTTGAAATATGCTTACTATTTCACTGGTTTACAGCAAAAAGCTAGCCTTAAATTGCATTTGTTTATTTTTGTGTACATGTGTGTGTGTATAGGTTAGAGAACAAGTTTTCAGTTTTCTCTCCATGGATTCCAGGGGTTGAACTCAGATTATCTGGCGTGGTGGCAAATACCTTTACCAGCTGAGCATCTCACTGCCCCTCCAATAAAAAAATAAATTAAAAAGTAAAATCCAAAACAAGGACAAACTGCAAACTATTGCTTCCATTAAAGCTGTTTTAAGAGAAACAGAATGTCTCTGATTGCTACAGACAAAAGGACGCAAAAAACAGACACAGCCTGGTGGCAGCTGATGTTTCACACTGCCAGCGTCCGTCTGAGAGAATGTGGCTACACTGGAGAGCTGGGGGTGGAGGTTGCTTTCATTTAGGTTTTCTGTGTAGTGAGTTGTCAATTCTACCATGGGACAATAAACTGTACTGGGTTACATACCAGGTTCTAGTCCAATATCTGTATTGTATAGCAGTCTTCCACTGACAAAGATGCCAGACACTGACTGTGGAGAACCCAGGGTCAGCACTCTCCTGACACCTGGTTTTCACTACAGGTTGGGTTTCTAGTGTTAACTCAGTCAAGACCTCAAGTGACAAGTAGCTGTTTAACAAACTCAAACTAGAAAGGATGCCAGAGGCTTAAGACACACAAAGTCAGTGTATATAGTGACAAATTAACAGCCTCTTAACAACAATCCTAAGATCAAAAAGCTGTGAAAGGAACCCTTCTGTAGAGCAATAATGGCCACATTTGGGACACTGTGGGCCACATCAGGCTACTTGAGACTCCATTACTCCACAGTCAGTAAATATTCGCTCCAAGGCCAATACCTCACATTGTCAGGCTGCTGCCCAGCCCCTGGAGGGGCTACATGAACACTCACTCCCATGAATGTGCTCAGTTATTTGTATCCTACATCAGTACACACTGCCAATCTAAGCTTCAAAATAAAGGGCTAGAGAAAGGGCCTGACAGTGAAGAGTACTTACTGCTCTTGTGAATTTTGGTCTGTTCACAACCACTATAACTCCAGGTTCAGAAGATCTGACTCCTTCTGGCACTCATTTGCACATGCCATGAACATGTGTGTGTGTGTGTGTGTGTGTGTGTGTGTATGTGTGTATGCGCGCACGTGTACACACACACACACACACACACACACACACACCAAAAAATAAAATAAATCTTTACATTTAAAACAAGTCTGATCCCAAAGTAATCCTAGCCTAAAGACCAAGGTAAGAGAGATATGGACCTCTATTACATGTCTACTTGATTTGATTAATACAGCAAAAAAACCTTTAAAAACTCTATCTGCCTCAATCACTGGGTACATAAGCATCAATGATAAGAATGACTTTATATGCAAATGATCATACATCCACAATCTGACTACCCTATATAGACGGCTTTGCATGTCCCAAATAAATAAGGCCACGGGGACTTTAACGACTCAGAAGATTAGAAGTTTGCAATCCCAGCTCAGGAAGTCAGAAGCCCCCGGTCATTCTCGATTACATGTTACCAAACTGGGTAAAGTGCAAATCATATCAGCAATTTTAACTCATTTTCATGACATTAGACAACATTAAAGAATACTGTATACTGCAAATATGATTTGTTAAGTTTCACAACACAATATAAATTAATCTTCAGAGTTCTAGGATGTTTATTCACACTGAGGTGAGCCCACTAATCTTTAGACAGTCTGAAGTGCTATTTGAAGAAAATGAGTATGGGTTTCAGATAAATGCTTTAAGCCAAATTAGCAATGATTCTACTGAACAGCCAAGGATGCTGCAGACTCACTTCTCATTCCCACACCACGGAACCTCACAAATCCCCAGGGCGCCTCTTTAGCTGACACTCTGCGTTTTTAAAATGTTTGCCTTTTTGTCCTATTGACAGTGTCATTTGCCTTACAGAAGCTTTGCAATTTCATGAGGTCCTATTTGTCGATTCTTGATCTTAGAGCATAAGCCCCTGGTGTTCTGTTCAGGAACTTTCCCCCCATACCTAGGTGTTCGAGGATTTTCCCCACTTTCTCTTCTATTAGATTCAGTGTAACTGGTTTTATGTGGAGGTCCTTGATCCACTTGGACTTGAGCTTTGTACAGGGAGATAGGAATGGATCAATTTGCACTCTTCTGCATGTAGACTGCCAGTTGAACCAGCACCATTTGTTGAAAATGCTGTCTTTTTTCCACTGAGTGGTTTTAGCTCCTTTGTCGAAATTCAAGTGACCATATGTGTGTGGGTTCATTTCTGGGTCCTCAATTCTATTCCATTGATCTACCTGCCTGTCACTGTACCAATACCATGCAGTTTTTATCACTACTGCTCTGTAGTACAGCTTGAGGTCAGGGATGCTGATTCCCCCAGAGGTTCTTTTGTTGTTAAGGATAGCTTTTGCTATCCTGGGTTTTTTGTTGTT
>CM052701.1:30130774-30220715 GCA_028551405.1 Uromys caudimaculatus | reverse complement strand
TTTGGTTTTCTGGAGTCTAACTTCTTGAGTTCTTTGTAAATATTGGATATTAGCCCTCTATCAGACATAGGATTGGTTAAGATCTTTTCCCAATCTGTTGGTTGCCGTTTGGTCCTATTGACAGTGTCCTTTGCCTTACAGAAACTTCCCGCCTGTCTTCTATAAAAGCTGAGAAATGAAGGCGAAGAGATGGCTCAGCAGCTAAGAATACATACTGCTCTTGCAGAAGACCTGAGTTCAGTTCTTAGTGCCCACATCTAGTAAAACTTCCAGAAGATCTGATGGGCTCTTCTGTCTTCCACAGGTACTACAGTCTCATGCATGAACCCACACAGGCTCATATACACATGTGCACACACATATACACACATAATAAAAACTAAAATCTTTAAAAACTGAGATGTACAGGGAATGTAGCTCAGAGGTCAACGCCCTACATATGACCACCACCAACACAAAACAAACAAACCTCGAAAGACATAATCTATTTCAGAAGGAAAGGATTAAACAGAATGGCCCTTGTAAAAACAGATTCTGGTCAAAGTAAGATGGCACTAATTCGTATTCTAAGATCCTACATCTCTATTAGAAACATCCGACAATGATAGACAAATGTTTCTAAAAGAATAAAAATCTAGTTATAACCACAGTAACAATAAAACAAATTTTAAAACAGAAGGATGATGAGCACCTCCCATGAACCAAGAGGAGCAGACATCCTAGGTGATACTACAAGTAGAGGTAGCCAGGTCATCTTCCAACAGTCCATGTGCTCCCATCAGAGGTAAAGACATATTTCATCTCTGTACAACCCCCACAACCTGGAACTTAGGACCTGAGCTGCCAACCTCACTCGCCCATCACTTACTCACCAGAACACTGTACTGTCTGGCAGTCTGCTACACTGTAAAACTACGGTTCCCACTTCCAAAGCTGCCCTAGCACTCTGTCCCTTACCAAGGTAAGATGTAGCTCTCTTTATTACAGAGTCTTCCCCCATGCCTCTGTAACTCTCTCTCTCTCTTACTTATCCACTTTCTTCCAATCCAGTTCTTATTTATAGAATATCCTTGAGCAGGGTCGCTTCTGTAATTTAGCATCTTAATAACTCTACCTCTTCTAAAGGAAGCCTTTCTCAATTATTTACACATTGATGAGTATTCACCTCAGAACCCTCATAAAGCACTTCTAATGTAAAAAGCAGCAATGAAGTTGCTTAGTGCCCAGAATGAACCATACAAATTACAACCTAACTTGTAAAGCTAGAGCTGAGCATAGAACATAAACAAAAGAAATGCAAGTTCATCATTCACTCATATTTACTATGTAAAATGAAAGTTTTATGAAGCTTTGAAAAACATATATTTGTTCTTCTATAGAGGCAACTAACTCTCTGTAAATAGTAATGTATCACTAATAGCTCCCTCCCTTGTGCAGAGTTTCTGGATAGGAAGGAAGGCATCAGACTTCCCATGTGAGAGAGTGAGGACTCAGGCTTCTGAAGGCTTCCCACCTTTGGGACAACTAGTTCCAAGAGAAGCAACAACAAACATGACTCTTAAAGCACTGCATGGTTTTGAGGACTCAGAGAAACTAATAGAGACAAAAAAAAAAAAAAAAAAAAAAAAAAAGTTAATAAAAAGACAGAAGCAAAAAGCGGAAAGAACATGGGGGTAGAAGAATGATCTGTGACCTTCAAGCAAAGAAGAATGCCAGCACCAGAATGGACAGCCATCTGGCCCCTCCAGCCCCTGAGCTCTACCCTCAGGAAGCTGTGGGTATTCATCCTGAGACCCCATTAGGATTCCTCAAAGGAAGACAAAGTAGTTCTAAATGAAACCACTCCCAAAGTCCTGTCCATAGCTGAAACAAATCCACCTAAAAAACAAAGACTTAACAAAAATTTAATCTGTGTGATTCATATTGATCTCACTACATATGCAAGAAAAGACGCCACTGTGTTGGAAAAGATTTAAACTACTAAAGACTTCACATATTAGAATTACCAGAAACAGAATACAAAACACCCAGCATGAAGGAGGGGAAATAAACACAAAATCCACTTCTAACCAAGAAGCTATCTGCAATTGATAGCTGCAAGAAAGAAAAAAAAAAAATCAGTTTTCTTCAATCAACCACATCCCAGGACAGGCTTGACACTCAGGAGTAGCAGACCAATACAAAACAGACTCCATGACTGTTGGGATTCTGTGGTTCTTTGGGGTGGAGGTGGGGGTGCCTTTTTTTTTTTTTTTTTAAGAAAAAGAAAGAGCATAAAGTTAAATAGGTAGGGAGAGGGAAGGATCTGGAAGGAGTTAGGGGAAGAGAAAGAACGGAATCAAAATTATTATATAAAAACTTCTAAGAAACTATTTAAATATATAAAAATTAAATCATTACCTAAAACCATAAAAAATATTTAAGTCCTTAAATGCAAGCAAAGTGTTAGTCCCTGCAAAATCTAGAACTAGAAGACACAAGAGTCATCAGCCGATCTATACAGAGAGAAAAATAAACTTGAAAATTAAAAAACCCATCTGCTATTTTATTTTTTAAATAATCTGATCAAACTAGAGATGAAAACAAATTTATGTAATCTGACAGAGTGGCCACTAAAAATTATAGAATATATTATTCTTATTGGTGAAACATGAACATGAGCAAAACTCTTTTGGGGACAAAAATATAATGATTACTTTAATCATTTCTATTTGCAAATGTAATATAAGACTGTGTTACTGCAAAGGTTGGCCAACATCCACAGACAACCAAAAAAACCCAGAAATCCCCTATAGACCAAATGTGGGAACTGGCTGAGTCATGCCTACCCACTGACTCCAGCAGTGCGAATGGATAAATCCAAGCTAAATTTTACACTGTGGAATAATGCACTAGAAATAAGGCTAATGCCGGGCAGTGGTGGCGCACGCCTTTAATCCCAGCACTTGGGAGGCAGAGGCAGGAGGATTTCTGAGTTCGAGGCCAGTCTGGTCTACAGAGTGAGTTCCAGGACAGCCAGGGCTATACAGAGAAACCCTGTCTCGAAAAACCAAAAAAAAAAAGAAATAAGGCTAAGAACATGAGACAAGTCAGAGGTGACTGTGTGCCATGAGGACACTTCTGCTACACCCAAAACCACACTACACAACAAATTACTCAAGAGTACATGTGACAGTGTGTGTGTGTGTGTGTGTGTGTGTTGAGTATAAGAACACACTGACCTCAACATATATGCAGAGGTCAGAGGGCAACCCCTCAGGTGTCTTCTACCTGGATTAAGATAGGGTCTTTCCTGTTAACTGCTGGCCTGAGAGCTCCTGGCAATTCTCCCACCTCACCCTCCAGTCTCCTAGGAGGGTTATGCTGAGATTTTAGGCACTTGCTTCACAGTATCTGACTTTTCAAGTGGGTTCTTGGGAACCCCAACTCAGATTGTCAGACTTGTGTGGCAAGTGCTCTACCCACTGAACCATCACCCCCAGCCAGGTAATACATTTCCCCCCTCAAGACAGGGTCTCTCTGTAGCTCTGGCTATCCTGCAACTCACTATGAAGACCAGGCTGGCCTTGAATTCAGAAATCCACCTGCCTCTGCCTCCCGAGTGCGAAGATTAAAGGTGTGCATCATTACAACGAGCTTAGTTACTACTCCTTTAAAAGGAGAAAGCAGCAGCTTGGACTGAGTGTCTCCAGAGGTAAGAAAGAGCTTATCAAGGAGGAATACCTCCTGTCAGAAGTAGCTTCTAGTCTTCAAAATGGGGGAGGGGGCTGTCAGGATCACGGGCTTTTTATCAGGTTTTGTAATGTTAAAATGTTAGATTCTTTGGTAAATTTATACCTTGTTACAGAAATAAATGAAATTAGTGAAGCATATAATAGTTAACAGATTTAAGCAATGGACTCATTAATTAATGTTTCCGGTAAAAATAACTTCTTTGCATCGGCTTGAATCACTGGAGGGTAACCATAGGAAAAATAATGAGTACGACAAAATAATGGATGATATGGGCCAGGAAGAGATGCCCTCCCTGACCCCTTGCCCTAGCCACCTGTGGTGGTGGTGGTGGTGGTAGGGAGATGTCCCCAGGGTCATGAAATAGGGAGAGCTAGTCCTGCCCCTCACCAGCTGCAGAACTGGGGAAAGCGGGCCCTGTATCTCACCTAGGCAACAAAGTAGAGCTGGCCCTGGTTGCAGAGACTGCAGGTGAGCCAGCCAGGAGGGTGTAAGAGCTAGAGAGCTGGCTCTGCTCCTTGCCAGCTGTGGCAGAGCAGTGCTGAGGCGCTCACCTGGCAGTGTAGGTGCTGGAGAGCTGGCAAGATGTCTAGCTCAGATACCTCCCTGGCCCACATCCAGGGCTTTGAGCTGGCCCGCCCCAACATCTACCATGTCATAACACGCCCCAGCTCCTCACAATCACCCACAGTTTCCTTTCCTAGCCTTCCCTCCAGCCAGGTCTGCGCATTTGGCCTTTCCTTATAGTCATACATTTTTCTTCCTTGGGTTGTGGAGACAGCTTATCTAGAAAAGTCCTTTTCCAAGCACTCGTGGTGGTGCCTGTGTGTGATCCCAGTGCTGAGAAGGCAAAGACAAGAGGACTCCTGGAGCTTTCTAGCCAGCCAGCACAGTCTAATCAGGGAACTCTAGATCCTGGTGAGAGACCCTGGCTCAAAACAGAAAGAAACAAACAAACAAAAACAAAAAACAAAAGCCAGAGTGATTACTGAAGACCACCCCAGGCTAATATCTGGTCTTCACAGATATGTGTACACACACACACACACACACACACACACACACACACACACACACACACACACACACACGGAGTTTATCTTCGTATAGCAAGCTATGCACACACCACTTCAAGCTATGTATAAATGTCGCTTTTATTGCCTCAGATGAAGTGATGAGATGAGAGCTGTTCCCAAGCTGTTTGAACACAGCTTGGGCTGAGTCCAGAGCATTTCCCTGTTCTATCTATCTCCAGCCCTAGCTTCTAGCCTTTATGCAATCTAATCTTCCAAGCTGACTGATTCAATCTGGTTTAGCTTCTGACTGAATTGTTCTGCCTGGCCTCATACTAACCTTGGTTATATATTCTAATCTAGCTCCTTCTCATTCTCTGGCTCATTTTGTCTTCACCGGTGTTTAGCTTGTTCTCTCTGCAACCTATCTCTGTCACTGTTCCAGTAAAACCACCATACACGCACGGTATCCCCCACTACTCCCCGCATCTTTCTCGTGTTCCCTCCCTCCGTTCCCCCTCCATACCCCCTCTGCCCCTCCCTCCGTCCGACCCTCCACACACACACCGGCTCTCAGATGCTCTTTAGTAGCCTCTCTTTCCTGCCCTGTTCTCCTGTGAGTTGGGTATATCCTATCTCTAACTCATTCTATCAAATCATTCTATGACTCATCATTTTGCCCCTCAGTTAGATGTCACTTTCAAACATGACTGCTTCCTTCTACAAACTAACTTTCCTTCATTGTTAGGGATTAAAGTTGTGTACTGAAGGCACGTCTATTTTTCAGTCAAAGGATACTGTAATCCAGAGTGTGTCTGCATTCTGGCAGGATTATATAAACCTAGAAGGTTTTGGGATGTGATTCTTTGCCAGAGCAGCCATAAGAATTTAGAATCCAGGGGCCAGCTAGGTGGTTCAGCCTAAAAAGGTGCTTACGTTTGCTCCCCAGAACCCACTTGGTGAAAGGATAGGACAAAGTCCCAAAAGATGTCTTCTGACCTACACTATGCACTGTGAAAATGCACATGTGCACACACACACCAACTTGATAAAGTGTTTCTCTTAATTTATAAGTTATTGATTTATAAGCCAGGCACAGTGGCATACACCTTTAATCTTAGCAATTAGGAGGTAGAGGTAGGTGGATCTCTGTGAGTTTGAGGCCAGCCTAGTCTACATAAAGAGTTTCAGGACATCCAGGACTATATAGAGAGAGACCCTGTCTCAAAAAAATGAGACAGAGTGGCAGAGGAGAGCCTTGCCAGACATCAGGGGGAAGAGAGACCCTTGGGCCTGAGGGTGTTAGATGCCCCAGAGTAGGGGAATACTCGGGAGGGAAGACAGGAGTGAGTGGGTGAGTGGGTGGGTGGGTGGGTGGGTGGGCACCCTCATAGAGGCAGGGGGAGGGGGGATGGGATAGGGGGTTTCCGAAGGAGAGCCCTGGAAAGGGGGAAACATTTGGAATGTAAATAAAGTAAAAATCAAAAAAAAATTCTACATATATAATGTATATCATATATATAAATACAAACATGTATTCTGTATAATTTTAAGTAAATATAAAATAATAAAAAAATTTCTTTCTCTTACAAAAAAAATGAGACAGAAAAAAACCTTGTAATTCAGCTTTGAGTCTTGTTCTTCTGGTTTCCATAATCTGGTTTGCCTAATCCATTTAAGCAAGAATTTTATACTTAACACACCAGAAGCACTGTCAGAAGCTGGATGTGGTGGCGCATCTCTTCTAGTTCAAGGCCAGCCTGTTGTACATGAAGCTCTAGGACAGCTAGGACTACATGAAGAGACCCTCAAAAACAAAAACAAAAAAAAACCAAAAAGCTGCCAAGAGGCTGGCAAAATAGTTCAGCAGGTAAAGGCCCCTGCTATCAAGCCTGACAACCTGAGCTCAATCACACGGTGAAAGAGAATGTACTGTCACAGATTGTCACCTCACCCTCACATGCTTGCTGTGGGGAATGCCTGCAGCACACGTTTGCACATGTACACAAATAAAATCTAACTTAATTTTAAAAAACACAGCCAAAAAATCATTCCAACTTTAAAGAGTACCTACATACACAGATGTAGATATGCCAAAATTATAACCCCACCACTAGTCAAAAATAACCTATTAAGGGGATGGAGAGTCTCCATGGTTAAGAGCTGCACTGGCCACTCTTACAGAGAAGCTACGTATAATCCCAGCACACACATGGCAGCTAACAACCATCTATAATTCCAGTCCTAGGGGATTTGACTCCCTTTTCTAGCCTCCAAGGGTACTATATATACGCCGTGCGCAGACACACATGCATGCAACATACCCCCATCTATATGCATAAAATAAATAATTTTTAAAATATTACATATATATGTGGGAAAACGTCAGATTCACATGTCAGTAAGTCAAGTCACCTGAAGTTTGGGGATAGAGAACATTTATGCAAGATTCACATGAAAGTTCATATGGAAAGGAAAACAGCAAAAGCTATTACTATTTAAAATTTGTTTACTCTTCCAACTAGTACCTTTACATTTAGGTATTCATACAAGGGAAACTTCTTTTTTTAAAAGAAAAATCACATGAACATTCTTAACAGTGCTGAGGTAAAACATGGGTAGAAGGCAGGAAAGAGGGCAGGGTCCAGCCTTGCACAGACATTACTATTTGTCTTCAGGTAAAATTAAGGATCAACTAAGGTTTCTATTTCTAACAAGGATTTTAAGAACTATAATAATAATAACAATAATAATAACCAAAACTTACTTCAAAAAGAAAGAGGATGGAGTCCAGCTCCTCCCTTTGTGACTTATTATTCCCTGGAAATTAAGAAAAAGAAATTAGTCAACATGTTAGCACTTAAGTTTTAGAACGTCACACATGACGCTGAAAAGCATCTTAAAAGCTGAAGGCAAGCCTGGGGAACAACTGTGGGGGAGGGGCACTGCTAGGAACGCAGAGACACTGAAATGGCACATCAAGTCCGTGTCACCTGCAGCCACCCCGGACTCTCTTATTCTAGTACTTCATATGGAACTTCCATGGTTTCTAATTTTGTTTTTTTTTTTTTTTACTTATTCACTTTACATCCCACTCACTGCCCCCCTTCCTGTCAGCCCTTCCCACAAACCTTCTCCCCTCCCTCCTCTAATTGGTTTCTTAACTAGGTACTAAGTGGTTCAAATTACAGTAAAATGAACAGGAAAAACAATGATATTAACAACCAAAGAACATGGACATTTATAGAGAAGAGTCTATCCCCTCCATTGTACAAATTCACATTGCACTTTTTCTTTTTTTGAGACAGCAACTCATTGTAGCCCAGGCTGGCCTCCAACTTGCTATATAGGTAAGGATGACCTTGAAGTTTTGATTCTCCTGCCTCCCAAGTACTGGGATTATAAAAGGTGTGCCACCATACTGGGTTTTACATGGTGCTAGAATTAAACCTAGTATTTCCTGCATGCTAGGCAAGCACTCTACCAACTGAGCTACATCCACAGCCCCACAATACCCCTTTGATAATATTAATTAATAATAATATAAAAACTGCACCAGCTACCTCCAGTAGTAATTACCATTTATTGTCCATGCTATGTCCCAGACATTGTGTTTAGCTGCACCTAACTTAAGAATCATCAGAGAGTAAACAGTTTTGGCTGTTCAGCTCTCTCTTGCAACTATCAGACTCTGTTGTCACAGGCTGTATGTAAATGAGTGGATTTGAGTGAATCCAATGAAGCTAGTGTAGCAGGGTGCACCACAACTATAACACAGGTAGTGGGAAGGGGAGACTCATCAGGAGTTCAAGGTCAGCCTAGGCTTCATAGCAAGAACCTCTCTCAACAACAAGTACAATAACAAAAGTCAAGAGAGCAATCAGTTCCAGGCTCCTGACTGAACTGAAACCTTATAGCTCTAAGAAGTTGCCATCATTCATTCATTTTCAAAGACTGTTTTTCAGGAATTCTGTTGGGCCCTAAGGACAAAGGAATGAACCAAACAAGCAAAAATCCCTGCCCTGGGGAAGATTATATTTTGACAAGAGGAGGCAAACTATAAATAAGCTAGAAAATCCATGAGCAAAGGCAAATGAGGAATATTAAAATCCAATATGCAATTTGATTAGGGAAGGCAGAAAATACTTCCCTCAGAAAATGACTAGACAACTTTCACAAAGTGAAAGAGCCTTTACAACAGGCAAAGAAGCAAGCCATACAGAAATTTGAGGGAGTCACCCCCCTAGGAAGGGAGTGTGGACCAGACCAAGTTCCTGTGGCTGAGCAAGCTTGACAGGGTCAGGAAGGCCCAGGAGGCAACAGCAAAGATGGGGACATTGGAGCAGATAAGCTTAGAGAGTAGGTGTGGCAAAGGAGGCAGATGAGAGGCAGGATAAGTCACTACAGTGGCTTTGAGGATGAAAAGCCATTGCATGGCTAGAGCCAGTAAGCATAGGTCATGGCTTCAGTTACTCCTTTGAAAAGAAACTTGGAGACTGAAGAAAGCAAAGAATTGAAGCGAGAGACCTTCTCTGCAGCTAGGGCCAGGCTAGACGAGGATAATAGAAGCTTTGGTGCTATTAGTGTAAGTGAGGAGACAGGCCAACGATACATTCTGAAGAAAGAACCAGATTCTCCAAGGTTTTGTCCTGAATAACTGGAAACCTGAAGTTACCATAAAATGATTTCATTATTTGTACTAAACATTTTTCTATCATTTGGGGTACACTTTTTTTTTTTTTTTTTGTACTCCAATTCAATACAGATTGCACCAAAAGGAAGAACTTCCCAAAAATCTCACCCTACTCCTATTGGCTCATAACTGAATCTTTATGAGAGCTTCCATAAGGGGGCAGAGTCCTCTTCCTCCCACAGAGATGTCTCTTTCTGTATCCCTTGAATCTGGATGGCCTCTCGACAGTTTTTGACCAATGTGACTCTAGCAAACTTGAGGCATTTTTGCTGACGCCATCGTGTAAAGGAATCCAGTCTGGCCTGCTATCTGGAGGATGAGTATCCACATGGAGAACTAAGGCATCTGGCCAACTGTAAGACGATGAGTGAAGTCACTCAACCCATCTGACCAAAGAGCTCAGGCTAGGCTAACCAGAAGAACGTCGCAGCAAATCCAGAGAACCAGAGCTGAATGGTGGTTATCTCAAGGCATTTAATTTGAGAGTGTTTTTATATAGCACAGCCTAACTGATACAGCCTTAAAATGCCACAATTTTCTAAAAGAATGGATATAAGAAAGGTGAAAAATGAGGATAGAGGAAAGAAGGGAAAATGGGGTAGGACAAAACAATTTGGAAAAGGTAGCTTTGTGGAGATGTGATATTTTTTTTCATTGATTTTTTGGGGTTTTTTTGTTGGTTTTGGGGTGTGTGTGTGTGTGTGTGTGTGTGTGTGTGTGTGTGTGTTGAGACAAGGTCTCACTATGTAGCCTTGGCAGACCTCAATCTATGTAGACCTAGCTGGCCTTAAATTCAGAGACGCTCCCTCCTATTCCTGCCTCCTGAGTGCTAGAATTAAGGCTTAAACTGCCACACTCAGCTCATTGATATTTTAATTGTGCAAAACATGACTCCTTTCTCCTCCACATACCTGTAAAACAAAGTAGAGTAGAGGAAACTACCAAAGTAAATACAGATCATTTCATATTTGTACTATCTACCCTTTGAGCCAAAATAAGTTTTCTTAAGTTCAAGATTTATACCTTACAAACTGAGATAGAAATTGAGAAACACCTTTAAAAAAAAAATGCTGGCATCCCAGGCACAGGGCACTATACAGTCTAATGTATAATAGAGCCCCAAGCTCTTGGTAAGACCCTGAACCATCTGCTGCATACCAATCCCTTCCCCTTCACACACAGGGCACACTTCTGTTTGATCACAGCAATTGGGCCACTGCAGGAAGCCCTTCAGTTTTTCCTTCTTATCCCAAAAGGTGTCTATATTCTCAAACAAAAAAAGCCACTCTGCTCTTGCCTGTGTCTCTCTACTGTTTACTTGACTCTCTCAACCCCTTCTCCAACACCCATACTATCTGTTACTTCCCCATCTGGCTGTCCCTCTCCTCGGGCTGAAGGTGGCTGTCCCTCTCCTGGGGCTTTTAGTGCGGCCTTTAGCAACTCTCCCATGACCAGCTTAAGACAGGCTCTCTGTCTTACATCATAGCTCCAAGAGTGCCTTCCCAGGTTCTACACCCCACTGCTCCGTGTCCACCTGTCAAGCGTCTGACAGCTCCTCACCAAGACCTGTCCTCAGGTCAGATGTGAGCTCTCAATTCCTAATCCCACTGCCATCTCCTCTTTCTGCATCATCAGGCTTTCTGGTCTTATATACCTTGATGAACTCTCTCCCCTGGGCTTCTGCGACAACATGATTTCCTAACACCTTTCTGCTAATGTATCTCCTAACCTTTATTTGTTGACTCCCCTTTCCTTGATATACTTTCGTCCTTGGCACAACAGCAAGCTTCTACCCACTTCTCCCAAGCTTAGCTCACCTGCATTTCTGCTGCCCAGCCAACACTTACTCCTGAGTGTCCCACAGTACCTCAAATGCAGACTGGTCAGAACTGCCTTCATCCTCTTACCTCCAAAATACCTTTCTCCTCAAAGGTTCCTGCAGCTACAATGATACCACCTCATAAGCCAATCTGGGAGCCTGAAGGGTTCTTTGACTTTTCTCTCTCCTCTGTACTCAGTCTCACAGACCTCATCCCTTCCCTTAACCACCGCCATGCTCTGTCAGTCCTCTCAGTTCTCCAGCAGAGTAGCAGCTCTCACATGAGTGACATCATCAGCTCTCCACCCCCAACTCACCTAAGCACTCACCACTTAACTGGACACTTGTCTCAGGCAAATGTTTTTAAGGCTCTAACTAAAAAGGAAGTCCCAACTCATTAGCCTGGAAGTCAGGGCTCCTGGCAAGCATGATTGGATTTCCTACACACATCTCATTCATATACCTTATGTCGCAAGAAAAAGATACACACGGCCCAAACATGCCCTAAGGGCACTTAACTGCCTTTGCTCAAGCTCTGTCCTCTATCTGCAATGCTGTTCTCCACTTCAAATCCTACTTTCAGCCCCATCCACCACCTAGGACCTGCAGTTCCTCACCTGTGACTAATACTGATCAATCATGCCTACATAATGAAGCATCCATTAAACCCCAAAGAATCTGGCTAAGGGAGGTCCCAGATGGTGAAAATGAAGGTATCACATATATGAAGAATGGTGTTCCCCAACTCCATGGCAAGGACGTTTTTGTGTTCAGGGCTTTCCAAACCTCATACACAGCTCTTTATCTGTCTGTTCATAGGCACCCATTAAAACCTGTATTATTTATGTGTAATGCAGTAAATTAACACAAATTTTCTAATAAATATAAATAAGTAAGTAAGTAAGATTGTTTTCCTACATTCTGCTAGCCTCTCGAGCAAATTAACCAACCCTGAGAAGAGTAGATTCTTGAACATAGGCACTCTGTCACTGCACAGGCAGCAACCCAGAACCTGCCAGTGGCGCTAAAGGGGGGTAGCCTTGTGGCACTCGGCCCTTAGCAGGATCTGAAACTATCTCCCAGCAGCCTGGCAAGACTGCATGGAGTTAATGGGCATGCTGGTGTTTGCTGGCGAGAGATATCTGCAGCAGAATGCTGTGCTGAGTTGGTGAGAGAGTCTGGGAGGGACACTCTCCTTTGTTTTTCCTATTTCCCAAACAGGTGACATGAAGTGGAAAAGCAAAGATAGTGATGGCAGCTTCCCCACACTGCGAGCAACCTCTGTGCTGAAATCCTAGTGTATCTGTTACCCTGCATCTTGCTGACAGGAAGGGGGAGGGGGCAGGAGTGGGGGTGCACACCAACACAGATAGACCAAGTAATGCTCAAGGAGAAACAGCACAAAGGGTGAGGATAGTTCAGCTTCGAAGCTACACAATTCCCTCACCAAACTCCCCCAGCTGCGTTGTTTTCAAGGATTATTTTACACGCGGGCACAAGTGTGTGAACACACACAGAGGAAACGCATGGACAGTTCAGGAAATCTCTGAGGACAGGAGGTATGAACAAAGGAGACACTTGATTCTCATCTCAACTCATATCCCCTATAATGGAATTTGATTTTGCCCTTGGTGTTGTTCTGTCCTTTTGGGCGTTTGTAGTACCATCTCACTATGTAGGCCAGGCTGCCCTTGACCTCATGCTTTTCTTGCCTCTGCCTCCGGAGTTCTGGGATTATAGCTTGTGCCACCAAGCACAGTTTAAATATGGATTTAAAAAAAAAGTGCCCATGCATTATCTTCTTCTCCTGCTCTTTAAATGAATTATCCCTTTGGAATCCATGCCTTCTGTGGGTTCCTTCTATTTTCCCTTTAGACATCTGCTGCTCAATTTACACCTGTGTAAGGGAAGACTCAAGGGAAACAGAGATGCCAACCAGTCCACCAGAGGATGTCTCAAAGCCTGGGAAGAAAGAAAACGTAAAAATGCAGAACTTGTGGCTCATGACAACATAACTTCTGAAATTTCCTGAGTGCTCAAAAAAGTTGTAGAAATGCTTACCTTTTAACTTCAAACTATTTTCCAGTGTTATAAAATTTTCATAGAAGATGAAATATATCTGAGAATAATTGGTCTCAAAAAACTGCTTAAGATCACTTGCATCCACGTTATCTGAAAAGAGAAGTTTGCATTCACAACATTACTAGGATTCACAAACATTTTCAGAAAATAAAGTTAGTTTTACTCCCTCATGAGACAAAACAGTGTCCTCATTTGGCTATTCACCTAGGAGAGTTCTGACCTGCACTGTGGGCACCACTCACACACGAATGTCCAGGAAACTTTAAGGCCCACCCAAGAAAGCCAGACCTGATGAGGGAACAACCCTCACAGACCAGCTAAAAGTTTGGAGGAAGTGGATGGGTCTGGGGAGTTCTTTGGGGAGGAGACATGGAGGCCCCTAGAAGAAGAGCTTTGACAGGGTCTCAAGGAGGGACCGTTCTGTTTGTGAAAAGCCACTTGTGGAGGTCTTACAGAGATCAGACTCTCCTTCTCCGCCACCACAGTGCTGTCCGGGTGACCTAGTATGCATTCCCAACACATCCCTGCAGCCACATGTACCCTTCTCCCACTCACCTAGGTGCCCTGCCCTCACTCCACCTCAATACTGTGGATCAGAATTCTGCTATGACCAGGAACTACATGCCAGAGAGGCGGGTGGTACAGTTACTATTCCCACTGCGGTTCCTTCTTCCCAAGGGCCTGATCAGCCCAGGCAAAAAAAAAAAAAAAAAAAAAAGCCCTCATCAGAGCAGCTGTCCAGTTTCAGCAAGCCTTTGCCCATTCCTCTAAGCCACTGAAGATGCTTATGCCATTTGCAAGGTCCTGACCATTGGAGTCAATGTTTTAGAATTATATATCTAAGGGAAATTAGAAACATTCTCAAAATTCTAAATATTACTCAAGAGAAGAACCTGATGCTGCCATCCAATCTGTAGCAGGACAGCTAGCGCTCCCTGTGTCTGCAGCCCTAACTAATACTGTAAGTCCACGTGGCATGCTCACTGCAATGTTCAAGTCCATACAACTAACAGTAACAGTCAGCATGGAGCTACAGAACTGACTTCCTTTAGTTACCCTATAAAGCCCCTTAGTGTAAAAATTATTACACGTTCTTTAAAATAATGCACACAAGATGTTTATTAAACTCACATGATCTGTCAATTTCATATTATTTTTACAGCTCAAAAATAAAACATCACCGAACAGTAGAGATTCCTAGTAGCTGAAAATGTACCTGGGTAAATACAGACAAGAGTGAAATTACTATTATCAACCGACATGAACACTATCGTTTGTTTGCCCTTGTACTTACTTACTTGTCTATTGACTTATTTAGAGACAAGACCTATAAGTCAAGGTGGCCTGAAACTCTATATAGTGGAGGCTGACCTTGAACTTCTGGTCCTCCTGCCTCCACCTCTCCTGAACCACATCTGGTTTCTGTGGTACTAGGGATGGAATCATTGTCTCACACATTCTAGGCAACTGAACTGCACCCTCCTCTCTGACTACTATCATTCTTAGGAATCCTTGACAGTCTTATTCAGAATCTGCCTGATGCAATACAACATTATGTTCTAATGGCCTCAGGATTTCCTGCTTGTAGGTATATAAGTGGTAGTCATTATCTTATCATTGACTTTTGTACAGTGTTTCTTTTATTCAATTGTTTTAAGAAAATATCAGTAAAATTCTGTTCCCGATTCAGGGGTATAGTGATGTAAGAGTGGGTTCTGTGAGGGGGGACTGTATCTAACAAAGAAGACTTGATTCCATCAGGAATCCAGCATGCCCTGGGGAACAAAGCAGTATGACATGTCCCAGGACAGGGGAAAACTAGGTGGAAGTCACACAGGGGAAATACACACTGGCAGGAAGGACTATGCATGTTTTAACTACAGTTCAATTTAGTGGCAAATCTGTCACTAAATGCCCCTTCTGCAGAGGACTAAGCACAAGTGGCCCAGTCATCTCTCACTGTCAACTGAAACACACCACCCCACTGCCAGTCTGTCTACATCTCTGCTGACCAATCATCCCTAAGAACCATCTCCACTGCATATCACTGTCCTCCTCAGGCCCTGCACTCTACCCACTGTGACATCTTTCCAGTCCTCAAAGTTCCCAAACATATTTTCCACTTGGGTCCCCCTCAGAGACACTGGCTTGACTCCCAGATTATCCTACAGCTAGTTTGGCCTCATCCTTCATAAATGGGATTGCCCATTAATACCTCAAGAAATCCACAAATGACCCAAGTGTTACTCTCTACTTTTCATCCTATCTATTGCCTTATTCCTTAGAGTGAAAGGGCGTCAGACTCAGGAAGCCAGCCACAAGGAACAAATAGCCCCTTAGCAGGGCATCAGTGTAGCCCAGAGAGGTGACTAGATGATCAGTACTCTCCCACCTTACCCCTTGACCCCTAGTCCCTCCAAGACATTCCAAATACCAGCAACCAGAACAAATACAGGCCCTCAAGAACATTGAGGGGCTTACATATAAATCACAATGCTTTCCTGAAGCCAAAAATCTAGGTAGCAGCCACCTTTCTCCCTCAACCAACCAGGGTCTTTCTTGTTGAGAAGAAATTAAAGTTCTCAGTGGCAGAACAAGTAGATAACTTCAAGGTCATCCAACACAATGGAAGACAGGTGTAGCACTAGTTAACACAAACAGTTTATCTATACCAGCCGAGGACCTCACTGTTCTGGGAGTCCTCATCAAAGATAGCATCAAAATGGGCCAAAATACCAACTAACTCAGTTACATCTGTATCTTTTGTGACCCTCACTAGAACAGAAATGGCATGAGGGCAGGATTCCCACCTGCATTGTTGATTGCTGTCCCTTCTATTTCAGGAAATAACCTGGGGTATGGTGTACCCATTTGTTAAGTGAATGAGCAAAGTCTGAATATCAAATGTTTTACACATCTAGTCCAAGATCCAGAGAATACAGAGTAAAGATAGGTCTTAAGGAAGGGACTGGAGTTTAGCATCCTAAAGGGGGTGGGGGGGAGACTGGAATAAAACAAAGTATTTTTAGCAAGGCTAACGTTAAGAAGCATAGAGATATAAAGGAAGGGTTTGCTCAGGGCTGGGGGGACTACCATAACCACAGACCTTGTTTAGAGGGTTTTTGGGTTTTGGGGGGTTTTTGTTGTTGTTGTTGTTTTTATTTTGGTTTTTGTTTTTGTTTTTTTGGCTAATTCATTCACTTATTGTGCTCTATCAATGCCAAGTAATACTCTTCCTAGTGCTTAGAAATTAAAAGCCAAGGCCATCAAGATATGCAGGTAAGCATAACCAACAATAGCAGGATACCAAGGCCCATGCCACCAAAGCAAGGTCTAGAAACCCCCCACAGGCAGGTTTGGGATATTACTCATGCATATATTTATGGTCTGCCTTATGCTTTACAAGATAATTCATGAGTTGTTCTATTTGACCCTCCATACAACCCTGTGAAGTAAATGGAGCAGTATTGGGGTGGGGAGCACCCTTGAATGAAGATCTCCCCGTTCACCTGTCCAAAAGTCAGGGCCTGAGCTTCTGACTTCAAAGCAAAACTAGAAAGCAGATCAGGAATTTAGAAGAAATAAATGACCCCCTGGAGATGTGCAGAAAAGCCACAAGAAGAAGAACAGGAAGTGCTCAAAGTAAGAAGGCAGAGCAGAATGAGCAACAGTCAGTAAGACTGGGGAACAGCATGACAGTCCACAGCCTCAGTCTGCTGAGGAAGAGGGAGGGGGAGGAGTGAGAGGACATGGCCAGGTGGAGACCACGCTGACCCTCCAGCTCTAACAAGGAAGGCTGCTTTCTATCTTATTACCATTGTGCAACTCAGCCAAGGACTTCCAAAAACCCACAGGGAAGCAAATGCCAGGCAGCCGTGCAGAGCTTGAGGTCCTTTCTAAGTTTCTGAAGTCCCCTTTATCACTGTCTCCTTCACCCCCAGCAGCCAGTCCACTGCAGTACTTCCCTTCTCAAAGGTACTCAACCCTTTGCACTCCTGTCACTAAACCTTATACTGATGATTCTTTCTCTACTTATAGTTGGAAATCAACAGAAAAAGCAAAGGGCAAAACCTTTGGAGTAGACTGTCTAGCTTCAAGTACAGAAGCTACAAGGTCGGAGACAACTGAGGTAAACACTGTTCTTCAATTTCATGTGAAAATCAGAACTAACAATGGTCCCTATACCGCAGGGCAATGGTGATGAGAAAATAAGCATGTGCAGAGTGCTTATAGAAAACCAGTTGGCATCATATAAATGTTAGTTGTTTTTATAAGTACTTAGCTTCTGGCAAAGCTCTCTCACCAGGAGAAAAAACACAACCTCACCTATGTATGAAGCCATCAAATTCAATGACTCAGAAATTCATACACTTAAATGAGGCCATCCCATACTAAATAGTACTTAATCCCCACATAATAGTAAATACTGCCAACAAGCATCCCATGAAACCAGGCCAATCCTCCTTCCATTTCTTTCTCCACGTAATCCTCAATGGCAATTCTATCACTCCTCAGTAAGAAGGGTCATAACATAGCTCCGTGAGAACTTGCTCCAGCAGACCTCTAACCAAATGAAGGGAAGCCTTTATCCCACTCGGGAGTCCCCGCTGGACTCAAAAGCAGAGGAGGAAGCCCAAGCCCGGCTCCTCCATGAGAGAAAGGACTGTCAGCCTCCTTTAACCACACCCCAGAGCTAAGAGACACCTACTTCTGAACATGGATCTGTGTGCACTTTCTATTTTAATCCAGTTTCCTGGATAATGTTATTGAAGGCCAGATGATCAAAACCATAGACTTGTGAAAAAAGACAAATGAAGAGTTCAAGGTGACTTACTAAAACAACCAACCATTTAGAAACACTTGATAAGAAGAAGAAAACTGGAGGCCAGGTAGGTGACTCAGTGAGTGTTTCCCCAGCAATCCTAAGGACTAAGTTCAGATGCCCAGTACCTATGGAAAAGCCAGATGCAGCACACACCTGTAACCCTAGCACTTTTTACTTGGGTAAAATTAGTCAGATCTGGGAGCTTGAAGGGTAGCCAGTCTAGCTGCATCAGCAAGCTCCAGTTAAGTGAGGGACTCCATCTCGAGAAAATGGAAAACAATGGGGAAAAACACCAAATGTCAACCTCTGAACCAAGGGTATATACACACACACAGACACAAGGTTGAAATCTGTCAGAAATGTATATCACTAGTGATAAGCCTAGTATGATTACCTTTATTGGCCAATATTATTAGCCTTAGGGGCTGATATGACTCTGATTTCATATTTAACTGCCTGTGTTAGCGCCCTCTTTTCTTCATGATGTAAAGATGCCATGCAGAGCTGCACCTTGATACAAACTCTCTGTGAACAGTTACTTGTTCTAGCCTGAGTTAGGGAAGGACTCCTCGTGACATCAACTGGTACATCTGAGGACCTCCTGTGCATGCCGTCAAGTGCTGTAAAGTGAGCATGGGCAAACACCAGGAGCCTATCTAGGAGAGGCAACAAGTTCTATACCAGGAAGCCTCTCCAGACTAAGCAACTAAATTATCGTAGAACAGGAGGTGTCCAAGGAATGAGTACATTTCCATGGCTAATCAACAAACACATTTAAACTGTCATTATTATAAGAGAAATTCATTCCTGAAAAAATGAGTTTCATATGAAGACTCTTAAGATGTTTCCGACACTAGCTGAGTGTGATGGATGATGCAAAAAACCCCAGTGTTTAAGATGAGACAGAGCCGGCAGTGGTGGCGCACACCTTTAATCCCAGCACTTGGGAGGCAGAGGCAGGTGGATTTCTGAGTTCGAGGCCAGCCTGGTCTACAAAGTGAATTCCAGGACATCCAGGGCTACACAGAGAAACCCTGTCTTGGGAAAAAAAAAAAAAAAGCCAGTCTGAAATGCATAGTGAAGTCTAGGCCAGTCTGGAATAAAAATTGAGACTTTGTCTCAAAAAGCCAAAAATATAACACTAAAGACTATTATATTTTCTGTACTGCCTATATACAAACACAAAATCCTTATGTAGGTAGAAATATACATTTATGCAATGGAAAGTAAGACTCAGACTCAGATTTAGACTCTGAGCCTAAAGTGATCAAGGCCTAAAACAGATGTGGTCAAGATGGGATCACCCATACAGGAAGGACCCAGAGAAGGAGGCTAGCCCTTTATCTAAGCTCTGTTTTTCTCCAGAAGTCAGCTAGAAGAAGTCTGCTGCTTTCAGGTGTGCATCCTGCTTGCATGACAGCAGAACTTGAACATGTGGTTGATAGTCTAATCCCTTTCTATGGATGAAACAAAAACATTCCTGAAGATCACAGCAAACAAGAAAGTGACTTATTTGTCAAATCAAAGAAAAACTTTTTACAATAGTGGTCAAAATGATTCCCACCTAAGAAGACAGGGTGATGGCTTCTATTGTAAACATAAATAAGTCCATGGCCATACCATCCCAATATGCTCAATCTCATCTAAACAGAAAATAAATTAATAAGACCCACTTTACAACTATTGAATTCTAATTATTTTCAAAAATAGCAACATAAGCATCTGTTCATCCCTTAAACTATTGTCAATTGTCATTTTATAAAATTAGTTCATATCTATACACCAGACTTATTTGATAAGTCTGATATGTTCAAAAGAAATCTGGTCAGAAAAACAACAGCAAAGCTTCTAAGCTTGCTACTATATGATTTTTTTAAAACTTTTTTTTTATAAATCTTTTTAAAATATTTATTTATTTTTATTTATACAAGTACACTGTAGCTGTCTTCAGACACACACCAGAAGAGTGCATGAGATCCCATTACAGATGGTTGTGAGCCACAGTGTGGTTGCTAGGAATTGAACTCAGGACCTCTGAAAGAGCAGTCAGTGCTCTTAACCACTGAGCTATTTCTCCAGCCTCTACTATATGATTTTTAAATGAATTGATATCAATTTCTCTTTTACTTTTAATAAGTAAATTGTTTGATAATAAGGATGATGAATTAGTGCCACACTTATTTACAGAGAGATATTTATGCCTGCCGTGTCCAACACTTATGTGTGAAAGTCAGAGGATAACCTCAACTGTAAGTCCTTGCCTTCCGCATTGTTAGAGACAGGGTTGCTCACTGATGGCTATCCTAGGACGGCTGGCCCACAAGCTTCCACAGACTCTACCTCCCATCTCACCTAAGGACACTGGGATAACACATAAACACTACCCCCAGCTTTATGTGAGTTCTGAGAACCCCTCAAAAATTGTACAGCAAACGCTTTATCCCTGGAGCCATACTCCCAACCTTGGCACAAATATGAGTTAATACAACCAAAAATTCACATTTAAAAAATTAAAATATGTACCAGGGGTGGTTCCACATGCCTTTGATCCAAAGAGGCAGAAACAAATGGATCTCTGAGTTTGAGGCCAGCCTGATCTACACAGGGAGTTCCAGGCCAGCCAAGGCTGCATAGTGAGACCCTATTCCAAAAACAAAATATCTCCTCTGAGCTACCAGCTCCCTTTATCTCTCAAAGTAACTAAAACACAAAGTTCTGATTTCAATAGTTCCAAAGAATTTTACAAAGAAAACCAATATACAACACTCTTAATGAGCCCATACCTTCCACAGAGTCAGCCTTGAGCTCAGCACACACAGTAGCCCAAATCTGGCCCTAACTCTTACTCTTCTTCTGGGTTCTGTCCTACAAATCCAAATGCCAACAGCAAGTTCTTGAGTTGCTGGTATCAAAGTCAGATCAAAAGCAAACCCTACCTCTCAACATTCCTCTGCCATGCATCTCAGTCCTCCCTGCTGCTTCTCATCTCTTTCCCTGCATGTTGTTTTCTGTGTCAGACACTTAGGCAATTTCTATGAAGCTCTAAGAATCAGAAGACCAACGTCTGTTTCATACGTATTCTTAGTAACACATGAGGCTTCATATTTCAGCAAAATCCTCAAGTAGTACAATACTTCCAACCTCAACCACTTTTAGGCACTAGACATATTTGATATGCAATCACTTCCCAAGTCATTCAGATATTAACTAATAATATACTCAGAAAAATTCTGGTTCCTCTCTTAATCCCCTCCACCCAATGGAATAGGAGGAGTCCCTCTTCGTTCTTTTCGAGACACCATTCGCTCTCCCTCACCTGCCTACCACAAACTGCCTAAGAAACTTAAGGTGCAATCAGGAACAGTAATTCAGACAATTCTCAAGGCTTCCTCAGGTTTGTATTCATCTCTTGAGAACTCCAGGCTTCTCACATGACCCTCATCTTAGATACCAACACCATACAAATATGGATACTACTGAATCTCACCCCAGGTCTCTAAGATAGCCCGCCCACCTACAATAATCCAGCAAACTCAACAAGTCTCCTCTCCTCCCTCCAACCATATTTTAACAGAGTTCTACCCTAAACCTGGCAATCTCTTCAGAACACTTCCCTTACGGCCACAAGGCTTTTAACCTCCACCTACACTCATGTGGCTCTACAAACACAACCCCCTGAAATCTACACACACACACACACACACACACACACACACACACACACACACACACACACAACGTGTGCACACACATACATGCATGACAATTTCTAAGCCATTTTGGTCCTTCTCTTCTCACATATACAAAAAGCTCCTTTGCTGTTCATCACACCCTCCATCACAGACCAATGACCACCCCATCCCCAACTGGAGTGGTACTGTCTCTTACACGGAAGCACACTCTCCAATGACTGTAGGGCCTGGCTCCCTGTCTTCCTTATTGTGATTTCAACATTTATGTGGATGATGCCTGGCTTCCTCATCCCTAATGAAGTTGTCAGGCTCCACCTCTACCACCCACACCCACAGCCAGAGCCTAGACCTGCTGATTACTACCTACCTCCTAAGCCTCAGTTTCAAGTGATTCATTCTCCCACTCTCTGCCATTTCTTATCTTTCCTGCCCACTCCTCAACCCTAACCCCAACAACTCTTCCACACTACTGGTCCATGAATCAAGTCTCAAATCCACCATCCTGTCACTGTCCATGGTGTACTCAAGTCCTCCCTTTTCTTCCCAATTTAGTTGCCATGGCTCGTCTGTTTTTTGTTTGTTTGTTTGTTTGTTTTTAATCATAGTTTTACTTATGGGGGGAAGGGGAGCACTTACATGTGTCAGTATACAAAATGGAAGTCAGAGGATAACGTGCTGGAATTGGTACTCTCCTTCCATCCTATGGGTCCCAGAGATGAAACCTAGGCTCTCAAGCTTGGCAGCAGGTGCCTTTAGCCACTAAGCCTCTCATCAGCCTCACTCCTTCGCTGTCCCTCAGCCCTCCTATCCTTTTGTTCTTCCTTCACAGTCATTCAATAAAATCCTAATCTATTTCATCCATGGCATTTATCTAAAGCCACGCCATGTGCTAGGCAAACAAACTTTTTAAAATATGTTTTACTAGGGGATAGAGAAATGGTTCAGAGGTTAAAAGTACTTGCTGCTCTTGCAAAGAACCAGACTTTGGTTCCTAGCACTAACATTGGGTGGCTTACAACCTCCTATGACTCTAGCTCTGTGAAATATGACTCCCTCTTCTGGCACGCGCGCGCGCGCGCGCACACACACACACACACACACACACACACACACATAATAAACAAAATAAAAAATTAATGCATATAAAAGAATAAGCCCTGTACATATGCGATTTTATAATGCATAGTAACAAAACAAGCACTTGGGACCACGCACTGAGTGAAGGCACCTAGTCTAACCAGGCTTTTGGTGCCATGCTCTAAGGGCAATGTTAAGTGGTTCCAAGGCCAAGAGAAAATACACATGTACCTTGTGCCGAAGTCCTACTACTGGCTGGGCCATTAGAAAGAATGAAGACATGTTGGGACCAAAATTATACAATACATAGCCTTTTTTTTTCCCATAGAGACAGGGTTTCTCTGTGTTGCCTAGCTGGCCTCAAACTCACAGAGATCCACCTGCCTCTGCCTCATGAGTGCTGAGATTAAAGCATACGCCACCATGCCAGGCTACAATACAGTCTCATTTGCAGGAAATAAACATATCATTTGGCTTCTTTGATAGCTCTGTTTATTCCATACATTATAGTCATATTTTACTGTTTCCTTAGTTACATACTAATTACACTAAAATTTTTTAAATGTTCCCATACATATGTACGTATGTACGCTTGTCATAATTGGCAACTCATTTCCATAAGGGTTCTCCATAGTACTTCGGACAAAAGCATTAGAGCTGCCTGGAGCCAACACTACTGGTTCTCTCCAGTTCCTTCACCCACCTACCCACCCCCTCAATTAGCCCCTCACTCTTCCTAACAGAGAATTGGTTTACTCCTTCACAGAGTTGTACCCACGGGGAAGGCTGACATATACCCCACCCACAGGCAGTGGGCCTGATGTAACTGAGTCAATTATGATGGCAACATAACCCTTGCCAGTGACAGTCACAGGCCAAAGCGTCTTGACACAGTGCTGATCCATCTACACAGGAGAAGACTGGTAGAAGTACTGGGGAAGTACTCATAGCTCCTGCATAGACATAAAGAGAAGCAGCTTTTTAATGCTTGCCTCTGGATTTCATGGGCATCACTCCATCTGGGTGGCTGTGAGTACTCTGACACTCTGAGCACAAATCTGTCTCAGTGAGGATGACACAGCAGGGAGGCGTCAACATTACAGACCAGCTAGACTATCTCACTCTGGTTTGCCCTGCCTGTGGACAGGCAGAACCTCTTTATATAGAAAAGGGAAATTCCTTTTATCCACTTATATTTAGTTTTCTTTTAGTTATAGACAAAAACATCTTTGTAGACAGGCTGAAATAAATACTAGTACCAATTGAAAAGCTCACAGAAGCCAGGCAGTGATGGTTCACACTTTTAATCCCAGCACTCAGGAGGCAGAGGCAGAGGATCTCTTGAGTTCGAGGCCAGCCTGGTCTACAGAGTGAGTTCCAGGACAGCCAGAGCTACACAGAGAAACCCTGTCTAACTCACCCCCATCAAAAAAAAAAAAAGTGAAAGAAAAGAAAAGCTCACAGAAATCCCATTAAACAGTTTATGCCAATCATACTTGTATATTGTTTCAAACTGAACTGGGACCAGTATATATCAGAAGGAGAAGTTGGAGACAGAAATAGAATAGGTAAAGCAAAACCTAAATGGTCACTTCTTACCCGCCACTCTCAACAGCTAAGGAAACAGAAAAGTGGTGAAGAAGGTGGGGAAGGCCATCAAATAATGTCTGTGTCAAATAACTATTATTAATCACATAATAATAGCCTACAAAACCGCTCTGCATTGGGTGACTCAATTAACCCTCCAGCAGCAAGAGGAGACAGGTATGTCTTCACTGCCTGTGGAAAGAAGGATTAGAGGGCAGTTCACTTCAGCCTGGACCCCACATGGATGGGCTCCCCACTGCTCAGTTGAGTGGGTCCACACTTACAGAAAGCAGCGGAAGAGTGTGAGGAAACACACCTAAACATGCACTTTCTTTCACTTTGTTTCATTGTGGAGAGAGAGAGAGAGAGAGAGAGAGCGAGAGAGAGCGAGCGAGCGAGCGCAAAAACAGGAGAAATATGGCATAAGGTACAGATTCATTTTAAATCCAGAAGGGAAAAAAAAAGCCTAGAAAACAGCTTATTTTATTTTACATTTTACATGCTTACGAGTGTAGCGTGTAGATATGGATGTGTGAGTGCTCCCATTTTGCAACTGCACATGCATCTTAGTGCACATTTGTGGACACCTGAAGTTATTCTCCACATTATTTATTAAGGCAGGGCCTCTCACTGAACCAGACCTCCTGATTCCCTGATTCTGTCTAGTGTAGCAAGCAAGCTTGCTCTGGGGATCCAATCTCTACTAGTTTTGGCATTACACATGGCCCCAGAACTACATGGCTTTTACATGGGTTCTAGGGTTCAGTCCTTGAATTTGTGGGGCAGGTGCTTTGTCTATCCACTGAGTCATCTCCCAGACTCCTTATATTAAAAGGGTATCAGAGACAGTGTGCAATTGAAATGACCTTCTTCCTGGACAGGTTAAAAGGGTGGCTTTTCTGGGAAATTGATTTAACAAAGTTTTAAATGGCCTTCCCACAAGGACTGTCTTTACCTCTAGAAAATCATAATTATGTTCTTGCTCTATTATCAGCCTAAATTAGTGACCTCTGTTGTACCCCTTCACAAGTAAACAAAAACCCTTGTCTGTTCACTGGGAGCCACTCCTAGGCATACAATCTGCTGACAATGTACAAAAGTGTAAAAATCACAACCTACAGTGTTGTGGATCTGGCTAACACTTGTATTATGTTAACTGGGCTCCCAAAATTGCACAGGAATCCCACATGTAAGACGCTGAGGGTTCCTGCCCCCAGCTGGTTCTGAGTGGTAAATAAAGTTGCTGGCAGACAATAGATGGGCAGAGAGACAAAGGCAGAAATTTAGGATTCACAGGCAAGGGGACCAAGAGAAGAAAGAGAATTGCCATGCCAGGAAATGAATAAGATCCATGCTTAAGAGCTGCAGAAGAGAGAGCAGACCAAATCATGTAAGAGGCAGGAAAGAGCAGCCCAAGGGCCCTCCCCCTGCACCATTGGGTCTAGGGTAGCAAAGATGGAATATAGATTTTAGTAAGTAATAACTCAGGAGTATCAGAGGGAAGGCAATAGCAACATGGCGGTTTGGGAGTGGCCTAACCATGGAGCTGTTTAAGGCACATTTAAATATAAGGCTGCACATGCGTGTGTGTGTGTGTGTGTGTGTGTGTGTGTGTGTGTGTGTGTGTGTGTGTGTGTGTGTAATTTGAACAGCATTAATTGCTTACAGCAACACTACAGTAGTAGTGAACAGTTTGTTATAGGAGCCCAGTAAAACACAATACAGCCACGTAAGGATAATGTAAATCTTCCCATCCTGGTATGCACAAATGTTTAAGGTGACTTCATAAAAACACAGCATTAGACTATGTATAATGATAACTCATGTAAAAGTGTGTGTGCATATGTACACATGTGTGTGTATGGGTGCTCACAAGCACAACTGAAAGCAAGAGATAGAGGGGAACATGCACGAGCAAGAGAGCAAGCTTACCCGAACACCAGCACTGGACAAAGGACCACAGGATTTTAAAAGATTTCTTACACTACTCAAGTTCATTTATATTATTCAAATTTTCATAATAGGTATATTAAATATGTAACCCCCGAAAAAAAACTGAAAGAAGAAAACATGCTTCCCAATGTTTTGTAAAGAAACAAAAATGTTTCAAAGCTGGACTACTATAAAAGAAATTAGCAACTATACAGTCTGTACATTGGATACACTATTCTTTAAACTTGAAAACACAACTTTTCAACTCTGAAGAAAAGTTAGCACAATGATACGTAGAATAATAGCTTTATCATTTCTAAGCACAGCAATTTACACAAATCCCCTGTCCAATATGTGCAGTGCACTTCAGGAATAGCACATACCTTGCTCAGAATGCTTGGTAATGATCTAACCGCTGGAAGGAGATTGTGTTTAGGAAAGGCTGTGTCTCTGTAATTCAGTGGAAAGGATAGAAAACAGAACTGGGCAGCAAGAGATGCTTATGTCATATTCAAGAGCTTGCTCTGAGTGGAAATAAGCAAACATGGATACCTTAAGACGCAAAAAAAAAGTGATGAAATCTCTAATCACAACAAGCTTTCATTTACAAGACCTGGTAGCCTTAGACCATATGAGTCAACCTCTTATTGTGCCAGACAGACTATAAAGTGCTAATGAGATGGTCTAGGCTAGAAATGACAGCTCTGGGAGTCTACCATGCGATCCTCTTCCTGTCCCTAACCTCCTCATGCCATCTGACTTTGAATCGTCACACTACAGGTGATGGGATCTTCAGCCTGGAGACAACAGTAAGGAGACTCAGGAAAGCATGTGGGATACAGGCACGGCTTTGGAAAGAACTTGAGCTCTCAAACACAAGAGCAGGCACTAACCATTAAGCTGCTCTCTAAAGAGGGAGGCAATCGTTTACTAATTTGCTGGGATGAACGAACATTTTCTCTGAAGGATCCCAGAGGCTTAGGCTGCTGCAGCCACTGAAAGCATATTGTTGAGGTTTGAATGAGAAAGACCATCATGTTTGACTCCTTCATCCCTAGTGGGTGGGGCTGCTTTGGGAAAGTGTAGGTATGGCCCTATTGGAGGAGTTGTGTCACTAGGGGGTGGCTTTGAGGTTCCAAAAGCTTAGTCTGCCTCCAACTTGCAGACAAGTAAGCTCTCAGCTACTTCTCCAGCACTACGCTTGCTTGCCCTCTGCCTTGCCCGTACCAGGATAGTTGTGGACTCACCCTCTGAAACTGTAAGCAAGTCCCCAGTTAAATGCTTTTATAAGTTTCTTTAGTCATGGTGTCTCTTCACAGCAATAGAATACAAAACAGTACAACAGAACATGTACAAAAGTGGACAGAAGAAAACACATGCCATACTTTCAGTGGTTAACAAGCTGAGGGCCCAGGAACTTGTGTGCCCCTGTCTTCTTTGGTAAGCCTGGTCTCAACCACCCGTCTGAGAAAAACACAAGGCTCAGTGACACTAGTTCATAATACAATTAATACTAAACCAAAAATCAAAGTTCTCACGGGTCTTTTTATTAAGAAACCCTCAAAATACAGAAAATGAGTTAAAACTTGGCAGAATACCTGCACTGAGCCTCCCAGCAGGGTCTGCTGCCTTTTGTCCTTACTGACCCATAGACATTTTTCTGGGCTCAGTCTTTTTCAGGCACTTGGACTGTCTCCCTTTTCCTCCATGTCTGCAGTGCTTCCTAATTGTCTGTCCTTTGCCTATTACCCAATTACCAATGTAGTCCATTGTGGGGGCCACAGCACATGGTCCAGTATACTCTAGCTTTCCTGTTTCATGGGCCACAGTGTTCCTAGCCTGCATCCTCATCACTGGTCCCTGCAAAGTGAAGGACACAAACTGTGTGTCCCCTCTTCTTCCACAAGTATGTATGCCTCATCTTCTACACCACTCAGTTGTCCACCACCACTTCTTTCTCTCTCTCTTCTGTCTCCAGCCACTGCCTAGCTTAGGGCAAAGGATTTGACTCTTCATAAAGTAAACTGTGTTGGCTTGAATGAGATTGCCCACCCCCATCCCTGCTTCTCAGGCATTTGAATATTAGGCTCCCCAGTTGGTGACCCTGTTTGGAGAGGCTTAGGAAGTATGTCCTTGCTGGAGAAAATTCATCTCTGCCTGCAGCCTTCAAGGTTTCAAAAGCCATGTGTCACCGTGGTTCATTCTCAGCTTCCAGCTCCAGTCCTATGCTACACTTCCCTCCTGTGATGGGCATGAAGGTATCCCTCTGTAACTGTCAGCCCCAAATAAACCCTTCTCTAAGTCACCTTGGCCATGGTGTTTCATCACAGCAATAGAAAGGTAATTAATCCATAAGCAATAGAGAGCTCGCAGTGAGAGAGCCAGTGTCTAGTGAGTTACTCAAGCAGGTCTACTTACCCAAACAGGAACCAGAGCAATTCAGCTCCCGGTCCATCGCCCCTGGGATCCTATCTTATCTTTCCCCACCTGGCCTCACCCCTGCTCCTCTTCCTCTAACTCTGGGGCTGGGGGGCAGTTCCAAGGCAGTTTGATTTGAAGCCTTGGCACTTTCCTTGGAATAGTGTTCCCTAAAATAATGACAAAGCCACCACCTTCTCAACTCAGGCCTTCGATAAAACACATCAGAAAGCCTCTTCTGAATCCAACACAGGCATGCACACAAGACAGGCATGCGCGCGTGCGCACACACGCCCTTACCAAGATCCATTTTTCTACTATCAATACTTAAAATTACATTATAAACTTTTTGTTATTCATATATTGCCTGTCTTGGTAGAATGAAAATCCTATGAGGGCTGGGCCTTGATTTGCGAATACCAGGCAAGTGGAATAACTTAAATAATTCTGTGGAATAACTTAAAAATCAATGGAGAGTCTCTACTCTAGACAGACTTAACATGATCAAACCTATTTCTTCCAAAGACAGTGATTTTTTTTTTTTTTCAAACTGGGTAAATAATCCTTAACTATAACGCCACAGTCATAAGTAGAATTTACAGAATATCAACTAAGGATTTTTCAGTGCTTTGGAACAAAAGTTAGTGACCTTTGTGGTAAAACAGGTATCAAACAGGGACACTGCCAGTGCTGTCTTGAGCATGAATCTATGAGAATGCCTTCTAGAACTTTCTCAGAAATAAGGAGTCAGAAATAAGGTTCCATCTGTAGGAAGAGAACAAGTGACCAACCTGACTCGTCCAGACACCCAACGCCCTCACTAGTGATTGGCACAGGAATGGGAAATGACAAGCCAATCAGAGAGGTTCTCAGGCACTGGGGTAGATTCCTAGGGAGGGGCTGGACTCTGCTCATGACTCACTAGCTCTGGAGCTGTGTCAAGCTGGCAAAGCCAGAGATCATCTCTCCTGTGCCTAGAGAATTGGTTTGAGAACAAAACAAAAGCACAGAAAACAAAAACAAACCAACCCAGAACAGTGAGTGAAAAGAACCATTTCACCAAAGGAGAGGTGAGACAAAAAGAACGGATGTGAGCTGGTGAATGCTCTGGACACCATTTCCGTCCTGGCAGACAGCAATATCTAAGGCCAAATGTGCCCTTTCTCTGTTTCATTGGATTCTGTCCCTTTCTTCAGCTGGCACTGGTTTGTAGTTCTTGCACACACGGACGGGTGTTGGCTAGTATAAATGCTGACCACATCTTTTGGCAGAGAATTAAGAAAAAAAAATGTAAAATGTAAAACCCTGTCAAGTTAAACAGAAATACACAAGTAGTAGTAACATGACTGCTTAATGGCTATAGGGCTCCTTTGCCTGCTGATAAAAAAGTCTGAAAGGCCAGATATGGTGCTACATACCTTTAATCCCAGCACTTGAGAGGCAGAGGCAGGAGGATCTCTGAGATGGGAGCCAGCCTGGTATAGATAGTGAGTTACAGGACAGCCAGAACTACAGAGACCCTGTCTCAAAAAAAAAGTTCTGAAGCTAGAAGCAATGGCTATATTATATTACAAGAGTATTTAACACCTCTAAACTGTTTACTTTTAAATGATCATTTTTATGTGAATTTCACTTCAATAAACAAAATAAACATGCAAACAGTGTGGCAACATGTTTTTAATAGAATAATCTTCAAATATAGCAAGTTTAATGGAGGAAATTGGGCCAAATGATATATACATTTTGAAGATCACTGATATATATTAAGCTATTTCCCAGAACAACTATACTAAATTATAGTCTTCCCAAATGTGTATTAGAAACCTCACATGTATGTTATTGGGATGGAAAACTGCAATTTTGATAATTTGTAGGTAATTTGGTAACATATTTAAGTTTATATATCTTAAAGTATTAGTAAAGTATGACATTTAAATAAGGTTATAGCTCTCATTTCTCTGGTTGTGACATATATACATTATAATTTTTCTTGTTAATGTATAGTTTTATGAACTGAAGATATAACTAATTCAATTTAATATTGTTCCACTTCATTATTTACTTTTGATCTTAGTTGAAGGTGATCTATTTGTGTATGTGCTTATTTTAAGAGCACCAGAAAGAGATGAGAACATTCTTTCCAAAATAAATATTTGCAATGTTATACATAAAGGCACATGCTGAGGAAGATATGTAGACATTCTGCCTGCCTCTACTTCAAAGTTCAGAGTTCTACGTCAACTCTAGTATATCAGGCCTAACTGGTTCAAACACACCCTTATCTTATCAGACACCGTCCAGAAAAGACCAAGGTTTATATCACAAATACGAGCAGACAAAAATAAACTACCTTAATCCCTAAAGGTTTGTTCTTCAGTTCTTCTCTATTCTGTGCAGGCTGAAAATACTATTAAGTATTCAATTATTTCATTGTTTAAAAAAGGGGGCTGGGGTTCTCTCCAGCTAGAAAAGGGGACAGTCAGTTTTGGATTTTGTAAATTTAAATCTGACAATATTTTTCCTATTTTGTTTCCAGAAGCACCATCCAAGCCATTCCGCACTACCTTTCCTCAGTTTACCCACATGGATAAGTTGTCCCCTTTGCCCACAGAAACACTGCTTCCTCACATCTGCTCTCCTTGGGCACCAAGGCCTGGTATGATCATAAATTCACCCACACAAGGGGAAGTTAATTCATGGTCTTAAATAATATGTGCTAGCATCTTCTCACTAGTAAAAACCAGCTCTTTTTTCAAAATATCCATATGGGTGGCTAGATTCCTCCCAACTCAAATCTACATAATAATTCTATATAATTATTCTATATAATAAATTCTATATAGTAAATCTATATAATAATTCTGAAATTATTGTTTGTTTGTTTAAACTCACTTATGCAAACCCTGGCATCCTGAATGCTGCACACATTGCCTGGCACAGCGCTGTGAGGGGCATACAGCTGCTAAATGAATAGGGGCTCTACAGCTACCTGCCTTAGGGGCAGACACTTTTGGTTACAGAGTTTTGCATAGAGTTCTTATCCTCTCTCTATCTTATCTATAAAATGTCTCAATTTCACTTGGGAGCATTAAATGAGTTAATATGCAGGAAAGAATGGCAGTACTGGGAACAGTGTACCAAATAAATATTCTTTTTAACACGTTTTAATGTTTTAAATTTATTTTTATTATGTTGAATTATTGAAGGGGTGTAATACCATGACTGCAGGTGCCCATGGAGGCCAGAGGTATGCCTAAATCTGGAGTTACAGGAGGTTGAGAGCTATCTAATGTGTTTTGAGAACTGACCTCTGATCCTCTATAAAAGTAATACAAGTTTATAACTGCTGAGCCATCTCTCCAGCCCAAGCATTATTATTCTAAATAGAGAAATGTGTTACTAAGAGGCATTAAGATGAGCAAGAAGCTGCCATGTTTGTCATAGCTTCATTTAGTGGGGAAGATGAGGCAGAACACAAAAAGCATGAGTTGAAAGAAAATGCAGAAGTGGCCAATGAGAGGTAAAAATGCTGGGGAATTCTGCAGAAAGGTAATTTCAGGACAAGAGGATAAATGCAGTTTATGTGGAACTATAATGTGCATGAGTGCTTGAGTGTGTGTGTGTGTGTGTGTGTGTGTGTGTGTGTGTGTGTGTGTGTGTGCATGCATGTGCATGTATGTGTGTGTGCGTGTGCATGTGCGTGTATGTGTGTGTGCGTGTGCATGTGCATGTATGTGTGTGCCCATCCTGCCCCAGAATCGTTTTAGACAGCAGGATGGAAAACATTTGATAGGGTAAGAGAAGGTGTCCTGGTGTGAGTTCTCTGAGAAGTGGACAGAATTACACGCGTGTGAGAGTGACTGGGGAAATAACTGGGAGAGAAAGGGAAAGGCATAGAGAGGCTTCAGACTCCATGGGGGTCTGACCCCTGGAAAGGAAGGGAGTAAAGGAGAACACTGAGCAGAGATGTCCCGGACTGTAAGAGAGGAACCTCGAGACAGAGCTGTCCTCTGGTACCTGGGTCTCTAGAAAGAAGCTAGGTTCGTTACTCAGCTGTGAGAAGCCTGAAGGAACTTCCGCTTTGAGGGATGCAAAGGGCTGTCAGTCAATCACACTGTGTACAGCAGGAGCAAGAGCCCTACATTCTCAGCACTCATACAGTGGGCCACAAGTAATGTCACTTTGCCTATCCTTGGCAGAACAGTCTCAGATCAATGCATATACAGAGCAGAAATCTTAAAAAAAAAAAAAAAAATCAAACAGAAGACACAATCAGTGAGCTCCTTGATTCTATCAAAGTAGATTTTTTTCTTATTACTAAATCATAACTCTAATAGCAAAATCAAAGTCCATATTTACTGTTGGAGACTACATGGGCTTTAGGTGGCGTTCAATGTCTTCTAGATGGAAACAGTGTCAAGGACACAAAGGGTCACAGTATCTCCACCAGGCAAATACTTTAAGACAGGATTTCTGAGTTTCATCTAATACTCAATTACCAGGCTCTGATGATACACTCTGAACTCTCTCTCACCTGAAAGGCTGTTGGAACTGACAGATCTGGGAGGCTGGCACCAGGGAAGATAGCTCCAACTGCAGCGTAACTATAACACAGCCACACACCTCACTTCATAAGCTTCTTTCATGATTAGAAAGAGCCTCTGGCTTGAGGTGTCACTCTGATTGGCTGGAGAACATGAGGAAAAGCTTTGGACAAGGACAACATGCTACCTGAACAGATCTGTCAATGCTGTGGAGCTACAGCTTCCGTGAGGTTAAGTCACACAAACCCTCACATAGCACAGTCACAGTCTGCCAGATCACCTCCTACAATGCAGTCCCACCTCACACCCACCCCAGAGCACGTGAACACAGAGTGGCAGAGCTGGCAATGTGACATCTGCTCTACTAAACTAAGCTCATGTTACGCAGCTCTCTCCCCCCTTCTGGCTGAATGCCTTTTTATTCTGAAAAAGAACAGAAGCAAGCCTTACATGTTGCCAAATTTCCTTATTTTAAGAGGTTACGTGGCACAGAAAACAGAGTATGACATTCCAAGTTCCTATCACCATACCAGCAAGAAAGCTGGCTCAAGCAGATGTCACCACTGACCTCCAGAGAAGAGAGTATGTCATAAGAGCTCACATCTCTGTCATCCAGTACTACATTTTTGCTCCCTTTAAGAGTCCTCCAACGAAGAGACATCCTCCCTTCAAGCCCCTTTTCCTGCCCACCCCCACTCTGGGGTGCTTGTGTGTACATGTGTCTGAGTTGTATGTATATATGTATGTATGTATATGTGTGCATGTGTGTGCAGGCATGCCTGTGTACCTGCCTGGAGGTCAGAAGAGAATGTTGGGGTCCGGTCCTACTACTCTAACACTCTCCTTATTCCTTTAGAAAAGGACTCTCACTGAACCTGGAGCTACATTGGTGGCCAGCAATCCCAACACTTCTGTTTATATTCCAGTTAGAGCTAGGGACCTCTTCTACCAATGCTAAGGATTTAAAGTCAAGTCTTTGTGCCTGGTCAGTCAATGTTATCGGCTGAGCTGTATCTGCAGCCCTCCTTTATCCCATCCCTCTGCAGATCACACCCTTCTTATTAATTCTTCCTCTTATTATCAACTCAAATTTCCATGGTTCTTTGAAAAATATTAAAAATTCATACCTCCCCCTATATCCAGTCTCAATCTGCAATGCCTCTTACCTGGTCCTCTTTAGTTGCAAAGCCCAGAGACGCCTTTAGCTAACTAAAGCAAAAGCAGGAGGAGACTAATTCCTGCAACTGGGAAGCTCAAGGATGGAACTGGTATAGACATGCTGGACCCTGTAGCTCACACAGCATCTATAGCGCTCCCTCAGCCCCATCTCTGAAGGCTTCTCCTCTGAGTACTGGGTTCACTGTAAGGTCTGTGTTTTCCATACAGTGGAAAGACTAAGACCAGGTACCTCCCCAGAGCTTTCACTGCAAACGGACAAAGACTGCTTTTCTCTTGGCATCTAGGTCTCAAATGTTAGGAGAGGCTGGGACTCCCAGACCTTTCCTTAAGAAAAGACACCACCTTTTCTGCTTCAAACATTCTAATGGGTTCTCACGGTCTACCTATACCCAGTACAAAAGCTACTGTATGCCTAACTCCTTGGTGCCCTACAGAAATGTCTTTGTGAAGCTCTGTTCTCTGCCAATGTCCTTATCCACTCCTTATGCACCAGGCAAAGCCCTTTATCTATTATTCATATCCCAACTCAGCCTTGACCTTCCTCGGTAAGCGCTCCCGACACTTTCAGGAGGCTTGGTGGGGCTCCTCCCTGAATGGTGACCACTTCCAGAGCTCAAAACACAACTGCACAATATCTTCATATACTAAACAAAACAAAACAAAGTTCTCAAATTGAATTTTTAAAATCTCAAGGATAAGACAACTTGATAAGTAACTGTTTACTAAATTTACATATTAATTGTTCTTAATTTAGTAGTTGAGTAATTTTGTTCTTTTTTAAAATTTTCAAGGTTTAAATGGAATCAATTGCTACTTTGAAAACCAACTTTAAAACACATACACAGTTCGCTATAGTTATACCTATTTTACTCAGTTTGGAGACCAAAGATCAGTATTATAGACAACTTGAAAAGTACTTCGGCTTGCCCAGGAGTAAAGTGCTTATCAACAAAATAAAAACCCAAGTTATAAATATTTATAGGAAAATATTTAGGTCCTACAAATAATCTCCTTTCTCAGAAGAGGCATTGAAAAGCGACCCTTCTCAGGTATCACACACAGAGCATCTCAGCTCAGATGGTGGCCCTGGGCTCACCTTTCTCAAGTCTAGACAGCCTGAATCCTAGAGACTGGACCATACAAGTGCACAAAGTTCATTTTACATTCCAGAGGTTACAGATACACTGTATTAGTGACTGATGAAACACAAGCAATGGGAACATTACGGCAAAGTCATTTTGCATTAATTTGGCCAACTAAAAGAGATCAAAAAATGCCTGCAAGGGCCTGAAATTACAGTTCCCAGCCTTTTCAAGTTACAGACTTACTGTCTGTGCAAATATCTCACTACCTGCTGAGCTTAAACACAGAACCCAACGAACTAAATCAGAAAGCACAAAAAGAACCTCTTTAAAAATTCTTCTGCCATGCTCAAGTCACATAGGATCTTCCAGCTCTCCTGGAACAGACCAGAATGAGAGCTCAAACATCACAGAAATTTTTGCAAGACAGGCAAAACCTAGTAGGTTTTGTTTATGTATTAACATTTACTCTGGTGGGTAAATATCTATTCTGTTGTGTAAATATCCTTTTGAATCAGATAACTAGCAGAAGCACAACATTAGTTTTTTGGGTTTTTTTTCCACTTTTTATTTTCAGTACATCTCACTAAATTGCTGAGGCTGGCCTTGAACTCAGTTTGTGGCCTAATGGGCGTTGAACTTTCAGCCTTCCTGTCTCAGCCTCCAGAATAGTTTGAATTAAAGGCTTCTATCACCAGGCTGGCCCAAATTATGGATATGAATATCAGCTTGTCAGCTGGAAGTTGGTAGACAAATGGTTAACTACTGCACCTCAGTTTCTCTGCTGCGGGTTGAGGTGGGAGCACTACCTGCATCATAGTTGTGGGGCAAGCCACAACATTATGAGTTCATCATAATGAAGAATCATATCACAGTTTTCTATCCTCTCATTAAGTTCCCAACCCCACATTCTACAATCTCATCCCAGACATTCCACTTGGACCTTCCTTTTCTCACACTTAACTTGTAGTACATCAAACGTGCCATGCCCCATCATTAGCTAGGAACCCTTGTACCTCCCTAGCTCCATCTATGATTCTCCCACGATCCCAAATGCCCATCGCCAATCATCAAACTGTAAAAAGGGGTGTGTTGCTAGTCAGACTACAGTGAAAGAGGAAGTCTACTCTAAGGAAAAAACACCAGATGGTTTAGAGGTATTACTGTTATCAGAAGAGGGAAGGAGGGTAAGGAAAGGGAGCAGGAAGGGAGGAGAGGGGAGGGGAGGGGAAGAGAGAGGACAGAAGGGGAAGGGAGGGAACAGGAGGGGAGGGGAAGAGGAGAAAAGAGGGGAGGGGAAGGGAAGGGAGGGGAAGGTAGGGAAGGGGAGAGGACAGAAGGGGAAGGGAGGGAACAGGAGGGGAGGGGAAGAGAAGGAAGGGGAGGGGAGGGGAGAAAGGGAAGAGGGGAGGAGAGGGGAGAAAGGGAGAAAGGGAGAAAGAGAGAAAGGGAGAAAGGGAGAAAGAGAGAAAGGGAGAAAGGGAGAAAGAAAAAAAATCTGAGCATGGCACCACATAATCCCAGAACTCATCAGGTAAAGAAAGGAAGATGGAGAGTTTGAGGCCAGCCTAGGCTACTGGATTATAGTACATAGTGCTCACAAATGTTTGAAACTAAAAATGAAAGGGGCAAACCATGAAGAAGAATAATAACTATACAGAAGGAGCTAGGGAGAGGGCTCAGTGGGTAAGAGTGCTTGCTGCATACTCAAGTATGCAGGACTCCAGTTCAAATCCCCAATAACCATGGTTGCACACATACCTGCAATCCATGCTAAGGGCTGTGGAGAGTGTGGAGACAGAGGACCCCTGGAGCTTTCTGGCCACCAGACTTGCTCCAGGTTTCCTGAGAGACCTTGTCTTAAGCTGAATGGAAGGCAGAGAGTGACAGAGCAGGACACCTGATGTCTTCCTCTGATCTCTGTGTACATGCATACACACAAGAGTGTGCATAAACTACACACATGTAACTCATACACACACAAAATAAATGAGTAAAGTAAAAGGCAACATCTAAAGTTGTAAGTGAACTTGCCCTATGTAAAGCAAGAAACAGAATGCCATACTTTGCTCTATCAATGTAGAGAACATCTGTAAGGAAATGTTTTCTTACAAATCTGAGGGCCAAGTGCGGGCCTCTAAATAATCTTGAATGTCACAGCCTCCAATCCCAAATTAATTCCTATTGATCCTTCCTCAGCCAGCATTTGAAACCCCCACTCTACTTGAAGCAGCACAAGTTCTTGCTGCTCTTATCTCTCATCCTGGCCTTCCTCTTCCAACAATCCATTGTTTGCCTCTCCCCTCTGACATAACTCTTTTTCAAGGACCCCTTATCTCCGTCTCTCCCTTCTTGATCCACTATTCTGGTATTCCTAGATGGGCAGTTCTCACACACAAACCCCTATCTAAGGAGAGGTATGAGCTGCCAGCTCAAGCAAGCCGAACCCTCTCTGACATAGGCCACCACGTTTGCCTCCGACTCTGCTTGTCAGGAGACCTCAAACCCTGAGTTATACAAGGCTCTACGCAAGCGTCCTCTGCGTCCAGGGCTCTAACTGCCAATGGATACAGGTGAGAGTCACCCTCCTGAGCCACTGCCATATGGATAGCTACTAACAACTCTTGCATCTTCCGCAGGCTAGAACTGTCCTACCCTATCCCTCTGCTTTCCCAAGCTCAGGTCCTACTACCAGTAGTCACCAGCCATAGCTTGGTACCGTACATGTGAAATGTAGCTAGTAAGGACAAATATGTGCTCTGACGTATAATAGACACTGGATTTCAAATAATTCATATAGACAAAGTACTGTAAAATTATTTGTTAGCCTTTACTAGTACCTGTTAATATAATACATTAGGTTAGGGGGCTGGAGAGATGGCTCAGTGGTTAAGAGCACTGACTGCTCTTTCAGAGGTCCTAAGTTCAATTCCCAGCAACCACATGGTTGCTCACAACCCTTGGTAATGAGATCAGATGCTCTCTTCTTGTGTGTCTGAAGAGAGCAACAGTGTACTCACATACATATAAATAAATAAATAAATAAATAAATAAATAAATAAATAAATAAATAAAATACATTAGGTTAAATAAAATATATTTAAATTAATTTCACTTGCTTCTTTTATATCATAGATGTAATTTCTAGAAATTTTTAAATTATATATGTGCCTTATATTTTTTAATGTCTTTTGAAATAGGATCTTGTAGACCTGACTGACATAGAACTTTCTTTCCAACTAGACTGATCTCAAATTAACAACAATGCCCCTGTCTTAACCTCCTGAAGGCTGTATTACTTATTTGCTGGAGCAAAACAGTAATACACACGAGTTGTGAGGGAAGGGGTATTTGTTTAGTTTATTCAGTTACTTTCCTAATGATAATTTAAACGGCATAAGGAGAACTGAAGTATCTCCTTGTTCTTCCCAATGATGCATACAAACCATCTAAAACACAGCCCTGTGAAAGCCAATTTTAAAAATGTAGTCAGAACAAGCTATCTAAGTAGCACTGAATTGGAGTCATTATCATAATCCTGAGATATATTCTACTCTCCATGGTTAACCATTTCTCCACAAGTTGTCTGAAGTACAAACTCTTTTTAAAAAGAGAATAAGGCCATATTATTATTATAAAATAAAAAAGAAGGATGGAGAAAATACCTCTTAGAATATATGTCCTGTTAACAGTGGGAGGAAAGCAATACAGAGTAATCTGGTAAATGCCTGCTCCAAGCTGATGTCATTACATTTTATACTCTCACCATACCATATCCATTTACCAGAGTAACAAGGCTGAGGTTCAAGGGCAGGCTTGATACTGCCCCAAGTTGTGAAGCCACAAGTGGCAGTGACAAGCTGCAAACTCTGGCCAGTAGCATCATGCTTACATGTGAAAAAATACCAGCCCTATTTCGCTTGAGTGAAAAGCAAGAGTTTAAATGCATACATAATATGCAATACTAATTAAATTCATTCCCTTCAGTTACCTTCATACTGATTTAGTTCCTATCTTTCAGTTCAATAACACTTTGTCTTTTTTAAAGGTAATAACCAGATAAAATATTTGATGCTATGGGAATTAATATTTTAATGCACTAGTTTTCTTTAAAGTCTTCAAACTATAGTTGTAAAACAAAAGTTTACATCAAATATTATGGCTAGAACTCAAATTTTTTTTAAATTTAACTTAATTTTTTTTAACTTATCCACTTTACCTCCTGTTCACCGCCCCCCATCTTGGTCACCCTCTACCACAATATCCTTCCCCCATCCCTTCTCCCCTTCTCTTCTGAGCAGGTGGGAACCCCTCTGGGTATCCCTCCCACCCTTCAAAGTCTTTGCAAGGCTAGGCACTTCCTCTCCCACTGAGGCTGGACAAGGCAGCCCAGCTAGTAAAACATATCCCACCTACAGACAACAGCTTTTGGGATAGTCTCTGTTCCAGTTGTTCAGGACCCACATGAAGGCCAAGGTGCGCATCTGCTACAGATGAGCAGGGAGGCCTAGGTCCAGCCTGTGTATATAGAATTCCTCAAACTTTATTCTATTTTTTTAAATAGAGCCCCTAAAGTGAAAGACCACAGTAGGACATAAAGGAAACTTGGCCATCATCAACAACAAAAGTATTCCTAATGAAATATGGAAGAACTCTATACTACAAACAGTATTTTAAACAGATTTTATCTTTGAGTGATAATAAAGATTTTTTTTTCACATATAAAGATGATTCAGGCTGCAGACATGGCTCAGAGGTTAAGAGCACCTGCTGCTCTTGTACAGAATTTGGTTCCCAGTAGTCCCTCAGAGCAATCCACAATCACCTTTAATTCCAGTTCCCAGGGGATCTGTCTACTGGTCTCTATGGTTACTGTACTCACTAGCACAAAGCCCACCACACACACACACACACACACACACACACACACACACACACACACACACTCACAGACACTTTAAAAAAGTAAAATAATAGAGATATGCCATTGACGGGGTTCACAGCCTATCCCCTGCCACTTGCAGCTATAAGGAGACACACACCTTAGGGAAGAAATTAGGGATAATCAAACCTGAAAGTATCCACTTTCTCTGGATGGTAACAAAGACAGTGTATCTCTAAGAAACTACTCTGATCTAGGTTTTCTGTCTTTATAAAATGTAGCCAACTTAATCTTGGCCTTCTTGGTCAGAACAAAGATTTTAAATTCTTCAGCACAGAAAAAGTTCCAAAGTATCAAATGCCTTAAAATACTGTTCAATTCTCCTTTATCAAGAATGCCTCTGCAGCAGGAACTAATCAGATACTAAGGACCCAACACAAAGCACTTGTGTGCCTGGGCATTTCACTACAGGAAGGAGAAAGTTCAACTTACCAAGAACACCACATTTTGCTTTCGGAAGTCCAGAAACTAATCCTTCTAACAGTAACTGATTTACATTCATTATAAACTGAACACATTAAGTATAATATCTGGGAATCTGAGATAGTAACTTCAGTTGTCAAAATCTAGTGGGTTTTGAGGGGGAGGGGAGTAGTTTTTGTGGCTGTAGTCATGGTTTTGAGTTTTACATTTGGTTGGTTCATTAGTTGGCTGGTTGACTGGCCTGTCCCCCATTCGGAGATAGTTTACACAATATAAATAGAAATAATTAGCAACTCTTAATCTCATTAACAAGAATGCTTAAAATTCTCACCTATAAAATGAATTCTTTTGTGCCCTATTCTCTCAAGTGACAGATGGTCTAAAAGTTTAAAAACACTGGGCATTTTCGTTTTTATTATTGTTTCAACAGTAAATATATGTAGAAGAAACGTATCTTTTCCTTGGCCCCCAAATACAGATAAGTCTGTCCACAGACAGGCAAAGGGGTTTCTACCTTGAACAAAAGTTTAGACAGACAGAAGACCGAACTAGAACCAGGTAATACATAGCCTAGCCAAGCTACACATCACCAGCAGCAGATAACCTTGTGGACACTTCACACCCACAAGGGAGAGCTTTCAAGTCATCACAAATCAATTCCAGGCCCACTTGGGCTCTGCAGAACCTCCCTGCAGGCCATAAAAAGGGAAGACAAGAGGGAGTAATGGTTGTCGTTCTGATTATAAGGGAGAAGCAGCCTCCCTGAACCCAAATAAAGCCTAGCTTCCTCTGAGCAGAATCCCCTTCACACCAAAGACCCAAGGAAACTATCAACCAGAACCTTCCACCCTCCCCCCAAAAATGTAAATTTAAAAGAGAGAAGGGCAAGGGAAAAGAAATGACATCTAATCTGTCCTGGGATCAGCTGAAATCAGTCTTATCTAAAGTCTTAACTCAAACATAGTAACATTTTAAAGGAGAATGAAAGATGGTAGTTCAACAAACTCCGAGATGGGACCACAAGAGGTCTTGGTCTAACCCAAGTTGTCAAGAATTTAAATTTTTAAAATGGAAGAGGGAGGTGGCAGAGAGGGAGGGAGGGTGAGGGTGTGTGTGTGTGTGTGTGTGTGTGTGTGTGTGTGTGTGTTCTCGCCCTTGCCACTTGTGCCTGGTTTATTTCCTGGAGAGGACAGCCCATAGTCACCTCTGTGCCTGGCCTCGAGGTTACCTGAGGCTAGGCGCCCAAAAGAGAATCTTGGCTAAGTTTACACTTCGGACGACAGAGCAGCGCCCAGGGCCAACGTACTGCCTTCAGGAACAATGCCTCAAGGGTCCCGATCTGGGCTAGCAGAGGTCGGTTGCGCACCATCCCCAGCTCCCTACATCACTCGGACCTGAGACCCCATCAGGCCCACACCGCGGGTGGGACCTGCCCCCCCCCCCCCCGGCAGGTGACCCTGACCCACAGCCCACACCCCACGCCTCACCCAGCAGCGCCCGCAGGTGCTTCAGGCGAGTCAGCACATCCTTCTTGGGGTCCAGCACCTTCTGTGTGGACTTTTTCACATCTCCGTGGCTCCTTCGGGAGAACATCCCGCCGCGGTAAGCCTGGGCCCCGCCGGCGGGGCAGGAGGCGCCTGCGCCGCACGAGTCACTGCATAGGGTCGCGACCGGCGCGTGTCGCTCAGGCCACTAGCCGCCCCCCTCCGGGCCGCCGCGCCGCCTCAGCCTCAGCGGAGGCTCCAGGAAGGAGGGGCGGGCCGAACGGTCAGGGGCGGGGCAGGAAGGCGGTGTCGATGATAAACCCTCGGCCCCGCCCCACAGGCGCCTCTGGTCCGCCCTCCGGCGCTACGCACGCGCACAACCCAGACTGTTCACGCGCTAGGAGCCTGAGACCTCGCGGGGACGCGCGCCCAGCTTTGAGTCTGCGCAGTGATCTCCAATCAGATTGCTGTGTTTTCCATACAGGGAAGGCGAGGTCCCGCCCCAATGTGGGCCCCGCAAGTCCTCCCGGGAACTGTAGTCCCCAGAAAACGAATAGCCGCGACCTGCTTTCCAGAGTCCTAGAGGTGCTAAACACCGCCCTTGAAACTCAGACTCCCTCCCCTCTACTGCCTGGCCAGCGTACAGCTCTCCCCCCCCACCCCCCCCTCTTTCAGATGCACACAAAGTAAAAAAAGTTGTAGGACTTTTTAAATTTGAACTATTTCTAGATTTTTTTTTTTTTTTAACTTCTGGATTCACAGCAAGGAGCAAGACAAAGCACTTGTGGCCATGTCAGAATCTGAGCTCTAATTTCACACTAAAGTAAATGAATGGCTTCGGCAGCAGAGAAGAGTAGGCCTGCTCTCCAGTGAGGTCCAGTCAGTCCCCAAGGCACCTAGAACCCAATCTCAAGTGCAGAGGTCAGTCTTGCCTCTTGCTTTGTGGAAAGAGCTCCTGTGTTATGCAAGGCCTCATAGCAATCCAATAACAGAACCAGAAATAGACCTGAGGGACCTGACTCTCAGGCCAATATGCTTAAGGCCAGATGCCTGTTCACTGAAGCAAGACTTTAAGGCAGAAGATGCTCAAATGATTTCTTACCAGAGAACTGATTATATAATTGTTTTTTAGCATCTGGATCCCCAAGGTTTGACATTTCTGCTTTATTAGCAAGTACCTAAAGTGGCAGTTTAGAGTCACATGTTTTTCATCCAAATAGGCATAATTCAAGTGTCTTTTTCTCTAGTGGAGGAAAGTGCTAGAAAAGTACACATCCTTGTATTAAGCTCAGTATTTGATCTCTACAGCCACTCAATAAACTCATTAAATAAGATGATAAAGCAGTCCTACACATTTCAACTCAGCATGCAAAAACTTCTCTGTTCTTGTAAATTCTATTTTTAGAGTTATCAAAATAGCATGGCTGCGATTAAGATATACCCAAAGGATTATTATTCAGCTAAAAAAACAAAAATGAAACAAAACAGACTACAGACAGACATAACAGCATAAATCTCAGACCCAGAGATGTAATCTCCATGTTAAGGATGATGGCAGAGCCATTGCACCTCCTGTGTCCCCAGATGATGTCGTAGATGAAGACCACAATCTTCCCAAAACTGTTGGAGAGAAGTGTTTGTTACCGTCAGTTTATCCTGTGCCCTGTTGCAGATTATAAAACACCATGTTCACTGCTCCATTTCTTTGAACAAGGATATCTTTTCTTACACTGATTGAAAAAGTAAAATGAATTTATCTCATAGAAATCAATTTTTCTCTTGCGACGTGAACTCTTGTTATCATCAAACATCTATTGAGGACCTATGGTATAAAAACAAGATCCCAAGCCCAGGGAATAACAGATATTATAAGAAGCAGTTCCAGGCCAGGCAGTGGTGACGCATGCCTTTAATCCCAGCACTTGGGAGGCAGAGGCAGGTGGATTTCTGAGTTCGAGGCCAGCCTGGTCTACAGAGAGAGTTCCAGGATAGCCAGGGCTACACCGAGAAACCCTGTCTCGAAAAACAAAAACAAAAATAAGAAGCAGTTCCCTGACTGCCAGAGTTTCCAATCCAACTGAGGAGAGAAACTCGGCATTTCTGTATGCTAAATATATGGCATTGTTAACAACTTGGTAGACAAAAAACAGGCATCTATGCATATAAATTCATCTCATCTATCACACTTATGGAGTGAAAACACAAAACTGCAACACCCACCCCCCTTTTAAAGAATCACACAGTGGTGTTATGATGCTTATCTACCCATGTGCATATTGCTCATGACACTTCCCAGTTTTGTTCTGTTGGGTTTTTTGTTGTTCTCTCAAAAAACCCTCTTGTTGGTCTGCAAACCCCTGGAGGTTTTTATTCACCTTGCAATTACTTATTTCTTCCTTGAGTTTTAGAGTGTCAAGTACTTTTCAGACACTCCATCGCCACCTTAATCAATAAATAACCAACATGAAATTCAAAGTTTAAAACTTGGGACTGGAGCGATGCCTCAGTGGTGAGGAGTCCTGGCTGCTCTACTACAGGAGCCAGGCTCTGTTCCCAGCACTTGCGTGGTGGCTCACAACATATCTATAACTCTAGTCTCAGGGATCGGATGGCCTTTTCTAGCCTGAAGACAGACATGCACACAGTGCACAGACATACATGCAGGCAAAACACCCAGACACATAAAGATGAGTATGCGGGATAGAGAATTGGCTCAGTAGTCAAGAGCACTTGCTGCTTATCCAGAGGATCCAAGTTCTATTCTCAGCACACATGCAGGTGGCTCACAATCTCCTATAACTGCAGCTCTAGGGTATCTGACATTCTCTTCTGGCCTCTGCAGCCACCAGCACATACATGGCACAGACTCACACAGATACAACATGTAAATAAAAACATTTAAATCTGAAAAAACAAATTAGATTGTAACTTGCAATACAAAGTAATGCTACTCTAAAATAACTTTTTAAAAAATGGGATGTTACCAGTAGTCAGAGGTGCTGTCTGCCTTAGGTGTGTCCAGGTTCTCGGCCTCTTATTCAAAAATAAAATAAAAGCCTACACAAATTGCAAAGTAGGGAGGAAACTTTATTTAAAGCAAAGCAATAGAAAAAGATCAGAATATACAGTAGAGAACAGCAGTCAGCATGTGTGAAAATACTCATGGGCTTGGAGCAGTAATTTTGGGGGGCTCAAGAGAAGGAGTTATTTAGTTACTAAGGGATATTTCTCAATCTTGCTCAGTGGATATGAATTATATAAGCCTTGCTCCATAATGTGTCTTATTTTAATCATATGCATGCCCAGTTATGCATTAGCATAAGATGGTAAATAGAAAATCAATTTGGGTACACAGTTTTGTCTTATTGAGCATGAATCCCAAACTTATTTGGGCTAGATCATTCTTTCTATTCTGATTGAGATGAATCTGTCGATGTTTGATAGTCATTAAACAGAGGAGAAATGTATTCCATTGTTCAGAGAGGGGTGTGCATACAGCAACAAGTGGGAAGGTCCTTGGTTGCTAGCAAGTTGCTAGGTACATTGTTAGAAGTGAAGTGTGTGTGCATTGTACATGTAGGTAACAATCTCAAGCTGCCAAGTACGTTATTATTAGACTAGCACTGTGAAGAAAACCAAAACCAATTAATTCCAGTACTAGGCTAAACTACTTTCTGTGCTTGCCTGATTCAGGGACAGTGCTTGCCTAGCATGCATAAAATTCTGTGCTCTGTTTCTAGTATTTCAACATGGACATGGCATCACATGCCTATAACCCACCCTCCTCTAAGGAAGTGAAGGCAAAATAAGGAGGGAAAAAAAAATCTGTAAGTTCAAAGTCATCTTCAGCTACAAAGAAAATTTGGAATCAGCCTGAGCTAGAGACTCAAAAAAAAAAAAAAAAAAAAAAAAGAAAGAAAGAAAGGAAGACAGACAGACATATATTAGGCTAATAAGGCATCTGTCGACAAGATGGAGGTGCTATAGAAAACAGTGGCTAGCAGAGAATGTATAGAATTGTACACGTCATACAAGGGAAAGCCGACAAAATTACAAACTCGCTTGTTACCCCAGAAATCCATCTAAAAGTATGCGCTGAAGATCTGTCTTCTCCGTGGGAAAGAGAATACGAGGCATTAATCTTCCCAGCCTTTTTCTAGTGCCCAGGGTAGTAGGCCTAACAGCTCCTCTCACCCTCCATAGATGCCTCTGCCTTCCAATCTCCGGAAACACGGTTGAAACTTTATTTGGAAGAAAGGTTCTTTAAACATACTTAAATTTCAAAATTCGAGGTAAGAACATTGTAGAGTCTCTGAATGGGTCTTAAATCCATTGACAAATGTCCTTGTGAGAAATGGAGAGGACAGGGACAGTAAAATGGCTCAGTAGGCAAGGTGCTTTCTGCCCCAAGATGCAAGCCCAAAGGCATGAGTTCTATCCCCAGAGGAACACACACACACACACACACACACACACACACACACACTTGAAAAAGAGAAACATGGGAGAGTCCATATGAAGAGCAAGGTGGAGGTCAAAAATAATGTAACCACTAGTCTAAAGCTACCAGAAACCAGAAAAGGCAAGACAAGCTTCTTTCTCCCTGAAGGCCATCCAGGGTCATCTGGGCCTGCTAACACGTTAACTGTACATGTCTACATTCTACAGCTTTAAGAAGATAGACCTCTGTTGTTGGAGGCCACCAAACCTGTGAGGATTTTTGGTTCCTCCATGTGATTGTGTAACAGAATGTAATCAGACAGAGTACACACAAATACTTCTGACAGCGGCTGCTTGCAATCCAGTACACCCACCACATGGCCAGTGTGATGGAATATAAGAGAGTTGCAACATCAAAGAGAGAATTTCCCATGTACTGATTTAAATGAATCTCCCAGACATATTAAACATAAAGGCAGTAAACGGAATATAGAATATATTTTTACTCATTCATTTTTTTCAAAGGAAGTATTGGAAGGATGTCAAACAGAATCAGTGATGTAGACACCTACTTAGGGTGGAAGGTTAGGTGGGAGGAGAGAAAGCGGGGTCCTTGCCACATACATCTGCCGTGTTGTTTCATTTTGAATAATGGAAATGCTTTACTTGTTTGAAATAAAAATGAAAGTGTAAACCCCCAACTGAAACTCTGAGTCTTCAGAACATCCATTCTGACATTGAGATATATAAAATGTGGGCTAGAGTTTGTTAGGCAAACTATTTTCCCTGTGTGATGTTTTTATTTCTAAGCTCATTATAATCACTGATTTTTATTTCAAAGAAAAGTTTAAAACAGAATTTAAAAATCAGAAAAATAAAGTAGCAGTAAATCTTTATGGTTGACACTACTGAATCTAACCAGGTCCTTTCTCATTCCATGTAAACCCTAGAATTATTGTCTGTTTCAAAAAAGGAGTGATCCCCATTTCATGTTCTCCTAACCTCTGAAAGCGTTTAGAAGCAATGACTCCAGCAGAAGTGAGCACCTCCAGCATCCAGATCGTGCGACTTCCAGGGTCATTTTCACCTTTGGAGAAACTGTGGGCTCCAGATCAGGTGCAAGGAAACTGGCAAAATTAAGATAGTGGGCAGAAACCAATGAGAAAGTTTAAAGCCAGAAGCCAGCTTGAAGGGGATGCTAAGGACCAATGTGCTCATTCAATCGGCTTGAAAAAGTAAGTCTTTCCCCATTAAAAAACTCTTTAGTGAATGAAAACTTAGAAAACAAAATAGAATAACTTTTAGTTTATCATCCAAAAGGATAATGGTGGGTCTGGAGAGATGGCTCAATGGTTAAGAGCACTGGCTGCTCTTCTAGAGAACCTGAGTTCAGTTCCCAGCACCCACATGGCAGCTTGCAGCTGTCTGTAACTACAAGTGTAGGGGATCTGGTACCTTTACACAGACATACACACAAACAAAACATCAATTCACATAAAAATAAATGTTTTTAAAAAGAAAAATGGGTTTTAAAATCATATTTGCTTATTTATCTATTTATTTATTATAGTGTTTTGAAACAAGGTCTTCTATAGCTCAGATTGGCCTCAAACTCTGACTTTCCTCTCTCTACTTCCCTAGTGCTGGGATTATAGGCGTGCGCTAACATACCATTGACTAATTATAACACTTTAAATAAATAAAAATCCAATAATCCATATTAATTTTCAAAATAACATAGTTTCCCTGTACTAGATCAGTGTTTCTAGCAGAGTACATTTATTTCTAACGGACACTGCGCGCGCGCGCGCACACACACACACACACACACACACACACACACGCTCTAAAGTGGCAAAAACCATTTCTCAGTTAACAAATGGGAGAAGTTATGAGAACAGGATGTGGCTTTCAAGCTCTTAACCAAGGAAAATTGCCAGAAAAGCAATCTTGAAATTGATTTTCAGAAAGGCATTGAACATGGCAAAGTAGGCTCAAATAATAAATAGAAACACTCATCAAATTCTGATGCTGTTTGGTGCTGTTTATTATTGTAATTTATTCATGTAAATTCAAACCAAGAAAGAGCTACTGAGCGGCTACTATAGATAAATCGTGATCATTACAATGTTGTACCTCCCCAGTCTTCTCTATTGAACCAGAAAATTGTTCTTCCAAGGACCTTGTGAACATTGAAACTTATAATCATAATCACCATGTGAAATGTTTCTCAACCAATTCTACAGTTCAGAGTTGCCAGGCTTGTCCCCACGCCCACCCAGGCCACACCCATCAGTACCCATCCAATGGATGACCCCCTTCGCTCTTCATTGTCATCCCCAGCCATTTTGCCACATGGTCACTACGTTTTCAACTTCTCTAAAATATTACGTACCTGTCTGAGTTAACCTTCTATTATTGTGACAAAACATCACATCATGACCATCAAAACTTATAGAAGGAAGTGTTTAACTGGTGTTTACATTTTCAGAGAGATGGGTGTCTATGACCTTCATGGCAGGTTGCATAGCCTCAGGCAGACTCACATGGCACCAAAGGAGCAACGGAGAGCTCAAGCCCTGATCCACAAACAGGAAGCAGAGAGAGAACACACCTTCTCCTGCAAGGACACAAGCCCTACTCATTGCCAAAGACACACCAACTAGGACCCAAGTATGCAAATGCCTGAGTCTTACAAGGACTTCTCATTCAAACCACTACAATACACCAGTTTATAAACATCCTACTTTTTGAAAACTAATTATTTATTTATTTTATGTGTGTGAGTACACCGTCACACTCTTCAGACACACCAGAAGAGGGCATTGGATCCCATTACAGATGGTTGTGAGCCACCATGTGGTTGCTGGGAATTGAACTCAGGACCTCTGGAAGAGCAGTCAGGGCTCTTAACCACTGAGCCATCTCTCCAGCCCTAAACAACCTTAATTTTATCCTCTGAATCTCTTTCTAAAACAGACCTCAGGGCTCCTGACTTCTAAAACAAAGACTACTCATCATGTATTAAAACCATCATTTATCCTGCCCTTCACTCCACGGCCTCTGTTTCTACTTATGTGTCGTTGCTACTAGCAACAAAGGAGAAATGCCTGGCAGATACTCTTCATCTTCCTCCACTGAACTCTCGCCCAGACACTCAGCCCCTGCTATCAGAGACATGCTTATCTTTTGATCTTTGATAGTTGGGATTTTTCTAGGTGATTAGGTTGACCAACACTGTAGGTCCAAAAAATTAAGTTATCCCAAAGTTTTAGTTATCCTAACATTTTGTGCTCAAGTTTTTCTTCCTCAAAGGGTCTTTCAGTGTGCCAGGATTTACTTTTTCCAGGGTGACTAAAATAGCAAATATTTGCATATTAATCCTAACTGTCATCAATAGCATACTGATTTTAGTGTGAGGAAAATTCAGGTTTTAGACACATTTTTTTTTTCCTAACAAATAAGCCCATGCTCAGGAATAAAATCTCTCAAGATGTCAGTCATACTGTGCATCCTTGTTTAAAGGTTATTGTCACATAAAGCCAGCCCCTGGTAGACTCACACGAACAGTCATTTGTACTGATCACGGGACCCATTACACTCTTAGTTTCTAAAAGAAAAACAACAGAAGAAAAACTAAAGCCTAATAAATTTAAGACTTTTTTTCTTGTATCAACTTTTGCCCTGAAACTTTGAGTTGATTTCTGCTTATTTATCCATGTCACATTCCTCAGAATCTATGCTGTCTTTGTTGGCTTCCTGTTGCTAAGAACGGGGAGGGGGGGAGATGGGGGGGATGGATGTGGGACGATGAGGACACAACCCAGCAGAAACAACTTGGGGAGAAAAGAGCTGTATCATCTTATGCATCAGGCATCAAAGAAAGCCAAGACAGGAATTCAAGGCAGGAGCTTGAAGTAGGAACCATGGAGGGCTGCTGTTGACTTACTGCTTGTTCAGTTACCCTTCTATAACCTAGGCCCACCTGTGGTAGGGATGGACCATCCACAGTGGGCTGACAGCTTCCACATCAATCAGCAATCAAGAGAATACCTCACAGACATGCTCACAGGCCAATCAGATGCAGACAGTTCCTCATCTGAGTGCCCCTCTTTCCAGGTGCCTCTAGTTTGTGTCAAGTTGACAAAGACTAACTATGACATCTACCTAAAGCTCCTAAAAACATCAATATTTCATAAAGATGAAATGTAAAACCCAGTGCTTAGAGAGCAAGGACCACAGCTGGGCAAGGTGGTACACACATGTACACATATTTAATCCCAGTGCTTGGAAGATGGAGGCAAGAGGAATTAAATTCTAAGCCAGCCTGTACAAAACAACCAAACCAAAAAAAAAAAGGTTTTTTTCCTTATGATATATAACTCAATGCATTGAAGATGTATACCTTTTCCTTCAAAAATATTGCCCATTAGTTTCTTTTTTAATGAAAAATTCTTAGTTCTTTTCTCCCTTTCAAATATCTGTCAAAAAAAGACATTTAATACTTAACTTTAAACTTGACTATAAATCATTTTATATGAGAATTTCACTCAAAGACAGACATGACATGTTCTTTGGGTTTTGGATTTTGATTTTCTTTTTTGTAAGTACACTAGCCATTTTGATGTGTCTGATGGGTTTCTGATAAGAAAGGAATGCCTAGAGGGAAGAAGCCATCATTTTTCTGTATTTATCCAAGCAATTTTTCCCAGTTATGCACTTTAACTGTGATGTCATCTATTTTGGATGTATTCTCATCTTATTAATCAAAACAGAATTAACACTCGTCATCAAATTGTGGATGCACATCACATCTACATTAGTGAAAAAAATAGTGAATATCAGAAAACTTTCACAAGTTAAAAAAAAATGTTGGATAATAGTGGAAAAATCAAGGAGCATGGAAACTGAAAATAGTAAGTAAAACTTGTTAGAGCTACTTGTGGTTTTCTTTGCTCGAATGGTAGGACTGGAAGCCAACCCACAGCCTTATTCTGCATTGAGCAATACAGCCCACCTCATAAAACGTAAATAGCTGAAGTGAAGTGAAATTACCCAAGTGAGAAGTCTGGAAGTTTGCTCATTTTCTCCTATCTCCCCCCCCCGCCCCCCCCAAGACAGACTCCAACCCTGAACACTAGCACAGACTTACCCTAAGTTAGAACTGGGTGTTTGAGCTTTTAAAGGAACGTCACAACTGAGAGTGAAGATCAGTGGTAGACACCTTAACTTGAATATGCAAACCCGAGTTCCAATCTCCAGCACAGGAAAAAGGAGGAGGAGGAGGAAGAGGAGGAGGAGGAGGAGGAGGAGGAGGAGGAGGAGGAGGAGGAGGAGGAGGAGGAGACCCAATTAGAAAATATTATTGGCAAAAACTGTTCATTCAGGATACAGACTTTTTTCATACTGTGAATCATTACTTGATGACTCAGAATTTTCTAAAAAAGAATTTCAAAGTGATTTTGGGGGCTAATTCTTGTAAAACAAGTTCTTTTTTTTTTCGAATTCACATGTAAATATATGTCCTCAATTGATGCTACTATCTGACATTTCAGGCAAGATCCTTAGTTTGTGAGAAAAAACAGAAATAAACTGGAAAATTCAATGTAACAACATCAGTCTTAAAAACAAAATCAGGAATGCTCACAAGACAGCATTGCAGGTACAAGCTTTTATAAATCCTGACTTAAGTTCAATCTCTAAATTCCAGTGTTGAAAAGCAAATCAAGGGCTGGAGAGATGGCTCAGTGATTAAGAGCACTAACTGCTCTTCAGGGATCCTGAGTTCAATTCCCAGCAACCACTTGGTGGCTCACAACCATCTGTAATGGGATCCGATGCCCTCTTCTGGTGTGTCTGAAGACAATCACAGTGTACTTACATAAGACAAACAAACGAATGAATGAATGAATAAATAAATAAAAACTTTAAAAAAAAAAAGAAAAGCAAATCAATACCAGAAAAGTGTCCTTGACCCTCCCTCCACACACACATTGTAGAGCATGCATACCCACTGTCTTAGTCAGGGTTTCTATTCCTGCACAAACACCATGACCAAGATGCAAGTTGGGGAGGAAAGGGTTTATTCAGCTTACACTTCCATGCTGCTGTTCATCACCAAAGGAAGTCAGGACTGGAACTCAAGCAGGTCAGGAAGCAGGAGCTGATGATGCCTAGGCCACAGAGGGATGTCACTTACTGGCTTGCTTGCTTCTCCTGGCTTGCTCAGCCTGCTTTCTTATAGAATCCAAGACTCCCCAGCCCACAGATGGCACCACCCACAAGGGGCCCTCCCCCCTTGATCACTAATTGAGAAAATGCCTTACCGCTGGATCTCATAGAGGCATTTTCTCACCTGAAACTCCTTTCTCTGTGCTAACTCCAGCTTGTGTCAAGTTGACACAAAACCAGCCAGTACACTCACATATACCATAATCACACCCATCAGCATATATACATACCCATTTGAATAATAAGTAAATAGACAAATAGAATCAGTCTAGAAGAATTGTAAAATCAGAACTAGAGGAAATTGCAGGAAGCCTGGACAGGTCACAGAACAAGAACACAGGAATCAGCATGTTGCAGATCCCACAACTGCAAAGGACCCCGAACCACCTCTTCCACCTCAAGTTCAACCATCCAGGGAGAATGTCCAGTTGACTAAGTCTTGGGCAGATGCCCGGTCAATCTATGATGCTGACTCCCTTTTTAGTAAGATGTAGATGCTACCTCCTTCCTTGGTAATGCAGGATACAGCATTCCCCTACCCACCATGGAGTGCTCTGTTGGAGGCAGAGTGTTAGATGCTGAATAGCTAAAATAACAATAATACATAACACAGCTTCCTAGAGCAGTAAAGAAGAGAGAACCATCACTCACCCATTCACTTGCCGTTAGTCACTATGTACTCTGGGATGCTGAGGTTATGTTTATGGAGCTGACTTACAATTAAGATCTTGTATTTTAATAAGATAACTAAATAACGCTGTTTGCTACTTTTAGTAAATTGTTAAGATTAATTTTTGACAGGTGATTATATTTTCCCAAAAGATTTAACTGGGAACTCCTTTGAAGATATTTACACATAGAATAAATTTATATAAATTTACAATTATTAGTTATCATAGTAAATAACTGAAAATTAATTGAACTGTATTTTTGGTCTTGCTTAGCCAATATTTAAGAATTCAAATGCCAGGGGAAAAGTATTACTAAGCTATTGCCTTGGTATCCTTGAAACGTTTGCCTCCCAAAGATCTTTCTATAAGCTGTTGGAGTGGCTCCTTGGAGTTGGTACAGGACACACCCAGAGACCAAATTCTCAATACAAAGGAGACTTATTACCCCAGAGGGATAAGCATGGGGGAGGGCCGCCTCCTCTGGATAGGGCCAATGCAGATGTCGTCTTCTTCATCTTCATCATAGTCATGAGCCCGCAGCAGCAGTGGAGTTTTTTTTAGTATTATTAACTGATTATTTTATTTATTCTCATCCCAAATGTTGCCCCCCTGATCCCCCCTTGCAGACTTCTTCTCCCCTCCATACCCCTTCACCTCTGAGAGGGCTCCCCACAGCATCCCCCCTCACTGGGGCATCAAATCTCTATAGGGTTAGGTGCATCCTCTCCCACTGAAGCCAGACAAGGCAGTCCTCTGCTACATATGTGCCCAGGCCCTTGAACCAGTCAGTCAGGGTATGCTCTTTGGTTGGTGGCTTAGTCTCTGGGAGTTCCCAGGGGTCTAGGTTAGTTGACAGTGTTGGTCTTCCTAGGGTTGCCATCTGTACTGACTGGTTTTGTGTCAACTTGACACAAGCTGGAGTTACCACAGAGAAAGGAGTTTCAGTTGAGAAAATGCCTCCCTGAGATCCAACTGTAAGGCATTTTCTCAATTAGTGATCAAGGGGGAAGGTCCCCTTGTGGGTGGTACCATCTGTGGGCTGGTAGTCTTGAGCTCTATAAGAAAGCAGGCTGAGCAAGCCAGGAGAAGCAAGCAAGTCAGTAAGGAACACCCCTCCATGACCTCTGCACCAGCTCCTGCTTCCTGACCTGTTTGAGTTCCAGTCTTGACTTCCTTTGGTGATGAACAGCAGCATGGAAGTGTAAGCCAAATAAACCCTTTCCTCCCCAACTTGCATCTTGGTCATGATGCTTGTGCAGGAATAGAAACCCTGACTAAGACACCATCCCCTTCAGTTCCTTCAATCCTTCTCCTAACTCTTCCATAGGGGTTCCCGACTTCAATCTAATGGTTAGCTGTAAGTATCTGTCTCTGTCTCTGTCTCTGTCTCTGTCTCTGTCTCTGTCAGCTATTGGTAGAGCCTCCCAAAGGACAGTCATGCTAGGTTCCTGTCTGCAAGCACAACATTGCATCAATAATAGGGTCAGGGTTTGGTGCCCACCCATGGGATGTATCCCAAGTTGGGCTGGTCACTGAATGGCCTTCCCTTCAGGATTTGTTCCATTTTTGTCTCTGCATTTCTTTTAGACAATAACCATTCTGAGTCAAGAATTTTGAAGATGGATGGGTGGCCCCATGCCTCCAATGGGGGCCCTGTCTACTGGGGGTGATCTCTTCAGGTTCCATCTCCTCACTTTTGGGCATTTCAGCTAAGGTCACCCACATTGAGTCCTGGGTGCCTCCCCCATCCCACATCTCTGGGACTTTCTAGAGGTTCCTCCCAGCCCCATCCCTAGAAGCTGCATATTTATATTAATTCTCCTGGCCCTCTGGGCTCTCTCCTCTCTCCCCCCATACCTGATCCTTCTCCTTCCCCACTTCCCCCCTCCCTCCCCTCTCCCACCCAGGTCCCTCCCTCCCATGATTATTTTGTTCCTGCTTCTACGTGGGATTGAAGAATCCTCACTTGGGCCTTCCTTCTTGTTTAACTTCTTATGGTCTGAGGAATGTATCAGGAGTATTCTGTACTTTTTGGCTAATATCCACTTATCAATGAGTATATTCCATGTATGTCCTTTTGGGTCTGGGTTACCTCACTCAGGATATTTTCTAGTTCCATCCATTTGCCTGCAGCAGCAGCAGCAGCAGCAGCAGCAACGGTTGTTGTTTGTTTGTTTTTGAAGGCAAGGAATTTTAAGGGGAAAAGGGGGCAGTCTGTTCTAGGATAAGTTGGTAAATCCTGATTGGACAGGTTAGCCAGTGTAGACAAATAATGAATTTTGATTGTTGAACCTTAGAGTTTTGTCTCAGGAATGAGTCAGTGAATGGACCTTGGGAGCTTGCTTTCACCTAATGGATTTTACCAAGGGAGAGAGAATGGGAAAGAGCAAAACCTGTTGGCCATGCTCGGGCCTGTTAGAGAGCCCCCCACTTTCTCTTCATTAGTCCATCTTTCAGCTTCTACCTCTCTTGCAGTCCTTCTCCGTGAATAACACTAATGTTTCTCACATGTCATTGCCTTTCTTGGTAATCTTTTAAAAATGGCCAGTAGACTTATCTGATCCTTTCTCTCAGCCAGTTTCATACTCCAGAGAAGTCATTAACCAAAGAGGAAACAGACCAGACCTGATCTCAGAGAGCTCCGTGTGTGATGTGGGAGACGGATGCCTACTTACATTGCGGTGATTGATAAGAGCGATACACACAGGGAAGGCGTTGAGGAGGAGAGAATTGGACAGTGGAAATTAAGCAGGGCAGACATGGCATCTGAGTTGGGACAAGAAGCAAAAGAAAGGCAAAGGCAAAAGATGCAATAATAGGCCATGTGAGGCTTGGTAGAAACTTGGTTTTGTGGAATTACTTTCTGGTATGTTTAGGCTAGGGGCTACTCTAAACATTCACCTGCAACCGGTCTCTCTTTGTTGTCCTCACAGCAGGTGGCAGGTACCCAACCGTGGCTGCCTGTGAGTCTGTAAACCTCACTTCCGAAAGAAGTTTACTAAACCCGATTTGCTCTCAGATCTTACAATGGACACATCCTTCTTGAAAGGTATACAATAGATATATGATAACTAAAGGGACCAATCAGCGTTTTCTCCCTTCCCTTGGAATCAAAAGCAACCTGGCTGCAAGCATGCACTGCAGATGTCTCACTAACTCTGAGGTACAAGGCGAGTCCCCAAAAACCCATAAGAAGGGAACCCTACTTTGCCTTGAGGGACTGGACTTTCCTTAAAGCCCCACTATGTTGTTTTTTCAACAGCATCAAGATTCTCCCTAACAAATCTCTTACCCCAAAGAACTTCTTGCCTTGTTTCTCTTTTGAGCTTCACAAGTTCACTTGTTTCTCTTTTTATCCCTTTCCATCAGTTTGACCACAAGACCTCATACTGGCATTGCAAAATTCTTAAAGACATCATTTTATACAGTGGAATGGTGGGTTAAATACTTCCACCGTGATGCGTTACCTCAACACAGGTCCCAAAGTGACGGGACCAACCAGTCAGGAACCATAACCTCACAACTACAAGCCAAAGCAAACCAATCTCTCTGTAAGTTGATTTTAAAGTAGGTATTTGTTACGTTAATGGCAAACTAACACACCCTCGTACTAGCTGTGCAGTCTTAAGTGAGAGACAATAATTCTCCAATCTTCTTCTGCTTCTCACACCTATGAAAGGAGATTAAATTGCATATTTGAAAGAAGATAAACTAGGATATTTATTTTAGGGCATAAACAAGCATTAAATGAATTGCACACAATGCCCAGTTTGAAGAAACTTCATAAATATTATTTTGTTTTTCTTTCTTCCAGACTTCCTTGAAAATATGAACAGGGCAGCTCCTACATGCTAAGACTGTGCATTCGTGTGTCCCTGTGTTTGTGACTGTGTCATCTGGTGTGTGCATTTGTGTGTCCCTGTGTTTGTGACTCTGTCATCTGTTGTGGGGGAGCTATGATTTTCCATAGCTTTCACTCAAAACATCAACAGAATGAGCCAAAGCAACTTTACAGAGCCCTTTGTTCCCTATGACAGTTAATCATTGTCAACTTGACTCAATTTAGAGTATATATAGACCATATCAATAATTTCAGCGATAATCATAATAAAAATAATGTTTAGAGGCTAAAAGATTGGTATGAATAACCTATCCAAAATATGCTGTACTGTTTAGTCTTCATCAACCTAGGCACCTGGGAAAATGAAACCTCAAAGAGTTGTTTCTATCATGTTGGCCTATGGGCATGTCTATGGGCATTTTTCTTGATTGATGATTGACATGGGAGGGCCTAAGTCATTGGGTATTTTTTCATCCCTGGCAGGATGGACTCAGGGTACATAAGAAAGGCTGCTGAGCAAGCCCTAGGAGCAAGCCAATTAGCAGCATTCCTCCCTGGCCTCTGAGTCAGCTCCTGTTGCTGTTTGAGGTCCTGTCCTGGTTAACCTGTAAGCCAAACAAATCTTTTTTCTCTCCATGATGGTTTTGGTCAGTGTTTTATCACAGCAACAGAAGCAAACTAGGGCAAATGTCAAGTGATGTTTTTTCTCTCACTTGAATGTTTTTTTTTTTTAACAGTCTAATGAGGAAGTATTTTATTTCCAATGATATCAACAAAGAAATGTCAGTGGTTTTGCTGAGTCACAAAATAGATTTTTTTTCTGACTCCAGAAGGAAAAAAAAAAAAAGCATACAAGAAAGACAGTGCTTTTTCAAAGAATAAATGACCCAAGTCATCATTGGATATAGTATCAAAAATTCATTTGATACATTATTGTGCCATTAAATGCTTATGAAACTAAACAAATTGGTCATCAAATGCCTCTAATTGTAGGATCAGTTATAATATTTGAGAGTGAATAATGATATATTCTAAAGATAAGTGCCAACTGTGTCCATGGAAGGTGGAAATAGATTTGTTTTTATGTAAGAATCAAAGGTTGCTTAAGCATTGGAACATTCAGAGATGACTTTTTACATCAGGACCTCTTAATATCTAGAAGAGGACCAACAAGTGAAAGTAAAATGCTGGAGCTAAGAATGAAAGGACTTAAAGAAGAAAATTCTTCGTCATTGAAGATGGGTTATCAGCCGTATTTTACAACATTGCAATGTAGTATGTCTCATCATTTTAAGTATGAAGAGGAAGAGAATTTGCCAGCAATGGTGGCATAGTGGCATGGTGGCATGGTGGAACAAGCCTTTAATCCCAGCACTTGGGAGGCAGAGGCAGGCAGATCTCTGGGTTTGAGGCCAGACTGGTCTACAAAATGAGTTCCAGGACAGCCATTGCTACACAGAGAAACCTTGCCTTGAAAAACAAAAAGGAAAAAGAAAGAAAGAAAAACGAAAGAAGTAAAAAATATTTCTCTGTTACTTTTCCCCCAAGACACATACTTCCTTAAGATCTTTGATTTCTCTATCCTGCGTGAATGGCATCTTAGAACTAAATTGTACCATGTGGAGTAGTTTTGACTTACTCGCTAACAATAGGTTCCATTTCTGAAGACATAAATACTTTCAGAAATGTATTTGTAATCTGTTTTCCCCCATCCTATTGTGACAATGGTCAGTTGGTTTGAGATAGTATGAAGCCCTCCAAGAGAATACCATGGCACAAAAGTCTTCCACACGGTTTGAATGCACTTCTTTAGGATGTATGTAGTTAACCCTGAATTCATGTACAATTATATAAACACAAGTAAATGTTTGAAGCAAGGCTTTTCTCTATCAACCTGCCTCATTCAATATAAACTTAATGGATCCACTTTGCTTCCATTCCACCCGTTCCTATTCATTTCCAAGGAAAATTTGCAACTGCAGCCAGTCCATTATATTGCAATTACTCAATGGGGAAAAGCTTTGTTTTCTTTTTATTGAAAAATAGATTTTCCCCTTACATAATATATCCTGATTATGTTTCCCCTTCTTCTCCAAGTTCCCTCCTTCCTACCCCTCATCCTGATCCACCCTCTTTCTGTCTCTCATTAGAAAACAGACACTCTTCTAAAAGAGGATAGGATGGGATAGGGTAGGATATAATAAGATAAAACAAATACTAACTCATCACAATAGGATAAAACAAAAAGAACCCAATAAAAGGCACAAAACGGCACACTAAACTAGAAGCCATAATATATAATACACAAAGGATATATAGGCTAATCAAGAGGAGAGAGAGAGAGAGAGAGAGAGAGAGAGAGAGAGAGAGAGAGTAATTAAAATTTGAAAGTTAAGTTAAAAATAAAGGGAACACCTTGACATAACATTATAAGACAGGGACCCTCCAAGGAGGCCTTTGAGTTCATTTCTGTTCAGTATCCACTGGTGCCATGCAGACTACCCTAAAAAGTAGTTTGTATCCTCAGTGAGACTCCTTTGGAGGAAACTAAATTTTCGTTTCCAAATGGTTATTAACTGGAGATTGCATCAGGGTTAGGAAGAGAGTCATGTGTCCACTTCTCCTTTCTGCTCTAGGCCCCCTCTGCTGCAGACTGGGGCAGGCACTGAACATGCTGCCTCCATCTCTGTGAATTCTTTCATGTGTATATCTCTCAGGGTGCTTTAGAGGGCCTTGTTTTCTTGGTGTCCTCCATCCCTTTGGCTCTTATGCTTGTCCAACCTCTTCTTCTACAGGACTCTCTGACTCTGAGTAGGGAGGGATTTGATGGAGACCCCTTTGGTCAACAACTAATTAGATGGAACCCAATCCCAGTACTGGAAGCTTCATTTGGTGACAAGAGATGGCCAAGTGGAGCTTTGTCTCCACCATTATTAGCTGATTTCATTTAGACTGCCTCCATATACACATCTATTTTAGAAAGCTTCTGTTGTATTAGGTTTCCATACTACCTCTCAAATGGCCCGTGAGTTTAACTGTCTCTCCCTGTATCGCCTTCCTTGTTTCTCTCCTCCTTCCCCCTTCCCATTTGACCCTCCTGTTCCAGTGCCCCCTTGTCCCATCCATCCATAACTATCTATCCTATTTCCCAGTCCTAGGGAGATCTATCTGCCTCTGCTCCCACCTCCCCCCCCCCCCCCAGTCCCTTACTCTATACCTAACCTCTTGCTTCTACAGATTTTAGTTTGGTTATCATTCACCTAATCTATCATTGACTTAATAATATCCACAAATAAGCAAATGCATACTGTTATGTCTCTCTCTGACAATAATGGACTAAATCTCTGAACCTGTAAGCCAGCCCCAATTAAATGTTTTCCCTTAGAAGAGTTGCAGTGGTAATGGTGTCTCTTTACAGCAATAGAAACCCTAAGACATGAACCATAGCAACTGTATTGTAATCTCAGAGCCTATGAGACACTCTGTGGGACAATAGCCCTTTTCCTAGCTGACCCTACCTTGACTGAAGGACACTAGCTCAGCCTCATGTGTAATGTTAGAACTAATGCCAATGTTAGAAAGTAAAGGTCCTCTAGAAGCCTTCATTGTAGGAAAGGCACACTGGGGAGGTGAGGGCTCTTTAGTCAGGTTTTTGTTATCACCAATAATAAACTGTAGATTGACAGAGATGATCAGCAAGTAAAACTTGTATTTGGAATAGGAAGTATCTGAGAAAGCAAATGAAAACACGCTGAGGAGCAGCACGGGCAAGCTGTGAGAGCCACCCTGTATCTGGGATGTTATTTTCAGGGTTTCAGAGACGCTGGTGAGGGAGACATGTTTTGTGGGAATCATTTGACTGGTTCTACCGTTTATGCAGAGGTCTGGGGCTAGAGCTGTCAGTGTTGGCTTACAAGTATGAGGATCCGAGTTCAGATCCCTAGGATCCACATAAGTAGTCAGAAATGGTCGTGAGTCTCTATAACCCCGGCGGTGGGTGGTTAAGACAGGAGCATTCCAGGGGCTCGCTGGCCAGCCAGTCTGGCTGACTTGATGAGCCCCCAGTTCACTTAGAGCCCTGTCTCAAAAGATAATGTGGGAAGTAATTAAAGAAGACACCCCACATCCACCTGGCCTCCGCATGCATGCCCCCACACACAGAGAGACAGAGACAGAGAGAGAGAGACAGAGACAGAGAAAGAGACAGAGAGACAAGAAAGAGAATTAATCTACACAACATATTATAGTATACATGAGTATAATTGGTTTAAGCTTCAGGACAGACATGATGGAACCAACTTCCCCTTAAGTTTGCCTTTACCAGCTGAGTGCCACCAGTGGAAGGTCGGTCACATGCTGGTCATTTGGTGATACGTTTAGGAAACTGCACAGACTCAGCAGCTTTGCACTTGGCAGTGATTTTAAACATCCTGGAGACTATCTGGGAGGGCTGAGTCCCTTTCCTTCCTGATTGTATGAGAAGGATGGGCAGCTTGCCTCATTGTATATACAATAAGAAATGAGAGTGCAGTGCGAGAATCTTTCCTGACTGCTAATTCCACGCCTAGCAATTCTTTCTCACCTTGAACCCTGGAAGCATATTCAGTGTTCTGACATGAACGAATTTTCCAATAAAAATGTGGCACTTGATGCAATATTTGTTTGTCTCTTGCTTTGAAACATGAGACTCCAAGAAATAGCAATTTGTGCTTAGTCAGCATTGGTGCCACAGGTGAAGTTGGAATGTCACTGGAACTGCCAATAGAAACAAAATTTTTGCTGGCCTTCCTGTTTCAAGAAGTTGGTGCTTTGTTCTGTTGCTTCTGTGCCCATGTATGTACGTAGGGTGAACACACATGCCTCTCTGTCTGGAGGGGGGTTTCCTCATATCTATGCATGAGTAAGAAGAAACCAGAGAGTTGGTGCTCTCAGAAGCAATGCATAACTAACAAGTGACAAGAAGCCAGAAAATAAAAATCCCAGATCCTTTGCCTTTCCAGAGAGAAACTGAGGAACATGCTCTATAGTTTTCTCTCCAGGGCCCTCTGTGGTCTCTAGCTGCCCATTGTGATTTCAGATGCCCCCTCAGTATCTGTAGAGAATTGATTTTAGGAGATTCTTCCAGATACAAAACTCCTAAGATAGCCAAGTCTCTTATATAGAACTGTGTAGTATTTGCATACAACCCGTACGCACCCTCCTGTGTATTTGAAATCATTTCTAGGTTCCTTCCAATACTTCATGTAAATGCATTGCAAATAGTTGTTACCCTGAATTGTTTAGTGAATAAAAAGGAAAAAAAACCCTCTACATATCTGTGTCAATAGGAGAGATTAAATTTCTTACAAATATTTTTGTCTGTGGATGGTTGAATTCATGGATACAGAACCCTCGGATACTGTTTGAGAAGGACCCACATCCGGGCTGCGGCATTCCTCCCTCTTCATACTTCCCTTTCCTCTGACAACCTCCGCTAACAAGCACTTGCTTTTTCATCTGTTTTGTTCCCAAACAGACAGCACTCAGTAACACACACACACACACACACACACACACACACACACACACACACACAAATAAAAAAACGCGCACACGCGCATATGCATTTGCACACAATGGTCTAAATAATAAGCTGAGGTTAATATCAGGATAACATTTAGGATTTTTCACACATTTTCTTTGCCTTACGCTGAATCAGTTGAAGTAGAAAGTAACCTTATAACTTAATAAAAGTGAATTAAGTTGATGAGACTTTTAAAGCAAATCCTAAGCTTCTGGATGGATGACAGAGTGAGCTAGAGGTGGACAGACAAACAAACAGAGGACAAGAAACCCCAGGAAAGAGTCTATCTTCGCCTTGACCTAGGGCCTGGAATCAGGCAAACCTGGAATTGAGGAGAGATCATTTCTAGTCTTCATCCCTTATGTTAGTTAGCTCACTTTCTGCCCAGAGACAAGGGTGGGAAGCTTGGGAGAAACGACTCATAATGAAGGGGGGTTTATCTGGGCTCACGGTTTCAGAGGTGTCAGTGCATAGTCAGTTGGCCCTTTTGTTCTGGGTTTGTGTTGACATAGTCCATTGTGACAGGAAGTGTGTGATAAAGGAAATCTGTTTGTTTAATGATGGCCAGGAAAAAAAGAGAGACAGAGAGAGGGAGGGCCTATGGACTAATGGCCTATCCCCTTCAAGATTATATTAGCCTGCTTTAGTTCTTTTCCACTGATGGATAAAATACCATGACCAAGGTGACTTATAGAATGAAGGGTTTATTTAAGCACACAGTTCCAGAGAGATAAAAGTCCATTCTGGAAGGGAATCGTGGCAGCAGGAACAGCTGAGAGCTCCCATCTCCAACCCCAAGCAGGAAGCAGGAAGCAAACTGAGAGTCTCAAAACTCTCAAAGCAGACCCCCAATGACATACTTCTCCAGTTAGTCACAGCTCCTGAGTCTCCCCAAGCAGCACCATCAACTGAGGGCAAAGTATTTAAATGCCCGAGACCACCAACACATTGCATCCAAACCATCACATTCCCCAGTGATTTAGCTTGTTCCCACTGAGCCTTGGCTTCTTCTAAAGGTTCTACTACTTCCCAGCAAAGCCACAGGTTGATGTCACACCTTTGGCATATGAACCTTTGAGGATGTGTTGGCCAATCTTGGCTGTCAACTGAAACCCAAACTACTGGGTGCTCCTTTGAGGAATTTTCTTAATTAGATTACTTCAAGCAGGAAAATCCACCCTAAAGCTGGACCACCTTTTCTGGTCATAGCCCACATAAAAGAACATGGAGGAGCCAGTGAGTGGTGGTGCATGCCTTTAATCCCAGCACTTGGGAGGCAGAGGCAGTCGGATTTCTGAGTTCAAGGCCAGCCTGGTCTACAGAGTGAGTTCCAGAACAGCCAGGGCTATACAAAGAAACCCTGTTTTGAAAAACCAAACCAAACCAAACCAAACCAAACCAAACCACCACCACCACCAACAGAACCTGGAGGAAGGATACTTTGCTCTTTTCCTGCTTGCCTCACTCTTGCTGGCAAGCTCTTTTATCCTGATGCTGCAACCGCTATTAAACCCAAATTCTTTAGAATTCTAACACAGACTAAGGCCCAGCAGGAAACTCTGCAGGAATCCTCTAGATCTTCAGCACCACAGAAACATCCAGCCTCAAGGACTGAACAACAATGGGATTCTACTCCTTTCTGTCACAGGAAGGCCATTGGTGGACTACCCAAGTCACACCCTGTAAGCCAGCCTAATAAATCCCCCATAATGCATGTGTATGTATGCATAAATATAAATACACAAACACACACATACATACACCATATACATATATTCATTCTTTCAGTTCTGTTCTGTTAGAAAGCCCTGCCTAACACAGAGGGCATATAAGAGTCTAACCATGTCACCTAACTCTGAAAAATTACATAAAGCCTTTATGTAGTTTATATAATAGCCATTATATAAGTGACAGTCTTGTTCTACTTGGCTTTTCTCTCACTTTCCTTTTTCTGCTCAATATTATATTTCTGAAATTTAAAAAAGAGAACGTCAATTGCTCTACTTCTAATTGTCTCATCATGCTCCATGTAGTATGGTAACTACTCCGGCCATTCTAAGATATGACTCTTGTCCATGCCTGTGTGCATGGCTGGTAGGACACATCCAAGGGAGTGGGGCTTACAGGGTGAAAAACAGCACAGCAGATCTTTGGAAGGAATGTGATTATTCAAAGGATGTTGAGTTCACTCTTCCTGTGCGTGTTTGTACACAGTACATTGTTCATAATCTAAAAAGGTGTGAATCTACTTTGGTTTTGAATCAGGCTTGGCACAACCCTTTTCTGACTTTGTTATCTAACTAAAAATTATTTTCCAAATATTGTAATGGTTGGTGTATCCACAAAGCACATAGTACAGGAACATAGAATTAGGGGCTGGAGCGGTGGCGCAGAGGGTTGGAACCTGCAGTGCTTTTGCAGAGGCACAGAGGTCCATTCCCTGGACTCACTTGGATGCCTCCCAACCACAGGGCTCTGACACCTCCAGCCTGTGATTCAGGTACCTGCATACATGTGCACGCTTCACACTCCCGCCCCCTACATGTACATAATTTAAAAAGAAAATATAGAATCTGTCAGATTTGGAGAGGTGGCCCAGCAGATAAGAGTGAGTACCACTCTTGTAGAAACCTGAATTCAGTTCCTACCATTCACACTGAGTGGCTCACAACTTCCTATAACACCAGCTACAGGGGATCTGATGACCTTTTCTGACCTCTGAGGGCACCTGCACATACATGTCTCACACACACACACACACACACACACACACACACACACACACACACACACACACACACATCGAAGAAGAATCTGTTTTGTGGAAAGTTGACAAATCTATCAATAGAAAAAAAAGAAAATGTTTAATCAGTGGCTAACAGAGAAATGTTTTCTGAGTTTAAGCTTTCTCTTCTTTCTCCAACATTTAAAAGAAAATCTGAGTTCAGAATATTGACTTAAGCAACAATCCTCAAGGCTGGGGGAATTCCAAGATGTGACTTATCTGCTGGGCCGAAACTAAACAGTCCCATTCAGATGGTCATCCTTTGTTGTCTCGAGTCAATAAAAATGGTTGATCAGGAAGGTGACTCAGAAACTGCCTTGCTCTGTTTTTTTTTATTAAAATAATAGTGGATTAACGTGGCCTTTCTGAATCTTTTCATCCTGTTCTTACTGAGAACTAGATTAGCTGGCTCTTACTATTTCTCACCTCTGATCAGTTGACTCTGATATATTTACCCCCCCAACTCAATGTGATTACACACATCATTTCTAAATAATATACTTCCTTGGCTTTCCCTCACTTCCTCACAGAAAATTTCATCTATGAAGGTATATTTCAAAAATAGAAAGTGAGCATAGTGGCCGTGTGAGTTTCCATTAGGAGAGTCGGGGCTATGATTCAGCGCCTTGCGGTCACTGATTACCTAATCAAGGCAGTAACGGCTCTGCTGCTATTGAGAGGAGATACACGGAATAATAAGCATTTTCCCTTCAGCTTAGAGATCACAATGGGTTCTGAGATATTTGTGAGACTCGTGCTGGCAAATGGCAAGCCATCAATGCTTTGTCCTCACAAGGAACAAACAACACTTTCAAAATAAAAGCAGCTAAAATTCAGAAAGCACACAGCCTGCAGGAGGCATTATTTTTAAGTGTTTCTTGAAGTATCTGACTAAGTCCATATAATATATTCTCTCTGTGTGTCTCTCTTGTTTGTTTTTTGTTTTGTTTTGTTCTCTGTCTCTCTGTCTCTGTCTCTCTGTCTCTGTCTCTCTCTCTCATGTTTGTTTTTGTTTTGTCTTTTGAGACAGGATTTCTCTCTGTTGCCCTAGCTATCTGCAAACAAACTCCTAGAAGTCAACCTGTCTCTGCTATGAGGAGTATTGGGGCTTAAATGCCAGCACCACCATCCAGGCCACATAACAGCCTTTTGTAATGTATTCGACCGTGATCTCATTGTACAGATGGGAAGAAGGACTGAGATGCTGACAGGTTCTAAGTTGTTCAGTGATACTGATATCATAAGTGATGGGGATGGGCTGGGCTTTGACCCAGGCTCTCCGTTTCTACCCTTTTCCTCCTATCTTCTTGATTCTGCTCCCCAGGGGCTCAGACACTAGATAAGATCTACAGATAGCTGCATAGCAGTTGAACAGTAGAGTGCAGACTTTAACCAGGTCATCTTGAGATGCCTTTGTTAATTATTACTTTCCTTAAAAAAAAAAAAAAAAAAAAAAAAAAAAGAAAGTTTTAATTCCTATTCGAGTCTCCTATCTAGACTATTGGCAATTCTTATGAGAAAACCATTTCTCCCAACAACCAGGCCACTTTCAAATATGAGCCAACAGTGCCAAACAATAAATAATATCAAGCATAGGTAGTGTGTGTGTGTGTGTGTGTGTGTGTGTGTGTGTGTGTGTGTGTGTGTGTGTAGTAGGAGTAGGAGTAGGAGTAGAAATAAATGCCATCCAAAGGTCAAATGATCGGAGAAAATGCAAAGCCTGCCCATAGAACTGAGATAAAAACCAAAGTTGTTAACGTTTCTCAGATGGCTTCCAGTTTAAAACTGTCTGGTTTCTTCTGCTGCTGCTTTAGGAGAAAAAGACTAGCTGGGGAGGAGTCTCTGTGCTACAGGCTATGATGGAGGTGCTCTAAGAACTGTAATTCAAAGGACACTTTTTCTCTGACAACAGTACTAGGCTTTTAAAACAGGAGTGTATTTTGTAGCAAAGGATCAAACTGTCGGATGTCAAACCCCAGTGTGGGGCTATAGAAAGGAACCCCCCAAAAAGGTGCTTATCCACGTACTTGCATTTAGGGGGACCCTCTAGGAAAGAGCACCATTCTCTACTAGAGGCAACTCTCTATAGCTAGCAAAGAAAGCCCTGTGTGCTAAGGCTGGGTGTGATGGTCCATGTCTGTAATTTCAGAGCTCAGAGTCTGAGATAGGATAACCTCCAGTTCAAGGCCAGCCTGGGCTGCATAATGAGACCCTACCTCAAAAACAAGTAAACAAGCCATTTAGGCGTCCGAGATGCTTTTGTCGACTTCTTTCTCTTTCGTTAGAATCTTCCCTTTACATGGTTTGGTACTTACCACTTCCTCAGCTAGAAAAGGGTCCCAGCTCTGTGGCTGGCCCAGTTTTAATTGTCCCAATTTTCATTTTAGCATCCCACCCATGTAGGAGTTTGCAGACCTCTAGTCTAAAGAAGTCTTTGGTTCACTTCTAGGTTTCTTTCAACCAGGCTTATCGCCTGGGTTATTTTTCAAAATCTGAGATGCTTCTGTTTAACGAGGTGTTTGATCCACAAAGGATGCTGCTTTGGACTGGGTACCCACTCTGTGTGGCTGAACTCTGACTTTCTTTGCTGCTATCCAGAGATCTTGGTGCATAATGGCGCTCGGTGTGTGTTGAACAACAGTCTCCGTCTGCCTGTGGTGATACTGGCCTGCGAGTTTGGCTGCGGTATTACAGGGTTGGACTTGGAGTTTTGTGCGACATGAATATGAATAAAATCTCATCTCTAAAACCATAAAATATGCATCTACAAAGAAAAGAATGGCAAGGAAGCAGCTCTTCAGTACATGCAAGTAAGAACTAGCTCACAACTGGGCAGTGGTGGCACATTCTTCACTCCCAGCACTCAGGAGGCAGAGACAGGCATATCTCTGTGAGTTCAAGTCCAGCCTGGTCTACAGAGTGAGTTCTGGGACAGTCAGGATTACACAGAAAAACCTTGCCTTGAAAAATAAACAACAACAACACCCCAAAATAACAAACGAACAAACAAACAAAAAAACGGACTCACACTGTAATGTAGATTAGCTAAATTTAAAAAGAACTACTCTGAGTGAATAACAGAAGCCAGACACAAAAGAAAGGATGCTCAAAAAGATAGCCATGGAAATGCTGATGCATTTTGAGAGAGGCAAAGCGAATGTCCAGGTATAGAAACCAGAATGTCAGGAGGGGAGATTAACTAAAAGATAATAAACCCAAGTGCCTGAAAGGATGGACAATTCTGTCTTCTTTGGGGAAACACAGGAGAATATATTTGTCTGAGAGATGGTTCAGTAGTGGAGAGTACATGCTGCTCCTATAAAGGATCCAAGTTCGGTTCCCAGCACCGATATTGTGGATCACAACCATCTGTAACCTCAGTTGGTCTCTACAGACACCAGGCATGAAAATGAAATACATACACACATTTAGGCAAAACACATATATAAAATAAAAAAGTAAATATATCTTTTTTTAAAAAAATCATCGCAGGGCAATGGTGGTGCACGCCTTTAATCCCAGCACTTGGGAGGCAGAGGCAGGTGGATTTCTGAGTTCGAGGCCAGCCTGGTCTACAGAGTGAGTTCCAGGACAGCCAGGGCTACACAGAGAAACCCTGTCTCAAAAAAAAAACCAAAAAAACCAACCAACCAACCAACAACAACAACAAAAAAAACAGCATCAAAAAAAAAAAAAAGATAATTCAAACAGATATGGCAGATGGTTGAGTGTGATGGCACAGGTCTTTAATCCCAGCACTGAGAAGGTAGAGGAAGTGTTAATTCTGAAAATTGCAGGAGAAAGACCAATTGCATAATTTCTGAGCCAAATAAGAAATAAGCTTTAATTGAATACTGGCCAGGATGACAGACTCTGACCAGAACCATTCCCAAGTTCCTGGAAAATGAGAATCTCATTTTGCCGGGACTTATAAAGGCAACCTCATTAGGCTATTGATGTATTTCCTGCCTGTCTACCTTCTTCCTACATCCAACCAGGGGCAAGCATGCACCCTGGCATACTTCCTGGCTACAAGCGATGAAGAACATAGGTGCAGTTGGTTCAAACAAACTTGTTTAAGGGAGTGAAAACAAGTGACTCGTTATTTCACCAGAACAGCTTCCGGCATTTCAGGAGCTTCTCTACCCTTGGGCAAGTGGGGCTTACTGGTTAACTTTGGCCCTTAGGGAAGACTGATTTCTGTGAGTTCAAGGTGGTCAGCCTGGGCTACAAGGTGAGGCCTGCCTCAAATGAAACAAACAAACTCCAGATACAGAAGAATTGTGGGAGCACAGTAGCATGCACCTCTGATCCTAGCACTCAGGAGGCAGAGGCAGAAGGATCGCTGTGAGTTTGAAGTCAGCCTGATCTACATAAGGAGTTCCTGGACAGCCAGAGCAACATTGTGAGACCCTGTCTTGAAAAAAAAAAAAAAAATCCCAGGGTAAATCATCCTTGTTGTAAGGAAGATTTAAAATTGCCAGAGTTGGAGTCAGGGAAGAATCTGGGAGTTAGAGGAAGGGAAAGAATATGATCAAAATATGTCATATGAAATGCTCAAAAGATAAGTAAAAACATCAAAATACTAAAAATTCCTATATTTATTTGTACTTTATTGTTGCAGTATCTCTTTTGTTCATAATTTTCAAATTTACATTTATAATATATCTGAATTATCTAAAAAAAAAAAAAGTCACCAGAGTATATATGAATAAGACAGTATTGTTTGAGGCCTCAGGAAGCACAACACAAGGATGGCAGGGAATTTATTACTTCACGCGTGAGAAGCCCACATGCGCTGCTGGCTTTAGAATCTGCTGGCTGAGGTCTCAGATGGGGTTTCCTTATGGCTCCTCAACTGTTCCTTCACAGGCCCTGGCTGGGACAAAAGGGTCCTACCAGCACAAAGTCTACCACTGCAGGTTGTTTTGTGAACCAAGGGTAACAACAAAAAACCCTAGACTATCCCTCTCTGGTTCCTGCCAATCACTGTGGCAGCTAATGGGGGACTCATGGAAGGTTGCTAAAGAAGAAGAGGCTGACAAAGAATAGAAAATGCCAGAGGAAGGGAGCTATGGCATTCAGCGGCCATCCCAGTTTATGAACACAAAGACAGGTGAAGGGCTCGCTCCTCAAGGACTGCTTCCACTCATGTTACTGCAAGCCAACAATACTGGTGTTCACGTATCTAACTGCCTCCAAGTTGGTGGGCTGGGTTTTGTGCGAACAACATTTTTAATCATATTTTCTTGTTGAAACATTTAAAACTTGCCAGAAGTGAGAAGCAAACATTAGGTCATCCTGCACCACCACCACCACCCCTTCCTCTTTTACACAAATCTATTATCACTTCGTTCCAGGAAGAGAAAGCTCTTGTATGTTTGATAAAGGGGCTTCCTCCAGCCACTAACCTCTGGGGAAAATAGTGGCTGGGTACCGCCCTGTGAGAAGGATGCTGAGGAAGTGGCCTTGGAGGGCTGCCTGCCATAGGTCTTCAGGCAGTCACAGAAAACCCCCAAGAGCAAAACATTGTCATCTCTACATAACTCCAGAGACAGGAAGGCCTTCCCATCCACGGAAGTTTTTCTGAAGCAATCTATGCTTACACATTTTCCAAAATCTGAATCAACAATTCCAAGGTAGCAAAGAGAATCTGTTGATATTTTTTTCAGGTTTTGAACAAAGTTTGATTTCAATTACTAGTTTTGAAATGAAAGGCAGGTTGGAGAGGTGGCTGTGATTTAGAGCCTCTTGCAGAGGATCTGGATTTGGTTTCCAGAACTCACAACAGGCAGTTCGCAAGTACTTTTAAATTCTGGTTCCATAAGATTCTATGCCCTCTACAGGTGTCCATGGGCACTACAAGCATGTGGTGATGGTGCACATAAACTCACAGGTATACACAATACAACATAAATAAAAATTATCAGTTAAAAACAAAAACTGAAAATTACCTAAGCTTTACCTAAGGTACTTAATAAATGGCTGTTCAAGTAATTTATTAAGAGAATAGTAGTTGATGATTAAAAATAAATTCTGGAGCTATTAAGAAACTAAATGTAAAACTTGAAAAACATTGTTTTTGAGACATTCTCACTATGTAACACTGGCTGGCCTGGAATTCACTATGTAGATCAGGCTGGCCTCAAAAAGACCTCACAGAGCTCTTCCTGCCTCTGCCTTCTTAGTGTATCTTAGTGTTGGTATTAAAAGTGCATGCGATCATTTAAAAGCTAGAAATACATGTGAGAAACTTTTCTAAAAGTATAGTAAGTTAACATGTGTTGGTAAACTAGAAAGATATTTTCAGTAACTGTGACAAGCCCCATGCTTCTGCTTCCAAAGTATATTTACCTTTCGTCCTTTTTTGTTTGTTTGTTTGTTTGTTTTTCGAGACAGGGTTTCTCTGTGTAGCCCTGGCTGTCCGGGAACTCACTCTGTAGATCAGGCTGACCTCGAACTCAGAAATCCACCTGCCTCTGCCTCCCGAGTGCTGGGATTAAAGGCGTGTGCCACCACTGCCTGGCTACCTTTCGTCCTTTAGTAAGAAAATTAAAATTCTGATAGTAAGTAGACAAAGATTTAGTGATTCATTATGCTGCATGCTAACAATGATGCATGCATAAAAAATGCTTTACAAATTTTTGTAAATTTTTAGCTTTTTAAGGGTTTTTAAATTTTTCTACTCATGTACCTTATGTGTACAGGTGTCAGCATGTTTGTCTGTGTGCCATATACCTGGTGCCTGCAAAGACCAAAAGAGGGTGTCATATCCCCTGGGACTGGCTATAGGAAGTGTGAAGCCTCTGAAGAATAGCTAGTGTTCTTAATCACTGAACCATCTTCCCAACCCCTGTTTATCTCTCTCTCTCTCTCTCTCTCTCTCTCTCTCTCTCTCTCTCTCTCTCTCTCTTTCTCTCTCTCTCTCTCTCTCTGTGTGTGTGTGTCTGTAAATTTTCGTGCACCATGTATGTTCAGGAGCCTGAAGAGTTTCTTTTCAAGTGCAGAATTTGCTCTGTACCATTGAGTTATCTCTTTAACCCTGATTTTTTGCATTCTTATCATAAAAAGAATGATACCAGAGATGTAATGACGTGTTAATTAGTTTGATGACTCTCTACAATGTATAAATGTGATGTCATATTATCACATTGGTCCCATAAATATGTAAAGTTATTGTTTGCCAATTAAAATGGAACAAATCATGAAAAAAATGAGCAAAAACATAAGCCAAACTATACGGAAGAAATACAGAAAGAAGACCAGACATGCGGTATTTTCTTGCAATCCCAGTATCTGGAGGCTAGGTCAGGAGACTCACCAGTCTGATGCCAGCCTGGGCTGCACAGAGAAACTCTGTCTAAGAGAAAAGAAAAAGAGAAGGAGATGAGGAGAAAGAGGAGAACATAAGAAACAACAACAACAAAAATAATACAGAGGCAAATATCCATCTCATTACCAAGTTAGAAAAAAAGTAAGTTAAAATTAACATGCTGCTTCTCTCCACCAAGTTACCAAAATGGTTTTAAAATTAACAGCTAAATTAAAAAGTTACATGACTAAGCCACACATAAATTGAGACAATCTTTCTTTTTGTTAATAGTATTTTCATTTATTATTTGAAAATGTTATATATGTATATGTGTCATGGTCATATCCACCTGTCTTCGTTAAGGTTAAATTGCTGTGAAGAGACACCATGACCACACAACTCTTATGAAGGAAAGCATTTAATTGGGGCTAGCTTACAGTTTCAGAGATTTAGCTCATTGTTGTCATGGTAGGAAATATGGCTGCATGTGAGTAGACATGGTGCTAGAGAAGGAGCTGAGAGTCCTACATCTTGGTCCACAGGCAGCAGAAGGAGACTGCCACACCAGGCTTAGTTTGAACATTTGAGACCTCAAAGCCCAACCTCACAGTGATACACTTTCTCCAACACGGCTACATCTCCTAGTAGTGCCTCGCCCTATGGGTCAAGCATTCAAACACATGAGTCTATGGGGGGCATTCCTATTCAAACCAGCACACCACCCATTCATTCCCTGCTCCAGTTTCCCCTGGGTTCCCCCAATACATCTCCCTTCAAACTTTATCTCCTTTCTTGCCTTTTCTTCTTTTAATTTACAACTCTCCGAGTCTAATTAGTGCTGCCCATATAAGCATGGATGTGATGCCATTTGCTGGGGGATAGGCAACCTACCAGGCCATACCCCACAAAATGGACTCTCTCCTCCAGAAACAATTAACTGCCAATAACTTCTCAGCTAGGGGTAGGGCCTTGTGAGTCTTTCCCCCATCCATATTGGAAGTTTCAATTGGCTTGATCTTGTATAGGTCTTATGCAGGTAGTCATAGCTTCTTTGACTTCACATGTGCCACAGCTATGTTAGGTATAGTAGATAGCAGTTCACAGCACTCCTCTCCATCCTCTGTCCCCTGAGTCTTGCAGGGGATATAAATATCACACACACACACACACACACACACACACACACACACACACACACACACACATTCATTCTAATCACTTTATATAGCTGTAGGTCTCTGCATTAACCACTACCCACCATAAAAACAAGCTTCTCAAACCAAGGTTGAGACCAGCACACATCTATAGGTATAAACAAATATTTAGAAAGAAGTTTCACAACGGGACCATTTGGTAAAATTAATAATAGCCATCCCCATCTCAGGCAACTTCACAGTACTAGGTATCAATCCCGCCTATGAAGCAGGCCTTAAATCCAATCAACAAGTGGATGGTTGTTCCTATAACAGTTGTGCCATTATTGCACCAATGGATGGTTGGGATTGTTCCCTTAACAGTTGTGCCATTATTATACCAGTGGATAGTTGGGATGGTTGTTCCCTTAACAGTTGTGCCATTATTATACCAGTGGATAGTTGGGATGGTTGTTCCCATAACAGTTGTGCCATTATTGCACCAGTGGCACATTGTACCTGTCAGATCAGTACTAGAGCATGCTGGTCCCATTGATATCTTTTCTGCCTTGTAGCCTGCACAGCACCTGCGGACACTACAACATATAGTCCACAGGGAGAGTTCCTGCTCAGTTCAAGATTGATTTTTCTTTGTCTTGTAACCCAGAGTCTTACCATTTAGTTATGATGAGAAGTCAAAAGCAATGGCAGCAGCCTGGGTTGTTTTGGATGCCTCTGGGGCCTCTCTGACCAATAATTCATGGAAGTAACTTATGCCTGACACTGAGATTTCCAAGTGATAACCCATTGTCCTACCATGCAGGGCATCTTTGGTCAAACACCTTCTTTCTCTTTTTTTAATCATATTTTTAGTTAGCTTACAAACTAGTGGGTTTTCATAAGGCTTCTTCATACGTCCTTAGTGGTTAATTTACTGCTAACTTACCAGCCATTCCCAACCTGTGGGTGGTGACCCCTTTGGGGTCACATATCATATATCCCACATGTCAGATATTTACATCAGAATTCATAGCAGTATCAAAATTACAGTTATGAAGTAGCAACAAAATAATTTTATGATTGGGGGTCATCCCAACATGAAGAACTGTATTAAAGGGCTGCAGCCTAAGGAAAGTTGAGAAGCACTGACTTACCCTACATCTAGTATCCTTCCAGCCTCTGTACTCCATACTCTACTCAGAAAGATAAACTCTTCTAATAATGCACTATAGAAGTGATCCTTGAACATATAGTGTTGGGATAGCCTTTCTGATAAGAAAGGTGGTCTCTAATATATTTGTATTCCGTGTAGCAACCGTCCAAAGTAGATTAAAAAAAAAATTAAGATGGAAAATTAAAGGCACAGCAGCTTTCACATGCATACACATCTACAATACTCTATAACAAAGCAGAGAGAAAACATGCCCCAAGATATTTACCTGGACTTTATCCACTGGGTTTTATTTCCTGGTCTGTGCTTTTCTAGATTCATTGCAGATGCTCACATTACACTTGATAATAAAACCTTATTTAAAATAAAATAAGTAAGAACTTGAATGGCATTCTCTTAAAGTAAACAAAGTGATACTAATGGCTGGGCGGGGCCACATTCTGTCTAAACTTCAGCTTCTTTGTTAAATACCTTCTCTTTCAAGTCCATGCAGGTCTACAGAGCAAACTCAACATTTTTAACCAAGTTAATAGAGAAATTAGGTGACCACTGAGGGATTTGCCTTAATCCCCTGCTGACAGAGAGTGTTATGACTAACTTCCAGAGGGGTAATTAGTGGCTCCTTCTCGTGGGTAAGTGTTCCTGTGTTTTGGGTTAGTCTGATTATGTGTGGATTTCCTGGTTTATTCCCTTTTGGAAAGGGTTAAGAAGTTGAACATTTCTAAAGTTGTCCAGGTGGCTCATTAAGTTCCCCTCAACTGTATTTTTATTGTTTTAAAGCAAGGACCCACTATGTAATCTTGCATGGTCTGGAGTTCTTAATGTAAACCAGGTTGGCCTTACAAAGATCTGCCTCTGTACTGTCAGGACTAAAGGTATGCAGTATTACATTGACCTTCAACTGGGTTTAGTAAGATAAACATCTACTTAGCTTTTGAGCTGTGGTTACCTATGACAGTTTAGGCAGAACCAAAGTCATGGACAGAATCCAATCATCTGTTTCTCACAATTAGGGAGTGATGAAAGTAGGCAAGATCAAGTGACAAGGACTGTCCCCAGAGGGCTACGAAGTTTGAGCTTGAGAGAAGTGAAATTACAGGTAGCCCATTCCATCAGAGACAGAGAGCCTAAGGTGGTGCTCTTTTTGCGACCATCAAGTACCTTAGCATTAGCTTTCCCTAAAGGCAGATCCTGAAACAAGACTTAAATACAGACTGTTTATTTCTGATGGGGATTGCAGGAAACACTGGGAAAGAATGAGAAAGTAAGCAAGGTACACAGCTAACAGTTATCAGTCCCTCCCTTCCTCCTCAAGGAGCTGTGTATTTAATACAACACATATTTATCGGCCAGTTCTGGTGCCTTGGCCATTAACTCCAACTCCCTTTTCAGAGAAAGCTTCCCTGTGCTGGCTAGTGGCCCTGAAGGCCAGAGAATGCCTAGGGCACAAAGAATTAAGAAGTCATGGGTGGAGTTATAGATGATTCTGCAAATATCTCTTGAGGTTATTCCTAGACTGCTATATCAGGCCATTTCAGAGTGTTCTGACTGGGAGCTGCCTACACTAAACTTTCTACCTCCACCATCTATTCTGTAGTACTGGATTCTTTGGCTTTGTCCACCTACCCCACTCACCCCACCCACCCAACCCATCCACCCAGACAACTATTTTGATCAGGAAGAAAGACAGAAGTATGAGAAATTAAAAAAAAACAAAAAAACAAAAAAACCAAAACCAAAACCAAAAAACCCTTGAAAACTAGAGAAACAGAATAAAGGTTTTAGAAATTACTATATGTATATTTTTTATATGTATATTTTGAAGTTTGCTTCCATTCAGCAAAATGAAACAAAGAGGTTAACCACTAGAGAATGTGAAAAACCAGCTCCTAGAAAATGCAGTAGAAATATTTTAAGTTAGAAAACGCACTAGGCCCCAGTCACCTACAGGGCTGTCAGTACCGAGAGAGGACGGTAACAGAGCAGGACACCACATTCATCCATGTCACCTTATCCATAGTGTAGAATGGGATATGAGAGGGGATCTCATATACAATGCCATCAGGCTTTGAACGTGTCCTCCAATGTTGCAGCCCTGCAAGCTTGGTCCCAGTGTAGGGATGCTGAGAGGAAGTGGGACTTTTAGGAGGTAAGCCTGAGTAGGGGAGTTAGATCATTGGACTGCAGGGGCTCTCTGGCCTCCCGTCGTGTCCTGGGATCTATCTATCATGTGCCTTTCATGGTGTTACCTGTCATGAGGTGATACAGTTATGAAGACTTCATTAAATCTAGCACTATACTCTTTAGACTGTAAATCTCCCAAAGTGTGAGCTAAGTAAGCTCCTTTTCTCTATTAGTTATCTAACCTCTGGTATTTTATCATAGTAACGAAAAACAAATTGGTACAAGTGTCAGGCCAGGAGGACAGCAATTCACTGCAGCATGTCCGACTCTGTAAGATGACACTAAAGTCAAGTCTGGCAGTTGCAGAGTTGAAATTGCTTCCTTAGAACAGAAAACTAGCCTGAGAGACTGTAGGCTTCTATTTGTCACTGGGAAAGTGATGGATTTGGAAAATGGGCAGTTTTGCTCATCTGATTCCAAAGTGGGAGGAAGTGACTGAACCACAGAGACCATATCAAGGGCATCCTAAGTCAGGAAGCCTGGCTCCAAATCTCCAGCAGAATTGAGGGAAATTACCCAAACACTCTGACCCCAGTTGGCCCATCTTTTGCTTGAGTACTTATTTTAGGTTAAAAATGAAAACAGTGACCACTATGCTATGCTGGTTTTTCTCTGCTTGCTTTTCGTGGATCCAATTTTCTGCCCTAATCAATGCCCAAGAGCATGAACTCTCTGATTGATTAATGTTCCCCAGAGACCTCTGCCTCCTAGTTGGGTGTGGCCAATGGGAGCTGCCTGAAGCAGGAGAGAGACCTAAGCATCCTTATCTTTTCCTTGGCCCTATATCTTAAATGTCCTGAAAACTTCACATTGTTGCTATGCCTCTCACCATCCCATGTGGGTCCCAGCATTCTGCCCTCACCTCTGTAAATGTTCCCTTAACGAACTCCCTTCTGGTTCTTCCTGTGGCCCTCTGGTTGCGGCCTGGCATCTACAGCAGAAAGAGACTGCAGGATTAAATGAATGTTCCCCTGAGATGCTTGGCATGTGACTCAGGACCTCAGAACCTCAGAGATTTCATTACTAATGCATCTTAGTACTTCTTCCATCGCCATGGCCCTCACTGGTTTGTGATAAACACAGTGCTGCTTCAGAGGGGGGAAGAGGGTGATGCTGCAGAGCGCAGTGGCAGTAATGGGGACAGAGCACTGAGTCTCAGGAGCTGAGTTCTGCCAACTAAAATCGGCATTGTGGGGAGATCTACTCTGGTACTGTGTCAGAGCGATTAGCACAGATACAGCGTGGCACGGACCAAGCAGGCTTAAAGGTGGCAGAGCATATTATGTAATCTAGTTTATGAAAAAAAAAAAAAAACCCAGCTGATCAGATTAAAACTCACTTTTAACTAATACCTTGGAGTCATTATGTCTGCGTTCTTATCCTGAAAAAGCAGGAAATGCAGTAAACGCTCTGGTTTTCTAAAATAAACTATCATTTTTGATAATTCTTGGTAAACCAATAAGTCTCCCGGCATCGATTTTAGGAGGTGGCACTCTGGCTGCTGACAGTGGCGCGTGGGAAGACACGTGAAATGACACGTAAAGTGAAGTGGCCGCCCCTTGAGAAACATCAGTCTGCAGGAAACAAGCTCACCTCCTGCCCCCTGGCTGCGCCTTCGTGTTTTCAGTCCTTAGGATGGAATGCGCACACATTTGCAGTTTGGGTACCACATGAAATAAGGCTGACAAGCTCCAGTCCCAATCCCAGTCACGGCTCCAGGTCTTCTGGACTGAAGTCTAGCTGGAATTCATTATTTAAAAACTGCCGTACGGAAACAGCTTAGTGTTCAATAGCCTTGCCTTTCGTGGGGAAAGCATACTCAACTGAACATCTCTGTAGACCTATTCTTTGTGTCTGGGGGTGGAGGCGTGGGGATGGAGGGGTGAGGGTGGAGGAGTGGGGTGGAGGAGTGGGGTTGGAGGAGTGGGGTGGAGGAGGAGGATGGAGGAGTGGGATGGAGGAGTGGGATGGAGGAGTGACATTGGAGAAGTGGGGTGGAGGGGTGAGGATGGAAGAGTGGGGTGGAGGAGTGGGGATGGAAGAGTTGGTTTGGAGGAGTGGGGATGGAGGAGTGAGGGTGGAGGAGTGGGGTGGAGGAGTGAGGGTGGAGGAGTGGGGTGGAGGAGTGGGATGGAGGAGTAGGTTAGAGGAGTGGGGTGGAGGAGTGGGGATGAAAGAGTGGGGTTGGAGGAGTGGGGATGGAGGGGTGAGGGTGGAGGAGTGGGGTGGAGGAGTGAAAATGGAGGAGTGGGGTGGAGGAGTGGGGTTGGAGGGGTGGGGTTGGAGAAGTGAGGTTGGAAGGGGGTTATAGGGGTGGAGTTGGAGGGGTGGGGGTGGAGGAGTGGGCTGGAGGAGTGAGGGTGGAGGGGTGGGGTTGGAGGGGTGGGGGTGAAGCAGTGGGCTGGAGGAGTGGGCTGGAGCAGTGGGCTGGAGGAGTGTCGATGGCAGCCCCCCCACTCTGCCGCAATTCTCAGTAGTAATTGGGAAATGGACACGCGTCTAGGGGGAGAGGTAGGGGAGAGTCAGCAGCTCAGAGATCTCATTAAAAGGTCACCACACTTGCTTGCCAATTTGAGGAGAAAGTTGTGCACAAAGCACCTACTGAATGGCAAATTACCAAATCCACCGCTGGCGGGTGTCACACACCTAGGATTCTGAGCCAGTGCGGACTTTCAGAATGTTCTATTTCTTTTGGACTAGTTGTGAATTAATCATGAACGAAGAGACCGGTTTCGGACCACTTGTCTCGTACCATCCATGCTTACCTTTGAATGACATAATAATCAGACACATTTATAGGGTGTGGTGTGACACTTCACTACGAGGATATGAGGAGTGAACAGGTCAGGGGAGCTGGCATGCTTTGTGACTTCAAACATTGATCATTTCTCTATTTTCGGAACATCTGAGATCTTTCCACCAGCTGTTTTGTAGTGTATATTAAGTACTGTCCACCACGGTCATCCTACTGTGCTTTAGAGCATTAGAATAGGGTCTCATCCAGCTACAGCCTGGGGTGTACCACTGACCACTCTACCTTCAAGCCCTTTCTTCCCTCCCTTCTGTCTGAATTCTTTCTTTTCTTTTTTTAAAAAAATATATTTATTTTTATCTCATGTGCATTGGTGTATGCCTGTGTGAGAGTGTCAGATCTGTTAGCATTCTGTCTAAGCCCCACCCCACAGTTGCCTGGCAACAACCAGGTAGACCTGACCCATTATAAAAAGGGCTGCTTGCCCCCCTCTTCCCTCTCCTGATCTCTTGCCTCTCTCTCTTGCCTCTTGCTCTCTTGCTCTCTTGCTCCCTCTCTCTCCCCATTCCCTGGTCATGGCTGGCCTCTTCTTCTCTGCTCTCTCCCTCTCTCTGCCTTTCTCTGCCTCTACTACCTTCTTAACGCCCCTCCTCATGCCCCGAATAAACTCTATTCCATACTATACCATCCTGTGTCTGGTCCCTCAGGGGGAAGGGATGCCTCAGCAAGGGCCCGCTGAGACACCCCCTTCCCCCATACCTCACCACATTCCCATAAAACATATCTTATATCTCTTTATCTTTTTATAAACACATCAAGATCCCCTGGAACTGGAGTTACAGAGAGCTGTAATCTGCCATGTGGGTTTTGGTGCTGGATCCCTGGAAAAGCAATCATGTTTGTAACTGCTGAGCCATCCTTCCCGCTCCAAAGATTTATTATTATTATTATTATTATTATTATTATTATTATTATTATTATTATTTTAAAATTATGTGTCTATGTATGTGTATGCACACATGAGTTCCGGTACCCACAGAGACAAGAGGTGGGGATCCCCTAGAGTTTGAGTTACAGGTAGGTAGTTGTAAGCTGCCCAGTGTGAAGCTGGGAACTAAAGTTGGATTCTTTGCAAGAACGTTTTGTGTGTGTGTGTGTGTGTGTGTGTGTGTGTGTGTGTGTGTGTGTGTTTAACTGCTGATCAATCTCTCTAGCACCCACCCCATCTCATCCCCTCCCCCCATTTTGACTTTTTATTTTACTTGCTATTGTTTCTTTGAGACAGGGTCCCAAGTAACCCAGGCTGGCCTCGAATCTACCTTGTAACCAAGCATGACCTTAGTTTCTTTATACTTTTACCTCCCGAGCGCTAGGATCACTTACTTGTGCTGCTAGGCACCAAATAATTACTTTTTTTCTTTTCTTTTGGGACTTGGGCCTCGGACATGCTAGGCTGATACTCTATCAGTGAGCTGTCACCAGCCTGATTTTTTTTCAAATTGTAACATCAAAGGTTTAGAAAAAAATTTCAGAAGGAGAAATCAGATAGAACATGAATCTGGGTTTTAATTTTGGCTTTCTGGCTCAGTCGTTTGGCAGTTGCGGAATTAGGCTTTGGGGCAAATTCCTTCTTTCAGACTGAGTTTCCTGGAAGGTAACGTGGACCCATTGATGATAAAGGGTTGTCTGGGCTCATGAAGGCCACCTACTGTGGCCTGGCCTGGCCTGGAGAGAGGGCTCCGTGCTTAATCCCTACTCATAGTGTTATTCTTGCTGCTGCTATGGTTACAGTCCCCCTCCCCTCCCTATTAAGTACAGGCCGGCCTCTGGCCCTTCCATTTTGAGCTTATCCTATGAAACGTCACTATACTGCCAGTAAAGGAAATGCCTGGCGCCCTACTCTTAGATGTTCAGGACTAGGAACCAGTAGGAACTATGAGTTTGCTCAAGTGAGTTTTGACTGCTTCCTCTAACTGGCTCAGGGAAGGAGCTGAAGTTTTGCCATTTAAGCCTTTGAGCCTGGTAGCTGGCTGTGGATGAATACAGTCCTGCCAACAGCAACTCGAAGGTACTATGTAAATTCCTTAAAGTGGCCTCCCACTTTCTCCACAATGGCAGCTCCTCCCCAGCCCTCACCCTCAACAATCGGATCTGTGGGATTCAGCCAGAAGCTGAGTGTTGAGGCTTAGAATACTACACTCTCCCTCACTGGCAGCTTCTCAATGATAGTTGTATGTGAGTCTTGCAACCTCTACACACAGGGCTGAGGGGCTGGAGTGGGTCCCATATGAGCTGAGAGAGGTCAGATCCTGTCTTAGCAGAGAACAGACAGAACCACACTAGGGGAATACAAAACAGACAGACAAGTGCTTGTGCATACTGATCCCCTCCCAAAGAGAACTGAAGCCCTTGGAAAACTTGGCCCATTTTTAATAGCATCCTGTTAATGGAGGGAGAGAATTCAGAAGTTGAGAGGTACTTTAAAACAAATAAAGAGGCACTCCTCAAAGTGTGCTAGAATTGAAGAGGCCCCTTCACAGCCCAGCATGTGAGAACGACATTGTCAAGAGTCTCCTATTTCTGTCCATCACTGGGGGCATGCTATTTCTCTGAGGTACTTTAAATACTCAGGAGAATGGCTCCTACCATTGATACCTGGAGTTCAACCACATTCACTGTCTGTGTAGAAGTTTCTGTCCCTCCTTTATTGAGACAGGGTTGCATGGTGTATCCCCACTTCAGAGTAACAAGTCCTGGGATTATAGGTATGTACCACAACGTCTGGCTGTAATCACATACCTTAACACAGCAGAACTGTGCAGAGAAAGGGAAGCCTCTCTCATTATTTGACCTTGGTCTTGAGGTCCCATCCACTTCTGACTAACAGATAATAAACTTTCAATTCTCCTAATCTAATCACTTACTGTCCTATAATGCAATATTCTGTCTTACAGATACTTCACATCATCTGCTTTCTTCTCTGAGACCTTTGTAAGATTTGATGTATTAAAGAAGAGCCAAGTGAGTTATATGGTAGAAAAGATATTAGGTTCTGGGGAGGGTGTCCTCCAGTTCTTCTTTGGGTAAATGGCTTTGTGGTCCTGGCTCCTGGATGCCTGGCTGGCTTGTGGGACATCAATCAATGGTTGCAAGGTGCATCTTGTGTGCATAGTGATGTGATCATCATCTTTCTTTCTCTGGCAGACTATCCTTCTGCTAGCTGCACCTGACTATAGACTCTCAAGCCCAGCCAAATCCTGCAGCAGTCTGCTACTCTGAGCATCCACCCCACTGACTGCTAAAACACAAGGGACCCGTGAAAGACCTGGGAGGACTATGTGTCTGTGTTTGCTGACCACAGCTAGAGTGTAGTAGCTCTGACCTTTACCCAAGGATGAAAGTGCAAACAGTGCATTAGAAGGCGAAGCTGGGAAACTGTTAGCAAGGGGTAAGGAAGTGAAGGTGGGAAAGGAGAAGTCTTCAAATGTGTAACCGTGGCAACTGAAGCTTAATAGCTCAGGAGAACTCTAGGAAGCCATGTAGAACATACTCTCCGGTGATGAGCATGTTGATAACTCTTGAAGTTAATCATAAAGATTAAATAAAATATGTGTGCAGAGCAGTTAGTACTGATCCCACTTTATAATAGACTCAGTCGGTGTAAACCCATTTGCTTCCGAATATCATATGAGATCTTGCCATGGTGTGGTAGTTTGAATGAGATGTCCCACATATGTGTTTGAATACTTGGACTCCAGTTGGTGGAACTGTTTAGGAAGGATTAGGAGGTGTGTCACTGGGTCTCTCTCTCTCTCTCTCTCTCTCTCTCTCTCTCTCTCTCTCTCTCTTTCCTTCCCCTCTTTTCCTCTCCTTCTTTCCCTCCCTCCCTCTATCATGTTTGTGGACCAAGATAGAAGTCTCATCTATCCCTTTGTTCTACTACCATGGACTCTAGCCCTCTATAACTGTATGCTGAATTAAATGTTTTCTTTTATAAGTTGATTGGCTGTGGTGTTTTATCACAGCAATCGAAGAGTAATTAAGACAACATGGCTTCTTTGCCTCTGCTTTTCTTTCGTGTCTTTGACCAGTTCTTCGTGGTTCTCTTCACCCTTAATATTTGGCTCTTTTCCTGATAAGCAAGTTCATTCCCATGCAGTCAACAGGCAAAACACTGGAACCTCTTCCAACACTATGGCAATGAGATCTATTTGGGCATTCCATCCCATTTTCAAGCAAAGGCTGATACAGTCCTTGTTAGCTGGTTCTGGTGGCACAGACCTGTAATCCCAGCACAGGAGGTAGAGCCAGTGTAAGGCTCCAGTTATGTAATACCCTGTCTCAAACAAAGCAAAACTTTGTTGGTTCAAATGTTTTAGGATTACATGGTGGTGAGTGGAGAGAGGCAGAAGCCAGCAGGCCCTCCACAGAGAAAGCACGGGGCTTCCACTCAGGCAGCCTATTCATATTTATTTAAGGGGGAAGACAATTCTGGAGAATGCCCAGTTAAATACTGCATTCCAAGCATGCTCCGTTTAAGAACATAATTTAAGACAGCAAAACAGAAGATAACATTGGGGGCATATTTAACTCAAAGTACACATTTAAAGGTTAAAATGGTAGGCAGGTATGACTCTGGCTGTGCTTAACTTGCACTATAATGTTTTAGCTAAAAATAAAGGAAAATATAATATTATGGTGTGTTAGCCTTTAACAGTAGAATCCAATGAGTGAATGTTTGTTGGTTTGATGATAGAAAGAGTTAGTATTTTAGTGAAAGTGCAAATGTGTTTGGCCACTGTAGAGGCCAGTCTGATAGCATTTATGAAGCCCACAATTCATACTTCACCTTCTAACTCTGCTACTGTTGGACATATCAGACCTCAAGAAACCAAACACGCATTTGGAAAATTGGAGAACAGTTGCTTGCAGGCCCAGCCAGCAGACCCAGGAAGCTAGCATTCTGGGAGAGAGACTGGGGCCCAGATCCAATTTTTTTGTTTTTGTTTTTCAACATTTAGAGGCTAAACTGCATCATTTTGACCTCTTACTGGTGGGCTAAGGGTTTGAAGTTTGTGCCCCACAGTTAAGGTTCACGAGCAAGCATGTTTATAGAAGCAGAGACACTGAGGTCAGAAGAACTGTTTTGTAACCATCTCTTTCTAAAGTTAAGGGGTCTTATCTGAGGTAGAAAGTAATTGAGATTGCGGAAGCAAAGCACAGCATATGCTATTCAGAGCTTCAAGTGCAGTAAGAAATACTAACTCATGCTAATTCTCTTATCACCCCGTCTACAGGTGCTCCGAGCAGTCGCCGTCTCAGATGGTCACAATGCTATTCATCACTTTGCCTTTTTATTAGCAGAGAACTGGAAAGGAATCTAAAGAATCATGAGTACTAGGACTAAATAAATTAAAAATGCAGTATGTGTGCAATGGAGGAATTGCATAACAGTTAAAAAAAGAAGAAGAACGAACTCTACTACATAGAGAAATAAATGGTTGACTAAAAAAAAAAAAAAAAAAAAAAGCAACAATTGGCCTTTAGCATCTTTCTTCCTGCCTTTCTTTCTTCTTTCTTTCTTTCTTTCTTTCTTTCTTTCTTTCTTTCTTTCTTTCTTTCTTTCTTTCTTTCTTTCTTTCTAGTTTTTGAGATAAGGTTTCTCTGTGTAGCTTTGGCTGTCCTGGAACTCACTTTGTAGACCAGGCTGGCCTTGAACTCAGAGACCAATCTGCCTCTGCCTCCCAACTGTTGGGATTAAAGGCATAGGCCATCATTGCCTGACTAAAATGTTTCTATTCTTATAGTTTCTTCTCTTACAAAATATTATGAGTCAAATTGAACAAGATACGGTCTTTTAAGTCTGGCTTCTTCCATTTGGTTTAACACATTTACAGCCATCCATCGCTCCAAAGGTATCAGTAGTTTCTGTTTAGTGCTTTACTATGTTAGCAATTTTATTAGGTATATATGTGCATAATTATGTATTTCATATATAAGTATATCCTCTAAAATATATGCATCTGAGCCTGGCAGTGGTGCATGCATTTAATCCCAGCATTTAGGAGGCAGAGACAGGCAGATCTCTAAGTTCAAGGCCAGCCTGGTCTACAGAGCAAGTTCCAGGACAGTCAGGGATACACAGAGAAACGCTGTCTTGAAAAACAAACAAACACACAAACAAACAAACACATCTGAAAAGACAGAAAACGAACACTATCCTAGCGGGAGTCAGAGCTGAGACAGGGATGGTTAAGTGCTCTGGTTTATCTTTAGTGTTACAATTTGGAAATCAAATTCTATTGTACATGTGTGATTCAAAAAGTATATTTAGTAATAGAAAGAGGTAATTGCATCAGTTACATAAGAGACTATTTATTTCTCTCAGAGTGCATGCACTGAAGTGGAAAGGAGAAAGCCTTCTACTTGATTAAAAACTTGAGAATGATGATGGAGACTTTTAGATGCTAGGCATTGATTGAGAGAGGTGAAGGCTAAATCCCATTAAAAGGGAAAGAGACAAATGATAGCAGCATTTGTGTGCCAAGCTTTAAATAGAAAAGAGAGAGGAGGAGGAGGAGGAAGGGCCTCATTCCTCCAGAGACAGCCTGAGGATGAGGCAGGCTCTGTGAAGTGGCAGGAAAGTAGGATGAGCCAGTGCAGTGCCACTTTGCAGCTCGGGGTCTGGAGGATCTGGCTGTTTGCCCAAAGGATGATTGAGGTGCTCAGCCTATTCCTCTACCTGTGACAGATGACTGGAATCCTTGGCTTCAAATTTGTCCAAAGCTAAGTGATATGAATGATCCCCACAGGAACCCTTAGACCTAGTAACCAGCACAGTTTGTGTAAGATACTAGAGGTCTCGTACATGTCTCTCTTCATGCCCATCTTTCTGCTGACATCTCCAACAGTTGTCAAGGTCCCAATGAGCCATTGCTACTGCATTCTGTCTCCTTTTCTCAATTAAAACAGTCATGAAAACGCAGCTCCTCTGCCTTCATTTGTCCTGAGTCATCACTTCTTATGCCAGTATCTGCCCTCTGAGGTGAGTAAGCTATTTAGCAGACATCTTCCCTGAGTTTTTCCCTGTCCATGGCTTTCTGCACACTGCTGTCAGTCAACCTGACTCCTCCTCTAGACTCTACTGCAGCCTAGCACTGGTGATCATACTAGTCAACTTTCTGGTGATCATTAGAATTTCCCATGTCCACGAAATCACTGCCACTAGCCACAGTAGCCTATGCCTTTAGTCCTAGCACTCGGAGGCAGAAGCTGGTGGTCCTTTGTGAGTTCTAGGCCAGCCTGGTTTGCATAGTGAGTTCTGTGAGGCCAGGGCTACATAGTGAGACTCTGTCTCAAAAGTGGACAAGTAAATGAATAAATAAACTGCCACTCTGAAGTTTTGTTCCCCTTAAGGCAATATATCCATCATTTGCACTGTAGCCTCTTTTATGCTGGTGCTCATCACCCCTTGAGCCCAGTAACCACTGGCCTCTTGGATTTTATTTTCTCCACTCTGCCCTACATTCTACCCCTCTACTAATCTTGCTTAGATATCATTTTGCCAAGCCACACCTCAACTCAAGAATGTACAGTGGCTTACCACTACATATCACATCAAATCTGAACTTTGCCTGACTGTCAGCATCTAGCCAAACACATGAATTTTCTCACGCACCCTATCTTTCTTCAAAATCTTTCTTCTTTCTTCCTCTGTTTGGCAAACATCATGAGCTTAAGTCCTTGGCTAAGTCAGTATTTGTTTAATTTCTTAAGCCTTTGCATGGCTATCCGTCCATCCTATGCTCTATCAGTGTTAGAAGCAGGGTGTTAAGAGAAGCAGGTCAAATTCTGCACGGACAAGCTAGAACTAGATGTTCCTGAAGGCCCTTAGAGGGGACTGAGCATCAGTGTCCTGAATAGAGATGAAAGAGAGAGAACTTGTTACCCAAAAAGTTGTCCTGTGGTCTAGGAGAGCAAGAGATGAGATTCGAGCTCGGGAAACAAGTCCACAGCAGAAGGCTTTTGATTCTAGAAGAGATGCAAGCATCCCAGGTTTGATTGTACTTAGAAGGTTTAGGTTTAGATTACAAGGATACTCAGCTTGGAAGAAGTCAAGGGCAGGAGGCTGGTAGCAGAGCTGCCAGCAATGAGCATAGCAGGATTATCACCAGGAAAGGCCTTGCATTTGTTCTCTGTGTCTTGTGGATGTGGATGAGCTCTGTGTAGACAGTCTCCAGTGATCACTACCACACTTTCCTTCCATAGTCTCCAATAGTCACCATACATTCCTGCAACGTTTACCATCATAAGTAATTCCTTCCCTTCCTTTTACACATATCCCTCCGCTATGGAAAAAATGCTGTTCATTTCTCTTCCTGTATCTGTCCTGCCTTTGCAGGATAGTCAATGGCCTGAGACTTTTGACACATTAAAAGGCCCTGCAGCTTTTGCTTCCATCTTCCTAGGACACAGGTACCTATGTAAGGAATTCAACTCATATGGGGAATGGAAACACCTAATCTATGGCACCACATTAGCTCTCAGCTAACAATCGACATCAATCACCAACCATGTGAGTGCTCCACAGCAGACAGCCAACTCAGTCAAGTGTCCATAGAAATTGCAAGAGTGGAACCTTCCTGTTTTCACCTGTGGGTCGAGACCTCTGCCTGGGCCACCAGGAGTCCATAGCCAACAAGCGCTGGAGAAAGATAAACTCCCAGGAGCTTGGAAGGGCCGTGAGTAGGGTTGAGGGGAGCAGCACCCCTCACCCAGACCCGCCTGGATCTGCCGGGATCAGGGGCCTGAGAACCCGGGGACAGAAAAACTCAGAAACTTCCGGTTTTCACCTGTGGGTGAAGACCTCTGCCTGGGCCACCAGGAGTCCGTAGCCAACGAGCGCTGGAGAGGGGTGGCCTCCCAGGAGCTTGGAAAGGCTGTGAGTGGGGTTAAGGGGAGCAACACCTCTCACCCAGACCTGCCCGGATCTGCTGGGATCTGGGGCCTGAGAACCTGGGGACAGAAAAACCCAGAAACTTCGAGTTATCACCTATGGGTGGAGACCTCTGCCTGAGCCACCAGGGGCCTGTGCCTGGGGACCTCAGCCTGGGCTACAAGGCTCCACATGAGATCGGGGAATCCCAGAAGTGCTGACACACCTTTGAGCACAGGCAAAACCACCACTTCTGTTCAAACTCACTGGATCAAGAGGGACCCTTACAGAGCCTTCAGGGCATAGGAACCAAGGGACAGCTGGGGACAAGATCCTTCTGATTCCATTCTGCACCCCAGAGCTGACCCTGTGCGACAGCTCTCCAAACCCAAACACCTC